>CM046434.1:19584029-20184029 GCA_025506505.1 Flaveria sonorensis
AGACTGTGTAAAATCACCAACGTTCCATCGTTTCTCTTGATCTTCTGCTCTATCTGAGATTTATGGTTTTCTCCGGCTGGATACCTTGTATGGGAAAAGAGGAGAAAACCATAAATCTCAGATAAGAGCAGAAGATCAAGAGAAACGATGGAACGTTGTGATTTTACACAGTCTTTATCCAGGATGCTAACATGTGATCAGTACGGGTCTCACCCTAAACGCCCCACGCCTTTTGGCTTTTTGGCTTAACGGGTTTCCCCGGCGGTCGACCGCCCACATTAGCCCTTAGATGGGCTGTAACCGTATCCCATAATTACTCTTAATTTTTTACTTTCATCTGAGGTTTAAAATCTCTTTTTTATTATTATGATAATCTGTTGAGCATGGTGATGTTTCAACACTTATGGTTTAGCCTCTTATTGAGGCGATCATACACAAATATAAATATATAAAATATAAAATTACCAGAACTAGAGAGCTTGAGACTTGAAGCTTCAAATTTATTGCTGAATGTTATTACAAGAGTGGGAGGAGAGTATTACAAAGAGAGAGAGAGGTGGTTCTCTAAACCGGTGCCTTCTACTTACTACTAAGCCTTCTTTATATAGAGGCTCTAGCACCGCATATTACAGCGAATATTCGCTTATAATTGCGTATGACGCGTTTTGTATTACAAAGTCAAAAAGTAAATAGTAAAAGTTACAATAATGTAACAAACAAACAAAATTGTTTGTCGGCCAGTTATAAAGATGAATTATTGGTTCTTCTTTTCTTCCTTGTGGGGCCTATTGTTTTGATTGAGCTTTTGACTTCCCAGCCGATTTTGCTGGTGTGAACTCTATCCAGTTCTGCCATCATTTGCTCATAGGCTTCTTCATCCAAGGGTTCATCTTCTTGGCTACCTGTAAAATCTGAGTATCTTCTCCTATCTGTGAAGAGTCTGATTCAGACATTCTTGAGCTTGAAGAAGCTTCTTCTTTTCTAAAATTCTTGGCTATGTCCTTTTTATCTCTGCAATATATTGTTGCATTATTTCTTCTTCACTGATATGTCATGCCTTTCTTCATTTTTAATTTTTGAACAATATGTTGAAAAGGGCTAGGAGCTTCTCTTTGTTGTTTAATTTGCCTTTGCTGGTTATAAAGCTCTATGTCTGCTGGATTTGATCCACTGTATCCTGGCATTTAATTTTGCCATCCTCTTTTTTCATCATTTGTTTCCAGACTTTGTCTTATAAGTTCTTCTGATACAAAAAATATTTTCACTGGTATAACCAGTTTCTGGAGTCCATTTCCATATCCATGGGATACTAAACTGGACAAAATAGTGTAATGAGGCCATTCCCTCAATAATATTATTTTCATGTTGAGCTTCTATTAAAGCGGGTGATAAATCTACCCATTGAGAATATAGAGTTTTAAATAATTGGGATTCTCCCATGAAAATTTCAATAGATGGACCGTATGACTGCCACCATTTATGAAACCAAACCGGAATGTCCGATTCATACACTTTAGAACAAATTTTTATAAACCACGAATGTTTGTGATTCTGATTATCAATCAGAAATACTTTATTAAAAGCATTAATATAATCCCAATAGTTATATCTAATGGAGTTCTAGTTTCAGGGTGTAAAATTTCCCTGTCTTTTAAAGGAGATATTCCCCATTTTCAACAGATATTATCTGTTTAACCACAATTTTGCTGAAACTTATAATTTTTTACTACCCATATAATGAGTAATTTCGCAGAATTCTGCTTTGAGGAGTTCCTCATAATATATTCTGGACTTATATGTCTCAGAGGGATAGAACCCTGAATCAAATACTCTTGATTATAAACCAAGGCTGATCATTCCATTTTTTATCTTTTTGATCTAAAAGGAGTATAACATCCTTTTTTGGATTATTAATCCATCCTTCATCTTCACTTCATTTATAGTGACCTGTGCATATGATGCTGTTTCTTCAGGATATGTCCCTGTGATGCCTTATAGGCTAAAAACTCTTTATAAGTTTTTTCATCAAATTGAGGTTTTGAGGAGGATGATGCATATGATGCATTATCCATAGCTATAAGCTTCTTATTACCCATTTGATGGATAATTTTTTCTGTTCCTCTCCCTCTATAAGAGGAAGTTCTTCCACGGCCTCTGCCTCTGTCCAAGGGATCATGGCTGAAACATTAACCACAAGAAATTATTATTTCCCGATGTTTTAGATCCTTTAGCTGATTTTCCAAGGATTTTATTCCGTATTTAATTTGCTCAATAGCATGGTTTTTTGCCTTATTTGACAAAACGGAATTTCTTTTATTTCTTGAATATTATTATGCAATCCTATTATTTGGATCTGAATATTAATTGTTTTTTCTATAATTTCAAACATCGCCATGCGCATAATTCCTCTTGAATGACTCATTAATTTAAATATTCCCTGGTAAGAAAATCAGGTAGACTGTTATCAGTCCCCTTTTTATAAATAATTTCAAAATCAAATGGCGCAAGATGTGATTGCCATCGGGCAAACATTGCTTGGAAACATCATGTTTAAAATCTTTATTAACATATATTTGGCTGCATTGCAGTCAGTTTTAATTATAAATTCTTATTGAATAATCATCTTGAAATTTTAAAACACATTTAACTATTGCAAGGATTTCTTTTGCAACAGTTGCATAATTTTTCTGGCTCTCATTCCATTTTCCAGAATGAAATCTAACAAGATATTCTTGTTTGTTAATCGGAGATATTGTTTTAAGATACCCCCGTAGCTATATCTGAGGCATCAGTTTCAACAATTTTTTCCCATTCTGGGTTTGTTATTGTTAAGCAGGAAGGTTTTTAACCTTTTGCTTAATTTTTTGTACCGCTTTAGTATGATCGATAGACCATGGCTTAGGATTCTTCCTTAGCCTATCGTATAATAAAGCCGTATCTTGTGCTAAATTTTCATAATAAGGAAGAATATAATTTAAACTTCCAAGAAATCTTTGTAATTGTGTTTTGTCTAAAATCTCATCTGGGAATTTAGTTGCAAATTCAATACTTCTATTGATCGGAATTATATTTCCTTGGTCAATATTATGACCTAGAAATCTGATTTTAGTTTGAAAAAGAGACATTTTTTGTTTAGATATAACTAAACCATTTTTTAAATTATATTTTTTGAATATCTCTAAGTGTTTAAAATGAGTTTCAATATCCTTTGAAAATACAAGGATATCATCAATATAAACTAATAAATTCACTATAAGGAATAAAAATATCATTCATAATATTTTGGAATTCTGAAGGGGCATTTTTTAATCCAAATGGCATAACATTCCATTCGTAATGCCCAACAGGTACTGTAAAAGCAGTTTTATACCTGTCTTTTTCTTCAATTTGTATTTGCCAGTATCCTGACTTTAAATCAAATTTAGAAAATATATTTGATTCGTATAATTTATCTAATAAATCTTTTTTATTAGGTATAGGATACCTAATCCATTTTAAAACCTTATTTAGAGGTTTATAATTAATAACCAATCTTGGTACGCCTCTTTCCTGTTCGGAATGTTTATTAACATAAAAGGCAGTACAAGACCATGAGACTTTGAATTTCTAATTAAATTTTGCTTAAAAGAGATTTTATCTCTTGTTTACATAATTCCATATATTCAGATTCATTTGACAAGGTCGAGCCTTGGTCGGAATCTGACTTTCATTGAAGTTTTCTTCATATGGAAGTGAAACAATATGTTCTTTCTATCCCAGAAAGCATTGGGATGATCATTACATATTTGTAAACTAAATTGGTGTTCTATTAATTTAATTTTTTCTTGTAATTTCTGATTATTTAATTTTTCTTGAATATTTAAAGAAAATATTTCTTTTTGTAAAAATCAATTTGATTTATTTTTGCTTTTATCAATCATCTTTTAAATTATTTAATGTCCTTATTATTGGATTAGAAATGAATTTAAAAACAATCTCTTTTCCTTCATACGTACCAGTTATTCCAGTACGGTCAACATTTTTTAAAGGAAATATTTTATCAAAGAAAGGCTTCCAAGTATAACTTGGTTACCTAAATTTTTTACCAATACAAAACTTGTACTAATACAAGTATTATTTTGACAAATAAAAGCTTGAGGGATTTTAATTTACCTCTAATTTTCTTTCCCAGCATGGCTGAGAGTATGTGTAGTTTTATGATAATATTTTGTAGGAATTAATCCTTCCTGTATACAATTTAAATCTGCACCACTATCAAAGAGTGCAACTACTTCTATTAAGAAATCATTACCTATTAGTAATTTAATTTTTCCATGCCACTTTTGAGAAGTAATTATTTCTCTTATATTTTTCAGATATAATTCTGATTCTTCTATTGGTTGTATATTTAATTTATTCTTCTCTAGACATATTATTCTATTGTCTAATTCTTTATTATTTTGTTGTAAAATTTTTACTTCTGATTTTAATTATCAATTTCTCTTTTTAATTGTTGTATATCAACAGGTTTTATCTTTTTTTCTCTGATTTAATGAATTTTTAATTCCGCCAGAGAAAATGGTTTTGGATCTTTAGGATTTGAACAAGAACCTTCTTCTTGTTTTCCCATAAATGAAGAGATTATTTTCTCTTTGATTTGTGGATCATCTACCACTTTTAATAATTCAAGTATTTCACTTGTTAAAACATTTATTTCCATATTTTGGAATTGTGAAATTATTTTATAAATTTTTTCTTCTTCTCTTCTGAAGTATTATTACAACAGTTGTTTTTACAACAGTTTTTTTCTTCAGAGGAAGAGTATAGACTTTCATTTTCTAAAATATTTAAATCTTCATTAGAAGATTGATCAGATTCGGTATCTGATTCTAAAAATTTTTGAGATTTGATTTTTAAATCTTCATCTTCTAGCTTATTAAGCTTTTTCCTAACCCAGCAGGTTTTTGCTGTGTGACCTATTTTTCCACATTTTTACAGATTAATTTTGACCTATAAGTCTTATACGAAGGCTTATTTTCTTCATATTTTGAATTCTTTTATTTTTCCTATCTTCCCTTTTCCTTTTCTTTTTGATGTTGGTAGGGATTAGATTTCTTAATTTTCTTAGTATTATTTGAGGTTCCTTCTATACCAAATTGACTACAGAATTCACCTAATTGTTTCTTTCATTTAAAGAATGTTTTTTAATTTGTTGATTTAATTTAATTTCATTACATAAATTTAAACCTTCTTGAATACAAGTTCCTATTAACTTGCCGTAAGTATAATCATCATAATTTATACTTATTCCTCCTTTTCTTAGGTTATTCCTAACTCTTTCTGCAAATAAATACGGAAGACCATCTACGAATTTTGACTTCCAATGTGAGCTATTAGACTCAGGGAGTTCCATAACTCTACTTAAGAAAGTGTCTTTATACCACCTAAAAGATGTTAGGGTTCTACACTTAAGATTTTGTAGAAGAGTCCTAATATTCTCTGAATTATCAGACCATCTGCCTGTAAAGTGTTCTATAATATTAACAATTAATGTATAAACTGAGTTGTTTTCAACAACACCATTGTCCTCTTTTGTACTATTGAGGATCTCTTGTCTATCTGAATCTGATAGATAATTATCCCACCAACCTTTAAGTTGGCCTGTAAAACCTGATATATCATTTGAGCTATTGTCTTAACTGTATTCTTATTGTTCTGACAAATAGTGCTATACATAAGCATCCTATGGACAGTATTATAAATCTGTCCTTCTGTTTGACCATCTATGTTCCATTCATAGATCATTTTTCCACTATACGAATTACTAATTACGTATTCCTGTTCTTCTATTAGAACATCCTGTGGAGTAGGCCTAGGATAATAATACATCCTTTGAGTTGGCTTATCAGCAAACTTAGATAACTCATGATCTCATCATTGATCTTTTGCTTATAATCTTCTTCTTTTAGACTATCTTCAAAATCTGATAATGTATTTATTTTTAAATTTTTTAAAATATTAATTGAATCATTTAACGTTTGCATTGTAATTTCTTCCGATTTTATTTTAAAATCTGTTACCTTAGGAGGTAATTGAATGCTAGGAGTCGCAATAGACTCTTTATTTTTTATCTGATCATTTATTATGATACTTTGTTTTTCTTTAAATGGCATAGTATTTTATCCATTTTTTTAGAAATATCCTGGAGTTGTTCTCCAATTATTATTAAATAAAGATTTGAATAATTTTGTTGTTTTATTAAACCATTTATATGAGAAATAGTTGTCTGCAAGGTTTCACCTTCCAGAAGTTTTTGAAAAGCTTGATAGTATCTTTCCTCTCCTTGTTTTTCAATTTTAAAACCATTTGTAGGAGGGAAAACATTTGATACTATGTTTCCATTAATATTAAAATTTCTTTCTATAACAGAAATAATACTATTGGTATATTTTTCAATAAACCATGGAACAAAAGGTATAATCTCTTGTTTCTCATTCAATTCATTATAAAATTCTTCTCTGAAAAATTCTTTGTCTGTTTTTTCAAAATTTTTGAAAAACCATGTTCTAAATAATTCCCATTTGGGTTGGAGAAATTCTTTAGAAATTTCTTCTCTTACCGGTGATCCCGGAGTAAAATCTAATTTTTCTTTTGTATTCATTATTAAACAAAATTTATTTCTGATTCGGTTAGTTCCGGATCTATTCTAATTCCTCGAACTATATTATCCGAGTTTATTCTTAATTCATCTATTTTTCTTTCAGGAAATTCTTCCTTAATCCTGGATGTTGACGCCCTAGAAGGACTTCTAACTGTTAATCTACAGGGGAAATATAATAGTGTGATGACACTGATTTGGACAAAGAGGTTCATATTTTTTTTTATTTTTTTCAAATTGTATTTGAACCGACCCTTCATTAGTTTGTGAAATATTTATTGGATTATTATCTACATATTGTTGAGATGGGCTAGCTTTATCTAATAGCCAACTTTCTGGAAAATTAATTTCTTCCCATTTTATTTTTCTTCTAGTTGTAATATTAGCTTTGCTAAAATTAGTTTCTATTAGAATAGTTTCATTTAAAGTTTATCTACCATTTTACAGTGAGGATTAAGCGTAAATAAAGGCTTATAATAATTCTATAACAGATACATATTACCTCTGATCCTGGTACGTAATTGTAACCATGCGTTTTAACATTAAGTTAAAGCATCTAAATATTAACATCAGACAATGATAATTGTAAATTAGGATAAACATTAAAATAGACTGACCATGAGCCAGACTTGATTGAACAATTCCCATAAGGGATTGTTTCCAATTTAAGTTTCTAGCATCTCTAAGAGCTGCTACAAAACTTTCTGGTAAGCCTTCTAAAGTTAAGGCTTAAATGCAATTTGCACTAATCCTATATGATAAATTTATATTCTTTTTTGTATTTTTGTAAATCTCTTTTTGATAATAACTTTATTATCATTTCATCAGTGTTTAAGGAAAATGTTTCCTCATTGTTTTAACAACTTGTTTTAATCCCAATTTTTCAAAAGTTCCTAATTTATAAATTAGTTTGTAATCAATCTTTGGAATAGTCCATTTATTTAACAAATCTAAATTGTGAGGAATATCATACTCTTCTTCCATACTGTTTTAACAGTATCTTCTGATCTTAGAATATTCATATTTGAATATCAGAGTTAAGTGTTGAAACATGCACACATACATTCAACAGAATACCATGGCTCTGATACCATATAAGGCAGGACCTTGTATGGAAAAGAGGAGAAACCATAATCTCAGATAAGAGCAGAAGATCAAGAGAAACGATGGACGTTGGTGATTTTACACAGTCTTTATCCAGGATGCTAACATGTGATCAGTACGGGTCTCACCCTAAACGCCCCACGCCTTCTTATATAATAATATAATAATAATAATAATAGTAATAGTAATTATTAAGTAATATTAATAATAGTAATAATAATAGAAATAATATAATAATAATAATATAATAATAATATAATAGTAATAATAATATATATAATAGTAATAATAATAATATTAATAATAATAATATAATAATAATAATAGTAATAATAATAATGTAATAATAATAATAGTAAATAATAATAGTGATAATAATAATAGTATAATAATAATAGTGATAATAATAATAGTGATAATAATAATGTGATAATAATAATAGTGATAATAATAATAGTGATATAATAATAGTGATAATAATAATAGTAATAATATAAGTAATAATATAATAGTAATAGTAAAATAATAATACTAATAATAAAATAATAATAATAATAATAATAATAATATAATATTAATAATAATAATAATCTAATAATAATAATAATAATATATATAATAATAATAATAATAAATAATAATAATAATAATAATAATAATAATATCTAATAATAATAATAATAATAATTTTTAAAAAGTATGATCCCCACATTTCTTTATCAAAGTTAAGAATTACACTTTGCTTTTATAAAATTTTGATATGTGATAAACTATGACACTTTAGAAACACGATGAAAACACCCTTAACCGGATACGACAAAAAAACATGAGGCAGCCTACTAGAATCCTTGCTAGCTTCTTACAAAATTACCAACACAATTGCAATTATCTAGTCGAAAATTTGGACATGTTTGGGATAAGTTTCGGTCAAATAAAACACTGCTTTTGCATCAAGTTGGTGCCACAACATAAAACTTATTAGCTTTTGTAAGAACAACTCGTTAGTTTGTGATATCGTGCCGAGCCAAAGTATATGAACCTTAATTAATTAACATTTGCGTATAAAGGAGTTAGTAATTATTATTTACTAGTTTTTATATCCATATTAATCTTAATATGAATAACGATAAGGATAATGATACATGTTTACTATAATTATTTAAAACTTTTTGTTGAAATTAGTTCGAAGTACCAATTTTTTTATTATATATGGAACATTTATTGAGAACCACAAATATGTAAACAACTAATAAGAATCGCATAAGCAGTGCACACAACACGTCAATAAAAACGATAATACTAAAAGATGACAGTTTGATTTTATCTTTTTATTGTTTTTTTTTTTATTTTATCCTCTCTCTCATCAATTCTTTTAAAAAGACTATCATATGTTCATATTACAATACAATGTGAGTGCATGTCACATATTATCATAAGACTATAGATATCGCATTTCTTTAAAAATTCATCTAAAAAATTAGTAAAATTACGCATTTTGATATATTTATATAATAAATAGTAAAAATTTTTTTTTTTGGTTCTTTATAGTTTTATGTTTTCATTGAATGTTCTTCAAATAAATATAATCATAAGAATAACGTTGATAATAGTAGTAGTAATGATAGTAGTAGTCGAACTAATAACGATAATAATAATAGTAATAATATAATAATAATAATAATAATAATATAATAATAATAATAATAAAAATAATAATAATAATAACAATAATAATAGTAAAGATAATAATAGTAATAGTAATACTAATAATAATAATAATAATAATAATAATAATAATAATAATAATAATATTAATAATATAATAATAATAATATAATAATAATAATAATAATATAATAATATAATAATAATAATAATAATAATAATAATAATAAAATAAACATAAATAATAATAACAATAACATAAATAATAATAATATTGTTAATAATAGTAATAGTATGTAACATAAAGTTGATCATATTGTAAAGTAAGAAAGTGCGTATGAAGTTCCAGTGCAACAATTTTATACCACTATGATTCATTAATGTATCATAAATTTGTCACAAATCATATCCTCGGAAGTATTTTTCCTCAAAAATATTTTGTCTCAATTGTATTCGGTAATCGGATTCCTACATCTTTTGACAAATGTGGTGTAAGAAAATTTTTTCTTGTAGTGGCATGGAATTTAAACCAACAAACATCATAGTTTACATGGTTATTAAAAATTAAGAGTTCTTGAGTTCGAATCTCATTCTAAATAAAAAACTTATGTTGAGTCGGGAAATTTTCCAGTTATGAATTTCCTTTTAAGAGGTTGGGGTGCGTTTTCCGATGTGTAACAAATAGATAGGCTCGATTAATAACATATATCATACGAATCAGAATCGTATATTTATCGACGAACAAAATCAATGAAAACTCCTTTCATGATGTAAATGAATTAAATGGAATTATAAACCTTATATGACAAGATATGTCGTTACTGATCTCATTAGTACGAAATCGTCAAACCTTATACGACACTAGACAATTTTATAATATGTTAAAATTGTTAAAGCAGAACACATCATTCACAAAAAGTCTACACAGCATATAATGGGGCCAAAGCAAAATGCTAAAAAGAAAAGTTACAACCATTCTCAAATACACTTACTCAATTAAAACCATCTTGTAAGTTATTTATCTATATTATATATAAAGCAAAACTTATGATAGATATGTAATTTTATAAAAAAAGTGAAGCTATCTAGTATAATGTTTAAATATTAGATACAAGTGTTCTATGCAATTATTTTTATTTTGCTTTTATTGTATAATTTCTTCTAATTAATATATTATTTAATGCATATTATAATACATTATTTATAATATCAAATTATAATTTACTATTCTTCTACTCTAATAAAAGAGTAACTAAGCATTACACATGCCATCATTACATTTTTCCTTATCAATTTTTTCCGCTTATCTCTTATATTAAATAGTTTGTTTAATTACTAATAATATTATTTAATTATTTTTTTATTAAAAATAGTTTTTTAATAAATTAAAAAGTAGATCTTTTTATTACGGTTATTTATAAAACAGCAGATTTTTATGACATAAGAATTTTTTTAGAACACCAACTTTTTTAAATACGTAATATTTTATAATTGGTGTTTTTAAGAAGTATACATTTTATAAACTAAAAATAATTTAAATTGGAAGTTATAATAAGAAAATTTTTTAAAAATTATTTTTTTAAAAAAGGTTTATTTTAAAACAAAATATTTTTTTACTAAAAGTGCAACAACTGACAAACACATGCACCTATTTAGTCTAAATAGAAGGAAGTGACTCGGAAACATCAATCATTCCCATTCAAGTCGGGAAATTTATGATCAAACGAGCACTTTTGGATTATGGAGCCGTGTGAACATTCTTCATGGGAGTTTATTTGATCAATATGACTTTGGTCCGTTACATGAAACTACAAAACAACGGTGCTTGCTAATTCGATATGGAAAACAGCCCGGGGAATGATTAAGGATGTGATAATCAAACTGGGAGCGTCCTACTACCTAGGATTTTATGATGTTTGATCAGGCCAACCATTCTTGTCAACGGCCAAACTCAAATCAATTTCCAAGATGAAATCATCGACATGACATTCGAAAATCATAAGATGTTCTTTAATGTGTTTTCAAAATTAATTATATATGTTGCTAATAATGATTATTCTGTAACATACGTTACTAACGTGTGTGCTCCTTCTTACATTTTACATGTAAGCAAGGACATCACCAAGGAGAATAGTTTTGATCATTATAGGTTTGAGCTCAAGAATGTAGAAAAGGAGAATGTGAAGGTGGAGCCACTAAGTAATGAATACCTCGAGAAGAAAGGTAAAGATGGGCAAACCACTGGATCAAGTGAATTCAAGAGTAAAAAAGAGATGTTTGACCAATACGGGAGCGAATAAGAGAATCTATCAAGCTAGGAGAAGTAGTTCTTTGACAAGTAATTTGAAAAAAAGCACTCAATACGACCACCATAAGTAGTTTCAGGTATGGTCTTGTTGAAGACCTAAAACTTAACGCTTGCGGGAGGCAATCCGAAAACTTTAATGATGTGTTCACTGGAAACCCTCATTAGACTACAATTCGTACACTCGAGTCTATTGAGGGGTTTAAAGGCTTTGTAAGAGTTATACTTAGAGGCTGATGCAACCAAAGTTCTCTCTGCATGCACAACTAAAGTATAAGGAAAGTTACTTCGGAAGTTTTGATACAACTCAATAAAATTCACTAAGTATCAAATCTTCCAAAGCCAAAAGACCATTTCTTTTGAAGCCAAAGATGAAGTCTTCTAAAGCTTTAAGACAAAGTCTTTTGAAGCCAAGAGATTGATTTCTTTCGAATTCAGAGAAGTCATGCTTTCTCTGACATGCTTTTGACAAGGCTAAACCATTTTTCACTGCCATCTCTGTAGACTCACCAACTTATATAAGTTGGTGATATGCCCATGCTTATGTCAACTATAGATTATGGTGTTAGAGTCTTTAACTTTCTACTTTGTACTTTATCCTTTTTGTATTAGATAAGGATGTGAGCTATAACATGTCATAGTCACTAGTCAAAAGACAATCTATATTTTTACTTTACATTGATCTTATTGTCTAGATTAGTGTTCCAGTTGGCCTTCAAAGTATGGCCGGCTACAGGATGTGGTATAAAGTGTATCATGTTAGCAGTCTATTGGACTAAGAAATTGTAATAATTGTAAACACTTGAGAGCAATATAAAACATTCTTAAAAACCATAGTGCACGGGAAGACGGTTTTCATCACCCCAGCCATTGTTAGCCCTTGTGATCGATATAACAGTGCAATTAATGAATAAACTTAGAAATCCCAATGAATCAACATAATACTCACAATAACATAATGGATAAGTTTAGAATCTATTCAATAATCACCAAACAAAGGCTCAAAAGTAATGAGAAATATGCTTCCAGCCAAAAACACAGAGTTGCAACAATAATATTTCAGTATTAGGGTTTTGCCAAACTTGCTTACAATGATAGAACATGACAATAGCGAACTGTCTTGGCCATCAACTAGATTCACCCGGCAGCGAAATACAGTTTCGTCGGGTGACCTAAGACAACTGACTATGAGCGAAACTGTAGTTTCGCTGGGTCAGTGAAACTATACAAACACAAAATACATAGACACAAACTAGTTGATGGACAAGACAGTTCGCTATTGATGTGATTTTCACACAAAACCACCAAATCTTCATCACAGAAGGAGAATACTTCCATAGGATCAAATAATTTAATTTCTTCTCCACCCTTTAGTCTAATCACTGCTTCCCTCGTATTTTATCATAGAACCACTTCTCAAATTTTTGTAATCTTAGGGAAGTGGATTGGGCACTCTCACTCTATTAACAGTTTTGGCTGGCTTGAGCTTTAATACAATCTTACCCTTTTCTGTAGCCCAATCCAAATCTTTCTTTGATCTCCTCCTTTCAGTTTTAATATACCCAAATGCCTCAAAGTTGTCCTTAAGCCCCTTTCGTATCTCATTCTCTAGCATAATTGCCCTCTCTCTTAGGCTTGAGTCTACCAAGGGAATCTCAGCTAACCTTCTCAAATCCCATCTCGGCAAGGTCTTGAATGCCTTCCTTTTATGTAGATATGAGATTTCCCCTCCTCTTCTTTTATTCATTAACATTTTCAATTCATGATTATATTTCCAACTACCTATCTTCTTGTCAGATTTCTTCCTACTTGGTTCACTTATGTTTTGAAATAATGGAGTCAGTTGTTATGGTTCTTTCTCCTTAACAAACCAATCCTCCTTGTTCAACTCAAACACATCTCCTTCAATAAAACTCCTCTGAGCCACATAAGTCATTAGACGCTCATCTAGTTCATAGAATTCGGGCTCAGAGTCATAATCAACCAACTGTTCCTCATACTCCTCTTCTTCATCTATCAGATTCAGCTCAGCTCCTTTCTTGCTTGCTCTGTCTGCTTCTTCTCTAAATACTTCATCACTAGTCAAATCAGTACTTATATCAAGCCCTAAATCTATAAACCATGCTTCTACAACCCTAGCCTTATCTCCTACAACACCTCCTGCATCACTTCCTTTCTCAACTCCAGATCTAACAATATTATCAACTCCAACATCAGGAAAACCATCACCACTGCCACTAGCACTCGCTCTACCAACACCAGTATCACTTGCATCAACTCTAGCTCCACTTGTGTCTCCTTCGATCCCAGTTGAACTCCCCACTTTCAAAAAGGAATACTTAGACTTATCAGTAAGATCATCTATCTCAGCTTGAGTTAACTGGTTGGGCAGACCAGCATTAGCTTTCAGCTCATTCACCTCCTTGAGTAGTCTTTTGATTAAGTCTTGTTGATCTACCATCATTTTCTTCATGCTCTCCATTTCCTTATCTTTCTCCTTCTTTCAATTCTTGATTCACCAACTTTGTCTTAATCATCCCTAATTCATTTGCCAACTATGTATTCAAATTTCGAATAACATCTTGATCTAGCTCTGACCTTGCATCCCTTCTTTCAGGGGCTTTAGAAAAAGTTTGCTATTTGTGCTTGGTTCTTTGTTCAGCAACATTTGCAGGTTCACCTTGATCAGCTTTCCTTTTTGTTCTCCTTTCCCTTTGAGTCCTTAATTCCTCCTCCACTTCATCAATTTCTGTTTCCAGATCATACTCCTTCTCCTTTGCATATCTTTTTCTTTTCTTTATTGCCTCTTCATGCTTCTCCCGGTTCTCTTTAGCATTATTATTTTCATTTTCAATTAATCTCTTGACGTAATTCCATCTTTCAACAGAGTACATATTTTCCAAAAGATATGTTATCTTCCCGCTAAAGTCATGTCTCACTACTAAGCAATCTGCAAATATTCTTGTATTCATTTGCACCAGTCTTTTAACTTCTTCATGTCTAAGCAGATCTGGCTTCAAATCATTAATCAACATCTGTACAAACCTTGGATATAGAAACCACTTATTGTTTTTCAAAGCCATTATATTTTCAGTCATGCAATCAAAGATCAACTTAGCAATATTGGCTTTCTGTCCCCTGCAACATACAATCCTAGATTCGCTGTGACACAGGCACAAATTCATGTGTCTGAGTGATTTTATAGTTTCGCTAAGGACGAAATTAAAGTTTTTACAGCAAAGAAATTGTAAGTTCGCTGAGACCCTGACACAGAATCATGTTCCTGAGCGAAATTATAGTTTCGCTGTAACTATCCTTGCGAAATTGTCAAGTACACTTGAACAGCATGACTGGACAGTTTCACTCTGAACACTTGAACTTTCGTTCAGATTCGCTGGTTAGTTTTGCAGTTTCGCTGAACGAATTTGCGAAACTACCGACCCAACGAATCAACCTATAACTAAGGTCCAATGTTTAAAACCTCAATAAATGCATAAGAACAGGTTCTAAACACCCACCTATTCACTTAGAAACAATTTATCGCTACCGAAATTGATTTAGAAGAATATGGGTATGAATGCACAGAGAAACTAGGGTTTACTTTCGCCAAACAAGTGTGTGAAACTGATTTCACACTATGCAATATATAGACACTAGTTTCGCTGGCAGCGAAACTATAGTTTTGCTCAGCATCACAGATGAAATAATGTATCCCACTGTAGAGCGAGTTTGCCGGCGAATCTATAGATTCGCTTAGCGAAACAACCAGCGAAACTTAGTTTTGCTGGAACTTAACACTTAGTAAATTTTGAAATATTTTTATATATTTTAAAAATAAAAAATAAAAAAATAAAGTTTTATATTTACAAAAACTTTCATGAAAAATTTCTTCACCCCATAATACCAACACAAACAAAATAATAATAATAAAAGATTAAAATAAAATAATATTAAAATAAGAAATAAGAATAAAATTAAGAATAAAAGGATATAGACACTTCTTTTTCTAGAAATTGTTTCAGAGAGTCAAAGATTGGCGGGATTGATAATATGTTTGTCCTTTTAAGCCCTTGCCTTATTCTTTTTAACATGTAATTTGCCGCTGTCTTTATCATGTTTTGGTTTAATTTTAGAAACTTTGATGACTTGGTCCCCATAGACATTTGGCAAAGTACTTATCTTGTCCTCATGGTTTATTGAGTAATATGATTAACTGTGCTTGAATTTTCTTTTGAGTTTTCAACAATGATCTTAATTTAAGAATCACTGCGTCTTTATTTGGGGAACTGATGATGAGAGCTCCAGGTTTATACTTACGTATAACAGAGGAGATGACCATCTGAACTTGCTAATGAGAGCTTCAAGTCTATACTTACGTATAACAGAGAAGATCATCAGAACATGCAGATGAGAGCTCCAGGTCTATACTCACGTATAACAAAGGAGATCATCACTACAGGTCAATGTTCACACATAGCAGAGCAAATAAGCATGAGATATATCTTTGAAGAGCTAACGAGAAGCTTCAATTTAAAGACTAGGTGATAGGGAGATTTCGGGAATATCAAAGCAGAGATTTGAAACTCTCAACCTATTTTTGACAAGGACTTGTAACTTTGTGCAGGACAAAATGTCAGGAGGATAATCCTTATCACCGAGTTCTTAAACTTTAATTTAGCTACACAAATCACTGTTTACTTCGTTTTCAGGCTGAACCTACCATGCATATCCCAACACAAGGCTGTTGACCTCCTTCAAACTTATTTTTCCCGGATTTCCTGAAAAGACAAGATTGAAAAGCTTAAGAGTTTAATCTTTATTCTCTCCCGAAATTTCTTTTTAATTGCCATGTAATAGAAATTTTTGTTTTTCAAAATTTGTTAAAGATCAAAGATGTGAAGGAATATGGGACTTAGAAGTTTATCAGAAAAAGTTTATATATAAAAAATAAACAAAAAAGTTATTTGCAGCTATTTACACACTTTGTTAAGAAAAGAGGTTTATATACTTTGTTTGGAAAATCTGGATCCTTGAAACCTGGTGGTTGACAAACATAAATCTCCTCATCAATGTTCCCATAGAGAAATGCACACTTCACGTCCATTTGAAAAACTTTAAAGTTTTTGTGAGCAGCGTGAGCAAGAAAGATTCTGATAGCTTCAATGCAAGCAACTGGAGCAAACACTTTAGTATAGTCAATTCCCTCCTCCTGAGCAAATCCCTGAACAACTAACCTTGATTTGTTCCTTATTACAACTCCTCGATCATCTGGTTTGTTCCGGTGTACCCATTTGGTACCAATGGGAAACTTGTTTGGAGGAAGATCAACTAATTGCCAAACTTTCAGTTTCCTGAACTACTGAAGCTCCATCTGCATAGATTCAACCCAACTTGGGTCTTGAAGTGCTGCTGAGGTATTTTTAGGAATGATTTGAGATAAGAAACATGCATAGAGACATTCATTTATCAATCCAGATTGACTCCGTGTCCTCACACCATCTGTAATGGAAACAATGATTTAATCATGTGGATGGTCTTTTAAGGTTTTGAAGTTGGTGTTAAGGGTTAATGGATTAGAATGAGATGAAGATGTGGTTTGTGATGATTGTGAAGGGGAAGTTAGTTGAGATAGAGGAATCGGTTGTGGTGGAGGTGTGGGTGGAACATCAAGCGGAGGTTGAGGTGGAGGGTCAATTGGTTGTTGTGGATGAGGTTCAGGGGAAGAGGTTTAGTTGGAGGAATGATTTGCACATTGGTTTGATAAACAAATCATCATCAAACACTGGAAGGTTGAAAGATTGGAAGACAGTATTGGTGTCATAAAACCATGTTGGGTCTGACCCCATGTTTGGTGAATTAGACTCCTGCCAATCAACAAGAATGATTCCTGCACAATACGCGTTCTTTTGTTGTACACTCTATACGCCTTTTGCGAGGAAGAATAGCCAACGAAGAAACATTCATCAGAGACTGCTCCAAACTTTGACTTCTGAGCTTGAGAGTTTAGCAAAGTACATGAATAACCAAATGGATGACAGAAGTCAATCAAGGGTTTTTGTTTATGAAGAAGCTCATAAGGAGTCTTCATTTTATCTTTCACAATAAGAACCCTGTTTAGTACATAGGAAGCACAATTGACAGCTTCAGCCCAGAAAATAATTGGAAGCTTTGACTCAATCAACATAGTTCTTGCTGCTTCCATAAGGGTCTGATTCTTCCTTTTAGTAACACCATTTTGTTGAGGTGTCCTGGCAGCACTGAACTATCTGAGAATCCCTTTGCTCGCACAGAAAGAGTTAAAGATATGGTTTCTGAATTCAGTTCCATTATCACTTCGGATGGCCATTACTTTCTTTTTGTTGATGGTTTCAAGTGAGAGGATCAGCTTCTGAAGCTCTTCTGTAGTGTCTCCCTTGTTTGCTAGAAATCTTACCCAAGAGTATCTTGAATAATCATCTATAACAACCAAACAATAAGATTTCTTAGTAATAGATTTAACACTAATAGGACCAAATAAATTAGTATGTAACAATTTAAGGGGTTTTGAAATTGTATTTTCAGGCTTAAGCTTGTGTGGCATTTTGTGATGTTTTCCTTAAGCACATGCCATGCACTTTTCTACCACTGAAAAATCTTTAAGTGGGAGCCCCCTCACAAGGTTGTTCTTAACCAATTTATTTATATTTTTAAAATTAACATGTCCTAATCGTCGATGCCATAGAAAGGATTCAGAAGATGAAGCTTTGGACAAGAGACATGTCACAATGGAGGTAGATTCTTGTGACGCCATATCCAGAAGATAAGTATCATTCTTTCTTGGAGCACGCATGATCACTAAACTTCTAGAATAATAAACTCTAGTTTGAGAAACAAGCATTCATTTGACATAAACAGCACTGGAATGTCTTTATCATAGATTTGTGATACACTTAACAGATTGAATGCCAATTCTGGACATAGTTCACTTTCTCCAGAGTCAAGGAACCATTTGAGACTTCTCCCTAACCAATCATCTTTCCACCCTTCTTGTCTCCAGCAAATGCAACATATCCTCCATTTATTATGTGATAATTTGTAAGTAGGTCCTTCAACCTGGTCATATGCCTTGAACATCCACTATCAACATGCCAGAAGCTATTGATAGCTTTTCTGGAATGATCCTGGCATATAAACAAAAAATTGTTAAGATTTGGAAATTGGGACCCAAGTCGTGTTAGGTCTCGGAATAAAGGATTTTTTTACAGAAAAAATTATTTACAAAATGATTTAATCTACTTCCTAATGAACTATTATTTACATTACTACTAACAACCTCAGGACAAACTTTAATTACGTGATCATCCTTCCCACATCTAAAACACCAGGACTTTAAACCTTTCTTCTTACATTTTGAAATAGGAGCTTGATCTATTAATATCTCTTCCTCACATTTAGATATGTGTGAATCAGAATTGCTACAAGAGTCATATGATTCTTTTAATTTTTCTTTTGTGACCTTAATATTAGCAGATTCTGATTCATTTACAATAATGTTTCTAACTTTTGAGGAAGTTGACTCCGTTTCTTTAGGTTTAGAGATCTGAATTGTGTAAAAGATGGGATAGGATGAGAGAGGAACTTTTCAAAACAATTTGAGTCAGTATGTCTTACTGAAGCTTTACTTGAACAACCATCATTTCTATTAACACAAGCATTTGAAACATCACGATTTGATTCATAGACATCTGAAGATAAACAAGCTGGACTAGAGCTAGAACTACACATGCCATTATCTGTAATAGACTTTTAGGAAACAAATCTACTTAAACTATTATCTATTGAAGACTTTTTGGAATTTGAAATGCTAAGACTAGAGCTGCCCAGACCACTACTTGCACCATAATCATATTCCTCTCGAATCTCCTTATGATTCACTCCTTCTAAACCTGTATATAAACTGTTAGTATCTTTCTGAATTAATTCATTAGTTGGATGAGGTATAGGCATAGGAGAATAACAATAAGTGGTTTCTTCGCTTCCCAAACCAGTCTTAATTCTAGCCCCCCGTTGTTTCTTACAAAGCTCCTCATGTTTCATCCCAGAAATTGTCCACTTTTCAAGTTTGGTTTTTAATTTGCTTGTTTCAAATTCAGCAAGTGCTACACATTCAGTTAAAGCATTTATTTCAATGTTTCTTTCCAAAGATTTCTTTTAAATGCTCATTTTCCTTTAAAGCTTCATTTAACTTGACAAAATATTTAGACTCATTTGTTTTAAGTTCCTTATTTATTTGTTTTAATTCTTTTTCATTTTCTAATAATAATCTGTTAGTTTTAGAAACCCCAAATAAAAGGATTTTGCATGGAGGAGAACACATGTTTTGAATTACCTCATAAGGGAGACCCATAACTACTTTTTCAGCAGCTAGGGCCTTTTCGCGTTGACAAACCGGAGTGTTCTTCTTGCAATCTTCCTCCTCTAATGCTTTCTTCCTGGTCTCCTCAGCTTCACTTTCCTCTTTCTTTTCTTGATTACAGACATCCAGCTTCACTCCACTTACTTCAACTTGTTGTTGTTTCTCGAACTCATCAGCTTCACAAACTGTCACTTTCTCTTCAGCATACTCATAATCACCTTTTTCTTTCTTGACTTTCCCAGTCATCACCTCTTCAACTTGAATCTGTTGCATACTACTTTCACCAATAGCTTCTTCTTGAATCTCACTCTTGAACTCCCTAAAAGGATCAAAGTCCTCAACAGAATCCACATCACTGTTCACCACCTCAGCCACTAGAGCATGATTTATTACTTCTTCAGTTTCCTTAATCTTAGCACTCCAATCAAAGTTTGAAATGAGTGTTGTTTCCTTCTTTGGCTTGGCTTCTTCCTTGTTGGTGATCGGGATAACTTTGGAAGTTCCAGAAGTTCTTGGTGCAGTGATGATAGGAGATGGACATTCTATTTTAAAGTGCCCCATCTGTTTACAATTAAAGCATCTCAATTTTTACTTATCAAAACCAAGTTTAGAGTTTTGATTTTGATTGCCAAAGTTCCTCCTTCCAGTTCATTCCATGAATCTTCTTGCGCGTAATGTGAGCATGGCCCTCTGCCATTGGATATCAATTTCCTCTAAGTCATCAGGATCCACCTAATACATGTCTTCAACAATCATTCCTTTTCCCTTCAGCTCCCTTGCAACCAAAGCTTCATAGCTGTGTAAAAACATTCCAAATAATGCCATTGTGTTAGATGGAATTTGAGCAGTCAGGGATGTCTTTGAGCTTGAACCAACACTTGTAGATCCACCACCAGACTTGTTTGATACGCCATATCCCGTAGAACTACCATAAGCTGAACCATACATGGACGAGTTTGCAGCGGAAGAGATCAATGCAGCATTTTATGGATATACTGTGGCTGGCATCATGGATTGATTGTATTCCCTCCTTTTCACATCCAAATCAAAAGATTTCAGTTTGTTGATGACATCCATGAGTTTATAATCAGCAAGGTTTCTTTCCTGCTTCAACATCCTGACTTGCAAGCTCTATTACGATGGAAGAGAGTCCAAAGGTTAGTAACTTGTTCATGGTTACCCAACTGTTCATCATATTTCTTTAAAGTGCTTGAGATAGAAAAAAATCGATTGGTAATATCCGTAAGGCTTTCATTCTTGTGTCCTACGAATGAATTGAACTCCTTTTCAGGTTGGGTTTCTTGTCATTCTTCAAATCTTCATTTTTATCATAAAATTCACACAAAGAATCATACAATGATTTTGCATTCTTGTGTTCAGCAAAACGATTGTAGATGTCTTGTGATAAACATAAAGTTAAAGCCCCGAAAGCTTTCTGATCACGATCGATTAGCTTGAGGTCTCTTTCGGTAAAGGTTGATGGATTAGTGTTTGTTGAGGTTACTTGACCAACAGTGACAGTTGGAGTGGTGGACCATTTACTATTGACTCCCATTGATTATGATTAGTATAATAAAAGAAGGCTTTTAAACATCGTTTCCAGTCCTCAAAGTTATCACCATTTATAAGCCTCGGTGGCCTATTGGGTGCAACACTCTCCAAGTCAGAAATGGTGATATTGGTGGATGTTATTTTTTAAACAGTATTAATTTCACTGAAGAATCTCTAAATTTGCTGATAAATTTGCTGATAAATTCGCTTGTAGATTCGCTCGGAAGTTGAACAGCAGTTTCGCTCGAATGAGTGCTTAGAAACTCTAGTTTCGGAGACAGTTTGGCTGAAACTAGTAGAACTTTCGTTCTAAGGACAATTTTGGCAGCACTTTCGCTTGCTTTGGCAATCAAAGAAGGTGAACTTTCATTCAAAATAAGGTACTTTTGCTGAGGCAAAAACCAGATCCAAAAGCCACAAATTATGTAGTTTCGCCGAATCAAGTGGCAGTTTTACTGGAAGAACTCTAGTTTCGCCCAACGTATTTGAAAAACTTTTTTAACATCAACTCAAATTCATCCAAATCTCAATGAATTTGAGATCTGATGATTTCTATAGCTTCCCACACCAATTACGAACAAGCCTCAATCAATTTCCATATTCAAAACAAGCATATTAGAACAGTATTGAATGGAATAGTGACTTTAAGCTCGAAAATACACAAAACTCAACCAATCAAGAGCACAATGGCTCTGATACCATATCGTTAGTCCTTTTGATCTATATAACATTGCAATTGATGAATAAACTTAGAATTCCCACTAAATTAACACAATACTCACAATAACATAAAGGATAAGTCTCGAATCTATTCAATAATCACCAAACAAAGGCTCAAAAGTAATGACAAATATGCTTTCAGCCAAAAACAAAGAGTTGCAATAATACTATTTGAGTATTAAGGTTTTGCCAAACCTACTTACAATGATAGAACATGACAACATATAAGCAAAGTTAGTTTCGCTGACAGTTTCGCTGGATAGCGAAACTGTCTTGACCATCAACTAGATTCACCGGCAGCGAAATACACTTTCGCCAGGTGACATAGGACAGTTGACTACGAGCGAAACTGTAGTTTCGCTCATAGTTTCGTTGGGTCAGTGAAACTATACATACACAAAATACATGGACACAAACTAACATTCAACCTATTACATAAAAGACAAAATAATCCTAATAACTATAGTAAGTCCAACCTATACTAAATCATCAGCCATAATCAACAGTCATCTCAGGCTGGATGATGAAGAAGGTGAGCTTTCTTTTCCCAAATCTACTGTGAATGAATCATTCAGGCAAATGGGCTATGAATGGGACTTCATCGTCAGTACCTTCAGGAAGGGTAAGGTCTACTACCAATGGAAGTACCTCTTTCATGTTATTATTCATATTATCAAACAAACATAGAGGATGGGACCAGATTCCTAAGGACTTATCCTACATAGTCCATGGAATGGTTCAAGTACTCCAAGTTTGTTTACATAAACTTGCTTGCAAACTTGGACTCCTTAGAGTACTGCATGTTCCCTAGATATGTCTAGCACATTATTAACTGTGAACTAGGCTCACAGTTAAAGGGAAAATGTTCTACTCTTAAGTTGGGACAGATAAAGCTTGGCATTTTTAAACTCATGAGAATGACCATCATTGGCTTTTGAGGGGTAGAAACAGCCCTGGTCCTAAAAATGTTAGAGCTCTTGCTCAAGGTGACAACTTGTAAGGAATACTCTTAGAGGCTGATGTAACCAAAGAACAACCAAGTTCTCTCAGCATGCAAAAATAAAGTACAAGGAAGTTACTTCAGAAAATTTGAGACAAGTCAGTGAATTATGTTAAGTACCAAATCTTCCAAAGCCAAAAGACCATATCTTCCAAGGCCAAAGATTAAGTCTTCCGAAGCTTCAAGGAGAAATTCTTCCGAAGCCAAAGACTGATTTCTTCCAAAGACAGAGAAGACATGATTTCTCTAAATCACCTTTTGACAAAAGCTGAACCACTTTTCGCTGCCACTCTGAAGACTCACCAACTTATATGAGTTAGTGAAAAGTCCATGCTTTTATCAACTGTAGATTAAGGTCTTTTGTCTATAACTTTCCAACTATGAACTTTTATCATTTTTGTAATAGATAAGGATGTGAGCTATGGCATGTCATAGTCACTAGTCAAAAGACAATCTGTTTTTTGAGTATACATTGATCTTGTTGTCTAGATTAGCGTATCCAGCTAGCATTCAAAGTATGGCCGGGTGTAGGATGTAGTATAAAGTGTCTCAAGTACTTGTATCTTTATGTATGCATTGTAACACTTGTAAGAACTTAAGAGCAATATACTTCATTCTTGAAAACCATATTTGAGTGTTCTTGTTCTTGTTCTTTTGCTTATGTTCTTTGCATCATCTCTAACGGGTTCCTTATTTGATCTGCTAAGTGTTTCTTATCTCTCCATCCTGTGAAATTATTGCATTGACCACCCTTCACCGGTCCTGCAATTGGTATTAGAGCATTTCAGGCTCTTGATTGTAAGATCTCACCATCTTTGATCACTTCAGTTACATAGAACACTTAACAACTTAAACGACAGCTCTTGCTAAAGCTGATATGGAAACCGCTACTATGACAAAGTCTCCATTGATCACTCCTGATGCCTTTGATACTAGGTGCCAACGTATGGAAGGGTTCATCAAGTCTCAAGAAAGCCGGATGTAGAGATCTATTGTCGAAGGACCTCACATCCCAAGCACCTCTTCAGCCACTACTGGAGGTGGGATGATACCCAAGGAAATGACTGACTAATCTTAAAAAGACTGGAAGAAGATTGATGTAGATTAGCAAGCCATGACCGCCCTCCAACCTGCTCTTCCTAACTCCATATACAGAGACTTCAAGAAGTGCAAGACTGTTAACCAGCTCTAGGATGCACTGAAGCTTATGTATGAGGGGTCTGAGGAAGCCAAAGAGAATAAGAAGGACCTCATAAAGTAGCAGTTTGAGAACTTCACCTATAAGACAGGTGAAACCATGCCTCAACAATACTTCAGGTATGTTGAGATTATGGATACTCTAATGGATGTTGGAGTAGAACTTGACAATAGGTACATAGTGAGGAAGTTCATGTTCTCTTTTTCTAGACAATGGACTCACTATTGTGTGGCCATCAAGAGAACTGAGAAGCTCTTTACCCTTACTCTCATAGAGCTGTATGGTATCCTCAGTGGCTACCAGATGGAGATGAATATGAAAAATCCATCAAGCAGCTCTTCCAACAATCAGAGTTCAGCACTTCACGTGGTTGAAAAGGATAGCATAGAACCACAAAATCATCTTATATGCTTCCCTAAAAACTCACAAAAGGGTCCTTACATCACCTTCCTCGAGACACCATGGGAGAGCTACATCCAAGGAAGCCCATTCCAAGAGACAAGCTCTGCACAAGCCTTTGTGTCTACTAATGAAAGTTGTGGCAACTTTCTTTTCACTCTTGAAGACTTGGACTGTATCCATCCAGATGATCTCGAGTACATAGAAATAGTCTAGCAGATGGCTCTTCTCACTCACAGGGCCAAGAAGTTCTACAAGAGGACAGGGAGAAAGTTTCAACCAATGTGGCCAGTGGAAAGTTTGGACTGGACAAAAGTAAAGTGAAGTGTTACAACTGTAACTAGATGGGCCACTTTGCTAGAGAGTGCAAGGCACCAAGTACAAATGGTGGCCAAGCATAAACCAGACCAAACTACACTCATGTAGCTCCAAGAACTGAAAAGCCAAGCCAGCCCAAACAACATGCTGTTGTTGCTATTGAAGAAGGAGGCTTTGACTGGAGCTTTCAGGTGGAAGATGCCTGTCCAAACCAAGCACTGATGGTAGATCATAAAGAAGCTAGGGTATTGGAACATCTCTATACCCCTAAATGCATTGCTAAAGTTAACATGTATAGGTCCTATAATTTGGAAGTGAGATCTGACCTTGAGTCCTTGAGTATTTTTAAAGCTGATTTTAAAAGAGATGAAAATGACTATAAACTTAGAATAGAAGATTTAGAAAAACCATTTCAACTCTTAAGCATGAGCATACAAATTACAGGACTTAAATCAAGGATCTCATTACCAAATTGACTGAATGCTAGGCTGAGCTTGTGATCAACAAAACCAAGGCAGAAAAATGTGTTCTTGAAGAGGAAACCTTCAAGAACAAAATATCATCATCCTTGCATGCAAAAGTTTGTTATTAGAATAGGCAAGGACTAGGATCAAGTGAGATAGCTCCTCCACACACACTCCTATCTGTTAGATATCCAAGGTGTTACACTTGTCAAGATGAGCTGCCCTCCATTGATCCTATCCAAGAGAAGGATGAAGATCAAGAGGAGATGGTGAAGGATGAACCTAAGGAGAGTGAAAAGGGTTATTCTAAGAAGAGATACCATTCTCATGGAGAGAAGGAAGAACCAAGGATGACCAAGTTTGCAATGAAGAATTTGATCAGGGCTGTTAAAAGAAAATCCAAGAAAGCCCAAGAGATCAAGACCACCTTCAACTCTAAGCAAAAACAAGTTTTTATCTCTGCTGGATTTGAAGTGGTAAAGGCTGAAGACTTAACTATGGATTCTAGTACCATGAATCCTAGTTCATGTCCAAATCATCCTGGTCAAGAGAGGAAGGCTAATAATGTGTGCACCACTACTACACAGCTTAAGCCATCTGGTTCCAAGAGCAAGCCTCATCCCAAGAAGCCTGTTACATCATCTAAAAAGGTGAAGAAGGAAGTGAAAAGTGATCAAGCTTAGCATCCCACTAAAAGGAAGACACTCAAAGGCATGCAAACTGAATGCATCATGTGTGGTAGTACCTCTCACTTTGCTAAGGATTGCATCTACAATCCTAAAGTACTATCCACATGTCCAAGAAGAAAACTTCTAAGAAGAAGAAGATAGCTTCAG
This sequence comes from Flaveria sonorensis, assembly GCA_025506505.1. Lineage (NCBI taxonomy): Eukaryota > Viridiplantae > Streptophyta > Magnoliopsida > Asterales > Asteraceae > Flaveria > Flaveria sonorensis. The sequence continues at coordinate 19,610,622 of CM046434.1, forward strand.
AAGGAAAATCATTTCCTTTAGAAAGCTCCAAAATGAAGAAGAAGATAAGTGAAAACTTACCATCAGAAGAAAATTTGGTCTCGGAAGAAAGGAATGCTTTTGAAGCACTGAAGTCTGCTGCAGTGGATGCAAAAGCTTCTGAAGGTTCAGTCTCCAAAACTTCTGAAGTCTCCAAACATCCAAAGTCATCAAAACTTCCAAAGTCTTCCGAAGTCTCCAAAACATCCGAAGTCATCAAAACTTTTGAAGTATTGAAGGCCAAGTCTAGTCTTCCCAAGATGGTGTGGAAGATGAAGGAAGGCCATATGACTGAAAATTCTTCATCAACAACAGCAAATAATCCTCATAACTTGCATATAGGATGAATTACTATTGCATTATCTTCAATTCACTTTAACAAGCCCAAGACCAACAAGGCTTGGGTTTCCAAATGTAACTAATCATCTCTTTATGTGCAGGAACAACTTAGGACCAAAAGAAATGTATGGATGATTGACAGTGGTTGTTCCAGGCACATGACAGGCAATGGCTCTTTGCTTTAAAACTTTGAAAGAATTGATAGAAGGCCAGTTGATTTTGGAGGAGAATCTAGTTATTACATTACTGGAAGGGGCAGGGTCATAAATGATAAGCTCAGTATTGAGAAGGTAAACTTTGTTAAGGAGCTTAGGTACAATCTTCTGAGTGTATCCTAATTTTGTGATTAAAGACACAATATGCTCTTCACTGAGCATGAGTGCATTGTTCTCAAGCCCAGGGTGGTCATTCCTCAAAAGAATATCCTACTCAGAGCCCCTAGGAAAAGGAACATGTACAAGATGGACTTGTAAGAAACATCCCCTTCAGGAGAAGTTTCTTGCTTTCTATCTAAGGCCAATAGTGATGAGTCTTTCCTTTGGCATAAAAGAATATGCCATGTAAACTTTAAAAACATGAAAAATTAATTAAAAATGATTTGGTAACTGGAATGCCAAAGAAAGAGTTTACAAGTGATGATCATTGTGTTGCATGCCTGAAAGGGAAGCAGCATAAGGTATCTCACAAGCCAAAGGAAATGAACTCCATCACTACCCCCTTCACTTATTACATATGGATCTCTTTGGCCGTACCAGTGTAATGAGTTTAGGAAGGAGCTTTTATTGCTTGGTGATCACAAATGACTTCACAAGATACACTTGGGTTTTCTTTCTTAAAACTAAGGATGAGACCCTTGAGATCTTGAAGAGTTTCACTCTAAAATTAAGAATTAATGTGATCACATGGTTAAGATCATAAGATATGATCAAGGAACCGAATTTAAAAACCAAATCCTTGATACATTTTGTGATGAAAAGGGTATTACAAGACAATATAGTGCTCCCAGGACTCCTCAGCAAAATGGTGTTGCTGAGAGAACAAACAGGACACTTATTGAAGCTGCAAGAACCATGTTGTCTGACTCAAAACGGCCCATCACCTTCTGGGCAGAGGCAGTTAACACTACCTGCTATATGTAAAACAGAGTTTTAGTAGTCAAGACTCAATGTAAGACTCCTTATAAACTGTGACACAAAAGGAGACCTTTCATTAGTTTCCTAAAGTCATTTGGATGTCCTTGCACCATCCTGATGATAATGTACTTGTAGATCCTGAAACATGCTTATAAGATTTGTTAAAATAGTTGGTAACTAAATCAAGATCAAATAGCCAATGAGGACCAGAACCTTTCACACTGGGTGTGTGCTCATTGAAGGTCACATTGGCTGACTCCTCAACTACTCTGGTTCTAAGATTGTATACTCTATAAGCCTTGGCTTGGGAGGAGTATCCAATGAAATGTTCATCATCTAATCTTCAGCTGACACATCTGAGGTGCCTATAAATTACAGCATAGAGGCATACAATTTAGATGTAGGCATTTCCAATATAGGAGGAGATAGAGGCGGTAATAGTGATTAGAAGTTTCTTGATGTTGATAACCACTCCATAGAAGACAACATCAATGATGTAACACACTTATTGGATCAAGTCTCACTTGATAAGTGTGTGGATGTGTTGGATGACTCTCAAGCACCAGATCTGAATATCACTAATTTAGATCTGTCTAAACAACTTGCTGTGATTCCTCAAATGAGAATCCATAAGTCCCATCCATCACAAACATTATTAGAGATATTGAGATTGGGGTAAGAACAAGAGGACAAACCCATGACAAAAATGTTTGTCTTTACTCTTGTTTCTTTTCCTTGATAGATCCTAAGAAGATTGAAGACGCTTTGAAAGATGGAAGTTAGGTTGAAGCAATGCAGGAGGAGCTGCTTTAATTCAAAGACAGAAGGTTTGGAATCTATGTCCTCTTCCTCAAGGGAAGACTACCATAGGTACCAAGTGGGTTTTTAGGAACAAGAAGGATGATAGAGGACTTGTCATTAAGAACAAGGTAAGACTAGTTGTTCAAGGATACACACAAGAAGAAAGGATTGATTACACAGATTTTTTGCTCCTGTAGCAAGACTTGAAGCTGTTAGGATATTCCTGGATTTTGTTGCATCCAAGGATTTCAAGGTCTACCAACTTGATGTCAAGTGTGCTTTTTTATATGGGGCGATTGATGAGGAAGTGTATGTCAAACAACCACCTAGCTTTGCAGACCCAGATCATCCTGATTATGTTTGCAAGCTTGACAAAGCTCTTATGGGCTGCATCAGGCTCTAAGGAAGTGGTATGAGACATAATCAAGTATATCTGTAAGCAAGGATACAAGAAAGGTACTATTGATGGAACACTCTTCATCAAAGGAACATGAAATGACTTGATGCTAGTTCAAGTTTATGTAAATGACATTATCTTTGGGTCAACTAATCTAAAGCTCTGTAAAGACTTTATGAAGCTGATGAAGAATAGATTTGAAAGGAGTGTCATAGGGGAACTTAATTTCTATCTAAGAATTCAAGTGAAGCAGGTTTACAATGGAATCTTCATAAACCAGTCAAAGTATGTGCAATACATACTTGTCAGGTTTCACATGATTGAGTGCAAGGTTGCTAAGACACCCATAGCCAGAAACCACTCTCTTACACCAGATCTTGAGGGGGGGAATGTGTTGATGAACATCTATAAAGTACAATGATTGGGTCTCTTATGTACCTCATAGCCAGCAGGCTTGATATCATGTTTGCTACATGTATTTGTGCAAGATATCATGCCAACCCCAGGATGTCACACCTGGTTGCTGTCAAGAGAATTCTCAGATATCTCAAGGGTGCTCCCAAATTAGGCCTTTGGTATCCAAAGAATTTTGACTTCAATTTTTATGCATATACAGATAGTGACTATGGTGGCTGCAATATGACTGCAAAGTCAACATCTAAGGGATGTCAATTTCTTGGTAGAAGGATAGTCTCATGGCAATGCAAGAAACAATGTTGTGTGTCTACATCAACTGCTAAAGCTAAATACATTGCTACTGCAAGCTGCTTTGCTCAAGTGCTTTGGATTCAGGATCAGATGCTAGACTATGGATTCAACTTCAAGGAGACTCCCATCTACATAGACAACAAAAGTTCTATCTCTATCATAGAGAATCCTGTACAACAGTCAAAGACCAAGCACATCAACATCAGGTATCATTTGATTAGAGATAATTGTGAAAAGAGATTGATAAAGCTAGTCAAAGTTAATACAAATAAACAATATGTTGATCTGTTCACAAACGCTTTTGATGGGCAAAGACTTAAGTATCTTGTATTAGCTATTGGGATGATTAACTTTGAGAATATTTTCTTTAAACTAAACTCAAGATTATTTTTAATCATATGTGTGTCTTAAGTTGTCTATATCATCACCATGTAAGCCCAGTTTACTTTGAAAGGAACTTTTCAAAATGATATCCCTTAGAATTTTAAGAACTCTGGATATATTTTCCTTCGGAAGACATCAAGTTGTCTTCGGAAGAAAATTATGTCTTCAAAACAAATAACACTTATGAGAAGTTAACATTTAGAAGAAATTTGACTATAACTTCCGAAGCTTATATTTGTCACCAAGTACTTATATGTGTTGAAGGACTATTTTCTTCTGAAAGCAATTAAGTCTCCAAAGACTTATTCTCTTCATTGAATAAGACTTCCGATATTTGATCTCTTTCGAAGAAAAATCTATCTAGGAAGTAAAAATAATCTAAGTATTTTTCTTCCGAAGCAAAATTCTTAGGAAACTATGGAATATCTTCCGAAGCCAAATTGGTGTCGGAAGTTTTTCTAAAACCTTCCAAAGAAAAATTACATTTGAAAGATTTAGACTTCTAAGAAAACTAACTTTTTGGCCTTTTTTTTTCTGAGGTGGAGCAGACATTGAGATTTCAATGTTTATCCGTTTGCATTAACTTTGTCTAAAATCCATATCATATATATTTGTACAACAGTTCCCCCCTTTCACTATTCTCCCTCATCTGCAAAATTCAAACCCTAAATTCACCCATAAACCGATCTTGTTCTTACCTTCCTTCATCACAAAGCTACTCAAAATGGCTAACTCTGATCCCCGAAACCAACCGGATTTTGCCATGCACTTACACAGGTAATATAATCAAGTTGCTCTATTGTCATCTGAGAAAGATCCAGATTTCTCAGATGTTTGCTGCTTCTTATCTCTCACTAACTACCTTACCGCCCTCACAATCGACCCTCCATTATATGAAGATCAACTTTTGGAGTTTTGGAGGTCTTGCCAAGAGGTCATCTTGGACGGTGGGAAGCACTGTCTGCCATCGTACAGGCGAGGACCGTATTCATCACCCCAGACACCATCAACACACATCTAAGGCTGGATGATGAAGAGAGTGACTTGTCCTTCCCTAAGTCTGCTGTTAATGACTCATTCCGGCAGATGGGCTATGAAGGGGACTACTCCGTAAGAACCTTCAGGAAAGGAAAAGTTTTTACAAGTTGAAGCATCTCCTCTATATGGTCATTCACTCCCTTTTAAACAAGCATAGAGGATGGAACCAAATTCATGAAGACCTTTCCCATATCGTCCATGGAATGGTTCAAAGGATCAAGCTCAGGTATTCTTAATTTGTATATATCCATACATTCTTAACTTGCAAACTTGGACTTCTTAGAATATTATATGTTCTTAGAATATTATATGTTCCTTAGATATATCCATACATTCTTAACTGTGAATTGGGCTCACAGTTAAGGGGAACAGGTAATGTTCTAAAATTGGGACAGATGAAGCGCGACATCTTCAAGACAATAAGAAAGCTAACTGTTGGCTTCTCAGGGGTAGAAACTGCCATGGTCCCAAAAATGTTAGAGCTCATTGCTCAAGGTGACAACTTGGCAGCACCAACCAATGTTGAACCCACACCTTCTACATCTGCAACCCCCACACTACCACAAATCACCATCACCTACTATAGAAAATCCAAACAAACCCCTGCTCAGTCTACTCAGGTTGAGCAGGCCCCCAAATCACCAACCATGCAGGAAGAATTATAGATTGGAGCTCCCATTTCTCGTGAGGAGCAAACCACTCCTATTCTTTCTATAATCAGTGCTAAGGTTCCTCATGCTTAGCCTGATGAGCTTATAACCCTAGCCTTAAGCCTTCACTTAGAGTCTCAAAACTCTAGTGATCAACCTTCAGGGCAAACTTACCATCCCCAGCCGCTTGACCTCAACCAACCAATTCCCAACCTTGATTTCTATGATGATGAAGATATAGGATTCAGTGAGTACCATGAATCTCTCTTCTCCATCTCTGCTTAAGGAGAGATGAGTACTCCTGGATCACCTATATCTAGCCCATATCATCCACCCATAACTAAGGTGGACCTCCCTGAACCTGTTCAGGAGGCCCATATGGAAGAGGCTCTTACTGTTACAAGTGATTACATCATTCAGACCTCAACCATGGCAACCCAGCCTATTGACACTTCTTTTGAAGCTATCAGTGTGCAGGGGAAAACTAACAGCCAAGAACCTGAAGTTGGTGATGAGGAAGAAGACCTTGGTCCTATTCTCTCATCCCCTGGTGATTCTTCTAATAAAGATGAGGGGAGTATGCAACTAAAGGTGCACAAATTGACTGAACTCTGCACCTATTTAGTTTCCAAGGTTAGTCACCTACAATCTCAGGTGACTACCTTACAAAGAAGGGTCAATGATCAGCAACTTGAGATCACCGATCTCAACAGCAAGTTAGCTGAGAGACCCATCCAAAGGACTCAACCAGGCCCATAAGAACCTGTGGATGTGATGGACCTAACTCCTAGATCCCCTGTGTAAGAGGGTGATGCTACCAAAAAGGGAGAGAAAGTCTTAATTACAATCACAGAACCTGGAAGTTCCTCTTAGAGTATGGACATAGAGGACTCACCACCCTCACTTGTAGTTGTCCATACTTAACAACCTCCTCAGGTCCATATTGATGTGGACTCACTCATTCAAAGCTTGTTTGAGAAGGGTATACCAAGGGTAATATCAACTCCATCTTACCCAACTGATAATCCAATTATGGGATGGAGGTATGATGATCAAAGAAGAGCCCTGGTAATCTCTAGGTCTCAGGGTCAACAAGAGATCTTCCACTTCTTTAACAAGAGATACTATAAGAGCACCTATCTAGTTGACCTCCCACTTGCCAACCCAAGTCAAAACAGGCAAGCTGCAACGTTGGCTAATAGGATTCAATAAAGGGTGATTAAAGTGTTCAAGCTAAGAACAAGACTATATAGACACAGGCTAGTAGGCAAGATTATTAGTCAACTGAATGCTGAGGTCCCTAAGATTAGCTTCGAATTGAAAACATTGGCTAAAGGCCTAGCAGTTGAGCCTGTGAACCTTGATTAGTGACCCCACAACACCCCTAAGGAAGGCGATCATAGTTTATACCAAGTAAACACATCTTCAGCTAATGATATTTGTAGGTGTAATTACAAGGTGATGATATTATTCCTCATTACAAGCATCAAACTAAACACTTAACCTAATAATATATGTTCCATATTATGACATTAGACCTTAGTTCTTATCTTAAATAGTAAATTTTTCAACCACAGTATTCTGTTACCGTAATCTTTACTTAAGATAAATAATAAAAACTGATGATCGATGCTTAGATCACAAGATTCAAAATAAACCCACATCCAAACACCTTTTTAAAGCACATGAGAAGAGCATAATACATGTATTATTTTAAGTGTGTTATATAGTTCTATCGGTTTCATATGATATTACTGGTTCTGAAATAAAACATCACCATACATATGTACATATGTATATAATAAAAAATACACATATTCCATTCATGTTTATACTCTCTACCGCTAGTCTCAATCCTATTCTCCCGATATCGTAATATTTGAAAGTTGAAACTGCATTTGTAGTTACATAGTAGAGCTATATATGTATGCCACGTGTCCTTCATCTCCTATGGACCCTCAACACCCACTACCCTTAGTGAGGCACCAGCTGGTGAAGGTGTCTTACAGCCTCTCTCTGGCCAGAGCTTAAGTGAAGAACCAAGCAATGAAGGCCAAAGCTCTCTCTAACCTGAGTCACACAAGCCTGTGAGTGACAAAGGTAAAAAGAAGACGACTCCTAAAGAGATTGACGAGGATAAGAAAGAGAGGAAGAGGAAGGCAAGGGGAGAGAGTTTAAGCAGGACCCCTGGCTTCATGGAAGCTGCAATCAGGGCTACCCCCAAGCCAAATACTCAAGATGATGAGTTAAAGGAAACCAGATTGAATTAGTTGAGGTCCAGGAACTACAATATTGATGAAATCATCTCTCTCCCCTTGGAGGAATTAAATGAACTGGCTGATAAGGAAATGTTTAAGGAGAGAAAGGAAGCTGTGAAAGTAGAACTGCTTCTCAAGATCAAAGAAGAAAGAGAATCTACAAAGCTCCTACCCTCTCCCCAGTTCAAGAAACTCCTAAGACAGAGACTGTGGAAAGTGAGCAACAAACTCAGGTAGATAGGGAACAAGATAGACAAAACATGATCATCTACCTGAGTGCCACAGTTCTTTATCAGGCAGCAGACCTCCTTCCCTTTCCATACGAGTACAATGAATTTGATTACCTTAAGAAGTTTGAGCAACAAGTAAAAAAAGAACAAAAAGCTACTAAAAGGAAGATGAGGGAAGAGGCTGCAAAGTCAAGAGTTACTATCAGAGCAAACTTGAAGAAATCTGCTGACAAACAGAAGATGGTGAGCTTCTTGAAGCTGTATGGATTCTCTAGAAGGACACTTGGTCTAATGTCTCTATCCACCATGGATGAGCACATCAGAGTGATCAAGTAGAAGATCAAGAAAGGTGAGCTAATTGACTTGCATTATCCACCAAGTCAGGCTGTACTTGAAGCTGAGGCCAAGGTTGAACCATAAGAGATAACATAACCTGGACCTAGTGCTGCATCACAACCAGCTTCATCTTCTGATCCACAGCAGGGTCCTGATCCTTCTCTGTCTGAACCTATGAAGGACAAGAACCCAATTGAGGAAGACAAGTAAGAACAATCTGGTACTATAGGCCAGTCTCCTCAGTTGAAATATAGAAAGAGAAAAAGGATAGCCATAAGAAGGGACAAGAAGAAAAAGAAGAAGAAATCCAATGCATCCACCTCTACACCTTAGGATAGGTCAGAACATCTTGAGGGGGATCAAGAAGAGGCTGCTCATCAAACTCCTATTCAAGTAGAGCCTCTTACTGCTGAGAGACCCATTGTGTCTTGGATGTTTTCCACCAATCCAGATAGATGGTATGTTACTAGAGATCAAGGAGGTCAAGACTTATACTTCTGGAAAAACTACTTGACCTCTCTTTGTATGATCTCTATGACACGAGGACATACTTTGAGAGTTTGAGGAATCCTGACAAGCTGATGATCAAAAGAATGGTCTTGATTCTGATGAGGACTATCAACAGATGAAGATCAAGAATCAAAATTCTCTTTAGTTTTGGTAGGATCAGTCTAAGGGGAGTTTGTAAGGAATACTCTTAAAGGCTGATGCAACCATAGAACAACCAAAATCTCTCAGCATGCAAAACAGAAATACAAGGAAGTTACTTCAGAATATTTGATACAACTCAGTGAATTATGGTAAGTATCAAATCTTTCAAAGCGAAAAGACAATATCTTCCGAAGCCAAAGATGAAGTCTTCCAAAGCTTCAAGGACAAAGTCTTCCGAAGCCAAAGACTGATTTCTTCCAAATGCTTTCTCTTAATCACCTTTTGACAAAAGCTGAACCACTTTTCGCTGTCACTCTGAAGACTCACCAACTTATATGAGTTGGTGAAAAGTCCATGCTTTTGTCAATTGTAAATTAAGGTCTTTTGTTTGTAACTTTTCAACTATGTACTTTTATCTTTTTTGTAATAGATAAGGATGTGAGCTATGGCATGTCATAGTCACTAGTCAAAAGACAATCTGCCTTTTGACTCTACATTGATCTTGTTGTCTAGATTAGTGTATCTAGCTAGCCTTCAAAGTATGGCTGGCTGTAGGATGTACTATATCACAAGTACTTGTATCTTTATGTATGCTTTGCAACACATGTAAGAATTTGAGAGCATTTTACATCATTCTTGAAAACCTGAGTGTTCTTGTTCTTTTATTTTGCTTGTGTTCTTTGCATCATCTCTAACCGGTTCCCTATTTGAGCTGCTAAGTGTTTCTTATCTCTTCATCATGTGAAAATGTTGCATTGACCACCCTTCACTGGTCCTGCATAACTTGACAACACTAGTCAATGTTGAACCCACACCTTATACATTTGCACCACCCATGCAGCCTTAAATAACCATCACCTTCTCAAGAAAGTCCAAACGAACCCCTGCTCAGTTTACTCAGACTGAGCAGACCCCCATACAATCACCCACGCAGGAGGAAGAGCAACCAAGAGCTCCCATTTCTCTTGAGTAGCAAATCACTCCCATTACTTTATTGATCAGTGCTGAGGTTCCCCATGCTCAGCCTGATGAGCTCATTGCCCAAACCTTAAGCCTTCACTCTAAGTCTCAAAACTTAGGTGATCAACCTTCTGGGACAGCTACCATCCCTAGCCGTTAGACTTAAACCAACTAATCCTTGACCTCCAATTATATGATGATGAGGATATATGATTCAGTGAGTACAACGAGTCTCTCTTCACCTCCCCTGCTTAAAGAGAGATGAGTGCTCTAGAAACACCCATATCTAGCTCACATCATCCACCCCTAACTGAGGTGAACTTCCCTGAACATGTTAAAGAAGTCCATATGGAAGAGGCTCTCACTTTTGCTAGTGATTCCATCATTAAGACCTCAACCATGGCAACCCAGCCCCTTGACACTTCTCTTGAAGCTGTCATGGAGTAGGGGAAATCCATTAGCTAAGAACCACAAGCTGGTGGTGAGGGAGATGACCTTAGTTATATCCTCTCATCCCCCCATGATTCTTCCGATGATGATAAGGGGAGTCTACAACTAAAGGTGCAAAAACTATCCAAAACATGTACCTATTTAGTTTCAAAGGTAATCACCTGGCATCTCAGGTGGCTACCTTACAAAGGCAAATTTTTGATCAGCAACTTGAGATCACCAATTTCAAGGGCAAGCTAGCTGGGAGACCTGCTAGGCGAACTTAACCAAATCCACAAGAACCTTTGGATGTAGTGGACCTAACCCTTAGCTTCCCTGTGAAAGAGGGTGATGCTACCAAAAAGGGGGAGAAAGTCCTACCTGCAATCATAAAACCTGGGAGTTTTGCCCAGAGTATGGACATAGAGGCCTCACCATCCTCACTTGTAGTTGTCCATACTCAACAACCTCCTTAGGCCCATATTGATGTGGATGCCTTGATTCAAAGCTTATTTGAGGAGGGAATTCCAAGGGCTATGTCTACCCATCCTACCTTACTGCAAAACTAATAGTAAGATGGATGTATGATGCTGATAGAAGAGCCCTGGTACTCTCAAGTTCTCACTGCCAACAAGAAGTCTTTAATTTTAAAACACTAAGATACTGTGAGAGCATTCCTCTGGTTGACCTACCACTTGCGAACCCAAGTCATAACAGGCAAGCTGACAGGTTAGCTGAGAGGATCTATCCTACTTATATAGACAAAGGCTAGCAGGCAAAACTATTGGTCAACTGGATATTGAGGCTGACCCTAAGATTAGCTTCGAAGGGGAAACCTCAGTTGAAGGCCCAACAGTTGAACTTGCGAATCTTGAGACAAGAACTGCTTTAGCACCAGTACCCTCAGTGAGGCACTAGCTGGTGAAGCTGTCTCACAGCCTCTCCCTAGCCAGAGCTCAAGTGCTACACCAAGTGATGAAGGCCAAAGCTCTCTCCACCCTAAGTCATACAGGCCAATGACTAACAAAGGGAAAAGGAAGATGACCTCTGAGAAGATTAAGGAGGAGGAAAGGGAGAGGAAGAGGAAGGCAAGGGGAGAAAGAACAAGTGGGACCCCCAACTTCATGCAAGCTGCAATCAGGGCTGCCCTAAGGCCAAACACTCAGGAAGATGAGTTAAGGTCAGCCAGATTAAACTACTTGGGGTCCCGGAACTACAACATAGATGAAATCATCTCTCTTCCCTTGGATGAACTAAATGAACTGGCTGAAACTAAAGTGTCAAAAACGAGGAAGGAAGCTTTGGCTGTAGAGTTGCTCCTCAAGATTAACAAAGGAAGGAAAAGAAAAAGACTTTATAAAGCTCCTACCCTCTCTCTAGTTCAAGAAAGACCTGAAATAGAGGTTGTGGCTATTGAAAAAGAAACTCCGGTAGGTAGGGAACAATACAGACAAAACATGATAACCTACCTAAGTGCCACAGGCCTCTATCAGAGCACACCTTCTTCCCTTGTCATTTAAGTATATTGAGTTTGAATACGTCAAACAGCTTGAGCAAGAAGTGTTAAAGGAAAGGAAAGCTAATAAGAGGAAGATGAGGGAAGAGGCTGCTAAATCAAGAGCCACCATCCGAGCTAATCAGAAGAAGTCTGGTGACATACTAAAGATGGTGAGCTTCTTGAAGCTGTATGGGTTATCTGGAAGGAGACTTGGTCCATGTCTCTATCCACTATGGATGAGCACATTAGAGTGATCAAGTAGAAGATTAAGAAGGTTGAGCTGGTTGACTTGCATTTTCTACCAACTCAGGCTGCACTTAAAGCTGAGGTCAAGGTTGAACCCCAAAAGACAACACAACATGGCTTTAATGCTGCATCTCACCCAGCTTCATCTTCTGACCCACAGTAGGGTCCTGATCCTTCTCCTTTTGAACCTGTAAAGGAAAAGGACCTAACTGAGAAGGACAAAAAAGGAACATCTGGTACTCAAGACCAACCTCCTCAGTTAAAATACAAAAAGAGGAAGAGGATGGCCATAAGAAAGGACAAGAAAAAGAAGAAGAAGTCCAAGGCATCCACCTCTACACCACAGGATGGGTCAGAACATCCTGAGGGTGACCAAGAAGAAGCTGCCCTCCAACTCCAATTCAAGTAGAGCCTTTAGCTACTGAGAAACCCATCTTGTCTTGGGCCTTTGCTACTAACCCAGATAGATGGTATGTCAGTAGAGATCAAGGGGTCAAGATTTGTACTTCTTGTAAAACATGCTTGACCTTCCTCTACATGATCTCTATGACATGAGAAGATACTTTAAGAGTCTGAGGAATCCTAACCAACTGATGAAGAAGGGAATGGTCTTTCTTTTGATGAGGACTGTCAACAGATGAAGATCAATACTCAAAGTTATCCTCCAGTTCTAGTAGCATCAGCCTAGAAAGAGTTTGTATGAGTTATACTTAAAGGCTAATGCAACCAAAGTTCTATCAGCATGCACAACTGAAGTACAAGGAAAGTTACTTCGTAAGTTTGGATATAACTTAATGAAATTCACTAAGTATCAAATCTTCCAAAGCCAAAAGACCATTTCTTCTGAAGCCAAGAGACTGATTTCTTCAGAAGAAAGATAAGACATGCTTTCTCTGACCTGCTTTTGACAAAGGCTAAACCACTTTTCGCTGTGATCTCTAAAGACTCACCAACTTATATAACTTGGTGATATGTCCATGTTTTTGTCTACTATAGATTATGGTCTTAGAGTCTGTAACTTTCTACCTTGTACTTTTATCATTTTTGTACTAGATAAAGATGTGTGCTATGACATGAAATAGTCACTAGTCAAAAGATAATTTGCCTGTTGACTTTACATTGATCTTGTTGTCTAGATTAGTGTTCCAGCTGGCCTTCAAAGTATGGCCGGCTGTAGGATGTTGTATAAAGGGTCTCATGCTACTAGTCCATTGGTCTAAGCAATTGTAACAATTGTAAACACTTGAGAGTAATATACAACATTTTTTAAAACCAAATACTTGTGCTTTGCTTGTGTTCTTTACTCTTGTTCTTTGTTTCATTTGGTCGGTTCCTTATTTGATAGTTAAGTGTTTTAGTCTTTCCATCCATTGTGAAACAATTGCATTGCTCCCCTACCTCGGTCATGCAGGCTTGCTGTATACACTTAATGGAATTGTGATTTCTACGAAAGTGAGTTTTATTTCTTATATTAGTTTGTGTTTCTTTTTTTTGTTTCGTTTGGTTTTTTTTAATAGTTCAATCAGCACATGTAAAAACTCAAGTATGAGGAGGCATAAATCAGTTAATCAAGGTTTTCACTATTGATTATGATCAGGTCCATATACTCCTTCCTTATCTTGATTCTTTTATGTAGGATTGTGATTTTCTTTATTAGTAATTGTTCACTTAGTTCATATGAATTCATTCTTTTGGTTTACGGTTAATCTTAACCTAGAACCTCATTCTCACAATTTTTATTATTATTTTATAAACCATACATTGAGGCTAATGTATCCTAAGTGTGTGGATGGGGGAAGTAAAAAAAAATGCATTGAGAAATTAGAAAAACATTTAAAATTTTTGAAAAAAAATGTCCCAAGTTGCCAAGCAAGCTTGAAAATATATAATGATTGAATCTTTAAGTACAAATCATTAACTATTCCCTACTAAATTATGGTTTTTGGTTCTTGGTCATTGTTAGATTCGTTTTGATATTTCAAAGGAGAAAATACTTTAAATTATAGATTTATCTAATTGAGAGTAATAAGCTAAAAGGTGGACCTTTCATGCATAGGTTATATTAAGTTTCCAAATTTGTAATTCATATAGAATGTTTCACGCAAGATACAACATTTTGCAAAAAGAAGATAAAGGCATTAGGATCTAGCCTTAGGAATTGAAAACCATTTTATTTTTATTTTTTAGATCATACCCAATGTATAGAAACCAAAAGAAAGTCAAGTTGGTACCCAATGATATATATGTTGAAAAGAAGAGAAATAAGAAGCCTTTTATTGTTCTAGTTTTGTTTTTGATGAAATCCAAATTGGATAGGTGATTATGTGCTCAGAAGTGGCGAAAGTGCCAAGCCTCGTTCTTTGGTAATTTGATAAAGACGTTTTCAAATTATATGAAAATATAGGCTAAAAAAGGTTATATCGTTTGAAAAGTAAGAAATTAAAAGACGGCCAATGTAAGTCTACCCCACAAAAGTGAATAATCAAAAGATATGTCAATGTTTGCCTCACAATACAAAATGTATTGATATTAATAATAGACCTTCAAAGAAGGTTGTCTTATCTAATTGTTTGGATTTCATCACTTTTAGTCATTAATATCCTTAAGATCCTACACTAACCTAAGCCTAGTGAAAAACCCCAAAAGTCCTTTTGATTTGTATGCGAATTAGGTAGATTCTGAGAAAAGTGCGACTACATACATGATTAAAACGCGAAGGCCTATTAGGATCGTTAGGTGAATCTAGAGTTAAAGTGACATGATATTTTTAAAAAAATCAAAATTAACAAATTTGTTTAAATAAACTACATGAATTTGGGTATGTCCTTGAACTGAAACTGAGAATTAATAGAGAACGTATTTGTTATAAAAGGTTTAAAAAATATCTAATTGCTTTGCTTGGGGACAAACAAAGAATAAGTGTGGGGATGTAATCACGTGTCAATATTTTAGCGTTTAATTGATTTAAATGCTTGATTTTACGTCGTTATTATTTTAAAACAAGTTAACTATGTTTATGTTGTGATTCATAGGTTTTTAGAGCTAAAAAGGAACATTTTTGAGATTCAAAGGAATCAAAACATATTTTGCATCAGCTAACCGCCTTATGATATGTCGGGTGGGCGTATCATACACCGACGCCGTATCAACCGCCATATGTATGGGTGTATTTTGAAAAAAACTTCAGAACGTTGGGCCTATGATACACCGGTGGTAGTTTTAACATCAGATTTTGAGGATTTTTATGTCTATTTAAATACCTAAATAAGGTTTTCAAAAGGGGACTACTTGCGGACAAAAATTGAAGAACTTTAGGCGCCTTTTGGTGTTCCAGGGTTCCCAAATCATGCACAAACATTCTCTAATTCAAGATCTAAGGCATAATGAAGACGATGAGTGGCTAAGTTCGTAGTGGTTGCTTTGTGGTGGAAGATTATCGCTAAGAGACTCTATTGGTATGTATGATTATGGTTTGTGCTTGATAATTGAACTTTGAATGTTATTACAAGTTTTGATTAAGTTAAAAGGTTTGTTTATAAATAAAGTTATTTGTTAAATTATTAGTTTTTGGTTTTCTTGTATGTAAACTCATTAAGCTTGATAGGTAACTTGATATAGATGAATTAATAACATTGTGAATGAATAAGTTTTAAAAGTTTGATCCTTTGTTACTACGCTAATTAAAAGTTGAACTCTTGAAAAATGTGTTTTAACAAACCCTAGTTTAACACGTCAATTGTTGATCTTACGTAATTAAAAACCCAAAAGTAATTTGTTTTCAATATTTAAGTAAGTTATGTCAAAGTTTATTCTTTATGCACGTATGTTCTTTACTTCATCATGATTTTTAATCTTCACTTTTATAGTTTGTGTCTTTACTTAGTTGAGTCTTGTTAGTTAAACACTTTTCACCAATTCCCTACAAAGACGACCTTACTTACCTTTACACAATAAAGGTAGCTAAGATCGATTATTTAACTTGTTTTTTGATCGAGTCTCGATAACCAGATCAGTATGTGTTTGGGGTATCCTTAAGTTGTCACCAGCATTATTGTTTATTTTGTTCTCCACATCTGTTTGTGTTTGTTTTTGGGGTTGCATCCTCTTGTCTTCTATGTATCCATATTTGATGTTGCATGCTCCTGATTTTGTTAATTTGATGCCTGTTAGGGCGTTTTGCGTGGGTTTATGGTTGATTATTTACCTTGATCACTGACGAAGGAAAAGCTCAAGAAGTTAACTCTTTCTCTCATCTTTATCGCTGATGTTAAGAAAAACTATGAATCTAAAAGCTGCATTGTAGAGTTCTACATTATGCATAGGTGTTGGTACGGTGGCACTATAGCCACCGACAAAGGGCTTTTTATATATTATAATATCAGTGCGTTTATAACATAGTTACAAATCTTTTAAGTATTACCTTCATAAATTCAAGAATGAATTTCACACATATACCTACAAAACTAGTCAAATATCATATGTATCCAACTAAAATTTTAAATATCTTATATGTCCATATAAAACATACCAAACATGATATATATCCTTTTCAAAGAATAAAAATATCATATTTATCTATTTCATATATTTTATAGAAATAATTCATAATATAACCATTGTATCCTTATTTTTTTTTAACTTTAAATGTTCATATTTAATTTTTTTAACTAATCCTTTTATGTGTTTTGTTTTTTGTATTTTTTACAACAAAACTCTTATTGCTTTTCTAGTTAACTTGAATTTTAGATCATTTTCTATAACATTTTCTACTAATATTTATAGTTTATTTTTCTAACTTTATAACATTTTTTTTACTGTTTTCTTTTGTCTCGCTTAAATGTTGTTTTTAAATATCTTAACAATAAAGTTTTATTGATATAGCGCTATTTATAAAAGCTGTAATTTGTGTTAATTTCATGGAAAGGGTAGCTTGAGTTTTAGAGTGTAATGATAAACAAGTTTTAAAGCTAAATAACTTATTCGGTAGGTGTTATTTGACAGATATAGTTTATTACAAGTATCTTAGATTTGTTACACAATTAGATATCAGCTTAACTAGAAAAGTAGTAAAAATTAGTAAAATTTTTTTTAGTAAAACTCATTATTAATAGTAGACTCAAAAGCATTAAGAAAAAACTTCTTAAAAAAATATTAAAACTAAAAGAACGATAGAAAAATGCAACAGAAAGATTATTTTAAAAATTGTAAACATAGTGTTTAAAGTTTTAAGAAAATTAAGGGTAAATTGATTGTATCATATTGTTTCGATTTATCCAAATGATATTTAGAATTTGGTTTGGATATTTATGATATATGATAAGTTTTGTAGGGATATATATATTGCACGACCGTTAAAAAGGGACTTTGCACTTAGTTAACACACTTAGGAGGATCTTTAGGATCATTTAACAATTCAAATGGAGAACTTAAAACTTTAAACAGATAATACAATGCACAACACAAGTAAAGTAAGAGCAAGAACACAAAAAATAATTTTCAAGGAAGTAGTATATTGCTTCTTAGGTTCTATTACAGGTCTTTGCACTGATATTTGAAATACAAGAACCTTTGACTCTTTATACTAAACCTACAACCTTCAATATGCAAAAAGACAGTTGGATGTGACTAATCTAGACAACAAGATCAGCCTAAAGTCAAAAGGCAGATTGCCTTTTGACTAGTGACTATGACAGGCCATAGCTCACTGACTTTCCTATTACAAAAAGCCAAAAAAGAAACAAATACAGAAACTTGCAGACAAAGAGCTTATCTACTTTATCATAAAGCATGGAAGTTTCACCAACTTATGATAGTTGGTGAACCACCAGAGCATGCAACGGACAGGAAGTTGCTTTATGATAAAGTTGATAGAAAAAGTGTCTTTTCTCTTTCTTCTAAAGTAACCAGTCTTATCTTTATTCAGCTTCGAAAGACTTTGTCTTGAGAGCTTCGGAGGACTTCATCTTTAACCTTCAGAAGTGTTGAGTCTTTGGCTTCGGAAGACTTGACACTTAGTGTAAAGTTTCCTCAGTTGTTTCTTCTGAACATTGGTTTCGGAAGATTTTACACTTAGTATTTTACTTGAGTGTGTAAAACTTTCGAAGCTAGTTCTTCTTTGTTCCTTAGTGCATGTTGGAAGACTTGGTTGTTTTGGTATCCTTTGGTTGCATCAGCCTCATAACCTCAGAGGTTCCTACAAACTCCCCCTAGGCTGATGCTACCAAAACAGAGAGGTCTTCAGACTAGGATAGTCCACATGAGAATCTTCAGAATTCCTTTCTTTATTAGCAGATCAGGATTCTTCAGACCCATGAAGTACCTTATCATGTCATAGAGATCATGCAGAGGGAGTTCAAGCATGTCACTAGTGAAGTAGACATGTTGTTCTCCCTGATCTCTAGTGACATACCATCTATCAGGATCTTTAGCAAATGTCCATGATAGAATTGGTTTTCCAACAGAGAGAGGCTCTACTATGATAGGAGTTGGTTGAGAGCCCTCTTCATGCACTTCCTCAGGATGTTCAGACTCATCCTGAGTTTGGGAGGTGGATGCCTTTCTTCTTTTCTTCTTCTTAGAGGATCTTCTTTTGGCCATCCTCTTTTTCCTCCCAGATGATTTTAACTGAGAGGGTTGGTCTTCAGTACTAGGTTCTTCAGTGGATTCTCTCTCAGTTAGGATCTCCTTTCTCCCAGGTTCAGAAGGAGAGGGAGGAGAAACCTACTGTGGATCAGAAGATGAAGTTGGCTGTTGTGTAGCTTCAGGTGCAGGTTGTGTTGTCTCTGTAGGTTCAACCTTCACCTCAACTTCAGGTTGAGCTTATTCTGATGGTGAGTGGAGATCCACAAGCTCTCCCCTTTTAATCTTCTGCTTGATCACCCTTATGTGCTCATCCATTATGGTTAGAGACATGGGACCCATACAGCTTCAAGAAGCTCATCATCTTCTACCTATCTGCAGACTTTTTCTGACTTTTCTTGATGATGGCTCTTGACTTGGCAGCTTCTTCCCTTTCCCTTTTTCTAGCAGCTTGCCTATTTCTTTTGGCTTGCTCTTCCAGCTGCTTGTTGTATTCAAACAGTATGTAATCATATGGCAAGGGAAGAAGTGCATGTGCCTAGTAGAGGCCTGTGGCTCTCAGGTAGTTGATCATCTTTGTCTTTTCTTCTTCATTAACTAACTGAGGTTGATCAGCAGCCACAGCCTCTGACTCAGGGCTTTCTTGAATTGGGGAGAGGACATGAATATTCTTGTATATTCTTTTTCTTCTCATTTCCTCTTTATGCTTGAGGGTCAAGGCTGCATCCTCAGCTTCCTTCCACTCATTTGACAACTCAGTGTCAGCCAGTTCATTTAATTCCTCTAAGGGGAGAGAGATGAGTTCATCTATGTTGTAGTTCTTGGTCCCCGGATAATTAAGTCTGGCTGCCCTTAACTCATCTTCTTGAGTGTTTGGAACATGGGCATTCAGAATTGAAGTTTGCATGAATCCTGGGGAACCACTTGAACTCTCTCCCCTCAGCTTCCTCTTCCTCTCTCTTTTCTCTTCTTCAATCTCCTCAACAGTTAGTTTTCTTTTGCCTTTGTCAAGTACTGATCATGATGACTCAGGCTGAAGAGAGCTTTGGCCTTCATTGTTGGATTCAGCAGTCAAGCTCTGGGCAGAGAGAGGTTGTGATGCACCATCACCAGCTGGTGCCTCATTGAGGGTATGGGGTTCTGGAGGAGATATTGTCTTAAGGTTCACAGTCTCAGCCTCTGGGCCTTCAGTCAAGGCTTTCCCTTTGAAGCTAATCTTAGGGTCCACCTCAACATCCAGTTGACCAAAGGCTTCAACTGCTAGCCTCTGTCTATATAGTTTGATCTCCTTTTGAATTCTTCCAGCACCCAATCTTGAATTCTACTGGCTAGTCTGGCAGCTTGTCTGTTGTTGCTTGGGTTGACAAGTGCCAGATCTACCAGATTTATACCCTCATAGAAACTCAGGTTTGAAATGTTTAAAATTTCTAGTTGACCCTGAGCTCTAGAGAGTACAAGAGCTTTCCTTTCACTGTCATACCCCCAACCCCAGATTGGGTTCTCAGAAGGGGCAGACATTGCTCTTGGTATTCCCTCCTAAACAGTTGTTGTATTAACAAATGTAGATCACTGTCTAAGGAGGTTGTGAGTATGGACAACTGCAAGAGAGGATGGTGAGTCCTCTATGTCCATACTCTGAGAGGAACTCCCAGGTTCTGTGATTGTTAGGATTTTCTCCCCCTTTTTGGTAGCATCACCCTCTTGCATAGGTGAGCTGGGAGATTGATCCATGACATCCACAGGTTCTTGTGGACCTGGATGAGTTGATCTCATTGGTTTCTCAGCTAGCTTACCCTTGAGATCGGTGATCTCAAGTTGCTGGTCATTGACCCTTTTCTGCAAGATAGTCACCTGAGATTCCAGGTGAGCTATCTTGGACACAAAGTAGGTGCACATGTTTGAGAGTTTGTGCACCTTTTGTTGTAGACTCCCCTCATCTTCAGATGAAGAATCATAGGGGGATGAGAGGATTGGACCTGAGTCTTCTCCCTCATCACCAGCATAGGTTTCTTGGCTGCTGGATTTCCCCTGCTCTATTTCAAGAGGCTGGGTTGCCGTGGTTGAGGTCTTAGAGATGTAATCACTGCCAACAGTGAAAGCCTCTGCCATATGGATCTCCTAGACAATCTGAAGGAGATCCACCTCTGTTTGTGGTATCTGATGTGGGCTAGAAGTGGGTGAGGCAGGAGTACTCATCTCACCTTGAGTGTGGGTGGAGAGGAGAGATTCATGGTACTCACTAAAACCCAAATCTTCATCAGAGTAAAAGTCAAGGCTGGGCATGGGTTGATTAAGATCAAGAAGCTGGGATGGTAGCTTTCCCCTGAAGGTTGATCACCAGAGTGTTGAGACTCAGAGTGATGGCTTAAGGCTATTTGAGGAGGTGTGAGCTCATCAGGCTGAGCATGAGGAACCTCAGCACTGATTGTGTCAAGAATGGGAGTGGTTTGCTCCTCAGGGAAGTGGGAGCTCTAGTGTCCACTTCCTCCTGTGTGGTTGTGATATGGGGGCCTGCATATGCTCAATAGCAGGTGCAGGGGTTTGTTTGGATTTTCTTTGGTAAGTGAGGGTAATGGTAGGCCTTGATGGTGGTTGAGAGGTAGAGGGTGTTGGTTCATCACTAGCTGGTGCTGCTAGGATGTCACCCTGAGCAATGAGCTCAAACATTTTGGGACAAGGGCTGTTTCTACCCCTGAGAACCCAACAGTTGGCTTTTTCAATATTTTGAAAATGTCGGGTCTCATATGTGCAAGTTTAAGAACATTACCTGTTCCCCTCAACTGTGGTCCCATTTCACAGTTGAGAATGTGTTGAACATACCGGGGAAACATGTAATATTCTAGGGAGTCCAAATTTGCAAGTAAATTTGGGAAAACAAACTGAGAATACCTGAATTTGACCCCTTGAACCATCCCATGGACAATGAAGGAGAGGTCTTCTGGAATTTGGTCCCATCCTCCATGTTTGTTAGACAAGCTGTGGATGACAACATGGAGGAGGTACTTCCACTGGTATGAGACCTTCCCTTCCTGAAGGTCTTGACTGTGAAGTCACCTTCATATCCCATCTGCTCAAAGGAATGGTTGACAGCAGCTTTGGGAAGGACATTTCACTTCTTCATCATCCAGCTGAAGATGGGTGTTGATGATGGCTGGAGTGATGAACAGTGTCCTCCCTTGCACTGTGGCAGACAGTGCCTTCTCCCCGTCCAAAGTGACCTCTTGACAGGTCCGCCAGAACTCAAACAACTGATCCTCATAGAGGGGAGGATCAATCGTAAGGGAGGTGAGATAATGAGACGAAGAAAGATACCTACAAACATCTGAGAAGCTTGGATCCTTCTCAGAGTTTAACAGAGCAACCTGGTTGTGTTGCCTGTGTAGATGCATGGTGAAATCTGGGTCATTTCGGATCAAGATTTGCCATTTGCAAAGCTTTGCAGAGAAGGAAGGTAGAAGAAGATGAATTTGGGGTAATTTTAGGTTAAGGAAAAATGAGAGTAGAGAGATGAAGATAGGACCGTTTGGGAAGATATACTTAGGATTTGAAACAAAGTTAAAGCAAAAGATAAACTTTGAAATCCGTAAGTGGGTCCTACTTCAGAAAAAGCCAAAAAGGTAGTTTTCTTGGAAGTTGCAAAACTTCCGAAGGTTATTTTAGCTTCGAAAGCTTTAGCTTCTAAAGGCAATTTTGCTTCGGAAGATATTTCAAAGAGTTTTGAAAGTTTTGGCTTCGGAAGAGATAAACAGGTCTTCCGAGACTTAATTGCCTTCGGAAGAGATTTATTCTAAAATGTATTTAGGAGCATATATTTAACTTAAGCTTCGGAAGATGCTTCATGAATTTCTTCCAAAGGTAAATTTTCATAACTCTAAAAAATATCATTTTGAAAATTTGTTTTCCTCCAAAGAGAACTGGGCTTATGAAGTGATCTAATAGACAACCTAGGACACACAATTTTAGGTAGTAAGATTGATGAAGTTATTTAGAAAAACCTATTCAAGTTAATCATCCCAATGGCTGATACAAGATACTTAAATCTCTGCTCATCAAAAGCTTTTGAACAGATCAGCATATTGTTCATTTGTGTTAACCTTGATTAGTTTTATCAAGCCCTTTTCAAAATTATCCCTAATCAGATGATACCTGATGTTGATGTGTTTGGTCCTTGAGTGCTGCACAGGATTCTCTGTTATAGAGATGGCACTGTTGTTGTCTATATGGATGGGAGTCTCTTTGAAATTGAATCCATAGTCTAGCATCTGATTTTGAATCCAAAGCACTTGAGCACAGCAGCTGGCAGCAGCAATGTATTCAGCTTCAGCAGTTGATGCAGACACACAGGATTGCTTCTTGCATTGCCAAGACTATCCTTCCACCAAGGAACTGACACCCCCCAGATGTGGACTTTGCAGTCATGTTGCAGCCACCATAGTCACTATCTGTATAAGCATACAGATTAAAGTCTGAATTCTTTGGATACCAAAGGCCTAGATTTGGAGCACCTTTGAGATATCTAAGAATCCTTTTGACAGTGATTAGGTGTGACATCTTGGGGTTTGCTTGATATCTTGCACATATGCATGTGGCAAACATGATATCAGGCCTGCTAGCAGTAAGATACATAAGTGACCCAATCATAGCCCTGTAGAGATGTTCATCAACACACTCCCCCTCAAGGTCAAGACCAAGGGAATGGTTTCTGGCTATGGGTGTCTTAGCAACTTTACAATCAGTCATCTTGAACCTTGTAAGTATGTCTTGTACATACTTTGACTGACTGATGAAGATGCCATCTTCAACCTGCTTCACTTGAATTCCTAGAAAGAAATTGAGTTCCCCCATGGCACTCATTTCAAATCTATTCTTCATCAGCATCTCAAAGTCTTTGCAGAGCTTTGGATTAGTTAAACCAAAGATGATGTCATCTACATATATCTGAACTAGCAATGTGTCATTCCCTGTATCTTTGATGAAGAGAGTCCCATCAATAGTACCTCTTTTGTATCCATGATTGCAGAGGTATGTTGATAGTGTCTCATACCACTTTCTTGGAGCTTGATGTAGTCCATAAAGGGCTTTATCAAGCTTGCAGACATAATCAGGATGATCTGGGTCTGCAAAGCCAGGTGGTTGTTTAATATAAACTTCTTCATCAATCACCCCATAAAGAAAGGCACACTTCACATCAAGCTGGTAGACCTTGAAATCCTTGGATGCAACATAAGCCAGGAATATCCTTACAGCTTCAAGTCTTGCTACAGGAGCAAAGACATCAGTATAATCAATTCCTTCTTCTTGTGTGTATCCTTGGACAACCAGTCTAGCCTTGTTTTTGATGATGATCCCTCTATCATCCTTCTTGTTCCTAAATACCCACTTGGTACCTATGACAGTCTTCCCTTGAGCAAGAGGGCACAAGTTCCACACCTTCTGTCTTTTTAATTGAAGCAACTCTTCTTGCATTGCTTCAATCCAGCTTCCATCCTTTAGAGCCTCATCAACTTTCTTAGGCTCAATTTGGATAAGAAACAAGAATGTAGACAAACATGGCTATCATGAGTTTGTCCTCTTGTTCTCACCCCTGAGTCAACATTTCCAATGATGTTTGTGGTGGGATGTGACTTGTGGATCCTGAGTTGAGGAATCACAGCAAGTTGGTTGGACAGATCAAGATTAGAGAAATTTTGATCTGGCAAAGAAGAGTCCCCCACCACATCAGCACACTTATCAAGAGAAACTTGATCCAATGAGTGTGTGACATCATTGATGTTGTCTTCAATGGAGTGGTTATCAGCATCAAGAAATTCTTGATCACTGTCACCACCACCCATTCCTCCTGCATTGGAGGTTCCTTCACCTGAATTCTGAGCCTCTGAACTGGACTTTGAGGGTAATTCAGTTGAATCAGCAGTATTTGTCATGCTTGTGCTGATTGGAGCCTCAATGACAGGGTTAGTCACCATTGGAGCTGAAGTAGTCTTCTTGTTTGGTCTTCTCAGCTCAAATCTTGGGTCAGGATCCTCTGTTGACCTGTTATCCATAGATCCTGAAACATTCTCACAAGATTTGTTAAAACAGTTGGTAACTAAATCAAGATCAAATAGCCAATCCGGACCAGAACCTTTCACACAGGGTGTGTGTTCATTGAAAGTCACATTGGCTGACTCCTCAATGATTCTAGTTTGAGATTGTATACTCTATAAGCCTTGGCTTGAGAAGAGTATCCAACAAAATGTCCATCATCTGATTTCTCAGCAAACTTAGCTATTTGATCTTTGGTATTCAAGATGGTGCAAGGACATCCAAATGTTCTGAGAAAACCAATAAATGGTCTCCTTTTGTGCCACAGTTCATAAGGAGTCTTACCATGTGTCTTAACTACTAAAACTCTATTCTGCACATAGCAGGCTGTGTTGACAGCCTCTGCCCAGAAGGTGATGGGCAGCTTAGAGTCAGACAACATAGTTCTTGCAGCTTCAATAAGTGTCCTGTTTCTCCTCTCAGCAACACCATTTTGCTGAGGAGTCCTGGGAGCACTATATTGTCTTGAAATACCCTTCTCATCACAAAATGTATCAAGGATTTGGTTTTTAAATTCGGTTCCCTGATCACATCTTATGATTTTGACCTTGTGATCAGATTGATTCTCAATTTTCAGAATGAAATTCTTCAAGATTTCAGAGGTTTCATCCTTAGTTCTAAGGAAAAACACCCAAGTGAATCTTGTGAAATCATCTGTGATCACTAAACAGTATGAGGTCCTTCCTAGACTCATTACACTGGTGGGGCCAAACAGATCCATATGTAACAAGTGTAGGGGAGTAGTGATAGAGTTCATTTCCTTTGGCTTGTGAGACACTTTGTGTTGCTTCCCTTTCAGGCATGCAACACAGTGGTCATCACTTATAAACTCTTTCTTTGGTATTCCAGTTACCAAATCATTCTTAATCAGTTTATTCATGTTTTTAAAGTTTACATGGCACATTCTCTTATGCCAAAGAAAAGACTCATCACTATTTGCTTTAGATAGAAAGCAAGAAACCTCTCCAGATGGAGATGCTTCCTGCAAGTCCATCTTGTACATGTTTCCTCTCCTGGGGGCTCTAAGCAAAATATGCTCAGGAGGAATGTCAACCCCAGGCTTGAGAACAATGCACTCATGCTCAGTAAAGAGCATGTGATGTTTTTGGTCACAAAATTAGGACACACTCAGAAGATTGTATCCAAGCTCTTTGACAAAGTTTACCTTCTCAATGCTGAGCTTACCATTTGTAACCTTGCCCCTGCCAGTAATGTACCCTCCTGCATCTCCCCCAAAAGCAACTGGTCCTCCATCAATCCTTTCAAAGTTTTGAAGCAAGGACTCATTGCCAGTCATGTGCCTGGAGCAACCACTATCAACAATCCAGATATTTTTGTTGGTCTTTAGCTGTCCCTGCACAAAAAGAGATGATTTAGTTACATTTGGAAACCCAAGCCTCATTGGTCTTGGGCTTATTAGAATGAGTTAAGGCAATGAAATAGTAATAGATCCTATGGTCAGGCTTTGGGGATCATTTGCTGTTTCTGATGATGAACTTTTAGCCACATGGTCTTCCTTCATCTTCCACACCACCTTTGAAAGATTGGGCTTGACCTTCAATGCTTCGGAAGCTTTTGTGGCTTTGGAAGCTTTGGAGACTGATCCTTCGGAATATCTTGCATTCACTGTAGCAAGTCTCAGTACTTCGGAAGCATTCCTTTCTTCCGAGACCAATTTTCCTTCCAAAGACAATGGTTCATTTCCCTTTTTCTTCATTTTGGAGCTTCCGAAGGAAACAGATTTTCCTTCTGAAGCTGTTTGTTTCTTCTTCCTCTTAGAAGTTTTCTTCTCGATCATGTGGATAGTACCCTTTGGATTGTATTGACAATCCTTAGCTAGATGTGAGGTACTACCACACATAACACAATCTATATCTTTTCTTCTGAGAGCCTTCTTTTCCAAAGAAGACTGAGCTTGAACACTTTCCTTTTCCTCTTTCACCTTTTCAGATGATGCAGCAGGCTTCTTAGGGTGAAGCTTGCTTTTAGAAATGGATGGTTCAGGCTGTGTAGCAGTGACACACAGCTGATCAATCTTCTTGTTGTTGCTGGAGTGAGTTGAAGCTGAAGTAGAACTCTTGGTACTAGAATTCTTGGCAGGATCTTCAGCTTTTATCACCTTGAACCCTGCAGAGACAAATACTTGTTTCTGTTTGGGATCAAAGGTGGTCTTGACCTCTTGAGCTTTTCTTGATCTTCTCTTTGCTCTTCTGATCAAGTTCTTCCTTTTGGTTTTGCTCAAACCAGCTTCTTTTTCCTCCTTAGGAGCATGGTGACCCTTTTTGGATTGACTCTCTTCACTCATCTCAGAGTCATCCCTCACCTTCTCCTCTTCATCCTCTTCATCATTGGGGTCTATGGATGGAAGCTCATCTTAACCAGCTCCACACCTTGGAAATCTAACTGATAGTAGAGAGTGTGGAGGAGCTATCTCACTAGATCCCAGTCCCCGCTTGTTCTGATAATACACTTTTGCATGCAGAGATGAGGATATCATGTTCTTGAAGGTTTCCTCTTCAAGAACACATTTTTCTGCTCTGGCTTTGCTGATCACAAGCTCAGCCTGGCATTCATTTAACTTGGTAATGAGATCCTTAATTTGAGTCCTGTAATTTGTTTGCTCATGTTTAAGAGTTGAAACTGTTTTTTCTAGATCTTCTATCTTAAGTTTATAGTCATTTTCAGCTATTTTAAAATAAGCTTTTAAAATATTTAAGGACTCAATGTCAGATCTCATTTCCATGTTGTAGGACCTATATCTGTTTACTTTAGCAATACAATCAGGAGAGCAAAGATGTTCAAGTACCTTGGCTTCATCGTGATCAGCCATGAGTGCTTGGTTTGGAGATTCATCTTCAGCTTGAAAGCTTCAGTCAAAGCCTCCTTCTTCAACAGCAACTGCTGCTTGCTGTCTTGGCTTCTCATTCTGGTGCCCTCCTTCAGTGTAGTTTGGCCTGGATGAGGCTTGGCCACCATTTGATTTAGGTGCCTTTCATTCTCTAGCAAAGTGTCCCATCTGGTTACAGTTTTAACACTTGACTTTGCTCTTGTCCAGTCCAAACTTGCCACTGGCAGCATTGCTAGGAAACCTTCTCCCAGTCCTCTTGTAAAATTTCTGGGCTCTGTGAGTAAGAAGAGCCATCTGCTGGACTATCTCCATGTACTCCAGATCATCTGGATGGATGCAGTCCAGGTCTTCAAGAGTGAAAAAAAAGTTGCCTGTACTTTCATCAATGGAGATAAAAGCTTGAGAAGAACTTGTCTCTTGGAAGGGACTTCCTTGGATGTAGCTCTCTCTGGGTGTCTCAGGGAAGGTGACGAAAGGACCCTTTTGTGAGGTTTCAGGGTAGCAGATGAGATGATGCTGTGGTTTTCTGCTATCCCTTTCAACCACATGAAGGGCTGAACTCTGGTGAGTGTTGGAGCTACCAGATGAATTTTGCATATTCATCTCATTGGTATCCACTGAGTATCCCATACAACTCAGTGAGAGTAAGGGTCTTGAGGTTTTCAGTCCTCTTAATGACCACATAGTAGTGTGTCCATTGTCTTGGAAGAGAGACATGAACTTCCTAACAATATCCCTATTCTCAATAGTTACCCCAACATCAGCCAGAGTATCCACAATCTCAACATACCTGAAGTATTGTTGAGTCATGGTTTCACCTGTCTTGAAGGTGAAATTTTCAAACTGCTGCTTCAGGAGATCCTTCTTGTTCTCCTTGGCTTCATTTGAACCCTCATACATCAGTTTCAGTGCATCCCATAGCTGTTTAGCGGTCTTGCACTTCTTGAAACCTTGTAGATGGAGTTTGGAAGAGCAGTTTGGAGGGCTGTCATGGCTTTTTGATCAATGTCAATTCTTTTCCAGTCTTCATCAGAAAAGTCAGCCCTCTCCTTTGGTATCATGCCACCACCACAGCAGCTGAAGAGGTGCATGGTACATGAGGTCCATTGACAACAGACTCCCACATCCTGGAATCTTGAGACTTGATAAAGCCTTCCATTCTTTGACACCAAGTGTCAAAATCCTCAGGAGTGATCAGTGGGGACTTTGTCATTGTTCCAGTTTCCATATCAGCTTTGGAGATAGCTGCCATTTGAAGAGTTAAGTGATGTGTGTTACTAAGAGGTTTTGAAGATGGTGAGATCTTGCAAACAAGAGCCTGGAATGCTCTGATACCAAATGCAAGACCGTTAAAAATGGAATTTGCACTTAGTTAACACACTTAGGAGGATCTTTAGGATCACTTAACAATTCAAATAGGGAAGTTAGAACTTTAAACAGATGATACAATGCACTACACAAGTAAAGTAAGAGCAAGAACACAGGAAATAATTTTCAAGGAAGTAGTACATTGCTTCTTAGGTTCTATTACAGGTGTTTGCACTGATATTTGAAATACAAGAACCTTTGACTCTTTATACTAAACCTACAACCATCAATATGCAAAAAGACAGTTGGATGTGACTAATCTAGACACAAGATCAGCCTAAAGTCAAAAGGCAGATTGCCTTTTGACTAGTGACTATGACAGGCAATAGCTCACTGACTTTCCTATTACAAAAAGCCAAAAAAGAAACAAATACAGAAACTTACAGACAAAGAGCTTATCTACTTTATCATAAAGCATGGAAGTTTCACCAACTTATGATAGTTGGTGAACCACCAGAGCATGCAGACAGGAGGTTGCTTTATGATAAAGTTGACAGAAAAAGTGTCTTTTCTCTCTCTTCTAAAGTAATCAGTCTTATCTTTATTTAGCTTCAGAAGACTTTGTCTTGAGAGCTTTGGAAGACTTCATCTTTAACCTTCGGAAGAGTTGAGTCTTTGGCTTCGGAAGACTTGACACTTAGTGTAAAGTTTCCTCAGTAGTTTCTTCTGAACATTGGCTTCGGAAGATTTTACACTTAGTATTTTACTTGAGTGTGTAAAACCTCCGAAGCTAGTTCTTCTTTGTTCCTTAGTGCATGTTGGAAGACTTGGTTGTTTTGGTATCCTTTGGTTGCATCAGCCTCATAACCTCAGAGGTTCCTACATATATATATATATATATATATGGGGGAGGAATTCTAAGAAAACAACATTGTTAGGTGAAAACTAAAGAAAACCAATAAAATTGAATACATAATTTATTTTATAACTACATACTCTGTATGTGTGTGCGTATATAGAGATAGTGGTATGTGTCAAATGAAAATCGTAACATAGTTTTACATATACGTCACACATAGGTTACATATACGTAACCATGTTTCATTCAAAATATTATTATGTATACGTAAGACTCTTCATTATCGTATTTATGCTCAACATATACGTAACAAACACTTAAGTAACCTTTTAACAATTAAAAGAACAAAAAAATTATGAATTATGTTATTGATTTCTATGGTTTTTTTTTGGTTTTCGTATAGCTATCGGTTTTCTCAGAAGCCTTCCCCTATATATATAGGGGAGGGATCAAATGAAAACCATCATTTTAGGAGAAAACCTAGAAAACCAATATCCACCAATCAAATACTTTCTTTTTATTATGATTTTTTTTATTAAAAGGACATTTTAGTAAATTTATTCTCCTAATAATTTTGGTAATTATCGAAAACTAATTCAAATTTCCTTATTTATCTATTAAGTTTTGGTTTTTATGAATTACAATAAATTAATTATTTTGATACAATAATTGATTCAATCTCATGATTTCTTCAACCATAAACACACGTCGATTGTTCCACCTAAATACCTTTAGGTATAGAATATGAAGATGAAGAACGAATCAAACATGGAGGAGGTGCGATTCAAGCAAATCAAATCAAATCAAATTTGTTGTTTCTATTACATGATCAAACAATGCAAAGCATATATGTAACTAGAACGAAGCAATTTCTATAGCAAGATGCAAGCTCAGCATAGATGCGATCAAAACAAAGCAAAGCAATAAGATGAAAAATCACAATAAGATGTAAATCTACTTTGATGTTTTCTTGATACTAATTTCTTTGAAGAATAGAATATAGCAACAAAAGGAAAGAAATCATAAAGATAATAACAAAATGAAGATGATGAAGACCCATTATGTAACATGGGTTACCTATATGTAATATGGGTTAAATACATGTTCTTTTTTATTTGTCTCGTAAGCATGCCTAGACACATAGAGTACGTATATGTAACCTAGGTTACGTATATATGATCACGAGTCAATAATTCCGTGTTTAATTGATCTAATTATGTGATTTTACATCATTGTTATTGTGGAATGAGATTATTTTGGTTGTGTTTTGTTTAAAGGTGTTCGAAGCCTAAACAAGCTTAATTAGAAGTTAAAGAAGCCAAACACGAAACTACAAGGACTAAAGATGTAAACATCAAACGTTACAAAAAAGGCAAAAAATTAGGCATACCGGCTTATGATACGCCGGGTATAGGCGTATAATACGTCGGTCGGCGTATTGGCAGCGTATTTAACAAAAATTACAGAAAGTTGGGCGTATGGATGCTGAGGGGGGCGTATGATATGCCCAGGGTCGGCGTATCATACACCGGTCATCAATAAACACCCGGATTTTGTGGATCTTGAAGTTTATTTAAACACATCCACCCCTAATTCGAAGGAGAACTTTTTCCAGCAAAAATCTAGAAAGTTCAAGGTGATTTTGGGTGGTTTCAAGCTTCCCAACTCCCGCCAAATCATCATTTATCATCATCAAAACAAGAAGATCCGATGAAGATCGTGAGTGGCTAGTTCGTTTGTAATTGCTTTCGGGAGTATAGTTCTTGTCAAGTGAGAAAATTAGTATGTTTGATTATGGTTTTGTATTGAACAATAGATTAATGAATAAAGCATTATGTTTTGATTGATTTAAAAGTTTTAGTTATAAATAAAGTTGTTTGCTTGATTATCAGTTTTCGGTTTCCTTGCATTGTGAGCTCATTAAGAAAAGTAGACAACGTGATATAGGTGAATTGGTAACTTTGTGAATGAAGGAGTCTTAAAAGATTATTCCTTTGTTACCATTTTAATCAAAATCTAAGATCATAAAGTATTGTTTCGTACAAACCCTAATTAAAAGTATCAATTGTGGATCTTGCGGAATTGGAAACGCAGAAGTGATTGTTTCTTATTATTTAGTTAAATCAGTTTTAAAGATTCTTTTTTTTTTTTGCAATTGTGTTCATTAATTCATTTAAAGTTTCAATCTTTAATCATAAAGTTTGTGTCTTTTAGTTAATCAAGTCACATTAATTAAACACATTCCACATATTCCCTATGGAGACGACCTTACTTATCCTTACACAATAAAGGTAGCTAAGACTGATATATTAACTTATTTTTGATCGAGTCTCGACAACCAGATGAAAATGCCCTCCTTCTTCTCTAATCAACTTCTTCTTACATATACATACCATAATTACAAATTGGTTAACTCAAATATCAACATAGACAGTTACATATATGTAAATTGTATGTCCACAATTTGTTCTTCTTCAAGAATTATATTTTTGTTGAATAATGCTAATCAACTTTGTTGATGATCAATAGATGATGGATAAAGAAGATTTGATGAAAAAGAATAAGAATATAAAGAAGAATAAAAATTCAACCTAACAACACCAATGATTTGTTGATCATCAAGAAATGATAGTTTTTGCAATCAACATATGTAGCTTGAGTTTCATATACGTAAAACAATGTGATACATATATGTACCATTGCTTCTTCCCTTATTTCTAGAGAAGCAACATCAAGACTTATACCGGTACATATATGTAACTCAGTGTTACAATTACTATTACATACACATAACAAATTTAGTGCTTCTTGCTTATTGTTCTTCTATTTTATTGCACAAGTAATTTGAACAATTTTTTGATTGTTAATTTATGTATTATTTATTTTTTATTTTGTTTATAGTGTTTAAATATGTAAGATATGGGAGAGATAGAGAGTACAAACTTGGAGAGAGAAACCAAGATTTTAGGAAGTTTGTTTTATAAAATTGGAAGTTATGAAAGTCAATTTTCGTAGAGTATCCATTTTACCCCTAGACACAATAAATGAACCTATGAATTTTAATTAATATATCAAGATGTTACTAATTAATCTTAACCATGGATCAAAAAATCAAGGGCCATAAAATAGTTTTTTTTTGTTTTCTCATAAAACTAAGTTTTCTCTTAAACCCTCTTATATATGTGTGTGTGTGTGATATTAAAATTTTAGTTTGGATATATTTGTTATTTTATAAGTTAGTAGGGATATATATTATTTTTATTTCTAAATGCAAAACCCAATTCATGCGACCCTACCAAATATTAATAAGGATTCCTAGTGAAGTGCTCTATAACATGTCATGATTACGATAAATAATTGTTATCAATACTATAGTCAGATACTTATAAACTAAAAGTGAAATATGAATTAACTAGAGGGACCGTCCATGTAATTAACTCTAAAGTTTGGATGATCTATATGATAGTTAACTTCGCCACCCACTATGACATGGGTTAGATGGATCATATCAGGAGGTTCAAAACTAGGATTATATCAGATATGTGAAATATAATATTTTTTATGATTGTTCGAATTATATAACATATCTTAATAGAATTATTTATATATATTGACATTATATTAATAAAGTATAGAAACTAATAAGTAACGATGTGAAGTTGAGAATGACGCTGCGAATTCTCTTTTATATTGACAACAAGAGTTTAATCGTGTTATCGTACTAAAACCAAACAAGTAAATCAATCACTCCATTTATTGATAATTAGAACACGTACATTATTTCTCACATAATAAACCATAAATGTTGTCCTATAAGAAGAACAACAAATTGTTAACATAGCAATTATAATAAACATGAAATCAAATCTGTTATCATGTTAATTAACGACCGAGGGAGGTTGAGTAAATGGGCTTTGTCGTCCAAGATACCATACTGCAGGTTTTGGTCTTGGGTTCGCAAAGAATGAAATCATGCTTTTGAAAATGCGTCTAGACCTCTCGTAAGCAGACGAAAACCTTATCTTTTGAACTTGAAAATATGTAAATATGAAAAGACCCACCGGGAAGAATGAAATGGCATACAAGGTGATGTCACTCCACTTCCTCCAACCACTGATGATTAGAATAAGCGTGGTCGCAAACGCCACCATCATCATCGCAACCGAGACCATCAACGTTGTAATTCCTGTGCTCAACTTACGAGTAAGTGATTTCTCGAAGTCTTGAAACCGATATGATGATGTGATAATGTCGAGAAAAACGACAACGGATGTTAAGGCTGCTGATAGAGATATTG
This sequence comes from Flaveria sonorensis, assembly GCA_025506505.1. Taxonomy (NCBI): domain Eukaryota; kingdom Viridiplantae; phylum Streptophyta; class Magnoliopsida; order Asterales; family Asteraceae; genus Flaveria; species Flaveria sonorensis. The sequence continues at coordinate 19,644,673 of CM046434.1, forward strand.
CAATCGCTATGTTGAAAAACATAAACAAAGGTTTTTTCTTTAGAACTGGTTCACCCGTCTTTGGATCTGGACCTCCTGGTATGGTATACTCTGCAGCGAATGCGACTGTAGCGATCAACACGGCAACGACTGTGTAGTTTTCTGCACTGTCGATCATCCATTCTTTAGCTTCCTTTCGAAGATTATTGTTATTCTCACGAAACATTACTATAGCAGTCTTTGATTTGGAATTCAGTTTGAATTGATCAAGCTTCGTGCATAACTTCTCCACTTTCTACACAAGCCAAAACTCAGTGTCAAAATTTACGAACTTTTTAATGGGTCTTTTTTGTCCCTGTTGAGATGACCACTGTGAATTTGCAAATATAAAGTCATTATCCGAGATAGCAACTTCTTCGATATCTGATGATGATTTTTTATGGTTTTATTAAAAGTTCATTTAACATATAATTTTTATTTTCACTAAATAAATGTTATTTTACTAAAAACCAAGTGTTATCCAAAACGACTTTTTTTCCAAATATTATGAGACAAAACAATACCTTATTCAACTTAATTTTCAATAAAATTCATATCAAAATAAAAATAACTAAATAAATAAATAAATAAATATAGATATAACATTTATTTTTCCTAAATTAATTTTTATATAAAAAATTAAATACTAAACATTGAATTTTCTATCTTAATTAACCAACGACGTAGCCATATATTCGATTTTAAAAAGCGTAGTGCATAGTTAGAGGGCGACACGGGAGGCGACGATGATCGGTTGACACGACTAAAGAAGTGGGTTTGTATAGACACATGGCTATTTAGGTTTTACATATAAGTAACACACATATATATAAAGCTTATTTATATTCAAATTGTAGGTACATGATATAGAAACATATATAAGATGTAAATAACTATCCAGATTCTTTGCATCTTGTGAACGTGAAGCCATGCACTTTGCGTCTTGAATCGAAACTCTATTTTTTTTTTGCGGCTCACACTTTTAAAACCAGGCTTATAAATTTTACTTAAAAAACAAGACACGTTAACATTGTACTAAAATCAATCTAATTTTACAAAAAGTTCCAAAATTTATAAATACATGTTCCCACAACCGACCTTAGGAGGGGCGGTGAGGACAAGCGTGTCGTACCCACTCGCTTAGGGGCCCAAAAGTTTTTAAATTTCTTTTTTTATTATATACATATGTTTCTTAAAAAAATAGTTATAACCTATTTAACATGATTATATTTTAACCGAGATGCAAATTTTTGGGCTCATTTTCAGTAAACAAACTTATTAGTTATAATCTATTTTCTAAAACCCAAGTAAATGTCTGAAAAACCCAAAAATCTATTCTCGACTAACAAAGGTTAACGGAAAACAAAATTCCAACAGGGACAAGTGGCAGCAACGAAGTTGAACATAACATTTTTATCGGTTAACTGTTACGATATGTATTTCTAATAACATCATTTTACAACTATACGTTTATTGCTAAAACCTTTGTTTTGTTTAAAAAATTAGTGTATATAATTTAACTTATTAGGGCCCAGAGCTCTTATTCTCGGCTCGTCCAGGTCACTAAAATCCTTGGGACTGGATGGGCACGTTCCATTGAGTTCGAAGTAAAATGAGAAAAATTCATACCTTGAACAATTGCATATTTTCTTGGAGTACGTACGCAGGACCTTTTAACTCAGAATCAACATCCTCTACCTCTTCACCAACCATATGCAACAAGGTGTTTGCATCGTTATCGATCTTTCCCCTTAATCTTTGCTTTGCGTACTTTTTATCAACCACGAAATCAAAAACTTCATGGTTACGATGTTTGATTGCTAAATGTAGAATACTGCGCCCATCTTGATCGATATGTTCTATTGCTTGTGGGTACTGTTCTAGTATTTCCTTGACAACCGGTGTACACCCGTGCTTCGTGGCTAGTACCAACGGCGCATCAGGCAAGCGAATAGTAGAGATGTAAGTGGCTTCTTCTTCATGCTGACCAGTAGATGAAATCTTTCCATATTGATGAAACTTTACTCTGATCTGTGATGACCTTGATTCGGTATCTTCCCATGAAGTGTCGTTTTGTACCAACAACTTAACAAGTTTCAATGCCCATTCGCTACTAAAAACCTTTTTGCGCCTGCTTTTTAAAAAGCGAAACATCCTGCTTGTGTCGTCAACGTTTGAGCCAATTACTAAAATCAAAAGGTTGCAAATTTGTAAGCTTTTAATAAAGATAATCAAACATGAAGAATAAGGTAAGCTTGAAGCAACCAAAGTTCTTCAATTTCAAAGCCCAAAGTCAACAGAGGAAAGTTGCATGTTAATTAACATTATAAAGATTTTACACTTAAAATCAATCATGCAAAGTTATGTGTATATGTGCATTCTCTATTCAACATTTACAGTGAAGATGAAGTTTTTGGTTGGAATTTGATCAATGTCATGGTTAACAATAATTCTGAACCACATGCATGTTTAATCTCATACTTTATCATATGGATGATTTTTAAATTTGGTCTATGTTTTGGTACTTTTCAATATACAATTCTAATGCTTTACTTATGTTTCAAGTAAAGCTATAAGTGTTCGGTTAGTATCATCTTACGATTTTGTATCATGCGCATAAAGAAATTTGTTGAACAGAGTTCTAGTTTACGGCATGAAAGAAGTTGAAGAGGGGTCATCCCGTCTTCATCTTTTTCGTTGATTAAATGTTCATGCTTTACCGCTATCTCGTGAGCTATCCCTGCAATGTGATCAGCATCCATTAATAACTTTATGGTTATACATAAAAGAATGCAATGCTTGGGTGCCTGGGTGATATCACAAACATATAAACCTACACTTACAGTAGTTTTTGCTAAGAATCGCTAGATGGAGAATGGTAGATTTATCATCTCTTAGAAGATAGGTTTTCATATCTGGTCCTTGATTTGTTCTTGTGACTTCACCATGCAGATACTTAAAGATTTTACTCTTACCATGGCGAGCCGCGTAGAACAATGCAGTCTCGCGTTGGTTGTTGGTTATACTGAGCAACATCGGTGCCCTACGTAGCATCTCCATGGCAGCACGAACCGTCTTATTGTTGGTGCCAGTCTCATGGAGGATGGTGCTTCCACCGTTGTTTTGCCATGTGAGTTTGTGAGAATCACTTGAAGGAACCATACTGAGGAGGGATAAGACGAGGTCATTTCGCTTGTGGTATGTAGCAATATGAATAACCGTGTCTTGGTGTATTGTAATTGTATGCAATGGACCCTTGCTAATGCTTGCACATATCTCAAGCACTTTGTCGTCCTCCTTCTTCGTCAGAGCTTCATACAAACGTGAATCAAGTGTTCTATCTTTAGAATCCTCCATAGATGTTTGGAGGGTGAGAGAAAAAGAAAGTGTGGGTTTATGTGTTATTGGCCTTGTAATTAATGTCTGGTAGTATACTTATAGACACGACGGGTTGTGACAAAGAAGTAAGTACTTGAAAATGATTCTTAATATGGAATCCACTTATCTTTCGTATTTTTCTAAGTATAGAATCTCAAATTAAATAAGAATCAAGAGGTTACCAAAACTTATAAAAGATTATGATCCCCACATTTCTTTATCAAAGTTAAGATTCGCATATTGATTGTCAGGAAATTTAGGTTTGTGACAGACTATGACACTTATACACGCGGGTGACAAACACCCTTAACCAGATACGAACAAAGACATGACGCACACTACTAGAAAACGTGGTAGCTTCCTCAAAAATTCACGACGCAATTTATTATGGTCCCAAATTTTGACACATTAGGGACAAGTTTCCATCGAAATAAAAACACTAATTTTGCATCAAGGTGGCACCACAACAAAAAACTAATTAGTTCTGTCACAACAACTCGCATGTTTGTGACACAGCCCAACGCAAAGTATATTAACTTTAATTAACATTTGTGTCACAAAAGAGTTAGAAAATATTGTTGTTATTTTCATATTAATGTTAGTCCTAACAAGAATAACAATAATGATAATGATACAGGTTAACAATAAACATTTAAAACTTTTTTGGCATCATTCTTGTACTATATGTGTCATTAGGGTATCAAAAATTTGTCACAAATCATATCCTAAGAAGTATTTTCCATCAAAATATTTTGTCACGAATGTGTTGGATGATCAGATTTCCTACCGTTTTACGACTGACATGTGTAAGAAATTTTTTCGTAGCATGAAATATAAACCGCCAACACATCATGGTTTACGTGGTTACATAATCAATCAAAACTCCTTTCATTACGAGAATGAATAAATGAAACTATAAACCTTATATGTCGCTAGTGATCTCATTAGTCAGAAATCATCAAACCTTATATGACACGAGACAATTTTATATTTTACAATATGTTAGATTGTTAAAAGTTGAACACATGATTCACAAAAAGTCTAGTACAGCATATAAAGAAGGCAAATCAAAATGCAAAAAAGAAAAGGTTTCAAGCATTCTCAAACACACCCAATTACAAACTTTTTCTCAAGCCCTTTATTATTTATGATAACGGAAGAAATAAACACATTCAAAGATATTGTAAAATCATAACTCCATTCTTAAATTTCTTCTTCTGTTTTATATATTCAATTTTCTTTAAGGTCTTTTTATTTTTGTATATCTTCTTTTCAAAATATATGTTTAATTTCAGCTTATTTTTCTTTTTTTTTTTTCTGTCTCTCATACAAAATATTTATTTACATACATAGTTTCATGATATTTTAATAGCTAGTAAGTATAAAGAATATCGTGTTACGAATCGGATTTTAATAGAATTCATGTTAGATCCCAGCAATAACCGTGAAAAAATTTAACGTCACGCTCTTTTAATAGATAATTTTGTAAACTTTTTATGAAAAAACAAAACTACTCAAAGTTTATTAAACGAAAGAAAAAAATACAAGAATTTAAAAGCTAAAACAATCAAGAGAATTTAAAAAAAATCATAAAAGCAAAAATATTAAAAGACGAAAGTATGGGAGGGGTCTCGAACACAAGCTATAGAGCGCTTGTCCCACCAACCTCGCACATCAGTTTTGTGTAAAACTCGATCCTATATAAATATATAAAGTGAATCATTAAATTCAAAAATTACATACAATATAACGTAGCAAGGTATGATTGTTCCCTGATTCCCTCGCTATTAATAATGAGTCATGTGAGTCATCAACTTTCATAATATTATTTGTTAAACTCATGTACTATACAGATCAAATAATAAGTGTAAAAATGATAACAATACCAACAATGATAATACTAAGTTACTCGAAATAAAGAGTGAGTTTCTTGAATTAATTAGACTGAGTATTAATATAAGACTGAAAGACGATTGAAGTGATACACATCCATATAGATTCGGTAATCTGTATTAGAAGATTTGATACTGGGAATTTGAAAAAAAAAATCTAGAGTTAAATATCGTTTTCTTTCCTATGATTTGGTTACATTTGAGGTTAAACTAAATGAAAAAAACAATTACAAAAACAAACTCTTCACATCATTAGATAGTAATAACAAGTGAATTTCGGGACGAAATTTTACAAGGGGAGAATGTGACAACCCAAAAACTAAGGTTAGGCAAATTAAAACTTCAAGAATTATTATAAGTTAGTAACATATATATATATCTATATATATATATATATATATATATATATATATATATATATATATATATATATATATATATATATATTGGAGTTTACTAAGATAACTTTATTTGATTATAATTATAAGAGTTTTATATGTATATATTTGAGCATGTGTAAGTATGTGTATGTGCTTCATGAATATGCATACATGCATAATTATTGTTGGATCACATAAGACTGGTGCAACCAAAACAACACTTAGAATATTTTGAAATACAATTGAAGAACTCTTCCGAAGCTAAAGCTGCTCTTTCAAAGACAAGTTGAAGATCTTCCGAAGCTTAAGTATGAAGAACTTCCGAAGGAAAACTAAGTCTTCCAAGACTAAGTAGTTTTTCTTTCGAAGTATATGAAGAACTTTCGAAGGTGGAACCAAGTCTTCCGAAGTATATAAAGACCAAGTAGTTCTCCTTCCGATGCATTCACACTTAGAAGATCCAAGACAAAGTCTTTCGAAGAATGAAGTCATGAAGACTTGCAGAAGACTTGGAAAAAGTTGATTCTTCCGAAGTATAAATGATCTCGGAAGAACTTATTCTTCCGAAGCCATTTTGCCTTCGGAAGGATCAACTATGAACCAGTGAACATAAGTATGGGTTGTCTGATATCCGCTGACAACTCTGATACACTGCATGGCGCTTTCCCAGGCCCATGTAGTTGACCATACTTTAAGCCACTGTTCACCTTTATCAGTTAGTACAGTTAACATACTTAGTTGGTGACAAAAGGTAAGTCATGGACCTATCATGACTACCTAATCTAAGATATTATTTTATCTTAGATACTTTACTTCTAGCAATGTAGTATTTTTCTAGCGGTAAATTCCAGCTGGTTTTCCAAGTATAACCGGCTATAGATAGTAGTATATATAGTTTCTTATTGTAACTTAAGTAACCATGCTTGTAAGAGTCTTGTGATACTAAGTTGAGAACTAATATATACAAGTATCTTGAAAACCATTCTTGTGTTCATTAACTTATTATATTATTGTCAACTTAGTTAGAGATTCTTCTTCATCATCCGAGTGAGACTTAGTGAGTTTGTGAGATACAAAACTTGTATTGAGTGACTAACATCGATCCTGCAATTGGTATCAGAGCTTTTTAGGCTCTTGATTGTGAGATCTAACCATCCCAAATCACCCTTGTTTCTTCACACTCACTCACTTCACTCAACTGGCTCTTAACCAAAAATTTTATGAGTTCGAGATGGGAACCACGACCAAGGCTCCTATCATCACCGCTGATGATTTTAGAACTTGGTGAAAACGTATTGAAGGTTTCATTAAGTATCAAGACAGCCGCTTGTAGAGATCTGTCACTCATGGTCCTTACAAGCCAAAGGTGGCGGATCCGGCTGGTAATGACGCCATGATTGAGAAAGCTGTTGAAGACTACTCTGATGAAGACTTCAAGAAGATAGACATCGACTTCAAAGCGATGACCGCGTTGCTTACTGCTATACCAAACTCCATAATGGCAGGCTTTAAGCAATACGAGACTGCCAAAGAACTATTTGATGCTTTGAAGCTGGTGTACTCTAGTTCTACTGAATCAAAGGAGAACAAGAAAGATATGCTGAAGCAGAAGTTTGAGAACTTCACTTATGTTGTTGGTGAGACCTTGAGCCAACAATACTTCAAGTATATGGACTTGATAACCTCTCTTCAAACTATGGGAGTTGTTCTTGAGAAAAGAGACATAGTCAGAAAATTCATGAGTGCACTTCCTCATGAGTGGACTTTTTACTGTGTCTCAATCAATAGAACTGAAAATATCAACACTCTCACTACGACTAAACTGTATGGAATCCTTGATGGATACCTTATGGAGATGGAGACTCAAAAGAGCCACCAGATGAACAGACCCTCAAATCCTACAGTCAACAATGCTCGACATGTTGCTGAAGGATCAAGAACTCCCCAGCCTTAGTTGTACCTGAACTACCCCTAATAGCCATCATCCTCTTCGGGGACATACATCACTTTCCTCGGGACACCAAGGTCTTAACAGGCTCAACACACTCCCTTATAGGATAGTTGTGCTTTTGTTTCAGGGAGTGAGCACTCTGGAGATTTTCAATACTATTTTGATGATCTAGAGTGTTTCAACCCAGATGATGTTGAATATATGGACATTGTCCAACAAATGGCTCTTTTAACATACAGAGCAAAGAAGTTCTTTAAAAGAACCATAAGGCAGTTTCCTTAGAACCCAACTAATAGCAAATTCGGGTTTGATAAGAGCAAGGCCAAATGCTACAACTGTAACCAGCTTGGTCACTTTGCTAGGGAATGTAAAGCTCCAAGAACTAATTATGGAGCAGCTCAAGCCTCCCAATATCCTGCTACCTCAAAGGCTGCAACCAAACCCACTGAGCCACAAACTACAACTTTTGCTCAAGAGGTCGACTGGAGCTTTATGGTGCAAGATGTCACCCCTGCTCAAGCTCTTATAGCTGGAACTGAAGACAGTAAGGTATATGAACATCTCTGTACCCTAACCTGCATTGCTAAGGTACAACAGGGAAATTAGATCTGATATTGAGTCCTTAAATATCCTAAAATCTGATTTTAATAGAGCAGAATCTGACTATAAGCTCAAAATAGAAGAGTTAGAGAAAAATGTGTCCTCTTTAAATCATGAACACACCAACTATAGGACTCAAATAAAAGATCTAATATTCAAGTTGACTGACGCTCAAGCCCAGCTAGTCATAGCTGAGGCTAAAGTAGAGAAGTATGCTATTCAAGAGTATAACTTTAACACCATTATAGCATCATCCTCCCACTCCAAGGCATGCTATCAAAACAAAAGTGGGTTGGGATCTAATGAAATTTCTCTACCACCCACTCTTGTGTGTATTAGACAGCCAAGATGTGGTACTGATGAGCAAGAGGTTCCAACTGCTGACCCACTACCTAGTGAACTTAAGAATGATGCAATAATGGAAACCATCACAGGGAAGGATAAGGTAGAAAACCTCATCCCCACAGTTGATAAACCCTTGACCACCAAAGCCAGAAAGAACCAGATCAGGGAAGCAAGAAAAACTACCAAAAAGGTGGTTGAGACTAAGATGAAGACAGACCCAAGGCAAAAGGGTGTATTCATCTCAGCTGGATTCCAAGTGGTTGGATGTTTTGATTCAGGAAAGGAGTGTAGTACCAGCACTCCTATCCAACTGAAGGACCAGAAATAAAAGGGAAAGGCTATTGAAGAAGAGAAGAAGTACAAGAACAATAGTCCACATGTCCCACTAAGAGCAATATTGAGTGCATAATCTGTGGCCTGCATAACCACATGGCTAAAGATTATTACTACAATCCAGCAAGCACACATTATGCAACCAATTTTAAGAAAGAATGAGTCAAGGATGGTTTCACATTTGGACCTTACCATATGGTCCAAGTGTTAAGGAAAGGAATGCTTGTTTCCGAATCCAAGTTGCTTTCGAAAGAAACTCATTCTTCCGAAAGGAAAATAGCTTCGCAAGAAAAGCCAGAGAACAAACAAGGTTTTCTCTTTTGTAAAACCGTTTTAAAATATGTTTTTTCTATGTTGTCTAACTACAATCTAAGCCCTATTTCAAAAAGGTTTTCTTTAAAAATCGAAGTGTAAATACTTCCGAAGAGAAATTTACCCTCGGAAGAGATCTTTATCCATCTTCCAAAGGTAAATTCCTCTGTATAAATATTATCTTCCGAAGAATTTTTAGCCTCGGAAGAACAATTGATCATAGATCAAATTTACTTCTGAAGCTTACTAACTTCTATTCTCGGAAGAAGACTGTACTCTCGGAAGCAAACTTGTCATTGAGACATGGTTTGCTTTTGAAGTAAAAATGGCTTTGGAAGACAATATTGAGAAACACAAGTGTTTTCTCTCGAAAGCAAGTTTACCTTCGGAAGAACACCTTTACTATGTAACGAAAACCTTTGGGCCCCACTCTGTAAAAGTAAGATTTTTTTGATGATTATCGGAATATTTTAAATGTTTTATCTTACCCCCCCTGTCAAATCGAAACCTAAATTGTCCTTTCACCTTATCGGTTTGCTTTTTAACCACCATTTAAAATTTCCAACTCTCTTTTTTTACTTTCTTTACCACAGCAAAAGCCCCAAATTACCACCATCTTCCTTACTCACTCTCAAATTCCTTCAATCCAACTGTACCTCTTAACAATGGCCTTAAATTCCCAACATAATCAGGTTGCTATCCTTGATTCTTCAAAGGATGCCGACTTTGCCCCTATCATCGAATTTTTGTCCCAATCGGTATACTTCACTGCCCTCACTGTTAACCCAACCATCTACTCTAACCGCATATGACCGAATTCTGGGCTAATGGTCGAAGTGAAACACTAAATGCTGAAAGGGTCATCAGATCGAGGATTACGGACAAGAGATTACCATTGCTGAATCAACCATCAGGGAGCATCTGGAGCTTCATGATGAAGGTGCCCCTACTAAATTCCACAAATCTGAGTTGGAAGACACTTACACTCAGATAGGATATGGCGGCGATATGAGTAAGTCTACAGTCTATAAATTTAACTTGTCCTACAATTGGAAGTTCAAACTGCACATCATCCTGCACTGCCTATCCAACAAATCTGGGGGATGGGATCAAATCCCATATGATTTGGGCTGCCTAGTCCATGGGTTGGTAAAGGGCCTGCGCTTCAACTAATCAAGATTTGTGCTGAACAACTTAAAAGGCAATCTCACCCAGGATCCATTCTACATGTATCCTCTGTTCATTCAACACATAATCAACTATAAGCTGACCAGGACAGATTACAATGTGCAGACATTCTACTGGTCGCCTGGCATCTTTAAAACTTTGAAGAAGGTGTCCACCAACTTCTTTGGAAGATTCACTGATCTTCTTCCAGGTATGCAGGAGCCAACGGCTCCTGGTGACATCCCTGCAAGCCCAGCAGGTGATGAACCCATACTAGACACCACTACTCAAATGCCAATCACTTCTTCCCACCCAATCAAGATTACATACACAAGACGCCCCAAACGAACCCCTGATCAATCTACTCTGATTGATCTGGTTCCCTCTGTTAAAAAAAAAGGCTCGAGTGGAACTCAGGGCTCCCACTTAGCCAGAGGTCCAACCATCCTCCACCATTGACCTTAATGTCAGTATTGAGTCTCCTCAGTCTCAAGCTGACGAGCTCACAAAACCCAAGCCTTTAGCCCTCAGGGTGAGTCTCAACACTCCCCTGAGAAGCCAAAAAGGGACACCAACATCATCGGGTCATCTGCTCTCGCAGAAGAACCCATGGGGGCTGACCAAGGTCCCGGGTCATTAGATTTAACCTCCCTTTCCCTCATTGACCTATCAACCCTACCTGATGAGGACACTATATTTCATCCAGGCCATGATGTTGATCTACCATACCACTCTCAAGATCAACTAAGCCCTAGGGAACCTCTAATGTCTAGCCCACATTAGCTATACCTAACTGAGGTGAGTCAAACTGGTGTGGAGGTGACTTATTTAAGCTCAGTTGCTACTACTGAGAGTGTTTCCCTGACCTCTCAGGATAGTGGTAACATAAGTGGGACTGAGTCTACGACAACCTTGCCCATTGATGACTTTGAAATAGACATCAGCACGCAAGGGTATCTAGGGCGCCAAGAAACCACTACTGGTGGTGATGATGAACATACTAGGTATGTTATCTCATCTCCCAATGATTCTTCAAAAGAAGATGAGGGTAGCCTAAAACTCATTATCAGAGACGTGCTTTCTAAAGTCTCAAACCTTGAATTAAAGGTTAAGACTTTAGAAGACAGGTCTGCTACTCAGAACTTGAGATTGAAAATCTCAAGGTTCAATTAGCTGAGACACAATTGAGAAGTCTGTTAGGCATGTACATACTTAGGTTTCTTTAAATTCTTCCTCTAGCTCGTCTACTTCTTAAGATAATGCTACCAAAAAAGGGGAGAATGTACAGAAACAAAGACATGAGGAACCCTGCCTTGCCATCACAATAACTTCCTTTGATGCCATATCTTCTTTGTATCCCACAAAGCAACACCCTGCAACCATCTTTCCTCAACTAGCTCCTATTACTATTCAAGTGGATCCAAAGATGCTTATAGACCTCAACAGGTTTTTAACCACATTTTTGATAACCTCATCCATTGAACAACCATCCCCTGATGTAGCCGTTGCTTAACCACATTTCTGATACCATGATGGGAAATGCATGATGGTAATCTGGTATAATTGTAAGAAGAAGGGACACACATTAAGAGAATGTAAGGGACCGACAAATCCTAAACCAGTTTGTTACCATTGTGGAAACGAGAATCATTTTAGCAACAAATGTCTAAAATTGAAAGGGAAAACTCTGATGAACCCAAACAATGCGCGTGGTAGACGGGTACATTTCTCATTAATAATCATTACGCAACTGTATTATTCGATACGGGAGCTACCCAAAGTTTTGTTTCAAATGCATTTAAACCCTTACTTAGACTAGCATGAGAGAAACTGAAAAGTAAGTATATGATAAAACTAGCTGATGGAAAAATAATAGAGGCCAATAAAGTTATTCCTAATTGTACCTTAAACATAGATGAACATTGCTTTGACATATATTTGATCTCTATTAAATTAGGAGGTTTTGACATTGTTGTGGGTATGGATTGGTTAAGTAAGAATCGGGCCGAAGTTATCTGTGGAAAAAGAATGTTTAAAATTCTTTTGATTAAAGATAATAGAATTCTTTTCATATATGGTGAGAAACCTAAAGGTACTATAAAGGTAGTCTCTTGTATGAAGGCCCAGAAATATTTAAAAAACAAATGTTTAGCATTTCTGGCCCATGTAGTTGCGAAACCGGTTAAGAAGGACTTGGAAGATGTTACTATTATTAGAGAATATTCAAAAGTATTTCCTGACAAATTACTAGGATTGCCGCCCCCTCGTCAAGTAGAATTTAAAATCGAATTAGTACCACGGACTGCCCCTATTGCCAAGTCTCCGTATCATTTGGCGCCATCAGAAATAAAGGAGTTGATGAATCAATTACAGGACCTATTTGATAAAGGATCCATACGTCCTAGTGTTTCACCATGGGGAGCTCAAGTCTTATTGGTGAAGAAGAAAGATGGAACCTTTAGGATGTGCACTGATTATAGAGAACTCAATAAAGTAACCATTAAGAATAGCTATCCTCTCCCTAGAATAGATGACCTATTTGATCAATTGCAAGGATCTATTTACTTCTCAAAAATTGACTTAAGGTCAGGATATCACCAATTAAGGGTTCAAGATGAGGATATAACTAAGACTACGTTCAAAACTTGATATGACCATTATGAGTTCCTTGTAATGCCATTTGGGTTAACTAATGCTCCAGTAGTATTTATGGATCTTATGAATAGACTATGCAAACCTTACTTAGATAAATTTGTCATAGTCTTTATAGATGACATCTTAATCTACTCTAAAAGTAAGGAAGAACATGAGAAGCACCTAAGGCTAACTTTGGAGTTACTTTGAAAAGAAGAACTGTACGCCAAATTCTCAAAGTGTGAATTCTGGAAAAGAAAAGTACAATTCTTAGGACATGTGGTTAATCAAGAAGGAATTCAGGTCGACCCGGCAAAGATTGAGGCAATTAAGAAGTGGGAAGCTCTGAAAACACCAATTGAAGTGCGCCAATTCTTAGGTTTGGCTAGTTATTATAGAAAGTTTATAGAAAATTTCTCGCGAATAGCTCAACCTTTGACAGAATTACCTTAGAAAGATAAGCTATATGTTTGGGGAAAAAAACAAAATACTACATTTGAATTCCTAAAACACAAATTATATAGTGCTCCTATTTTAGCTCTTTCAGATGGTACGGATGATTTTGTAGTATATTGTGATGCATCATATCAAGGCTACAGATGTGTTTTAATGCAAAGAGATAAAGTAATTGCATACGCATCTAGACAACTTAGAGGAAGTGAAAAGAATTATACTACTCATTGTATGGAATTAGGAGCAGTAATATTTGCACTAAATATTTGCACTTAAAATTAGAGCCTAATTAATAATATTTTAAAATATAAGTGAATATAAATAATTAAAAAGAATAAGTATTTATTCTAACAAATAATTATTTTATAAGAAATTATTAACAAGTTGTTGGAACAAAAGTGAGTAACATGGCCTCTCTTTATTTACAAATTTTTTGGGGGAAAAGCATGTTGTGCAATTTATTGGTGTGATGCTAATATAAATAAGAATTTTTATAAGATACTGTCATTGACTGTCACGAATCACAACCATTAATTCGTATAATGAACCGTCAGATAATATAGGTAGCGCTACTTAGGAACATAATACCTGCACCAACTGGACCCAGTTGAGACTGCCGAATTGGGGTTGTGATGTTATATTATTTGATTGTGATTTGTATTTGTGAAAGCTATGAATCACCCGGCATATAAATAGGTTTGGTTGTGGACTTGTTTATGTTGCATCAATTAAGAAACATTATATTGTTTATTAAACCTATGTTCTCACCAACTTTATATTGACAGTTTGACTGTGCTTTTTCAGGTAATCAGAAAGTTTTATAATTTCGTTTACATGTTCAACTTGTTCAATGAATGGTATGATTCATAGGGTGGTTGTGCGTTTGGGTGACGTTAGACTTGATGGATTTCAGCCTCTTCGTGGACGTTCACGTCCATACTTAGCTGAATAATAATATGTAATCACAATGATGAATCTTTTGGATGTTGGATTGATGAATCGTATGTTAATGTTATGTTTGAAACAAATTTTGTATGATATGATGTAACCCAAATATATATATATATATATATATATATATATATATATATATATATATATATGAAAGTCCAGTTATTTTATTTGTTTGAATGTATGTAACAGAAACCAATGAGTTTTGAGCCAAAAGTCACATCTAAGCATTTCACATTTGCACCGGGATGTGACATGGATGATCTTGAACCTGCAAATGGTAGAAAGATTCTGACTTTGTTGCCAACCTGAGGTGATTGTTTTTGGGTAATTTGCTTTCAAATTGTTGTGTTTTGCTTTAGTTTATTTAGTTTGTGATTTGAGATTAGCTTTCAAGATTTTGATTCTGTTTGTGAATTTGGTAGGATTAATTAGAATCATAAGTTGGTAGATTAGTAATAATAATCAATGGTTCTGTTCTTCAATCTATTTAGTTATTGATTTAGGATTAACCGTCCACAGCCATGCTAGTGACTCTAATGTCAAAACAGTGATGGAATCTGTAATTGCAAGGGGATTTGACGATTCAACAGATAATAGTACCAGGTTAAAAAACTAACACGTTATATTCTGATTTTCTAATGTGGTGTATACGAAATTTTGAGTTGGGGTGTTTTTTTAATCAATTTGGATTTTAATATGTTGTATTTGGATTTTAATATGATGTATTTAAATTAAACCAAACAAATACATTTCATTCATCATACAATAATTAAGAGGGGCAAAACAGTTATTCTGTACATGTATTTAGAGATTCAACTAAACAGTTGTTACTGGTTCAGCACTTACTGATTCACAATCTCTTAAGAAGTTAGACCTTTTACTTATTCAGCACTTACAGGTTCAAATCTTGTCAAAGAAGCCCTAACTCTTTTTTTTCATTTATGCATACATCTACCCTTTATAATAGCAATTATTAATGGTTATTTAGGATTTTATCATTATTATAACTTCTTATTATACATATATAATTTTTATTATATAAATCAGGTTAGATTCCCATATATTATACGAGTTAAATCATGAAAATAAATAAATAAATATTTTATATGATTAGTAAGTATCCTCTATGATAATAAATTATTATTTGAATTTAGAGGGCCATATTTAAAAGAATTTTATTAGATTTTATGAAACAAAATTAAATCCTATGTTCATTATTGAATTAAGAAAATTTATAAAAAGAGAAAAAAACCATTTTATTTAATTAGGTTGATATTAATCAAAATATTAAATGAATGACAGAAAATAAATTTATTATGGTATTGAATTATAAGAAATAATTTAATTGCCTAAAATAAAGGGCCAAAATGTTTAGCCAACAAGTTTATGGATGGACTCCTGGATAGACTCCATATTTAAGCTTGGAATTTTTTTTATTAAGTAGTATAGATAATATATTTTATAGGTGTGTTCTTGTGTGTGGCATATGAAATTGTTTAAACACAAATAAAAAATAATGTCTAAATCTTATGAATTATAATGAATAAGGTAAATTCAATATTTAAATAGTGTAATTAAAAAAGAAAGTTATTGCTCACATTTAATGTTTAAAATTTAAAATCATAATAAATTTGAAAACATTTAAAAGATATTTAATCAATTTAAAAGTTTAGAAAAACTAAATTAAAATAGATAGTTGAAAAATAATTAGGCCGTAACGTAAATGCTCTACAATGATGAGACGTGGCGCTATAAAACCTTTGTTTATTATAATTTATAGATTATAGATAGTGCCATTGAATTAAAAATATATTTTTATGATTGGTTAAGGCATACCTAATCATTTATATAAAAGAAAATGTTCCGTTATCCCCCCCCCCCCCCGAGCGTTGCAACAGAAGAAGTGAAACTATACAAGTAGCAACAATTTCAAACCACCATCAACGACCACAATCAACGATCGTCAACACCGGAAAAAACTCGTATTAAAAAATAAATAAAAACGGAAAAAATAGAACCGAATGAAAAGTAGAGGTGAAAGTGTTTAACCCCACAGTGAAACGTAAAAACATTATAAACAATAACTAACTCGATCTAAGCCCCACGTGTTGTGACGGAGCCGTTAAACATGAAAAAAATAGGCATAGAAATGTTAAACCACATGTGCACGTTGCGACGTGTTCACTCATAAAACAAAAAGTTTATAAAAGATGAAAAGTATAGGGTATTAAAGTTAGAAGTGAAAAATTATAGGGATTAAATTATAAAAAATTTAAAAAGTAATGAGATTAAATGTAAGAAAATGAAAAAAAAAAAAAAGCAAAAGTGGGTACAACCCACTAAAACTTAAGCGCAAATTAAAAAACACAAATAAATTGATAATTAGTAACATATATAATTTACACTTGTATATAGTCGTGGATGTTAAATTATGATCTTATCATCATCCAACACCACCATCATTCCATTGAATAATAATAACAACTAGTTTTTACAAGTAATGCGTTGTAGCAGCATGATACGTAGTGTTGTAAAGTATAGAGTACAATCAACGAGACTTGTTTCTTAACTAAATTTACATCAACATGTAAAGTAACTCGAATGTATACTATTAAATGAAAATATGACATAATAAAGTATAGGTTATAATATCCCGAACTCATTTCCAAACTTTTACATCGAAACGTAGGGTAACTCAGATTTATACCGTCTAATAAAAATATGTTATATTTGAGCCAATACATTTGCAAACAAAACTTATGTCGAGATGTAGATAAACTCAAAGCATACATAAAAGTAAGCACATAAATGTTTATATTTGAAACTCATTTCTAAATAAAATTTATTTCAAAACGAATGTCAAAACATAAATCATCTCGAAGCGTATATAAAAATAAACACAGAAACGTTTTATATTTGAATTGGCTCGTTTTTGAAAAAAATTAAATTAAAATGTAAACGGGCTAGAAAATATACCAACACGTAAATAAAAATACGAACATAAGAAATTAGTTTTTTGAAGAAAAATTATACAGCTACATGTAAAATGTATGGGACGCGTGGGAAGGAGGGTGTAAACGAGTTTTGTTAGTTTGCAATTAACAATACAACTACATTTTTCTTTCTAAATTATAGTAGATGCTTTTTGTGGTCATTATTAAATTTTTTTTATTTTGAATTATATTATTTTTTAACTAGTGGATTCCCCAACACCATGCAGCGGGAATTTGGTAAAACTTATAAACGTTAACACGTCTTGTTTTTAAATAAAATTTATGTAAAAACATGAGAAATATATACAGCATTATACACGCAAATTTATGAAAGATATCAAATTTTAACCCAACTAGTGTTATACTATGACGTGCTTTGCGCGTCAGAAGAAGCGAAGGAGGCTCAGATAAAAGCGCTTGAAGATGTTTCTATCATCATAGCCGTGAGGGTCAAAAAACTTTCCACAATACAACAAACATTCACATTAAATGTTTGAAAAGCAAATTGCACATCGTGTGGGTGTAGGGAGGGTGCCGACATGCACCGACCATCCTCTGATCATGTCAAATCAAGTCCATATGATATATCCATGCAACAATCACTAAAAATAGAACATACAGTAAGGAAAAACAATGTTTATGAACGGGATTCAAGCACGATAAGTGGTTTCTAAGCAAATCGATACAACATGTGATGCAAAATAGGTCTCATATGAACATGTAAACTTCTCTCATACAAACGTATGTTTTTCATCATAAACCAATGCAAGATAGTGTCCCAGCCAACATAAATGGCATCCGATGAACATATGTTCAACATCATTGGCCAAATCATGATATTGTCTCGAATGAAGCCAGGCTGTACCGGTCTCAGATGAATATATGCTCATCATCATCGACCAAAAGACCCTAAAAGAGCTCCACGGAACAACACATGACAATCATCCACCGTACCGAAATATATGTTAGCCAACCAAAGTAGAATATATATTCATCATCATCAACCTTGGAACCCCAAAGAAAATCCAACAGAGCCCACATTTGAAAACCTTAACCGCCAAAACAACAAAGGCCTAAATTCAAAAAACATATAAACAAAAGAGTTTCAGATAAACTCAAATTCATCATCATCAACCCAAAATAGCTCCGATCACGCACCTCGTCGATGGCTTATAAAGGTCTCTGTAAGAGTAAATTCGACAGAGGCCACACTT
Organism: Flaveria sonorensis; assembly: GCA_025506505.1. NCBI lineage: Eukaryota > Viridiplantae > Streptophyta > Magnoliopsida > Asterales > Asteraceae > Flaveria > Flaveria sonorensis. The sequence continues at coordinate 19,663,297 of CM046434.1, forward strand.
GAAATCTTAACAACAAAAAAGGACTAAACTTGGAAAACGTATAAATAGAAGAGTCTCAGATGAACTCAAGTTCATCATCATCGACAGTCACGCCAACATAGACGTCCGAAACCCCTTCCATAACACCAACAACTTCAATTGAACCAAAGACCATCGAACAGAATAAGAAGAAATGGCTCGTCATCGCCGCCATCAAGGAAACCCACTCCGGTGACATCGGGATTCCATAACCCTCGCCATATGGAGATTTCTGAATGGCCACCCATGGCACCCACATCCTACGTCGATTGCATAACCCCAATAGCAAACCCTAGAACAGATCTGAGATCAAGAACCCTAAAGGCAAATAAGGAAGAAAGGCTGCCGCCGCCGCCGCCAAGGGAACCCATGCAAGGAAAGGACCGATGACGGCGAGGCTCTACACTCTTTGTAGTATCGATCTCAGGCAAGAAGGATCAGTTTTAGTCACAACAATCACCATAAACATCAAATCAGAAAAAGAAAGGTACAGGGGGGATCCCTACGCGTCGGTGAAGCCGGTAACGGAAGACTAGCGACAACCTCCACCAGAGCTCTGGTAACCCACATACCTACCTCCTTTCTCTCTTTACAAAACCCAAATGCAGAGAAAAGAACTTAAAAGCAGAAGAAACTTGCACCACCTATTGTACCATATGCATAAATAACTATACATCACTATTCATTCAAACTACTTTTTAAATAGGGGAACTTGTTTTTGACTAAAATTATATTGAATCGTAGATAAAATTAATCGTGTACCAATCATATATTAGAGATTTCATTATACATTATATATTAAAAGTTAAAAAAGCAAACAGGTTAAAAACTAATTATAATATTAAAATTTTTGATAAACTAAAGCTTTGAGAAATTGTATCTTTGTAGTACAATCAATAACATGTAAAATAAATTAAATTAAAACTTATTAGATTATCATAATGATCATACATTTATTAGCATATCATCTACTTATATAAGATTTAAAAATTTATCAAAGCTCATAAAAATAAGATCCCCATATTACTTTACAAAGTTAAGATTTGCACATTGCTTGTAATGAAATTATGGCATGTGATGGACTAGGACACTTCATACACGTCAGCGACAAACACCCTTAACCGGATACGAATAAATAAACATGACGCATGCTACTAGAAAGCAGGTATGTTTCCTACAAAATTTGTTAACATTGGTCTAAAATTGTGTACATCTGGGACAAGAATATATAGAAATAAAAAAAAACTACTTTACAAAAAACTCCCCGTCAAGGTGGCAACTGAACATAAAATTCCATAGTTTTGGTTGGAACGAGTCACAAGTTTGAGTCACCACCTCCACACAAAGCATGTTAACTTTAGTTAATTAACATTTGCACTATGTAAAGAAAGTTAGAAAATATTATTTGTTATTTTTTATCAATATTAGTAATTATAGCAATAACAATAACAATAATGATAAAAATGCATGTTAACTTAAGGGTTGTGACTACGTGGCTAACGTATTGTTGTAAATGAGTCTATATGTGTGACACAACATGAAATCCACTTATCTTCTAATGTTTCCAAGTATAGAATCTCAAACTACTAATTATATAAGATTCAAAAAGTTACCAAAGCTCATAAAATAAGATCCCGGTATTACTTTATCAAATTTATAATTCACATTGCTTGTAATGAAATTTTGGCATGTAATGGACTAGGACACATGATACACATCAGCGACAAATAGCCTAAGAAAATTTATGCAATTTCTTTTGTCCAAAATTTTGACACATCTGGGACAAGATTCTGATGAAATAAGAAAGACTAATTTACATCAAACCTCTATTAAGGTAGCGACACAACATAAAATTCCATAGTTTTGGTCGGAAACAAGTCACAATTTGAGTCACCACCCCATCACAAAGCATATTAAGTTTAGTTAATTAACATTTGTTTAGTAAAGAAAGTTAGAAAACATCCTTGTTATTTTTATATCAATGTTAGTTCGAACAACAATAACAATAACGATAATGACAATGATACATGTTTACTCAAGGGTTGTAACAAAAATGCTAAGCTAGTATAATAAATGATTCTAAATGTGTAGCACAACAAGAATCCACTTTTTTAAATGTAGAATCTCAAACTACTTATTATAGAAAATTAAAAAAGTTACAAAAGCTCACAAAAAATAAGACCCCATATTGCTTTATCATACTCAAGATTTACATTGCTTGTAGGAAATTTTGAGATGTGATGGACTAGGACACTTGGTAAACATCAGCGACAAACACCCATAACTAGATACAAACAAAGACAGATGACACACACTACTAGACAACATGCATGTTTCATAAAAAAATTACGACGCGATTTCTTTGGTCCAAAATTTTTACAAGTCTCGTTCAAGATTCTGATGAAATAAAAACACTAATTTACATCAAACCTCTGTCAAAGTAGTGACACAACATAAAAAACCCTATAGTTTTGGCAGGAAATGAGTCACAAATTTGAGTCACCACCCTGACACAAATCATATTAACTTTACTTAATCAACATTTGGGCACTAAAGAGCGTGAGAAAACATTGGTTGTTAGTTTTCTATCCATATCAGTCCTAATAAAAAATAATAATAACAATAACAATAATGGTACATTTTGGCATAAAGGTTGTTAAAAATGTATTATTTTAAACGATTCTATATGCGAAGCACAACAAGGAATCCACTTATCTTCCACTGTTTTTCAAGTATAAAATCTCAAACTAGTTGTTATATAAGATTCACAAAGTTATCAAAGCTCATAAAAATAAGATCCCCACACAACTTTATCAATCTTAAGATGCACACTGCTTATAATGAAATTTTGGCATGTGATGGACTAGCTAGGACACTTGATATACATGAGCGACAAACCCCACTAACCGGATATGAACAAAGACACATGATGCACACTACTAGAATACATGCATGTTTCCTATTTAAATTTCTGATGCAATTTCTTTGGTAAAAAATTTCGACACGTCTAGGTCAAGATTCTGATGAAATAATAAACACTAATTTACTTCAAACTTGCCTCCAGGTAGCAACACAACATAAAATCCCATAATTTTGGCTAGAAATGTGTTGTAAGTTTGTGTCACCACCACGACACAAAGCATATTAACTTTAGTTAATTAATATGTGACCCGTGAAGAGAGTTAAAAACATTATTGGTTGTTATTATATCATATTAGTCTTAGATAACAATAAAATAATGATAATGATACATGTTAACATAAGGATTGTTACAAGAACTTAAAGTAAATTATTCTATATGTGTAGTAGAACATAAAGTCCATTTATCTTCTGGTGTGTTTTCAAGTATAAGATTTCAATCTACTTATTATATAAGATTCGAAAAGTTACAAAAGCTCATAATAAATAAGGACCCGTGTTACTTTATCAAAGTTAAGATTTACAAATTGCTTGTTATAAAATTTTGGCCTGTAATGGACCAGGACACTTGATACACGCAAGTGACAAACACCCTTAACCAGATATGAACGAACAAACGTGACATACACACTACTACAAACGGGCATGTTTCCTACAAAATTTCTGACATAATTTCTATGGTCCCAAATTTTGACTCGTTTGGAAAAAGATTCCAACAAAATAAAATACTAATATGCGTAAAACCTATGTCAAGGTAGCGATACAACATAAAATCCTTAGTTTTTGTCGGAAACAAGTCGTAGATTTGCGTCACCACCCCGACACAAAACATATACTTTAGTAAATTAACATTAGCTATAAAGCCCCAAACCCAGAAACCCTACAGTTAGTAAATTATAGTAGACATACAGTTCATAAATTGATAATGTACAGTTCATAAACTTTTAAATTGATTATCAGGCCAATCATAATTTTAAGTGGTTTAAGATACCATGGCTTTGTTTGCATTTAAAGAATTTCATTTATCAGCAAATTTTTTAACATTAATCGTCGCCATATTCATTATTCCTTCAAGATGTGTAACTTTTGGTTCTGTACATTCTCTAGCAAAATGCTATTTTTTATTATATAAGATTCATAAAATTACCAAAGCTCATAAAAAAATAAGATCCCCATATAACTTTATCAAACTTAAGATTTGCACGTTGCTTATAATAAAATTTCGGCATGTGATGGACTAGTTAGGACACTTGATATACATCAGCGACAAACACCACTAACCGAATACGAACAAAGACACATGATGCACACTACTAGAATACATGCAAGTTTCCTATTTAAATTTCTATTGTAATTTCTTTGGTCAAAAATTTTGACATGTCTAGGTCAAGATTCCGATGAAATAATAAACACTAATTTGCATCAAACTCGCCTACAGGTAGCGAGACAACATAAAATCCTATAATTTTTGATAGAAACATGTTGTAAGTTTGTGTCACCATCACGAGACAAAGCATATTAACTTTAGTTAATTAACATGTGCGCCGTGAAGTGAGTTAAAAGTTGTTATTTTATCATATTAGTTTTAGATAATAAAAAGAATAATGACCATGATACATGTTAACATAAGGGTTCTTATAAGAAGTTAATGTAAATGATTCTATATGTGTAGCACAACATGAAATCCATTTATCTTCTAGTGTGTTTTCAAGTATAAGATTTGTAGGACCATGTAAGGGGAGGTCAATACAATCAGTCTCATAATGAGGAGAGTTTTAGAACACTTAACAGATCAAATGGGGAACCGAGTTTGTGTAAATTATACTAAAAACACAAGTAAACAATGAGATAGAACTAAGAACAAGAACAGAGAAGTATGGTTTTCTAGGATGCTGTATATTACTCTCAAGTTCTATTACAAGTTTTACAAAGCATAAAAAGAAATACAAGGACCTGAGATACTTTATACTACATCCTACAACCATTTATATAATGAAAGCCAGCTGGAAACACTAATCTAGACAACAAGATCAATGTAGAGTCAAAAGACAGATTGCCTTTTGACTAGGACCTGAGATCCTTTTCTATTATAAAAAGGTTAACAGGAACAAAGTAGGAAGTTACCAACAAAGACCATAATTTACAGTTTACAAAAGCATAGACTTTTCAACAACTTGTATAAGTTGGTGAGTCTTCAGAGTTGCAGCGGAAAGTATGTCAGCTTTATGAAAAAGTAGATCAGAGAAAGCATGTTTTCTCTGTCTTCGAAAGAAATCAGTCTTCACAACATTTGGCTTCGGAAGACTTTGTCTCTGAAGCTTCGGAAGACTGCATCTTTGGCTTTGAAAGATTTTGGACTTTGGCTTCGGAAGATTTTACACTTAGAATATTTTCTATGGAGAGTGTAAAACTTCTGAAGCAACTTCTACCTTATACGTCAGTGCATGCATGCAGTAAGCTCCTTGGTTGTTTTGGCTTCTTTGGTTGAATCAGCCTTCTAATCTTCTAATATAACCTTACAAACTCCCCCTAGGCTGATGCTACCAAAACAAAGAAGTTATTCAGATGTTGACAATCCTTATTAGGATCAAGACCATACCTTTTTTCATCATCTGGTCAGGATCCCTCAGACTCTTATAATATCTTCTCATGTCATGGAGATCATGTAGAGGAAGATCAAGCATGTCTTGCCAGAAATAGACATCTGGACTTTCTTGATCTTTGATGACATACCATCTGTCTGGATTAGCAGCAAAAGTCTAGGACAAGATGGGTCTTCCAGTTGCAAATGGCTCTAATTGAATTGGAGTTGGTTAAGCAGCCTCTTCTTGTACTACCTCAGGATGCTCTGACTCATCCTGAGATATAGAGATGGATGCCTTGGTCTTCTTCTTGGAAACACTCTTCATGGTCATCCCTTTCCTCCTCTTTGAAGTCTTTAACTAAGAGGACCGGTCTTCAGCACCAGGTTGTTCTACTATGTCTCTCTCAGTTGGGTTCTCTTCTCACAGGTTTAGAAGGAGAGTGAAAATGACCTTGTTGTGGATTAGAAGATGAAGTTGGTTGAGATGCAGCTCTAGCTCCAGGTTGTGTTGTCTTAGGGGGTTCAACCTTTACCTCAACATCAGGTTGAGCTGGACTTGGTGGAGAATTCAAGTCAACAAGCTTTCCCTTCTTAATCTTCTGCTTGATCACTCTGATATGCTCATCCATAGTGGATAGAGACATTGGACCAAGCCTCCTTTCGGAGAATCCATACAACTTCAAGAAGCTTATCATCCTTTGTCTGTCAGCAGACTTCTTTTAGCTCTTTTGGATGATGGCGCTTGACTTTGCAGCTTTTTCCTTAGTTTTCTCTTAGAAGCCTTTCTTTCTTTGGTAACTTGTTGCCCCGGCTGCTTAAGATACTCAAATTCAACATACTCATATGATAAGGGAAGAAGTGCAGATGCCTGATAGAGTCCTGTGGCACTCAGGTAGTTGATCATGTTCAGTCTATCAGCTTCCTTATCTACCTGAGGTTATGCAGTTGCCACAGCCTCTTTCTCAAGACTTTCCTGAACTGGAGAGAGGATAGGAGCATGCTTGTTGAGTCTTTTCTGTCTTCTTTCTTCCTTGATTTTAAGGAGCAATGCTGCATCCTCTGCCTCCTTCCTCTCCTTGAACAATTCCTTGTCAGCCAGTTCATTCAGTTCATCTAAGGGAAGAGATATGAGTTCATCAATGTTGTAGTTCCTGGTCCCCAAATAGTTTAGCCTGGCTGCCCTCAACTCATCATCTTAAGTGTTTGTCCAGGAGGCAGCCCTGATAGCAGCTTCCATGAAGCGTGGAGACCCTCTTGAACTCTCTCCCCTTAGCTTCATTTTCCTCTCTTTCTCCTCCTCCTCGATCTCCTTAGAGTTCATCTTCTTCTTCCCTTTGTCACGCACAGGCCTTGGTGACTCAGGGTGGAGAGAGCTTTGGCTTTTATTGCTTGGTTCAACAGTCAAGCTCTGGTCAAAGAGAGGTTGTGAAGCACCTTCACCAGCTGGTGCCTCACTGAGGGTAATGGGTGCTGAAGAAGTTCCTGTCTCAAGGTTCACAGGTTCAACTTTTGGGCCTTCAGTCAAGGCTTCCCCTTCGAAGCTAATCTTAGGGTCCACCTTAACATCTAGTTAACCAAAAATCTCACTTGCTAGCCTCTTTCTAGATAATCTTGATCTTAGCTTGAACTCTTCTAGCACCCTTTCTTGAATCCTATATGCTAATCTTGTAGTTTGTATGTTTTGACTTGGGTTGACAAGTGGAAGATCAATCAGATGGATGTAATCATAGAAATTCAAGTTGAAAAAGTTGAAAATTTCCTGTTGACCATGAGATCTAGAGATGACAAGAGCTTTTCTATCTGTGTCATACCTCTATCCCATGATTGGATTCTCAGAGTGATGATATGGGTAGGCATAGCTCTGGGGATACCCTCCTCAAACAAGCTTTGTATGAGTGAGCCCACATCTATATGGACTTGGGCAAGTGAGTCCATATTCATGTAGACTTGAGTAGGTTACTGAGTATGGACCATTGCAAGTGAGGGTGGTGAATCCTCAAAGTCCATAATCTGTGAAGAACTCCCAGGTTCTATGATTGTTTGGACTTTCTCCCCCTTTTTGGTAGCATCACCTTCTTGCGTAAGTGAGCTAGGGGTTGGGTCTGTCACATCCACAGGTTCTTGTGGACCTGTGTAAGGCCCCGTTCCCGGAGACCCCACAGTTGGACATTCATAGCATCATTCATTATTAAAAATACCTTATATCACATTATTATAAGAAAACAATCGTAGCGGAATAATTTAACCAAAAACTATTTCTTGCATTAATGATTACTTTTGTCAAATAATACATCGTTGTTAGAGTTACAAAAGAATATTTAGTTGCATTACAAGACAAAAATATCATAATTGTATAAATGGATGCCAGTCTCCATTCACCAAGTAGCTTCGGCCGTGCCATCCTCAACAACATCCTTACCTGCCAACTGATATGCATATAAAAAGTCAGCAATGCTGAGTGAATCCTAGTTTAGTAATATATAAAATATACTTTTGTAAACTTCACCTGGTGATCATTCATTAATATACATAATTCAATCATTAAGGGATTCTTTATCTTTCTTTCTTTTATTATCTTTCACTTTCATTGTCTAGGTTTGCACAAAGCAAGAGCCTATATTGTTGGTTGGCAACAAATGCAGAACCCCTATCGGTACACATTAATAAGTGGTAGCTAACCCCCGACAGTTGATCCACACTGCTAGGCACGAAGTCTGCTCATGAACTTGGATCCCATTAGTTTATTGGTCAATCACAAGGATTAGACCCCAGATGTACCTTTCTTGGGCTAAAACACTGAAACAACCACACATCAGTTGAGCTAACGACAAGATGGTCGTGAACCTCCATTGGAAAAGCTTGCAAGGCTTTTCACCTTTTGTTAGGGCCCTGGGGTAACATTTATTAAGTTTCACTGTCCTTCTTTTATTCCTTTGTGTCCACTTATTATTAATAATACTTTTATAATATTATTACCTTAAAATCACATATCATGAAATAGTAATAATTATTTATAGCAAGCAACCGATAAGAAAGTAAATAAAACATTAGAAACATAGGACAAGCATAAATACCCATTAAACATAAGTTCTTAACACTTGAACTCTATTCCCAAAATTTCAGAAAAACTCCCAAGTGTTCACAGTGCATGAGTAACTTATACAGCGGATGGCTTAAAGTAGGTATCCACAGCGGACAACTTAAGTTTACAGCGGACAACCAAGATCCACAGCGGATGAGTAAAACACTAAGTGTTCACAGCGGATGAACATAGTCCAATGCGGATGAATAACATCCATAGTGGATAACTAAAAGTGTACATGGATGAAATAAGTACACAACGGATAACCAACGTCCACAGCGGACGTAAAAAATTTTCTAAGGGTTCACAGCGGACAACTAAAAACTCCTCAAGTGTACACAGCGGACATGTAAGTCCACAGCGGACGTCCTATATTTCTAAGTGTCCACAACAGACACACAATGTCCACAGCTAATGACCATCATCCACAGCGGACACTTGTTCAGTACCTGCAATGCAACTTATGAGGTTTTCCAATCTCAAACATCATTCTAGCCTGAACTTAACATAGATCTAACATGTTAAAAGCTTAAAGCATAACAAACATCATCACAACATCGTAGAAATCACTTAAAACCAACATATATCCAATACAATCGTACACCATGTAAAACTCATAGTTAGTTAGGAAAAATAGCAGTTATAATGCATATCAGCCTCAAAACAAGTAGAAAACATGTAAAAGAGAGGATCTAGAACTCACCTCTCAGCAGCTTTTGAGTGAAACACCACAACCTGAGAGCTAACAAGAATATCTAACACCTAAACACATAAAACAAACAACCAACACAAGAAAACACATAAAAATAGGTTCATAATCCTGAACCCAGCAGGAAAATCGAGAAGAAATCTTCTGGAAATCTCACCTTTCGAAGAACTTGAGCTTTCTCTCTCTAAAACCGGATGGGGTTTTCTTTTCCAAGCTTTCAGCCGAATTGTGCATGAGAGAGAGGGTCATGGGCGGCCTTACCACCTTTTTGAAACCCATTATGGGTAAGTTTACCTTTTGTACACCTTCACCCCTTAACCTTTTGGATATTTATGTTTCTTCTTTACTTTTCTTTTTTTGAATTTTTCGGGTGTTACAACCTGGTTGAGTTCTTCTGAGTGGTCTCTCAGCTATCTTACCCTTGAGATCGGTGATCTCAAGTTGCTGGTCATGACCGTCCTTTGTAAGACAGTCACCTGAGATTCCAGGTGACTTATCTTTAAGACTAAAGAGGTGCATGTTTTGGTCAGTTTTTGCACCTTTAGTTTCAGACTCCCCTCATCTTCATCAGAAGAATCTAGGGGGGATGAGAGAATGTAACACCCAAAATTTTGTCAGAATAAAAAGGAAAGAAAAGTAATTTGAAGAAAATAAAAAAAAAGGCAAAGATGAGGGGTGCTTTGTGTAAATAGTACCAAAAAGTCAAAAGTGGGTGTATAAAGAGCATGGTCGCCCATGCTCTTTCTGCTGCTGCTTTCCGAAGAAAGAAAGAAAGCTGTTTTTCTTGTGTTTCCTCGATCGAATTATGAAGAAGAAGAAGATTATTCAAGGTTAGTAGGTTTTTATGATTAATTGGTTTGGTTTCTTTGAGGTTTTAACCTTAGAAACTGATTTTTATGTGTTTTTGGTGTTTGGATGCTTGTTTTAGCTTGTTTTAGGTGTTTGAACTCTTGTGCAAGCAAGTTGGGAGGAGATTCACTTGTCTGCTGCAATAGGTGAGTTCTAGGACCCCGATTCTATGTTTTAAAACTTCTTTGGGGCTGAAAATGCATTTAAAATGTTTTACAACCGTTATGTATGATAATTGTGTATGTATGTGTATGAACTTCTATGTTCTATGAGGTTGTAAGCTTGTCCTAAGTGTTTAGCATGATAGATCGATGTTAAGAATGTATGAAAATGAGGTTTTAGAACTGGTTATAGCATAAGTCTTATTTACAGGTCTGATGGTTCATCCGCATTTACACTGTGATAATCGCCTAAGTGTTTTGTTCACCCGCATTAGCCTAAATTCAGCCTAAGTGTCCATCAATATTTGTTTTTATACATGCGCATTTGCTACAGTGTCTATCAGCATTTCTTTTACGATAGAATAATTACCAAGTTGTTCATCCGCATTTGCAAGTTGTTCATCCGCATTTTCAAGTTGTTCATCCGCATTTGTAAGTTATTCATCCGCATTTGCAAGTGTTCATCCGCATTACTTTTGTTCACCCGCATTTACAGTTGTTCATCCGCATTGGTTTTATTCATCCGCATTAGTTTAAGACTTAAGAAATTTTCTGGAATTTTGGAAGATCAAGATTAGGGTTTGACCGTGGTTGACTTGATTATCTGATTATCTTATGCATGTTGTGGGCTGTCCTTATGTGCCTATTATGATATTAGCATGTGACTTTTTGTGGATTGCCTATGATCATAAAGTATTATTATTAATCAAGTGGAAGATTAATATTAACGAAAAATGGAACATAAGGAATGAAAAGACTTGCAAGTAAAAATTTACAGGAGGTGCGCGATCATGTTGTCGTTAGCTCAACTGTGTACGGTTTAGCTAACCCAAAGGATGTACACAGGGTCAATCTTTAAGATTGAGGGGACCACTGTTGCTGCCCCGGTACTGGTGCCAGCATATGTGCACCACGGATGGAGTCTATTTATAGACTTCAAGGCCCAGTACCAGGTTTATGCGTATTATATGGGGGGTATAGCACTTTGGTCCATATCGACAGTGAAAGATAATCATAATAAACAAGAAAGAGAATGGTGATAATGTAATGGATATGATTTGTATGTATGGTGTGTGATCACATCCGAAATAAATATAAGATATTTTCTTTAAGAAGTATTTTGTATACAAATCTATCAAGATATTTTTATGATTTTAAAACTAGGACTCACTCAGCAAAGCTGACTTTTATGCATTTTCAGTTGGCAGGTAATATTGCTGAGGATGGCACTCGGGGAGGCTACTCGTCGGGACAAGGCTGATATCCATTCATGAATATAACATTGTTGTTTTGTAATGCAAACTAATGATCTTTTGTAACTATACCAAACATGTATTACTTAGCAACAGCGTTTATAAATAAATGAATGGCTTTTAAATGTTTAAATTTCGCTGCAATGTGATAATGAATTATGAAATGTTTTATGAATAGTGCTGTGAATGTCCAACTGTGAGGTCTCCGGAAACGGGGCCTTACAAGTTGGTATCAGAGCCAAAGTTTAAGAGAAATGGGTAAATATTTTCAAAAACCTAAACTTAAACTGAAAATGGGACCGAATGGAGGAATGTCAGCCCAAGTAGCTATGTGCCATCAGGTAATTCTTTTATAATATTAACCGGTATTATGTGTGCATGCTATTTGATTTATATGCTTTAGTAGATTTGGATACTGATGTAGTTAGGATAGGAAATGCTCGAGGAACGAAGAGTAAAGTAAGTGGCTAATGATAACTGGCCATTGTAATTAGGGACTTACTATACTTAACATTAACTGATCTATTACCTTGAATGATCGTGTGAGTGTTTGAATCTTATAGTGTTAGAGGATGGCTGGAGGTAGATCATCTAAGGCTTCTAGAGGTGGTGTACGGTGTGGTCGTGCTGGTAGACCCCGGGCCGTAAAGAACAAGACGAGGACCGCAGAGACGGCTACTGCTGGGCCTGATCTGCATCACCCAGAGGGGGTGGATGAGAGTGCTAACTTGAGAGCCTTGGTGAAGGAGGCAGTGGTGGAGGAGGTTCACCAAGTCATGCAGACAATCCTACCATCTGTCGTGACTGAAGTGATCCGAGCTGTGAGGGAGGATGAACGAAAGGAGAAGGAGGAGAGGAGAACGACTGCTGCAGGAGAGGTGATGTGAGGGATCACGATGAGGAGGAGGAGCTAAATAATGGAGGGGGAGCCTCAAGTGATGATGAAGATGTGGTGGTGCGGGAAACCACGAGGGGATGCAGCTACGGGGTATTCCAACGGTGTAAACCCCCTACTTTTGACGGCAACGGTAACGCTGCTACTGCCCACCGATGGATAAGGGAGATGGAGGCAGTATTGAAGATCAGCGAGTGTCGGGAAGACCAAAAAGTGATGTCCGCCACTCACTCGTTTGTCAACTCGGCACTATGTTGGTGGGACAATCTTGTCCAAGCCGAAGGTGACAGGGCCATCGAGAGAATGAGATGGGGTGAGCTGAAGAAGCTGGTGATTGAGGAATTCTGTCCTCACCGAGAAATCAACAACATCGAAAGGGAGTTCTTATAGCTAGAGGAGGGAACTATGACCCACCAGCAATACACCGCCAAGTTTAACGAAATGGCGAGGTTGGTGCCGGATCAGGTTACGCAGGTATCGAGGAAGATCAATCGGTACGTTCAGGGACTGCCGACCGACGTCCGCAGACATTTGATCACTGCCCAACCAAGCACTTTTAGGTCGGCAGTGGATTTGGCGGGAATGTTGTATGATGAAAGGGAAGTAGTGGTGGTTGAGGTGAAGAAGACGGGTGGTAATAATAGGAGTTGGAACGGGAAGAGATTCGGGGCGTGGTGGTTTCAACCCAAACAGTAAAAGGCCAAGGATGGATGGTCACCGAGTGGTTACTGCAAGCTCGGGGTTGAAGAGGTATGATAAGTGTGGGAAGGAACATAGCGGGGAATGCCGCTTGGGAATGAATGTCTGCTACAAATGTGGCAATCCCGGTCATATTTCAAAGATGTGGGGAGCCCCATGGTGCTTTAACTGTGGTGAAATCGGTCACATGAACAAGGATTGCAAGAAGCCAAGGGCTGAAAGTTCTGGGTTGAAGAAGAGGCCAGAAGAAGGAGGGCAGAGGGCAAGTGCAAGAGCCTTCACGATGACCCTAGAGGAAGCCCGGGTAGACCCCGACGTCGTGTCAGGTGTGTTCCTAGTAAACCAAACTTATACCTCTGTACTATTTGATTCTGGTGCTAGTAGGAGTTTCATATCTGCTGCCTTCTATGCTAAATTGCCTATTAGTAGTAGGAGCATCGATGAACCTTTTGATGTAGAAACTGCTATTGGTAAGTCTACCAGAATTTCTGTTATGATTGAGGATTGTGGCATAGAGTTAGAAGGCCATAGGTTCTTCGCTAAACTATTTGCGATGACCCTAGGCGGGTTTGAAGTAGTTCTGGGGATGGATTGGTTGGCAGCCTATGAGGCAAACATTGTGTGTCGGAAGAAGATGATTCGGTTAGTTGCACCCGATGGGAGTTCAGTGATAATTTATGGTGATCGCGTCACTACGGTTCCGAAAGTGATTTCGATGGTAGTGGCAGAGAAGTGTATGAGGCGGGGATGTTGTGCCTACTTAGCATACGTGAAAGATATGGATATGTCGATACCACAATTATCGGAAGTGCTAGTGGTACGTGATTTCCCGGATGTGTTTCCCGAAGATCTACCAGGTGTGCCACCGAACCGTGAGATAGAATTTCAGATCGACCTGATACCCGGTGCGTAACCCGTTTCCAAGGCACCGTATCGGTTAGCTCCGACCGAGATGAAAGAACTGATGGATCAGCTACAGGAACTGATGGATAAGGGATTTATTAGACCGAGTATCTCTCCTTGGGGTGCTCTGTTATTATTCGTAAAGAAGAAAGACGGTAGTATGAGAATGTGTATAGACTACCGGGAGTTGAACAAGTTGACAGTGAAGAATAGATACCCCCTACCAAGGATTGACGACCTGTTTGATCAGCTTCAAGGTGCCAGTTGGTTTTCCAGAATAGATCTTCGATCTGGCTACCATCGGCTGAAGGTAAAGGAACAAGATATCCCGAAGACAGCGTTCCGCAACGTTATGGACATTACGAGTTTCTCGTTATGTCATTCGATTTAACTAACGCGCCAGCTGCCTTTATGGATCTGATGAACCGAGTGTGTCAGCCGATGTTAGATAAATTAGTGATTGTGTTTATTGATGATATTCTGAATTATTCGAAGAGCAAAGAAGAACATGCCGGCCATATACGTGAAGTGTTGGAGACACTTAGAAAGGAGAAGTTGTATGCTAAATTCTCTAAATGTGCTTTTTGGTTGCGGGAAGTTCAGTTTCTGGGTCATGTGGTGAATACCGAAGGAATTATGGTGGACCCGGCAAAGGTTGAGGCGGTAATGCAATGGAAGTCTCCAAAGACGCCATCCGAGATTCACAGTTTGTTGGGTTTGGCGGGTTACTACCAAAGGTTTATCCAAGACTTTTCCAAGATAGCCTCACCTTTGACTAAGTTGACATGCAAGGATGTGAAGTTTGTGTGGGGACGAGAATAGGAGGATGCTCTTGAGGAGTTAAAAGCAAGATTAACTCAAGCTCCTATTTTAACATTGCCTGAAGGAAGTGAAGACCTAGTGGTGTATTCAGATGCATCTTATTCGGGATTGGGTTGCGTGCTAATGCAACGTGGGCGAGTGATAGCTTACGCGTCCCGATAGTTAAAGACCTATGAAGTTAATTACCCCACTCATGATTTAGAATTGGCTGTGGTGGTCTTTGCGTTGAAGATTTGGAGGCACTATTTATACGGGACCAAGTGTACAATCTTCACGGATCATAAGAGCTTGAAATACTTCTTCGAGCAGAAAGATCTCAACATGAGGCAGAGAAGGTGGTTGGAGTTGATCAAAGACTATGATTGTGAGATCCATTACCACCCGGGCAAGGCCAACGTAGTGGCCGATGCCCTTAGCCGGAAGGAGAGACCCGAACCGATTCGGGTAAAGGCGTATCAGTTGGTGATGACCTCAGATGTGATAACGCAAGTTAAAGAGTTTCAAAATGAGGCGTTAAAAGAAGAAAGCCTCAACTCTGAATGAATGAGAGGCCTAGTAGTAGAATTGGGGGAGAATACCCATGGTGTTAGAACCCGCTTTGGACGAATGTGGATTCCTCGATATGGGAATCTACGTGGAGGAATTATAGACGAAGCTCATAAAAATCGATACTCCATTCATCCCGGTGCTACCAAGATAGATCAAGACATGAAGAAAGACTACTGGTGGCTGGGTATGAAACGGGACGTGGCAGAGTATGTAAGTAAGTGCCTTACTTGCTTGCAAGTGAAGGCAGAACATCAGAAACCATACGGGAAGATCCAACCGTTGGGTATACCCGAGTGGAAGTGGGAACACATCACCATGGACTTCATAACGAAGCTATCCCGTACTGCGAAGGGGTGCGATACCATCTGGGTGATAGTTGACCGATTGACAAAGAGTGCTCACTTCCTACCGATCCGCGAGACGTATTCCTCCGAGAGACTGGCGGACCTGTTCATCAAAGAGATTGTAGCTCGCCATGGTGTGCCAGTGTCTATTGTGTCAGACCGTGACACCCGGTTCACATCGAAGTTTTGGAAGAGATTCCATGATTCCATGGGGATGAGACTACACATTAGCACGGCTTACAATCCTCAGACAGGCGGTCAGTCTGAGAGGACGATCCAGACACTTGAGGATATGCTTCGTGCATGTGTGATCGACTTTGGAGGAAGTTGGGATGATCACCTACCATTAGCAGAGTTCTCGTACAACAACAGTTATCATGCCAGTATCGGTATGCCGTCATACGAGATGCTGTACGGTAGGAGGTGTAGAACGCCCGTGTGTTGGGGAGACATTGGGCAGAAAGAATTGGGAAGCATCGAGGTGATTGAGGCTACGACTGAGAAACTGGAAAAGATCAAAGCCTTCATGAAGGCAACCAAAGATAGGCAAAAGTCGTATGCCGATAAGAGGCGTAGACCCATCCAGTTCAACGTGGGTGATAAAGTCATGCTAAAGGTCTCGACTTGGAAAGGGATCATCCGATTCCAGAGGAGGGGCAAGTTGAGTCCAAGATACATAGGGCCTTTCCGAATCATTGCACGAGTAGGAGAGGTGGCCTACCATCTAGAATTGCCCGATGAGTTAATTAGGATTCACCCGACATTCCATGTATCTCATCTAAGAAAATGCTTAGCTGACGAAGACATGATTGTACCACTGGAAGACATCGAAGTGGATGAACGACTTAACTATGTAGAGTAACCAGTGGCAATCATCGATAGAAAGGAGAAGAGATTAAGAAATAAAGTTGTTCCACTTGTGCGGGTACAGTGGAAACACCGAAAAGGATCCCAGTCTACGTGGGAGACCGAAGAAGAGATGAGACAGCATTACCCACAGTTATTCGAAGAGTGACAGGTTTCGGGGACGAAACCTCTTTAAGGGGGGTAGACTTGTAACACCTGAAATTTCGTCAGAATAAAAAGGAAAGAAAAGTAATTTGAAAAAAATAAAAAAGAAGGCAAAGATGAGGGTTGCTTTGTGTAAATAGTACCAAAAAGTCAAAAGTGGGTGTATAAAGAGCATGGTCGCCCATGCTCTTTCTGCTGCTGCTTTCCGAAGAAAGAAAGAAAGCTGTTTTTTTTGTGTTTCCTCGGTCGAATTGTGAAGAAGAAGAAGATTATTCAAGGTTAGTAGGTTTTGTGATTAATTGGTTTGGTTTCTTTGAGGTTTCAACCTTAGAAACTGATTTTTTATGTGTTTTTGGTGTTTGGGTGCTTGTTTTAGCTTGTTCTAGGTGTTTGAACTCTTGTGCATGCAAGTTGGGAGGAGATTCACTTGTCTGCTGCAATAGGTGAGTTTTAGGACCCCGATTCTTTGTTTTAAAACTTCTTTGGGGCTGAAAATGCATTTAAACTGTTTTACAACCGTTATGTATGATAACTGTGTATGTATGTGTATGAACTTCTATGTTCTATGAGGTTGTAAGCTTGTCCTAAGAGTTTAGCATGATAGATCGATGTTAAGAATGTATGAAAATGAGGTTTTAGAACTGGTTATAGCATAAGTCTCATTTACAGGTCTGATGGTTCATCCGCATTTACACTGTGATAATCGCCTAAGTGTTTTATTCACCCGCATTAGCCTAAATTCAGCCTAAGTGTCCATCAGCATTTGTTTTTATACATGCGCATTTGCTACAGTGTCTATCAGCATTTATTTTACGACAGAATAATTACCAAGTTGTTCATCCGCATTTGCAAGTTGTTCATCCGCATTTGCAAGTTGTTCATCCGCATTTGTAAGTTGTTCATCAGCATTTGCAAGTGTTCATCCGCATTAGTTTTGTTCATCCGCATTTACAGTTGTTCATCCGCATTGGTTTTGTTCATCCGCATTAGTTTAAGACTTAAGAAATTTTCTGGAATTTTGGAAGATCAAGATTAGGGTTTGACTGTGGTTGACTTGATTATCTGATTATCTTATGCATGTTGTGGGCTGTCCTTATGTGTCTATTATGATATTAGCATGTGACTTTTTGTGGATTGCCTATGATCATAAAGTATTATTATTAATCAAGTCAAAGATTAATATTAACGAAAAGTGGAACATAAGGAATGAAAAGACTTGCAAGTAAAAATTTACAGGAGGTGCACGACCATGTTGTCGTTAGCTCAACTGTGTACGATTTAGCTAACCAAAAGGATGTACACAGGGTCAATCTTTAAGATTGAGGGGACTGTTGCTGCCCCGGTACTGGTGCCAACATATGTGCACCACGGATGGAGTCTATTTATAGACTTCAAGGCCCAGTACCAGGTTTATGCGCATTATATGGGGGGTTTAGCACTTTGGTCCATATCGACAGTGAAAGATAATGATAATAAGCAAGAAAGAGAATGGTGATAATGTAATGGATATGATTTGTATGTACGGTGTGTGGTCACATCCGAAAGAAAGATAAGATATTTCTTTAAGAAGTATTTTGTATACAAATCTATCAAGATATTTTTATGATTTTAAAACTAGGACTCACTCAGCAAAGCTAACTTTTATGCGTTTTCAGTTGGCAAGTAATATTGCTGAGGATGGCACTCGGGGAGGCTACTCGTCAGGACAAGGCTGACATCCATTCATGAATATAACATTGTTGTTTTGTAATGCAAACTAATGATCTTTTGTAACTATACCAAACATGTATTACTTAGCAACAGCGTTTATAAATAAATGAATGGCTTTTAAATGTTTAAATTCCGCTGCAATGTGATAATGAATTATGAAATGTTTTATGAATAGTGCTGTGAATGTCCAACTGTGAGGTCTCCAGAAATGAACCTTATATAGAATAGGACCAAGGTCTTTTTCCTTAACACCAGCACTTTGTTCTTGGCTGTTGGATTTCCCCTGCATCATGACAACTTCAAGAGAAGTGTCAAGAGGCTGGGTTGCCATGGTTGAGGTCTGAATGATGTAATCACTTGCTAAAGTGAGAGCCTCTTCCATATGGACCTCCTGAACAGGTGTAGGGAGATCCACCTCAGTAGTAGGTGGATGATGTGAAACAGGAGTACTCATTTCTCCTTGAGTTGGGGTAGAGAAGAGAGACTCATATAATTCAAGGCTTGGGATTGGTTGGTTTAGATCAAGAGGCTGTGGATGATAACTGTCCCCTGGAGGTTGTTCACTAGAGTGTTATGACTCTAAATGAAGGCTTAAGGCTGTGGGAGTTGTGACCTCATCAGGCTAAGCATGAGGAACCTCAGCACTAATCATTGATGAGATAGAAGTGGGAGCTCCAGTGTCCACTTCCTCCTGTACGGGTGATGATTTAGGGACCTGCACAAACTGAGTAGCATGTGCAGGGGTTTGTTTGGATTTTCTTTGGTAAGTGATGGTTATTTGTGGCTGTATAGGTGGTTGGGAAGTAGAAGGTGTGGGTTCAACACTAGCTGGTGCTGCTAGGTTGTCACCTTTAGCAATGAGCTCTAACATTTTTGGGACAAGGGTTGTTTCTACCCCTGAGAAGCCAACAGTTAGCATCCTTATAGTCTTGAAGATGCCGGGCTTCATCTGTCCTAATTTTAAAACATTACCTATTCCCCTCAACTGTGAGCCTAGTTCACAGTTGAGAATGTGCTAGACATATCTAGGGAACATGTAATATTCTAAGGAGTCCAAGTTTGCAAGCAAATCAGTGTACACAAATTGTGAATACCTAAACTTGACCCCCTGAACCATCCTATGGACTATAAAGGAAAGGTCTTCTGTAATCTGGTCCCAACCTCCATGCTTGTTGGATAAGCTATGAATGACAACATGGAAGAGGTACTTCCACTGAGAGGAGACCTTCCCCTTTCTGAAGGTTCTGACTGAGAAGTCACCTTCGTAGCCCATCTGCTCAAAGGACTGGTTAACAACAGATTTTGGAATGGACAAATCACCTTCTACATCATCTAGCTGAAGATGAGTGTTTATGGAGGCTGGAGTGATGACGATTGTCCTCCCCTGCATTATCGCAGATAGTGCCTTCTGCCCATCCATGGTGACCTCTTGGCAGGTCCTCCAAAATTCCAACAACTGATCCTCATCGAGAGAAGGATTAATGGTGAGGGAGGTAAAGTAGTTTGAGAAAGAAAGGTAACGACAAACCTCTGAGAAACCAAGATCTTTCCCAAAGTCTAACAGAGCAACTTGATTATGTTCCCTATGAAGATGCATGGAGAAATTGGGTTGGTTTCAGTGGTCGAAGTTGGCCATTTGAGGTAGCTTTACAGATAAGGAAGATAAGAATAAAGGAAGTTTGTGGGTGAATTAGGTTAGAGAAAAATACAGATGAAGAGGATAGTGTGAAGAGGGGGAACCGTTGAGAGAATATATATATATATGAAATGGATTAGAGACAAAGTTAAAGCAAAAGAATAAACTTTGAAATCCGAAAGTTGGTCCCACCTCTGAAAAAGTGCCCAAAAAGGTACTTTTCTTGGAAGTTGAAAATCTTTCGATCTAATTTTGCTTCAGAAGTTTTAAGAAAAAGCTTCCGAAGCCAATTTGGCTTCAGAAGATATTCTTAAGATTTATGAAAATTTTGCTTCAGAAGAAAAATACTAAGAGAATTTTTCTTTCAAAACATGTTTGGTTTCAGAAAAGATTAAGACTTGGGAGTTTTATTCTAAAGAGAATAAATCTTCCGAGACTTAATTGCTTTCGGAAGAAAATTGTCATTCAAATACATGCAAGTAGTTAGAAGCATATTTATACTTCAGAAGATATTCTCAAAATTTCTTCCAAAGGTATATTTCTTATAAGTAGTTTTGACTTGAAGACATAATTTTCTTCTGAAGAAAACTTTAAATCGTCCGAAAGAAAATATGTTTGGAAAAATTTTCAAAAATCTAAGGAATATCATTTTAAAGATTTTCTTCTAAAATAAACTGGGCTTATGAAGGTGATAAAATAGACAACTTAGGACACACAGGTTTTAAAAATAAAGTTGATTTAAGTTTAAGAAAGTCTACTCAATGTTAATCATCCCAATAGCTAATACAAGATATTTGAATCTCTTTTCATCAAAAGTTTTAGTGAACAGATCAGCATATTGTTCATTTGTGTTAATTTTGACTAGTTTGATTAATCCCTTTGCAAAGTTATCTCTAATCAAATGATACCTGATGTTGATGTGTTTTGTCCTTGAGTGCTGCACAGGATTCTCTGCAATAGAGATAGCACTGTTGTTGTCTATGTGGATGGGAGTCTCTTTGAAGTTGAATCCATAGTCCAACATCCGATTCTGAATCTAAAGCACTTGAGCACAGCAGCTTGCAGCAGTAATGTATTCAGCTTCAGCAGTTGATGCAGACACCAAGATTGTTTCTTGCATTGCCATGAGACAATCCTTCCACTAAGGAATTGACATCCCCTAGATGTAGACTTTACAGTCATGTTGCAGCCACCATAGTCACTATCTGTATAGGCATACAGATTGAAGTTAGAATTCTTTGGATACTAAAGGCCAAGCTTGGGAGCACCTTTGAGATATCTAAGAATCCTCTTGACAGCAACCAGGTGTGACATCTTGGGGTTGGATTGATATCTTGCATAGATACATGTGACTAACATGATATCAGGCATGCTGGCTGTGAGATACATAAGAGACCCAATCATAGCCCTGTAGAGATGTTCATCCACATGCTCCCCCTCAAGATCAGGTCCAAGGGAGTGGTTTCTAACTATGGGTGTCTTAGCAACCTTACAATCAGTTATGTTGAATCTTGTAACTTGTAAATAGTTTGACTGACTTTTGAAGATGCCATTGTCAAATTGCTTCACTTGAATTCCCAAAAAAAAATTTAGTTCCCCCATGGCACTCATTTCAAACCTATTCTTCATCAGCTTCTCAAAGTCTTTACAGAGCTTTGGATTAATTGACCCGAAGATAATGTCATCCATATATACTTGAACCAGCATTAAGTCATTCCCTGTTCCTTTAATGTAGAGAGTTCCATCTATCGTACCCCTCTTGTAGCCATGTTGACAGAGATACTGAGATAGTGTCTCATACCACTTTCTTGGAGTTTGGTGCAGCCCATAAAGAGCTTTTTCAAGCTTTCAGACATAATCAGGATGATCTGGGTCTGTAAAACCAGGTGGTTGTTTGACATACACTTCTTCTTCAATCACCCCATATAGAAAAGCACTCTTGACATCAAGTTGGTAGACCTTGAAATCCTTGAATGCAGCAAAAGCTAGGAATATTCTTACAGCTAAAAGTCTTGCCACATGAGCAAAAACATCTATGTAGTCAATTCCCTCTTCTTGTGTGTATCCTTAAACAACTAGTCTAGCCTTGTTCTTGTTGACAAGTCCTCTATCATCCTTCTTGTTTCTAAAAACCCACTTGGTTCCTATGGTAGTCTTCCTATGAGGAAGAGGACATAGGTTCCAAACCTTTTGTCTTTTGAATTGAAGCAGCTCCTCTTGCATTGCTTCAACCCAACTTCCATCCTTCAAATCCTCATCAACTTTCTATGGTTCTATCTGGGACAAGAAGCAAGAGTATAGACAAACATTTTTGTCATGGGTTTGTCCTCTTGTTCTCACCCCTGTATCAACATTTCCAATGATATTTGTGGTGGGCTATGACTTGTGGATCCTGAGTTGAGGGATCACAACAAGTTGATTGGAAAGATCTAAATTATAGAAATTTAGATCTGGCAATGGAGTATCACCCACCACATCAGCACACTTATCAACAGAGGCTTGATCCAATGAGTGTGTGACATCATTTATGTTGTCTTCTATGGAGTGGTTATCAGCATCAAGAAATTCTTGATCACTATCACTACCTCCATTTCCTCCTACATTTAAATCTTCTTCACCTGAGTTTTGAACCTCTGAGCTGGAATTTGTAGGCATCTCAGATGTATCAGCTAAATTTGTCATGTTTGTGCTGATAGGATCTTCACTTGCAGGGTTAGTTACCACTGGAGCTGAAGTAGTATTCTTGCTTGGTCTTCTCAACTCAAATCTTGGTTCAGAATATCCTATTGATAAGTTATCTATAGATCCTAAAACATTCTCACAAGATTTGTTAAAATGGTTGGCAACTAAATCAAGATCAAATAGCCAATCAGGACTAGAACCTTTCACACTAGGAGTGTGCTCATTGAAGGTCACATTGGCTGACTCCTCAACTACTCTAGTTCTGAGATTATATACTCTATAAGCCTTAGCTTGGGAAGAGTATCCAATAAAGTGTCCATCATCTGATTTCTCAGCAAATATGGCTACCTGATCTTTGGTATTCAAGATGGTGCAAGGACATCCAAATGACCTGAGGAAACCAATAGATGGTCTCCTTTTGTGCCATAGCTTATATGGAGTCTTACCATAAGTCTTAACCACTAAAACTCTGTTCTGCACATAGCAGGCTGTGTTAGCTGCCTCTGCCCAGAAGGTGATGGACAGTTTAGAGTCAGACAACATGGTTCTTGTATCCTCAATAAGTGTCCTGTTTCTCCTTTTAGCAACACCAATTTGCTGAGGAGTCCTGGGAGCATTACATTTCTTGTAATACCTTTTTCATCACAAAATGAATCATGGATTTAGTTCTTAAATTTTGTTCCTTGTTCACATCTTATGGTATTGACTTTGTGATCAGATTGATTCTCAATTTTAAGAATGAAGTTCTTCAAGATCTCAGGAGTCTCATCCTTAATTCTAAGGGAAAAGACCAAAGTGAATCTTGTGAAGTCATATGTGATCACCAAACAATATGAGATCCTTCCTAAACTCATTACACTCAGGTATGCAACACAGTGGTCATCACTTGTAAACTCTTTATTTGGCATTCCAGTTACTAAATCGTTCTTAATTAATTTATTCATGTTTTTTAAGTTTACATGGCACATTCTTTTATGCCAGAGGAAAGACTCATCACTATTTGCTTTAGATAGAAAGCAAGAAACTTCTCCTGAGGGAGATGTTTCCTCCAAGTCCATCTTGTACATGTTCCCTTTCCTGGGGGCTCTGAGAAGGATATGCTCTTGAGGAATGACCACCCCAGGCTTGAGAACAATGCACTCATGCTCAGTAAAGAGCACGTTGTGTCTCTGATCACAAAATTGGGATACACTCAGTAGATTGTACCCAAGCTCTTTAACAAAATTTACCTTTTCAATACTGAGCTTACCATTTATGACCATACCCATTCCTGTAATGTAACCTCCAGCATCTCCTCCAAAAGCAACTGGCCCGCCATCATTTTCTCAAAATTTTGAAGTAGAGAACCATTGCTAGTCATGTGCCTGGAACAGCCACTATCAATGATCCATATATTTCCCTTAGTCTTTAGCTGTTCCTGCACAAGAAAGAAGTGGTTAGTTACATTTGGAAACCCAAGCGTCATTGGTCTTGGGCTTTTCAAAGTGATCTGAATATAATGTAGTAGTAATTGATCCTATTTTCAAGCTTTGAGGATCATTAGCTGTTGCTGATGAAGAACTTTCAGTCACTTGGTCTTTCTTCATCTTCCACACCATCTTCGAAAGATTGGACTTGACCTTCAACACCTCGGAAGTTTTAACAACTTCTGAAGTTTTGGAGACTGGACCTTCAGAAGATCTTGCTTTCATTGCAGTAGGCTTCATTACTTCAGAAGCATTCCTTTCTTTCGAGACCAAATTTTTTTCCGAAGGCAAGTTTTCACTTGTCTTCTTTTTCACCTTGGACCTTCCGAAGGAAAAAGATTTTCCTTCCGAAGCTAGCTTTTCCTTCTTCTTCCCAGAAGTTTTCTCTTTGATCATGTGAATAGTACTTTTAGGATTGTAGATGCAATTCTTAGCAAGATGAGAAGTACTACCACAAATGATTCAATCCATTTGCTTCCTTCTGAGAGTCTTCTATTAAAAGAAAGACTGAACTTGATCACTTTCCACCTCCATCTTCATCTTCACAGATGATGCAGCAAGCTTCTTAAGGTGAGGCTTGCTCTTGGAACTGGATGGTTCAGGCTATGTAGCGATGTTACACAGCTGATCAGTCTTCTTCTCTTTGCTGGAATGATTTGGACATGAACTAGAACTCTTGCTACTAGAATTCATAGTTAAGTCTTCAGCCTTCACCACTTCAAATCCTATAGAGATAAACACTTATTTCTGCTTAGAGTTGAAAGTTGCCTTGATTTCTTGAGCCTTCTTTGACTTTATCTCAGCTCTCCTAATCAAGTTCTTCCTTTTAGACTTGGTCATCCTAGCTTCTTCTCTCTCCTCAGGAGAATAGTGACCCTTCTTAGGATGATCTTCTTCAACCTTCTCAGAATCATCTTTCGCTATCTCCTCTTCATCCTCTTCATTAATGGGGTCTATGAGGGGAAGCTCATCTTCACAAGTTCCACACCTTGGAGATCTTACAGAAAATAGAGTATATGGAGGAGCTATCTCAGTAGATCTCAGTCCCTGCTTATTCTGATAACAAACTTTTGCATGCAAGGATGAGGATATCATGTTCTTGAAGGTCTCTTCTTCAAGAACTTGTTTTTCTGCCCTGGCTTTGCTAATCACAAGCTTAGCCTGGCATTTAGTTAACTTAGTGATGAGATCTTTTATCTGAGTCCTGTAGTTTGTATGTTCATGCTTAAGAGTTGAAACGGTTTTCTCTAAATCTTCTATTCTAAGTTTGTAATCATTTTCAGGTCTTTTGAAAATCAGCTTTTAAGATGTTTAAAGACTCAAGATCAGATCTCATCTCTAAGTTATAGGCCTATATTTGTTAACTTTAGCAATACAATCAGGTATACAAAGATGTTCCAATACCTTGGCTTCTTCATGATCTGCCATCAGTGCTTGGTTTGGAGATGCATCCTCAACCTGAAAGCTCCAGTCAAAGCCTCATTCTTTAACAACAACTACAACTTGCTGCTTGGGCTTCTCATTCTGGTGAGCTCCATCAGTGTAGTTTGGTCTGGTTTGTGCTTGGCCACCCTTTGTCTTTGGTTCCTTACACTATCTAGCAAAGTGTCCCATTTGGTTACAGTTATAACACTTTACTTTGCTTTTGTCCAGCCCAAGCTTTTCACTGGCTGCATTGCTAGGAAACTTCCTCCCTGTCCTCTTGTAAAACTTCTTGGCTCTGTGAGTGAGAAGAGCCATCTGCTGGACTAATTCCATGTACTCTAGATTATCTGGATGGATACAGTCCAGGTGTTCAAGGGTAAAGAGAAATTTGCATATGCTTTTATCAGTAGACACAAAGGCTTGTGAAGAGCTTGTCTCTTGGAATGGGCCTCCTTAGATGTAGCTCTCTCTTGGTGTCTCCGGGAAGGTGATGAAAGGACCCTTTTGTGAGTTTTCAGGGTAGCAGATGAGATGATATTGTGGTTCTCTACAATCCCTTTCAACCACACGAAGGGCTAAACTCTGCTGATTGTTGGAGTTACTAGATGGATTTTGCATGTTCATCTCCATCTGGTAGCCACTGAGGATACCATACAACTCAGTGAGAGTAAGGGTCTTGAGGTTCTTAGTCCTCTTAATGACCACACAATAGTATGTCAATTGTCTGGGAAGAGAGGACATGAACTTCCTCACAATGTCCCTGTTCTCAAGAGTTACTCCAACATCCATTAGAGTATCCACAATCTTAACATACCTGAAGTACTGTTGAGTCATGGTTTCACCTATCTTGAAGGTGAAGTTCTCAAACTGCTGCTTCAAGATGTCCTTCTTATTCTCTTTTGCTTCATTTGACCCCTCATACATCAGCTTTAGTGCATCCTATTGTTGTTTGGCAGTCTTGCACTTCTTGAAACCTCTGTAGATAGAGTTTGGAAGAGCAGTTTGGAGGGCGGTCATGGCCTTCTGATCTATGTCAATCTTCTTCCGGTCTTCATCAGAATAATCAACGACTTCCTTTGGTATCATACCACCACCAGCAGCAGCAGAAGGGGTGGATGGTACATGAGGTCCATAAACAATAGATCCCCACATCCTGGAGTCTTGAGACTTGATAAGCCTTCCATTCTTTGGCACCAAGTGTCAAAGTCATCAGGAGTGATCAGTAGAGACTTTGTCATAGTACCAGTTTCCATATCAGCTTTTATGATAGCTACCATTTGAGATGCTAAGTATTTTGTGAAACTGAAGGGTTTTAAGATGGTGAGATCTTACAATCAAGAGCCAAAAAAGTTTTGATACCAATTGGAGGACCGTGTAAGGGGAGGTCAATACAATCAGTCTCACAATAAGGAGGGTTTTAGAACACTTAACAGATCATATGGGGAACTGGGTTTGTGTAAATGATACTAAGAACACAAGTAAATAATGAGACAAAACTAAGAACAACAACAGAGAAGTATGGTTTTCAAGGATGTTGTATATTGCTCTCAAGTTCTATTACAAGTGTTACAAAGCATAAAAAGAAATATAAGGACCTGAGATACTTTATACTACATCCTACAGCCATCTATACTATGAAAGCCAGCGGGAAATACTAATCTAGACAACAAGAACAATGTAGAGTCAAAAGACAGATTGCCTTTTGACTAGTGATTATGACATGCCATAGCTCACATCCTTTTCTACTATAAAAAGGTTAACATGTACAAAGTAGGAAGTTAAAGACAAAGACCTTAATCTATAGTTTACAAAAGCATGGACTTTTCACCAACTTGTATAAGTTGGTGAGTCTTTAGAGTTGCAGCGGAAAGTATGTCAGCTTTATGAAAAAAGTAGATCAAAGAATGCATGTCTTCTCTGTCTTCGGAAAAAATCAGTCTTCACAACATTTGGCTTCGGAAGACTTTGTCTCTGAAGCTTCAGAAGACTTCATCTTTGGCTTCAGAAGATTTTGGACTTTGGCTTCAGAAGATTTTACACTTAGAATATTTTCTATGGAGAGTATAAAACTTTCGAAGCAACTTCTACCTTGTACATCAGTGCATGCATGCAGGAAGCTCCTTGGTTGTTTTGTCTTCTTTAGTTGCATCAGTCTTCTAATCTTTAATATAACCTTACAGATTTCAATCTACTTATTATATAAGATTCAAAAAGTTACAACAACTCATAATAAATAAGGGCCCATGTTACTTTATCAAAGTTAAGGTTTACAAATTGCTTGTAATAAAATTTTGGCCTGCAATGGACAAACACCCTTAACCGGATACGAACAAACAAACGTGACACACACTACTAGAAATGGACATGTTTCCTATGAAAATTCTAACACAATTCCTATGGTCCCAAATTTTGACTCGTTTGGAACAAGATTCCATCATACCCCGGGCCCAAGGAGGGTGGGAAGTCATAGACTGGAAAAATTCATGGAAGTGGAAACTAACCATCAATAGAGCACACAAGGAGAGAAATCCCATGGCATTATATTTAAATAACAAATCAGGGCTATACAAGTCTAGCCCCAAGTACAAAAGCAAAACCCATCACAAATTGTTCATAAGTTTAACAAACATCAAGTTAAATTGTCTAAAATCTTTTAAAGTTAAGTAATGCCACTGGTAGTCAAGGAACTAGGTCATCCAGATGAGGTTTCCTAACAAAGTCCAAGATTCCATCAAGGGTTACCTGAAACATGCTCAAAAAGATTTTCGTGTCAACTATAAAGTTGGTGACTTCAAATGCATAAAGTTTAAAAATAAAAGGACTCCTAAAGAGTCCAAGAATTAATTAAACAAACCATAGTGTCATAGTTATGGTGGTCACAATCACCCCTGCACTCAGCCCCGGCTAGCCTCTTCTAAACTTGCGTTATGCCGGTTATCCCATAGGGAGAGCTGAGCCTCAAACAGTGCATCATACCTGCTAAGAGTTACACCATAGTATGTTATAAAACTTGTTACATGACACAAACTACCTCATAGGATCTCAGTGTAGTACCCTTCCTATTATGTCATTGGGTTATGACGAAAGGCACTGTGCGTGGGGGATTCCCCAAGTAGATCTACCCATATAAAACAAGTGGTTCTCAAATGAATTAATGATTGGAACAAAAAATGGAGCAGGTCATAACAATTACCACAACATAAAAGCATCAAATTACAGCATGAAGATAAATTCAGTTCAAGTAGCACGTTCCATCCCAAAACAGTAGTAAAAAAGGAAAACACTAAACTCATCTTGGAATTAAACAACAATCCTTCAAGTACCAATAAGTCCAAGTCCTAGCACCCTATAATTAGGATTACAGGAAGTAAGTTATATGTTCTTAGACTATTGAAAGTGTAACTAGGTGTGTTTTATGGTCATAAGTTCATGTAGCTTCTTTTCTTCAGAGTTTGTGTCAAAACGTTTCTTTTTTTGGAAGGTTAGGGTCTTAATACATGGATGATAATTATATAATTGTTACCAACTTGTTAATATGACATTAAGTTTACTAAAAGCTTCTGGTCATAAATTGATTCAAATTCAGTGATATTTACGGAAATTACACTTTGGTCCCTCAAGTTTCAAAATTTACAATTTTTACCTAAAAGTTTGCTTTCTTTCATTTCTTGACCCAATATGGCCCTTATTAGTTTCTAGAGTTTAACAACACATTTTGGCCAAATCAAACTCCAAATTTCCAGAATTTAGTTTGACGGATTTAAAACACAAATTTGAGTTACCGGTTACGGTAAAACCGACACATTAAGCATCTAGTTATAGATCTGTGATATCAACCAAAAAAACACAAATATTATCTCAAAAGAAATTATAATAGGTTTTATAATCTTTTTAAAATGTGATTTTGGGTCATAAGGACATAAAGTCTCGTTTTCACAATAAACTTGTTGAAAATTCATTTTACCCGGAACCGAAAGATCAAATCCATTTTCCCTCAAAATTTCCATGAAATCACATCTTGGTACTTATAAAATACTCAAATAAAATAGTTTTGTTGGTTTTAAGCTTGTTATCCTATTTAAAAAATTTATTTAAAAATCACCTAGTTTAGGCTTCTTTATGATAAATAAATCCATAAAAATCACATATTAACCCAATGAATCACCAAATAGGTTTTTATCACTAAAATAATTATTTTAGGGCCTGGAACATTTTAAATTTTAAATCTTTTAAGATTTGGTCATATCTTTGAATTTTACCACTTTTCGGGTCTTTAATATTGCCCATTTAGTCCATTTTACCACACCTTTTTACCTATTCAACAAATACTACGAATTTTATATGTTTAATATCACCAAAAAACTAGAACAAAACATTAGCTCACGGATGTTTGCATTCATAGCATTATTGTTGCATTTAAGGGTGAAATACACCATTTAAGGGTGAAATACACCATTTACACATGTGTAATCGTCATAGTTTGAGCTTAAACGCCACCAAAAAATTTTGTAATATTTAACCCAGATTATTATGATGTTCATAAACTTTTTTTAAGCATATTTTAACATGGGTTGAAGGCTTTTCAAAACAGGTGGGTTTTTGGTGCTAAAGCACATGAAAAAGAGGGTTTTCGGGTGAACTCAGGTGCACCAACCCTTGGTCCACATACACACTTTAAAATATACCTTGTGTTAAGTCATGAGTTCCTGAAAAATAGTGGTGTTACCGCAAGTTTCTGTTTCGAACAAGAGTGAGATTTATGGTAGAAAAGAGGGGAAAAACACAAGAAAAAACTTTATTCGGGTACATAGATGCTTACACTCCAGTAGGGTTGCGTTTTTAAAGTGGTTCAAGGAGTATAAGGGCTATTGAAACTCGTGTTGGAGCTTGAACTTCTTGAATCTTGTAAATCCTTGCAAGAAGCTTTACTTTTGGTCACCTCCTAGCTTGAGTTTTGCTCCTGATCGATGTTGTGCTTGAAGGAGGCTATCGAATTTGGCTGGAAATGGAGAAGAAATTGCTTAATTTTGAAGAGGAGAGGGAGATAATTCATGAGTTAGAGAGAGGAGAAAGATGAGAGTGAATGTTGCATGTATGGGGAAGAGAGGTGGAAGTGTGGGTTAGTGGGTTTGTAGATTTCAAGAAGGGTGGGGAGTGGAGAATGGGGGCGGCCAAATTCAAATGGGGGGGGAATTGTTTTCTTTTATTATTTTTTATAAATTGTTTGTTTTTTTTTAAATTGTAGGTGGCGTGTTGTATTTATAAAATTTTGCAAGTAGAATATAGATATATGTATGTTTGTGGCCTTAAATGTGTAGGAACACACATATATAATTAGTTTCATTTAAAACTCTTAATTTAGTGTCGGCTTTATATTTTCTAAAATCGCTTAATAATTTCTAGACTAAAGCAAGCCTTTGTAAAATCTTCTAAGGCAATTAAGCATGTAAACAATTAGCATGGAAGAAAGGTAAAAAGCAATAATGCAAGATTAATTGATGTTAAAATAGAACCTAGGAGTCGGTTGTTACATTCTCCCACCGTTTGGGAAATTTCGTCCTGAAATTTTAGCTTCGATCCAGCTCTGAACGAGTGGACTTAAAGAGGTGTAGATACTTTTTCCTCATTTCATCTTCTCGTTCCCAAGTGAACTCGGCCCCTCGCCTAGAGTTCCACCTTACTTTAACCTTGGGTATATGACTTTGTCTAAGTTTCTTGACCAACCGGTAGGTAATTATCTATAGGCTCCTCCACAAAAGTTTAATTTTTTATTAATTCTGGCTTTCTTCAGTGGTAATTCTAAGGTTTTGTCTGCCAAAACACTTTTTAAAGTTGGACACATGAAAGGTGTCATGTATATAACTCAACTCTTGAGGTAGCCTTAATTGGTATGCTACCAGGCTAAAC
This sequence comes from Flaveria sonorensis, assembly GCA_025506505.1. NCBI lineage: Eukaryota > Viridiplantae > Streptophyta > Magnoliopsida > Asterales > Asteraceae > Flaveria > Flaveria sonorensis. The sequence goes on from CM046434.1 coordinate 19,694,921, forward strand.
CTTGACATAATTTCAAACGGTCTAATGTATCTTGGGCTTAGCTTGCCTTTCTTGCCAAATCTGATTGCGCCCTTCCATGGCGCGACCTTTAACATCGCATTGTCTCCAACTTGAAATTCTAAAGGTTTTTGTCTCCTATCTGCATACTTCTTCTGACGGTCTCTGGCTGCTCCTAGTCGGTCCTTGATCTTAAATACTTTGTCTGTGGTTTCCATCATGATATCGGGTCCCAGCACTTGGCTATCACCAACCTCATTCCAACTTAATGGCGACCGACATTTCCTACCATATTGGGCTTCATACGGTGCTGCCTTTATACTTGCGTTGTAACTATTATTATAGGAAAACTCCACTAGGGGAAGGTGGTTATCCCAACTTCCATCTAAGTCGATCACGCAAGCTCTTAACATATCCTCCAGGGTTTGAATTGTCATTTCACTTTGTCCGTCAGTTTGAGGGTGGTATGCAGTGCTTAAGTCAAGATGTGTCCCTAAAGCCTACTGGAGAGATCTCTAGAATCATGAAGTAAAGCAACTATCACGGTCTGAGACAATCGATAGTGGCACTCCATGTCTGGTCACTATTTCGTCGATGTATAGTTGTGCCAACTTTGACAAGCCGTAGTCCTCTCGAATTGGTAAGAAGTGAGCTGATTTGGTAAGTCTATCCATAATTACCCAAATAGCATCATGACCGTGAAACGTCCTTGGTAACTTCGTGACAAAATCCATTGTGATGTTATCCCATTTCCACTCTGGGATTTCGGGTTGTTGTAAAGTTCCTTACGGTTTTTGATTTCGGCCTTTACCATCGCGCATGTCAGACACTGTCCCACATAGGTAGCGATGAACCTCTTCAATCCAGGCCACCAGAAAAGGGCCTTTAAGTCCTGGTACATCTTGTCACTTCCTGGGAGAACCGAGTATTTGGATTTGTGGGCTTCGTCTAGGACTACCTCTCTAATTCTGCCATACTTAGGTACCCATGTCCTTCCTTCGCACTTGTATAAACCATCATTGCCCATCTCTAACCACTTTTCCATTCCTGATAACATCTCCTCGGTCAATTTGTCCTCCTTCAAGGCTTCTCTCTACGCTTCTTTTAATATAGCGACAAGGCTAGTATACACGCTTATCCTCAAGGCACAAACTAGAAGGGGTTTCTCCCTTTCTTTTCTACTCATGGCATCCGCCACTACATTTTCCTTATCGAGATGGTAATGGATCACACATTCGTAATCGCTTAACAACTCTACCCATCTTCTCTGGCGCATGTTTAACATTTTCTGATCAAGAATGTGTTGCAGGCTTTTATGATCGGTATAGATAACACACTTAGTGCCATAAAGGTAGTGTCTCCATATTTTGAGTGCAAACACCATGGCACCCAGTTCTAGATCATGAGTAGTGTAATTCCTTTCATGCTCGTTCAACACTCTGGTTGCGTAAGCAATCACCTTGTCTCGCTGCAATATGCGTGGGGGATTCCCCAAGTAGATCTACCCATATAAAACAAGCGATTCTTAAATGAATTAATGATTTCCACACAAAACGGAGTAGGTCATAACAATTACCACAACATAAAAGCATCACATTACAACATGAAGATAAATTCAGTTCAAAAGTAGAATGCTCCATCCCAAAACAGTGGTAAAAAGGGAAAACACTAAACACACCTTAGAATTAAACAACAGTCCTTCAAGTACCAATCAGTCCGAGTCCTAGCACCCTATAATCAGGATTACAGGTAGTAATTTATATGTTCTTAGACTATTAAAAATGTAACTAGGTGTGTTTTATGGTCATAAGTTCATGTAGCTTCTTTTCTTAAGAGTTTGCATCAAAAAGTTTTATTTTTTTGATGGTTAGGGTCTTAATACATGGATGATAATCATATAATTATTACCAACTTGTTAATATTACATTAAGTTTACTAAAAGCTTCTGGTCATAAAATTATTCAAATTCAGTGGTATTTACAGAAATTACACTTTGGTCCCTCAAGTTTCAAAATTTACAATTTTTACCCAAAAGTTTGCTTTCTTTCATTTCTTGACCCAATATGGCCTTTATTAGTTTCTAGAGGTTTAACAATACATTTAGGCCTATTTAAACTTTAAATTTCCAGAATTTAGTTTGACGGATTAAAAACACAAATTTGAGTTACCAGTTACGGTAAAACCGACACATTAATCATCTAGTTGTAGATCTTTGATATCAACCAACCAAAAGTCAAATATTATCTCCTAATCACTTGTAATAGGTTTTATCATCTGTTTAAATGAGTTTTTTGGGTCATAAGGACATAAAGTCTTGTTTTCACAATAAACTTGTTGAAAATTCATTTTACCCGGAACTGAAAGATCAAATCCATTTTCCCTCAAATTTTCTATGAAATAACATCTTGGTACTTATAAATTACTCAAATAACATATGTTTTTGGTTTTAAGCTTGTTATCCTATTTAAAAATTTTATTTAAAAAACACGCGTTTTAGGCTTGTTTATGATAAATAAATCCATAAAAATAACATTTTAACCCAATAAATCACCAAATAATGTTTTATCATTAAAATACTTATTTAAGGGCCTGGAATATTTTAAACTTTAAATATTTTATGATTTGGTCATATCTTTGAATTTTACCATTTTTCGGGTCTTTAATATTGCCTATTTAGTCCATTTTACCACACCTTTTTACCTATTCAAAAAATACTAAGAATTTTATATGTTTAATATCACAAAACAACTGGAACAAAAATTTAGCTCACGGATGTTTGTATTCATAGCATCATTGTTGCATTTAAGGGTGAAATACACCATTTACACATGTGTAATCGTCATAGTTTGAGCTTAAACGTCACCAAACCTTTTTGTAACATTTAAACCATATTATTATGATGTTCATAAACTTTTTTGAGCAGATTCTAACATGGTTTGAGGGCTTTTCAAAACAGTTGGGTTTTTGGTGCTAAAACACATGAAAAAGAGGGTTTTCGGGGTAAAATCGGGTGCACCAACCCTTGGTCCACGTACACTCTTTAAAATATACCTTGTGTGAAGTCTTGAGTTTACTAAAAATAGTGTTGTGGCTGCAAGTTTCTGTTTCAAAAAAAGAGTGAGATTTATGGTAGAAAAGAGGGGAAAAACACAAGAAAAGACTTTATTCGAGTACATAGATGCTTACACTCTAGTAGGGTTGCGTTTTGTTGGACTCAACAAGTGCATTAATATATTTATACTTAAAAAGGATAATGCTTGCCGTAATCAAACATAATGTTTTCTAACATTTAGAGAATCATTAACTAACACATTAATATCATTAACACTCACAACATACACTAATATTGCTGAAATTTCTTTTTCAGGTTTGTAGATAAAAAGGAATTTTTGCTAAGTGTCGGAAACGGATGAAGAGTTTTCCATAGTAGATGACTAAGAAGACGCAGCGGATGAAGATCAAGTCCAAGTGCCCACAGCGGATGAACAACACACATAGCGGATGCCTAAGTCCACAACTGATGAACTGTCCACAGCGGATGTTCATCCATAGTGGATGAACATTCCATAGTGGACAACATACAAAGCAAACATACATAAGTGTTCATAGCGGATGTTCATCTACAGCGGATGAACATTCCACAGCGGACAACATACAAGCAAACACATAAGTGTTCACAGCGGACATCATCCAAGGCACAACGGACATGTTATCTAACTTCCACAGCGGACAGCTTAACATCCACAACGGAGAGCTTATAGACTTAGGATTATTTATGTAATTTTCGTTTACATAAGGGTAGTTCAGTAATTGTATATAGCTCTGTGTATTGGCTATAAGGAGCATACTACCCTAATCCTTTGTAAGCTTTTGAACAATCAATACAAACAAGCAGTTATTTTCATTCAAGCACTAGCAGTCACTGGCAATCACTCTCACATACATATATCATAGAATTAATCATGGGTTTCCGTACCATGATTATTGTTTGTTGAATACAAGTATAACAATCTGTTGTTATACTTTTGTTTGAGAGATTTGAAAAGATCCTTGGGAGGAATCAACTTGTTTATGTTCTTTATTTTTTGTTTAAGTTCTTAAAGATACACATTGTGGGGTTGATTTCATCAGGTGGTATCAGAGCTTTGGCTCAAATGATACACTGATTTTCGATCCTTTCAATCAACAACATGATATCCGTGGTTCATTAGCTTCAAAACATACATTTAGAGCTGAAAATCATCACAAACACCTTCTTAATTTGTTTTTGTGCATTACGAAGAAGATTCTGTGTGTTTAAAGCTCTACACATCATTCATACACGATTTTCAAACGTGTTCATTACAAAACTACGTAAACCTTGTCGGTTTCTAAGGGTTTTCGAATAAAACAGTACCCGGTTATTATTCTATCTAGTTTTCCTCAAACAAACACTCATTTGAATACTTTGAATTCATTCATTGTACTTAAACATCATATTTGAGTTGTTTTTCACTCAAATTTGGTGATTAATCTTCTACAAACAACAAACCCATTGTTGTTTAGTTCAAGTTTTCATAGCCGCCAACAAACCCTAGGATAAACCCTACTTTTTGTTCATACATATCCTTCAAAAATCTACGGTGATTTTTGTTGGTTAATCATCAAAATCAAAGAAGAAACATAATCTTCTTTGAATTTTCTGAAAAAGTTACTTTTTGATCCAAAAAGTTAACTGTTAAAACATTTTCTGTATTTTTAGGGTTTTGACTTTCTTTGACTGAGATCATTAAAAAGTTGACATTCTCTTAACAGAATATTCCTTTCTTTTCATCGAGATTTGAAAGTGACTTAACATTGGACATTAATTAATTTAAAAACAAAATTAATTAATTTCCTTTATTCGGTAAAAAACAAACATCAACTAACATATTAGTATCATTAACACTCATAACATACACTAATATTGCTTAAATTTCTTTTTCAGGTTTGTAGATAAAAAGGAATTTTTGCTAAGTGTCAGCAACGGATGAAGAGTTTTCCACAGCGGATGACTAAGAAGACGCAGTGGATGAAGATCAAGTCCAAGTGCCCACAGCGGATGAACAAGACACACAGTGGATGCCTAAGTCCATAGCTGATGAACTGTCCACAGCGGACAACATAAGAAGCAAACACACACAAGTGTTCATAGCGGATGTTCATCCATAGCGGATGAACATTCCACAGCGGACAACATACAACCAAACACACAATTGTTCACAGCGGACAACATCAAAGTCATAACGGACATTTTATCTGACTTCCACAGCGGACAGCTTAACATCCACAGCGGACAGCTAATCATCCACAGCGGACAGCTTATAGACTTAGAATTATTTATGTAATTTTCGTTTACAAAAGGGTAGTACAGTAATTGTATATAGCTCTGTGTATAGGCTATAAATAACATACTACCCTAATCTTTGCAAGCTTTTAAACAATCAATACAAACAAGCAGTTATTATCATTCAAGCACTAGAAATCACTAGCAATCACTCACACACACAGATATCACAGCATTAATCATGGGTTTCCGCACCATGATTATTGTTTGTTGAATACAAGTATAACAATCTGTTGTTATATTTTTGTTTAAGAGATTTGAAAAGATCCTTGGGAGGAATCAACTTGTTTATGTTCTTTATTGTTTGTCTAAGTTTATAAACATACACACTATGGGGTTGATTTCATCAGGTGGTATTAGAGCTTTGGCTTAAATGATACACTGATTTTCGATCCTCTCAATCAACAACATGATATACGTGGTACATTAGCTTTAAAACATACATTTCGAGTTGATAATCATCACAAACACCTTCTTCTATACTAAACATTCATCAAATGCTTATAACATGATTTCTTAATCTGTTTTTGTGCATTGCGAAGAAGATTCTATGTGTTTAAAGCTCTAAACATCATTCATACATGATTTTTGAACGTGTTCATAACAAAACTATGTAAACCTCGTCGGTTTCTAAGGGTTTTCGGATAAAACAGTACCCGGTTATTGTTCTATCCAGTTTTCATCAAACAAACACTCATTTGAATACTTTGAATTCATTCATTGTATTTAAACATCATATTTGAGTTGTTTTTCACTCAAATCAGGCGATTAATCTTCTACAAACAACAAACCCATTATTGTTTAGTTCAAGTTTTCATAGCCGCCAACAAACCCTAAGATAAACCCTAGTTTTTGTTCATACATATCCTTCAAAAATTTACGGTGATTTTTGTTGGTTAATCATCAAAATCAAAATAGAAACTTAAACTTCTTTGAACTTTCTGAGAAAGTTACTTTTTGATCCAAAAAGTTAACTGTTAAAACATTTTCTGTGTTTTTAGAGTTTTGACTTTCTTTAACTGACATCATTAAAAAGTTGGCATTCCCTTAACAGAATATTCCTTTCTTTTCACCGAGATTTGAACGTGACTTAACATTGGACATCAATTAATTTAAAAATAAATTAATTAATTTTCTTTATTCGGTAAAAAACAAACATTAACTAACACATTAGTATCATTAACACTCATAACATACACTAATATTGCTTAAATTTATTTTTCAGGTTTGTAGACAAAAAGGAATTTTTGCTAAGTGTCGGCAGCGGATGAAGAGTTTTTCACAGCGGATGACTAAGAAGACGCAGCAGATGAAAATCAAGTCCAAGTGCCCACAGTGGATGAACAACACACACAGCGGATCCCTAAGTCCACAGCTGATGAACTGTCTACAACGGATGTTCATCCACAGCAGATGAACATTCCACAGCGGACAACATACAAAGCAAACAAACACAAGTGTTCACAGCGGATGTTCATCCACAGTGGATGAACATTCCACAGCGAACAACATACAACCAAACACACAAGTGTTCACAGCAGACCGCATCCAAGGCACAACGGACATGTTATCTGACTTCCACAGCGGACAGCTAATCATCCACAGCGGACAACTTATAGACCTAGGATTATTTATGTAATTTTCGTTTACATAAGGGTAGTTCAGTAATTGTATATAGCTCTGTGTATAGGCTATAAATAACATACTACGCTAATCCTTTGTAAGCTTTTGAACAATCAATACAAGCAAGCAGTTATTATCATTCAAGCACTAGCAATCACTAGAAATCACTCACACACAGATATCATTGCATTAATCATGGGTTTCCGCACCATGATTATTGTTTGTTGAATACAAGTATAACAGTCTGTTGTTATATTTTTGTTTGAGAGATTTGAAAAGATCCTTAGGAAGAATCAACCTGTTTATGTTCTTCATTGTTTGTCTATGTTCATAAACATCACACTGTTGGGTTGATTTAATCAGGTGGTATCAAACATGTCTGATGAAATTTGACTAAAAACGATAAGTTAAAAATTAAAAATTAATAAATATGTCTGATGAAATTTCAGGAACAAACAGTGGTCTCAAACCACTAAGACTCAAGAACAAAGCTGATTTCAAACAGTGGAAAATAATGTTAAGAAATTGGATAATTTTTCATGACCCAGACCTATGGACATCCATAACCAAGGGACCATTCATACCTTTGACTCTTGGGCCTAATTACAATTTTTAGAAACCAGTAAGCTTGAAAAACGTAAATGGTGGTGACCTCAAGAGGGTCAAAACAGACATGAAAGCATACAACATATTGGCATTGACTTTGCCATTTTCAATTTTAACACGGGTTGAAAATTCAAAACAGCACATGAACTGTGAAAGGTACTTCACACAACGTGTGAAGGAAGTGAGGAAATCAGGGAAATCAAGAAAAAAAAATTGAGGACCCAGTATGAAACTTTCCACCATGTTTAGAGAGAATCAATTTCACAACAGCTTCACAGATTTGTACAGTTAGTAAATGAGATGATTGTCTATGGTCTCAAGTATGAATCTGTGGAGATCAACAAAAAGATGTTGCATACACTGCCAGAGAGCTGGACTCAATTAGTCTCTCTAATGAAAGCAACATTAGATCTTGAAGCATTGTCCTTAGATGCTCTAGTTGCTCAAGTTGAAGCATTAGAACTAGACGAAAGATCCAGGATTAACAACACAATCAGACATGTAGAATCCTACAAGTTCAAGGAACTACAGCAAATGGACATTGCATTTTTGACATGCACTGGAGAAGATGAAGATAAGGATTTAGATACAAATGAAACATCCTTCTTCTCAGCCCCTGAATCATCTAGTACCAAACAGAAGTCTAAAAAGACTGGTGTTCATGCTTCCTATGAAGCAACACCACAAAGCAAACATAATCCTCACACATCCAGTTCTAGCGAACAACAACAGCCAAAGAATCAAAACATGCACAAATCTGAGAAACCCATGGATGCTCTTGCTAGCATTTTACAAAGTGAAGAGCCCTTTGCAGCTTTCTCAACTAGCTTTGAAGCATACTTGGGTGCAAATCTCACACCATCTGAACTCATCCAATAGGACCTGGATGAGTTACCACCAAACATGGTTGAAGAAATGGATCTTCAGTGGTCTATGGCAATGATTGCCTATAGATCAAAAAGGTTTCTTCAGAGAAATAGAGGATTGAGCATGGACAAGAAACCAAAATTGGTTTTCATAAAAAGAAGGTGAGATGCTACAACTGTCAATTGTATGGTCATCAAGAGAATGCCAACAACCAAGAGTTGATAGAAACACCAATCAAACACAAGCATCTAGCAGCTACCATTCAAACAGACAAATTCCACCTTCAACTAGTATTCCAGCTGCACCAACTCCACCTCAAATCACACAATACAGTCCAAATCAAAACTCCAAATAATCAGCAATGATTATCAAAAAAGATGGTGAATGTGATTGGAGTATGTGCGAGGCTGAGATCCAAGCTCCTGATCATGCACTCATGGCAAACATAGAAGATAGAATTTCAAAAATCCCAAAAGAGATAAGGGATAACCTCTATACACAAGCATGCATTGATGAAGTCAACAGATACAGAGAACATGCAGACAAACTTTCCAAGAAAGTAATTGAAACAAACATTTTAAATGAAAGTCTAAAATCTGGACAAAAACAATATGGAGCAAAAATTCTTTAATTACAAAATGATTTGGACAAATTATTGTCTGAAAAGTTAACACTAGTAGCTCAAGTAGAGTAACTCTCTGAATCTTTGACTTTGACAAAAACCATACAAGCTGAAACTAAAGCGAAACTTCAAAAATTTCAGGTGAGCAACAAGAAGTTTGAAGAACTTCTTGCTTAACAAAGGGCATTCAAAGACCCTTCAGGTTGAGGATATAATAAGGTCAACCCACCTTATAATGACAATTATGTTCCTTTACCTGACTCCATGATAAACACACAGGGTGAGTCTCTTGAGCCACATGACTAGACTGATGATTCAAAACAATCATCATCATCTTCAAAATGATTATTAATATTAAAAACATCTTTGATAAAATTTGTTAAAAGTCAAGCACCTACACACATCAAACCAATAGATTTTTATCAAGAAGAAACTAATGAATTTGGTGAACAAACAATAGATGAAGATGATGTTGATCTTTTGTATGATGAGTCATATCAACCAATTACTAAAACTACAAAAGTTTCAAGTGTGGTTGATACACCAACTACAAAAGCTGGATCTTCCACCGCTTCTCCTATTCAAACAAACAAAGGGAAAGGCAAAGCTCCCATTCAGCAAAAACAAGCAACTGTAACTTTTGACTTACTTTTAAAATCAAAATTAAAATCAAAAGTTATAAACAAACAAGGCAATGCAAATCTACCATATTGTGAATGGTGTGATCAATACACTCACACCACTAAAAAATGCAAGTATGGTAAATATTGCAAGTACTGTAACATGAACAATCATAGTACTAAATCATGCCATTCTCACAATTATTATTCAATTTGTGGAAGAAACAACCATAGCATGGCTAATTTTTTTTTCAATAAGAAAAACAAGAAGCAAAACAAACAACCTCAAGTTGAGAAATCAACTGAGAAACAGACAGTTGTTCCTAAAAGAACAAAGGGGGAGTACCAAGACAAAGTCCTCATCAAAAAGTTGTTTTAAATAATGATAAAACTTTTTATGACAACTTTAAATAATCAAACAGGAGACATAAGTCTCAGAACAGACAATCATCAGACATTGGCACTCAAAGGAGAAGAGCTCAAAGTACTTCTCTCGACAGAGCCAAAAACATTCAAAGGAAATCCAGCGTGCCTAGAATTTCCAAACCATCAGACAATGCCACTTTAGAAAAAATATATGTTATAGGAAAAGACGAAAAACCCCAAACCATCTTGGCTTGGGTTGTACCATCTAACTAATTTCTTTGATTTTACAGGGACATCAAAGAAGGCTTGACAACATCTGGTATGTTGACAGTGGATGTTCCCATCACATGACTAGCTATTGTTCCCTCCTTTAGAAATTTAAAAGAAAACATGGATGAAATATAGCCTTTGGAGGTGACAAGACAGGTGGAAAGATAACTGGTGAAGGAACAGTATCAATTGGGTTGATCAGCTTTGAAAATGTCAACTACTGCTCCAACCTCCAGTTCAATCTTCTTAGCGTATCACAAATCTTTAATAAAGGATATGCCACCTTATTTGACTCCAACAACTGCTACACCCTCAAGACGGGTTTTCAAAATACCTGAAGATTGTATCCTTTTGAAAACATCCCGTCATAACAACACAAACATTGTTGATATGAACACTATTTCAGCATCAACCCCTGAAACATGACTACTATCAAAAGCATAAGAAGATGTTTCCTAATTATGGCACAAACGATTGGGACACTCAAATTATAACAGAATTAATCAACTTGTAAAAGGTGACTTAGTAATAGGTTTACCACAAAAAGAATTTTTCTGTACAGATCACTACATCGTATGTCTGAAAGGCAAACATTATAGAGTGTCTCATAAGTCAAAATTGGTAAACTCTAACGACACACCACTCAAATTGCTTCACATGGACCTTTTTGGCCCAAAAAACATCCTTAGTATAGGAAAGAAGCAATACTGTCTTGTTATAGTAGATGATTACTCAAGATTCACATGGGTTTTCTTTCTACTACACAAGTCAGAAACATCAAAAATCATCAAATCATTTACCACTAAAATTGAGAATCAATTGGATCTTAAAGTTAAATCTTTAAGAAGTGATAATGGTATTGAATTTAAAAATGACTCTATTTCTTATTTTTGTGCAGAGAAAGGAATCAGTCATCAATTTAGTGTAGCAAGGACTCCTCAGCAAAATGAAGTTGCTGAAAGGAGGAACAAAACATTAATAGAAGCTGCTAGATCAATGCTAGCTGACTCTCTATTACCCATATATTTATGAGCTGAAGCAATCAATACAGCTTGCTACATTCAAAACAGAACATTGATCATCAAAGAACATTCCAAAACACCATATGAATTAATGTTTAAAAGAAAACCTTTCATTGGATTTCTTAAAGCGTTTTGATGTTCTGTTTCAATATTAAACACCAGCGAACAATTATCTAAGTTTGCTCCAAAAGCAGATGATGGATTTTTTGTTGGATACTCAGACAGCTCCAAAGTTTACTGAGTATACAATCCAAGACTGAACATAGTGGAAGAAACAACAGATGTTGTTTTTAATGAACACGCTTTCACTAAGAAAGTCATTGGATCAGACTGGTTATATGATATTGACTCATTAACAAAATCATTTGACACATCTTACTTTGATGTTTTAGGTACTAAGGATGACAATGAGTATCCCATGGTTCTACCAATAACCATAGATGTTCCTTTAACTGCTGATCCTCTAAGGAGAACAAACATTACTCCTTCAAATACCATAGTTTCAACTCCTCCAGAACATACAAACACATCAAAAGGAACATCATCAAACACACCATCTTCATCAACACCTGTGACCACCCAACCAGAACATCCAACCACAGTTGAAGAAGATGATGACTATCATTTATTACCTGATGCACATCATGAAGATGAAATCTTAGATTTCTTTCATGGTTAACCACAAACATTCAACGAAGCATCACAACCAGATAATCAAACAATAACAAATACCCTTGCTCATCCATCAACACCCAACCAAACAATCACTAATCTTGATTCAACCATCCCTATTGATCAGATTACAACAACCAGGGGGTTCACAAAGATCATCCTATTGAAAACATCATTGGTGACCTCAATACCAGGTTGACACAAAGTTAATCTGACACAACAAACATTTGCTTTTACTCTTGCTTCCTATCTCTAACTGTACCCAAAAACATCATAGAAGCACTTAAAGACAACAGTTGGATAGAAGCAATGCAAGAAGAATTACAACAATTCAGAAATCAAGACGTATGGAAGCTGTTGATCTACCTGAAGGTCAATACCCCATTGGCATAAGATGGCTCTTTAGAAACAAAGCAGAAGATAGAGGAATTGACATCAGAAAAAAAGCAAGGCTAATTACCCAAGGATATACTCAAGAGGAAGGCATTGATTATAATGATGTCTTTGATCTAGTAGCTAGACTTGAAGCCATTCGAGTGTTCCTTGCATATGCCTCATTCAAAAACTTCATAGTCTTCCAAATGGATGTCAAGTATGCATTCCTATATGGAAAGATAGAAGAAGAGGTATATGTTGCTCAACCACCAGGGTTTGAAGATCTGGATTTCCCTCACAGAGTCTACAAGTTAGATAAAGCTTTGTACGGTCTTCATCAAGCACCTAGGAAGTGGTATGAAAATTTATCTAAGTTTTTACTACAGAATGGGTACACCCGAGGGAAAATAGATCAGACATTGTTCTTAAAACGAAAAGAACAAGACCTATTAGTAGTTCAAGTTTATGTGGTTGACATAATTTTTGGCTCCACAAACATCCAACTTTGCAAAGAGTTTGAAGCTCTTATGCAATCAAAATTCCAAATGAGTTCAATAGGAGAGCTTGCATTCTTCCTTGTTCTTCAAGTTAAACAATCAAATGAAGGAATTTTTATCAACCAGATGAAGGAATTTTTATCAACCAGAGCAAGTATGTTAATTAGATATTAAAGAAATACAATATGTCTGATTACACATCCAGCAAGACACCATTTGCAACTGGATTGAAGTTTGGACCCGATCCAGAAGGAACATTAGTTGACCAGAAACTCTACAGATCAATGATAGGCTCACTGATGTACCTAACAGTAAGCAGACCAAACATCATGTATGCAGTATGCATGTGTGCTAGATACCAAGCAGATCCAAAAGAATCACACATAAATGCTGTAAAGAGTATCTTCAGATACTTAAAAGGCAAACCAGCTCTTGGGCTATGGTATCCAAAAGATGGAGATTTTTCTTTATATGCTTACATAGACAGTGATTATGGTGGATGCAACAGCAACAAAAAATCCACTACAGGATGTTGTTAGTTTCTTGGATCAAGATTGATCTCCTGGCAGTGCAAGAAACAAACAAATGTCTTTGTGTCAATAGCTGAAGCAGAATACATAGCTACTTCTGCATGTTGTTTTCAAGTGCTTTGGATTCAAAACTAAATGCTTGATTATGGCTTTAATTTTCTTCAAACACCCATACACATTGACAATTTTGCTGCCATGTTTATCACTGACAATCCAGTTCAACATTCAAAAACCAAACACATAGATATCAGATATCACTTTCTGAGAGACTGCTCAGAAAAAGGTCTGATAAAGTTGATCAAAGTCTATACCGACAATCAATTGGCTGACCTGTTTACCAACCTATTTGATTTAACAAGATTTGAATTCCTGGTTTAGTCACTTGGTATGATCAACTATAAATAAAACAAGTAATGTTTTCAAAACATTAATTTAAAACAAGCTTGATTTTGTCAAAGTCCAAATTAAACATCAACAAGCATCTTTCAAAATCAAGATATCAATCAAACATTCATGTTTTCTTATAATCAAACATCTTGAATCACATATACCACTTATGAGAAATGATAGTACACTAGCTCATTCTTTACTTGAGTCATTTTCCACTAATAAAGACTGACAATACTTTGTTTGATACGTGGATAGGCTCAACATGGGACACCTAACATCACATACAACAGTGAAGAACTAAATTCTCATGATTGTGTGGTCAACAACACATCTAGGTTTATGGTGAGTATTAATCTATCCTACATGGGTTGCTTGTAAAGTAACTACAATACACCAAGTGAAACAATTTATAAATTGCTCAATCATACAAGTGTCTCCTCTGTTATGATTTTTATAGACCTGGAGTTGATTTTTATGAATGTCCTAAATCAAGATCCAAAAAGATTCCCAATGAGGAATAAATCCATCTTGAATGAACAATCAATAAAGTCTTTTAGACTACATTCCTTGTGAATGAATCAAAAGAATCCCAAAGAGGATCACCTTCCAAAGTGAAGAGAAAAAGAATCCTAATGAGGATCTAACAACATGGATCAAATTGAGCATTTATACTCCTAAGTAGCTAGGTCTTAAGTATTGAAAGTGCTTTCTAGCATATCTTGAGGACGGTTGGTCTAAACATACAATCAAATATGGGGTACATACAAATCATATCAATCAACTCAAAACATGATAATCACTCACTGTTTCAATGAATCATTAATACCATGCATGAGTTTCATTGGATCAACATATCTACAATTAACATTGTATTAGCCTATGTCTATTCTCAAAAACATTCAAATAGCTCAGTGAGAATTTAAGACTAGTATGATCTCACGTTATGTGCAAATGATTGATGTTCAAACATGAAATTCATTCATTTATTAGTTAGATAAGTTATTATCTTTCTACCTTTTATTAAGCAAGCAATCAAATGGACTTTGATAATTTCCATTCTAACACATACAAATTTTTTTCATTTTATAAAAGGTTTTTATAAATATGGAAAAATTTAGGGGGAGAAAATGAACTTGGAAATATCAAAGGCAGCAGAAATATGCATAATCAAACATTTTAAAATTTGATTTTTTTTTAAAATTTTGAGTTTAAAATAAAGCCAAGTCAAGCAACCACACAAACACAACAATTTGACACACAGACATATGTACAATATTGCACAATATTTCTTATGAGTGATTTTTTTAACATCCATAGATTGATCATGTTAAAAAATCTAAAATTTTAACAAACATTCAATTTTTGAAGCAATTCAGAATCATTTTTCAAACAAACAAAATCTTTGAGACTTTTATCAAACATATGCTTTGGAAGAAATTTTATCAAACATTAGCTTCGGAAGAATTTTATCAAACATTTTCTTCAGAAGAATTTTATCAAACATATGCTTCGGAAGAAATTTTATCAAACATAAGCTTCGGAAGAATTTTATCAAACATGCTTCGGAAGAAAATTTTTCAAAATTAGCTTCGTAAGAAATCATTTCATAACAAACAAAAATTGTTTCCGAAGACAAACAAACAACATTTGCTTCGGAAGAAAATTAATCAAGATTTTTCAAAAAATTTAAATTTTTGACAACTGTTGTCACAGCGGACATACAAACATACATCCGCTGCAGCTACAGTACCATCATAACATGCAAAATACACGAAGTGTATATAGCAGACAAAACAAACATACATCTGCTATGCACTAGTGAACATACATGTGTTCACAGCGTATGATGTTGGTAAGGCATCCACTGTGAATACAGTTCCATTCCACAGCGCATGAGTAACATAAGTCATCCGTTGTAGAAACAGTACAAGTGCATATAGCATATGCACACAGGTAATCATACGCTGTAAACATTCCCAAATCATTCCAATTGTCCACAGCGCATGAACAAATGTTCATCCCTGTTAACAATCAAACAAATCATATCAAGGGTCCAGAGCGCATGAACAAATGTTCATCCACTGTGAACAATTAAACAAGTTTTCAAGGGTCAACAGCGCATGAACAAATGTTCATCTGCTATGAAAAAACAAACAATTTCAAACAAGTTTCCATAGCGCTTGACCAAGTAGTCATCTGTTGTGAACATAAGTAATTCAATCAGAGTCCACAGAGCATGACCAAGCAGTCATCCGCTGTACACACAGTACAACATCCAAAGGGTCCACAGCGTACAAGTTTAAAATTGTACAGCAGATGCACTGTTCACACAGCGCATGTGTATTTCACAGCGAACACTTAAAATTAAAATTTTAAGTTTAAACTGTTTACACAATGGACATTCATTTTTGTCTATTGTATATATTTAATTCATCACGAGTGAGAGAGAGAAAATCAAAAACTTTTATACGTTGCTACAGTGCGTTAAACCCTTAAACCCCCAGATCATCCAAAACCTAAAATCTATTTGATTTTTCTTCTGATTCAAGATCAAACAGGTATAAAAACATGATTCGTATCATCAAACATTCATCAAAACATCTTGTTCATCTTTTCTGATTCGAACATTGTTTGACCTAAGTCGAACATTGAACCAAAATCAAAATTTGTATCATTTGATGTTATAAACCAATCAACGCTGAATATGTGTTAGATGAACATAGTCGAATGTATTAGGACTGTTGTTTTGATATAATTTGATTAAGTGTTCATCGGGTTTATGAACAGTCATGATGTTCTTGCCAAAATCATACAAAAACGGATGTCTGATCTTTGAAACTATTTAAAATGACTTAAAATTTGTTATAACTTGGTAAACATGTTCAAAAGTCAGTAACAAACAAGTAAAATCAGTTAATTTGGCATGACATTGAACACAGAAACATTAAATGCATATTCATTCAATGTGCATTAAATGGTCTTTTTGACTTTAAAAGGTCAAATTGAAGTTCATGAACAAGTTGTTGTGAATTGAAATTACTGTATGAATTGATCAAAACAAGTCTTTGTGACAAAACAAACACATTGCAAAATCAATTTGAATCAAAACAAATTAAATCAAACAACATTTTCATGATCAAAATTGATCAAATAGTTGACTTTTGATAAGTAAAACTGATTAATTTGTTAAAGTCATTCAAACATACATTTGAAACAAGTCTCAAGTGTTAAGCATACATAATTCATTATTTCATAACAATCATAACAGTCATGAACTCTTGATCAATATTTCATCAACATATATCATTAACATACAAGATACTAACATTCATCTTCTTCATTGGAGATATGGCAAATCTAGTATTTGTCAGATATCACAAGCTCTGTGCCTTTCTCAACCCAGATACACCTAAGGCTGAGAACTACAAAGATATCATTCAAGCCATAAGACAAACTAGACTGGTACATGCTATGACAGCAAGACCAGAGATTTATGAAGATCATATAGTCCAATTTTGGACTCATGCTCATCTGGAGCAAATCAATGACCAACAAGTTGTCGTGTCTAACATTCATGAGCATCAGATTATTATATCTGAAGAAGTTATAAGGAGAATTTTGCAACTTGGCTAAGAAGATGCAGAAGGTCCAGTAGAATTTGATGAAAACTACGTTCTACATGTTTTCAGGCAAATAGGCTATACTGGTACCATTGACAAGAAATAGATCAAGAAGTCTTACTTGGGTGCTCAATTCAGATTTCTAATGCATACATACCAGAAAACCATGACAAATAGTAAGACTTGCTGGGATGCCACTTCTTTGAGAAGCTCTTCTGCAATAGCAAGTATCATTGCTAGAAGACCTTTCAACTTTGTAGCTCAAATCCTAAATGGAATGATCTACAACTTGACTGAAGTAAGAAACAAGTTTTAGATGTATCCAAGGTTTCTTCAGATGATCATTAATGATCTTTTGCCAAATATACCAAGAGAAGGAGCTATCTTCCAACCTGTTCATTTTAATGAACATGTATTTAATAGAATCAAGTCAAGCCTTTATCAAGGAGATGAGGTTCTAGTTCCACCTTATATGATAGATCATGATCTTCCTGTTCCTGATGTGTTCATGAGAATTCCAGGTCAGGGTGAACCAAACAAGATGTTTCAAAATGTGATTCACCAACGAACAATCATAAAGCCTGCTCCCATCATTCATGAAGAAGAAGCTGCACCCATACAAGAGCCAATAGTTTAAGAAGAACAAGTTGCACCCATCCTAGAATCAATCAATGAGCAAGAACAAGCACAAGAAGAAACCCAAGAACATGAAAAATTTCAGTCTGAGCATCACATCCCTTCAACATCACAAAGCCCAACCTTTTCTGACCAACAAACATTATCTTCTCTTTTGAGAGACATTGATGCATCTTTAGAAGAACACACAAGTCATCAAGAAGAAGTTGGCACCTCATCAGCTCAAGACCATGATATAGAATAGCAAAGCACTAACCTACTGAAGGTGATGAACATGGTAGTGAAATACCAATAGATGATGAAAATAAGTACTTTAAAGTGTTTTTATTCACTGAGTACAACAAACTGATTGAGAAGTCAAATAATAGAGCAAAAAGGCTAAAAGAGAAGCTAAAGAGCAAAGATGAAGAAATAGAAAATCTCACAACTGATCAAAAGGCTCAAGAGTTTATTGTTCAATTCCTAGAACAACAACTAGATCAATCAAAGGAAGAGGTGAAAGCTAAGGATCAAGACCTCAATAGTACAAGATTAGATATTGCATATCTCACTGAGCAGATAGATGCAAAGGATTCTAAAATTTATAAGCTCAACAAGATTGTTACTGCTCAAAATGAAGAAATTCAAAGACTAAATAGAGAGTTGGAAGATATGGATCAACACCAAATGAATGAGGAAAAACATTCAGATGATCATGAACATGAATTGAATGAAGAGTTCATTGATCAATCATTATCACCTATTGGAGAAACAAGCACGCGGGAACATCATACAGAACTAGCACTCATTATCCCTGAGGAGTCATACTCAATGGACCAATTGTTTGGTAAGGCAAACGCATTTAAGAACATACACTATTCTCTAATCCTCAGACAACATTTTCATGAACCAGGCACCCAATCAGCTCAAACAGACACTATTCCTGATAACACACTCTTTAAAAAGCAAAAAGAACTAATCAAACAATTTGCTGAATCCTTGAAAGAACAACCCATTCCATCCAAAGATCAAGCCTCGTTATCATAATCACAGTCTTCTCTAAAATCATATGGAAGAAAAAGAAAGAGACTATACTTAGCCTCTTTAAGCAAAGGAAAATGAACAGTTCAAGAGGTTGATGAACCTAAATCACCTCCACTGAAGCAATTGAAAGTGAAAGTTGAATCAGAGGATGATGAACAAAAACAAATAACCTCCAAGGCTGTAACTTTAGAAGAAGGTGAATTTGACCAAAGTTATGACCAACAACCAATAATCATCCTAAGTGATTCTAATAAAGAAGATGAAGAAAGAAATGAGGTTGAAAACATACAAAACATACAAGAACTCTTCCCTGATGATCCAGAAACTTTAATGGGAATTGAGTTAGCAGCAAGAGGATTTTCATAGGATACATTCATGCAGCTTAACCTATCTAAGGTTAAAAACTTGCTCAAAGACTTTCAAGAAGTCATGAAGAATGAACAATAGCAAATACAGAAGATATAAGGAAATCAAGGATCAACAAGAGCTGCAAAAGAACTTACCAAAGGATCCTCAGATAAAGAAGATGAGCTATTCCTAGGTTAAAAACTGGTTGAGTCATACAAGAGTGCCATATAGGTCATATGTAGGCAGATCTCTATCTCAAATGAAAGAAATGGCTAGAGAGATCTACAAGAACATGCTTGCAAATGCATTGAAATCACAAGTCTTTAAACCTCATCCTGTATCTTCTCTATCCACTTATCATCAAGCTCCACCTGAGCTTCATCCTATTGAGGAACCAAGGAAGTTTATGCCTTATAGGCTATGGCCTGGAGGAAATGATGTCAGAGAAATGATCAATGAGAAAACAAATTTTGTGAAGCTTTATGACAGAATAACTCTGACTGCTGATGCAAATAAAGAAAATTTGTTGCATGGAAGTATGATGAAACATGGGATGTTGTGCTTATAAAGAGAGTATCTGGACTTGTCCAATACTTATCATACATCTCCCAACTTGGATCTCTAACATATGAAGATAGACTTGACCTGATGCAATTAAGAAAATGGTCAATCACACAAGCAATCCAAGAGGAGCTGAATTCTTTCACATCCTAAGATCTTACATGAACAAACATCATTATCAAATGAAACAAAAGGCTGATCAAGAAGATAAACTTCACATTGCTAAGATAAGAAAAGAACGACAAGAAGCTCGCAAGATGAAACAAACAATTGAAGAATCACCCTCTGATATTGACACTGAATTATTGGAAAGGGTTGGTTATCCAATAAGGCCATCTGACTTGAAGCTTATCATAAAAAAGATAGATGGTAACTAGTACAATCATCCAATTACCAGATGGTATTATGATGAAACTCATTTTGAGGTTGTACTTGAAAGAAAACTTGAGGGAAAAGAAGCACAAGACATAAGGTTGTTTGATCCTATGGAAATCAAACTCCTTCATCCATCACATGTTTCATTTGTAAAAACAAAGACATTCCCAGCAATAGAAGATGTGCTATGTAAGGGAGATTGCTGCTACTTCATACACATGTTAAGAATTTTAGGGACTGTGTATGTGAATGTTACACTCAAACAGAGGTTAGAAACCAACAACAATCACTAACACACATTGAAGGCATAACAGGCATGAAAATATCAGAAAACAACAATCTGGAGATCTTGAAGCGCAATCATGTTGTGACTACACTGGTCAGCAATATTGATGTGCAGAGCCTAGATCAATCCACACTGGAACAGCTGGTTAATCTCACCATTGAAAGCAAATATGATGACTAGAAAAGTGCAGTGAATTATTTTCTTGAGCATATTGTCAACTGCAGAAATGCACTAAGGATCACACCCTTATCAATGCAAAAGAAGCTGAAAAAGATCAAGCAACTAAAAAGGATGTAGAAGAATCCTTGAAGGCAACTGCAGAAGTGCAAAAGAATGTTGAAGAAGCTGGTCCTTCTCATTCTTAAAGGTTCACTAACATACAGACAGACAAAACAAACAAACCAACATGTCTAACCTTTCAAACAAACAAAACATTCAAACATCCATAACAGACAACAAACACATCAAAATATCAATCGTATATTTAAATCATAAATAATAATCACACATAACAAAAATCAGACAAATAACAAATCATACATGTAATCAGTCAAACAATCAATCTTGCATAACATTCAAACATGCAATCATCAACAGAAGAAATGGCAACATCCTTATCAAGCATCAACACTCACACATTGGTACTAACAAACAAAATATTAACAAGCAAACATTAAAGAGATAGCAACATCATCCTTAGGGGGAGTATTGTTGGACTCAACAAGTGCATTAATAGATTCATACTTAAAAAGGATAATGCTTGCCATAATCAAACATAATGTGTTCTAGCATTCAAACAAACATTAACTAACACATTAGTATCATTAGCACTCATAACATACACTAATATTGCTTAAATTTATTTTTCAGGTTTCTAGATAAAAAGGAATTTTTGCTAAGTGTCAGCAACGGATGAAGAGTTTTCCAAAGCGGATGACTAAGAAGATGCAGCGGATGAAGATCAAGTCCAAGTGCCCATAGCAGATGAATAACACACCCAGCGGATGCCTAAGTCCACAGCTGATGAACTGTCCATAGCGGATGTTCATCCACAGCGGACAGCATACAAAGCAAACACACACAAGTGTTCATAGCGGATGTTCATCCATAGCGGATGAACATTCCATAGGGGACAACATATAGCCAAACACACAAGTGTTCATAGTGGACAACATCCAAGGCACATCGGACATGTTATCTGACTTCCATAGCGGATAGCTTAACATCCACAGCGGACAGCTAATCATCCATAGCGGACAGCTTATAGACTTAGGATTATTTATGCAATTTTTGTTTGCATAAGGGTAGTTTAGTAATTGTATATAGCTCTGTGTATAGGCTATAAATAGCATACTAACCTAATCCTTTGTAAGCTTTTGAACAATCAATACAAACAAACAGTTATTATTATTCAAGGACTAGCAATCACTAGCAATCACTCACACACACAGATATCTCAGCATTAATCATGGGTTTCCGCACCATGATTATTGTTTGTTGAATACAAGTATAACAATCTGTTGTTATATTTTTGTTTGAGAGATTTGAAAAGATCCTTGGGAGGAATCAACCTATTTATGTTCTTCATTGTTTGTCTAAGTTCATAAACATCACACTGTTGGGTTGATTTCATCAGGTATTATCAAACATGTCTGATGAAATTTGACTAAAAACGATAAGTTAAAAATTAAAAATTAACAAATATGTCTGATGAAATTTCAATGACAAACAGTGGTCTCAAACCACCAAGACTCAAGAACAAAGCTGATTTCAAACAATGGAAAATAATGTTCAGAAATTAGATAATTTTCCAGGACCCAGACCTATGGACATCCAACATTCCATATATCTCATCTGAGAAAGTGCCTAGCTGATAAAGATATAATTGTACTACTAGAGGACATTGAAGTGGATGAATGACATAATTACATAGAGCAACCAGTGGCAATCATTGACCGAAAAGAGAAGAAATTACGGAATAAAGTGGTTCCACTGGTGCGAGTACAGTGGAGGCACAGGAAGGGATCCGAGTCTATGTGGGAGACTAAGGAAGAGATGAGACAACATTATCCACAATTGTTCGAGGAGTGACAGGTTTTGGGGACGAAACCTATATACGGGGGGTTGACTTGTAACACCCGGAAATTTAAAAAAAAAAAAAGAAGAAAAGAAAAGAGAAGTATAAAGAAAGAAAGGTGAAATAACCCAAGTTAAGGGGTTAAAGTTGTGCAAGAGGCAAACTTTATTATTATTATGTTTAAAAGGTGGGCATGGCCGCCCACTACCCTGCTCCACCAACTGCCTTCGGCTGCAGACAGAAGGACAGAGTTTTTCCATCGGTTTTAGAGAGAAGAAGAAGAAGATCGGCTTGAAGGTAAGCTTTTCGTGTGTTTTGCTCGGTTTTAGCTGGATTTTCAGCTTTTGTACCGAGTCTTATGTGTTTCTCTGTGTTCGGTTGTGTGTTTTTGGTGTGTTTAGGTGTTTGAACTCCAAGTGCTCTCGAGTTTGGAGAAGTTTTACTCGAAGGTTGCTATAAGTGAGTTCTAGGTCCCCGGATTTTTCTGTTTTAAACTTGTTTTGGGGGTGAAATGCATATAAACTATCTTTTTACAACATTCAGTGTGTGGAACCATATGTTTACCCCTGTTTTACGTGGGTGTGTGTGTGTTTGTGAATGTTTTGACTGAATCTTATGGTTGTATGCTTGTTCTAAGTGCTTAGTATGTTAGATTTGTGCTAAGAATATGTTAGGATGATGAATGGGAATTGAAATTAGTATAAGTTAGAACAGGTGAACTGCCCATGCGCCCAACTGCCCATGCGCCTAACACTTTGCCCATGCGCCTAACACTTGCCCGTGCGTCTGCATAGTACCCATGCGCCTAAGTATTTGCCCATGTGCCCAAGTACCCGTGCGCCTGCTTAGTACCCATACGCCTACATAGTATCCATGAGCCTAAGTTTTTCCATGCGTCTAAGTTTTTCCCATGTGCCCAAGTGTTCCCATGCGTCCAACTGCCCATGCGCCTGCCTAGTACCCATGCGCCTGCATAGTGCCCATGTGCCTAAGTTGACTTAGGATTTTTCTGAAATCTTGGGAAATAGAAATTAATGATTAAGCTCTGGAATTTTTTGGTGGTATATGTTTGTTCATGTTGAGCATGTTTGTGGTTGTTATTGATGTTCCTTATTGCGTATTATTACGTGACTTTGCATGGTGTGTTAATGTCACACCCCGAAAATCGTAGCGGAAAGTCACGTTACGTGGTGATAACGGAAGTTGGAATTATTCCAACGGTCATAGCCAAACGTTAACATTGATTAAGTTGACTATCTTACATGAAAAGATATTCAAAATATTTTTACAATAACGTGTTTAGTTTGCGAAACAACAAGTTTATTAATAATAATCTTGACAGTAGTCAATCATAAAAATGTTTGGCCTTTCCAAAGACACATTCCCATCATTTCCAAATCAAGCATACCTATAACCCTGAAAAGCATGAGAAAATACTAGTCAACATAAAGTTGGTGAGCATTCGGGTTTTCATAAATAGCAATATTCGATTTTTAAGACAAGTTATATGATGTAGCGAGATAATATACTCAACATAGACTAGCTAGGTACTATGATTAATTAAGGTCATAAGTCCATAATCAAGCCAAGAAACACGTCGTTGCCCCACAACTATCCAGACATATAAACTCCCTCGCTACAACCTGACCAGCACGACTGGTCGTGAGAGCGGGCCCTTCTAACCCGATAGATCTACCAATATAGTCTGAGGCCTCCCCGAAGTTAATGATTATGAGGGGATTTAGAGCCCAATAGTATTCACCGATACTATTGCCTCAACTTATACCATCATAACATATATTATACTCTTTTACCCATCATATATACAAATAATTTAAACATTCATGCTTTTCCTCCAAAACAGTTTAAATAAAACATTATTTAAAATGGGGCCGAAGAACTCACCTTTGATGTAATTCAAATCTCAGTTGTTAGCGTCTTGCACCGGTCTAATCACGATCCTAGACGTGAAAGACTTACTTTTAATAAACGCAAAACTTGTTCAATAATGCTGTTCACCCAACTTATTTGACTCATATCGATAAAAACGCTTTTAAAACTGTTTGTAGATGTTTTCAAGAAATCATTTCATTTTTAAAAGGGTTATCATTTATTAGACATTATTTTATTTAATAAATCATTTCACACGTAATATTTAAACTTATTAATATCTAATAACATTTAAATTTATTTCTAATTCTATTATTATTTCTTATAAAGACTAACCCAATTTCTTAAACTAATCAATTATGTCATGAAATTCTAATTAATTACCTAATGATTTTATATTGAGTTTACACACAATTTTAGATAATATTAAAAAAATATCATATTTTTCTTTTGTGAAATAATTTAAAGATAAAATAATTTGATTTATAAATGTACTTTATTTTTTTAAAAGTGATTTTATTTATGAATTTCATAATGTTAAATTTTAAGATATTTTAACTTATTTTTGATGGTTTCAAAATATATTTAATATAAATTTACTTTTTATTAATCATAATTTTATCCGTAAAAATCTATTTTATATAATTTGTTTTGCAAAGTCTTGAAACATCACTCTTAGTACATTTAATCGTTCCTTTGATCTTAAGCGTAGTTTCCAAGTCCTGTACTTATCTTAACCAAATTTCCTCGTTAAAGTCCTACTTAACTCGTTATAATATTTCAACTTTGTAAATTTTCTAAGAATGTTAGATCCAACATATAATCCATCTTTCCTAGTCTTGACATCTTTTTATTCCACTCAAAAATCCTTATCATCCAAGAGTTCTTAAAGTGTTGATATTATCTATTTATCCATGGTTCTAACTAATAGTTCTTATGAACCAAAATCAACAAATCCTCGCACCTACATACATACATACGTGCTTTATACATGCTTACAACCCAAAACATACGAATGATAATATTTTATCAACTAGAACTATCTAACTAAACATTTTCAAAATTTTAACCCAAATCAAAAACCCAATATTCATCAAAACATACATTTTCCGAAAACAACTAAGCGGGTGAACAATGTTTATCAAGATCTCTATCTTGATCTTCCATGCATGATGAAATAAGAGCAATCTAATCCAAAACGAGTATACGTTAAGCCTATATCAACGATTTCTTGATGTTGATACGAAGATTTCCACTCGTTTTTGTCTCGAATTAGAAGAAAATGAGAGTTCTCTTAAGGTGGTAGTGAGGTGACCGGTTGATGTCATGGTGGGGTGATGTTCGCGGACGGTGGGATAGCGGCAGGTGGTTGCCGGCGGTCGATGGATATGGTGACACGGTGACGGTAGGTGGTTGTGGTGCTCAGCGGTGGAGGAGGCTCCGATGATGGTGGTTCTCGTTTGGAACTGGTGATGGCGGGTGATGTTGGGTGATGGTTACTTTCGGTAATGGTGCAGCGGCAGTTGATGGTTGTGGTCATTGATGTCGGACGGCGGCGCGGCGGGGGTTGTGGTTGCGGTGGTTTCCGGCGGAAGAGGAAGGGTGGCGGTGGATGGTTCTCGGGTGAAGGGTGGGCCGATGGGGAGGTGAAGAGAAGAGGGAGATGAAGGGTTGTGTGTGTAGGTGAGTGTGTAATGAGTGTGTGCAGTGTATATGATGATAATATATAGAGGGTTAGGGACTAGGTGTCATCCATGCAAGTCATGGTTATCATTATTATTGTTATAATTATTATTAATATTAATTAGTTATTATTATTATTTATTAATTTAATTTTAGTCTCAAACAGTTAACTGACAACGAGGTTCGCATGAAACACGGGTCAATGTTTCTGTTAGTCAAACGTGTCAGAATGAATAAATAAACGTTATTGTTATCTGACAGAATTGAGTTGGCGTTGACCCAGTTTTTGACCGGTTGTCACAGTCTCCCCTTGTTTAAGAAATTTCATCCCGAAATTTACGTTGCTGAATTTGCATTAGGCTCGGATTTAAACAGATGGGGATACTTCTGTTGCATTTGGTCCTCACGTTCTCATGTAAATTCAGGCACTCTCTTGGAATTCCATCTTACTTTGACCAATTTGATTCGACTTCGTCTGAGCTTCTGGACCTTCCAATCCAAAACTTCTATAGGTTCTTCGATAAAATGAAGTTTGTCATCAATGCAAACTTCGTCTGGTGGAATAACTAATGATTCATCTGACATACATTTCTTAAGATTGGACACATGAAATACGTTATGCACATTCCCAAGTTCACTTGGTAGATTAAGACGGTATGCAACTGGTCCAATACGTTCTATAATCTCAAATGGTCCAATGAACCAAGGATTGAGCTTTCATCGTTTACCAAATCTCATAATGCCCTTCCAAGGAGATACTTTCAGAAATACTCTATCACCAACTTAAAATTCCAATGGTTTTCTTCGATTATCTGCATAGCTCTTTTGTCTGCTTCTTGCTGCTTCAAGTATCTTTCTGATTTGCCCAATCTTGTCAGTCGTTTTTTGAATGATTTCTGGTCCAGTTAATTGTCTTTCACCAATTTTTGCCTAATACAGGGGTGAACGACACTTTCTTCCATACAAAGCTTCTAATGGGGCAGCTTTAATACTAGTGTGATAAGTATTTGTATATGAGAACTCAGCTAATGGTCGATGAGTATCCCAATTCCCACCAAAATCTATCACACATGCCCTCAACAAATCCTCTAGTGTCTGAATGGTCCTTTCACTTTGACCGTCTGTCTGTGGATGATAGGCTGTACTCATGTCTAAGCGAGTACCCATGGCTTCATGCAAAGATTGCCAAAATCTCAAGGTAAATCGACTATCTCTATCAGAAATAATCGAGATTGGTACTCTGTGGCGAGATACCACCTCTTTGATATACAAGTTGGCTAGCTTATTCATGCCATATGTCAACTTTATGGGTAGGAAATGTGAAGATTTTGTTAAACGGTCAATTATTACCCAAATAGTGTCGTAACCATTCAATGTTCGAGGTAATTTTGTTACAAAGTCCATGGCGATACATTCCCATTTCCATTTTGGAATCATAGGTTGCTGTAGGAGTCCAGATAGCTTCTGGTATTCCGCCTTCACCTTAGAGCATGTCATACATTTGTTTACATATAAAGCTATATCACCTTTCATATTCGGCCACCAGTAAAATTCATTCATATCATGATACATTTTATTCGATCCTGGGTGGATTGAATATCTTGATCTATGTGCTTCATCTAAAATCTTTCTAAGCAAGTCTCCATACTTTGGAACCCATACTCTATTTGCCAACTGCATCAAGTCATTGGAGTTGGATATAAGCTCCTTGATCATTCCTCGCAGACCTTTCATTCTCCAAGTTTTTTTCTTTTAATGCTTCAATTTGAGCGTCACGAATCTGAGTAATAAGATCCGAATATATGGTTAATTCTAGCGCTCGTACGCGTAGAGGTTTTTCTCTTTCTTTTCTGCTGAGAGCGTCTACAACCACGTTAGCCTTGCCTGGGTGATATCTAATATCACAATCATAATCGTTTAATAATTCAATCCATCATCGTTGTCTCATATTTAGATCCTTCTGACTGAAGATGTGTTGTAAACTCTTATGATCAGTGTATACAACACACTTGGTTCCGTAGAGATAATGTATCCAGATTTTTAAAGCAAAAATCACCGCTCTTAATTCCAAATCATGGGTAGTGTAGTTGTTTTCATGCACTTTTAATTGTCTTGACGCGTAGGCAATCACTTTATCTTTTTGCATTAATACACACCCCAGACCTAATCGTGAAGCATCACAATATACTACGAATCCGTTAGTTCCATCAGGGAGTGACAAAATAGGCGCACTACACAGCTTTTGTTTTAATAGTTGAAATGCTTCTTCCTGGTCGGCATTCCATTCGTATCTTCTATCCTTACGAGTTAGCAGAGTCAGTGGCTGTGCTATTTTTGAGAAATTTTCAATAAATCTACGATAGTAGCCGGCCAATGCTAGAAATTGTCGTACTTCCGTTAGGGACTTAGGTGCTTCCCAATTCTTGATTGCTTCGATCTTGGTCGGATCCACATGGATACCTTTTTCGTTAATAACATGTCCGAGAAATTAACTTCTCGAAGCCAAAACTCACACTTGGAGAATTTTGCATACAACTTTTCTTCTTTTAGTATGCTTAAAATAAGCCGAAGATGTTTCTCATGTTCTTCCTTGGATTGTGAATATATTAAAATGTTGTCAATAAACACTATCACAAACTTATCCCAGTAAGGTTTGCAAACCCTATTCATGAGATCCATAAACACAGCAGGTGCGTTGGTCAGACCAAACGGTATTACTAGAAACTCATAAAGACCATAGCGTGTTCGAAAGGCTGTCTTCGGAACATCTTCTTCTGCTATCAGCAATTGATGATATCCGGATCGTAAATCAATTTTTGAATAATAACAGGATCCTTGCAGTTGATCGAACAGATCATAAATTCTTGGTAATGGGTACCGATTTTTAATGGTAAGTTTATTCAATTCTCGGTAATCAATGCACATTTTAAACGATCCGTCCTTCTTTTTAACAAACAGAACCGGTGCTCCCCAAGAAGAAAAGATTGGTCGGATAAATCCTTTATCTAACAACTCTTGCAGTTGTTTCGACAATTCTTGCATCTCAGAAGGCGCTAACCGATATGGCGATCGGGCTACAGGTGCAGCTCTTGGCACAAGATCAATTCGAAACTTAATCTGCCTTTGTGGAGGTAAACCCGGTAAGTCATCAGGAAATACTTCTGGATACTCTCGTACAATTGGAATATCTTCAATCCTCCGTTCTTCATTCTTCATGTCCACAACTTTTACTAAGAAAGCTGGATGTCCCTTATTTAGATATCCGTAAGCTTTCATAACGTTAACAATTTAAGGAAGGCTTTCCTTTGTCTCCTTGAATGATTAGTACTTCATTGTCGAGTGTTGGTATGTGAATAATCTTCTCATAACATACTACTTCAGCATGGTTTCGAGAAAGCCAATCCATTCCGATGACTACATAGAAACTCCTAAGTTTGACAGGTAATAGATCGATGCTAAAGGGACGATCATTAAGTTGTATGGTGCAATTCTTAATTACCTAGCTTGATTCTATTTTCTTCCCGTTAGCTAATTCAATGATGTATTTCTTATTTAGCTTATAAGGTTTTACACCTAACAATGATTCAAACTCTTTGGATACAAAACTTAAATCAACACCAGTGTCAAACAAAACAAAAGCATACTGATTATTAACAAGAAACGTACCGTCGACCACTGTCGATTCCTGTCGCGCATCTCTAGCATTCATCTCGAAGGCTCTTCCTCTGGCCTTGGGCCCATTCAATTTTGGGCAATCTTTCTTGAAATGACCTACGATGCCGCACTCAAAACAAGCATGATCATTTCTCGTTACTTTAACATCAGGTTTGGTTCGGAAATTTTGACCCAGGTGTCCAAATTTATGACAACGAGTGCAGACTTTACATTCACCGCCATGAAAATATCTACATTTTTGCATTTCCCTTGATATTCTTTGTTTTGTCTGCCATTGCTCGAAGTCGCGACATATGCTCGTTCAGACCTCTGATTGAAAACTTTCTTGATATTCGCTTGTTTCCTGGAACTTCCGAACCATTTTCTTTTCCCATGAAATTACCTTCTTTCAAACTTATCAATCTTCCTTTCAATTTCCACTACTCTTTTCCATGCTCGTCTTTCTTGATCAGTGTCCCACTACGCACCGCATCATCAGTCAGTGAATGAGCAATAGCTATAGCACTCTGAATGGTGGTAGGGTTTGAGGCTGTAACATTGCTTCTTATTTGAGGTGATAATCCCCAAATATACCTCTTAATTCGGACATATTCCAGTGTAACCATTCGTGGTACCAATCTGGCAAGGTCGTTGAATCTAGAAGTGTAAGCTTGAATCTCTGCACCTTCTATTGTGAGGTTCCAGAATTCTGTCTCCATTTTCTGCAATTCATTTCTGGGACAATATTCACGAAGCATCATCTCCTTCAGTTGTTCCCAAGTGAGTTCATAAGCATTGGCATTCCCTAAAATTTGACGCTTAGAATTCCACCAAGACAATGCTGCATCTTGGAATGAACAGGTTGTGTACTTAACTTTTTGATCATCAGAATAGTTGCTTATAGCTATAATAGCTTCCATCTTTTCTATCCACTGAATAATATCCAGTGGTCCTTCAGCACCAGTAAACGTTCTTGGATTGCATCCTTGGAATGTCTTATACGAACATCCCTGAAGTTGTCCACCAGATGAACTGTCTGGATTTCCATTCAGACCTGAACCATTGTTTGTACCAACACCTGAACCAATGTTGGAGCCGTTTCCCAATCCATTGCTAGCCATTCTGTGTCTGCCTCTTGATCCAGTTGCTATGTTAGCATCATGTTGCTCCAAAGCTGATTTGACATGTGCTATTATCTGGGCTAATTCTTCATCTGTAGTTGGTAAATTTAGTTTCCACTTGATGACGTATTTCATGTTATAGGTGGCATGTTTAAAGTTCTGCTATCCAGGTACGGAAAGAAGGGGTTTAGTTATCGTTTAACGTTTGAGACTTATAATAAATGATTAATTCATTATTCCCAATCACACATGTAACATCATTTTCACAATTCAGTAATCATAATTTTTTTTAATAATAATATCATAAATTCAAAATAACATGTTGTTCATTCATACATAAGTGCCCAAATCACAAGTCAAGTCAACCATCAAAAGAATAATTAGTTTAAGGGCTAACACAAAATAAAATCAAAAGAGTTTTAAGTTCTGATCAAAATACTCAAGCACTCCGGCTTGAACTCGTCCTCTAACCTAGAAATGGTGCTCCACTGATCATGTGCATCAAGTAAGAAATCATCATCATACAGAATGTGGCCATTGCCATGGAAGCCTCCACTCTCCCTTCCATCACCATCGTCTGCTGCTGTGCCACTACTAGTGCTGCTTCGGCAGTCTCCATTCTTTCTCCCATCACTATCGCTTGTTGTTGGGCCACCAATAATGCTGCTTCAGCTGCATCAGCCCTCTGTTCTGTTAGTGTCAATCTGTTCCTAGTCTCTAAAAGACTAGTTTCCAGATCTAACACTCTGAAATAGATCTGACTCAGTGCACTCTCCTCTAACACCCTCTCTTCTTCAATCGTCATTAATCTCCCATCCATAGGTTGGCCAACTTCGTCTTGAATCCACAGCTTCTTCTTCATCCCAAGTAGCTCTTTCTCATAACGAACACATTAAGCTATCAGGGTAGCCACCACGCGCTCAATAGGTTCACCATTAATAGAAATCCTACGTGGAGTGGTAGATGATTCCCCTACCTCAAAGGTAGAAGGAGCCCCATCCCTTGAGGCCCATCCTCGCATAGTACTCATAATCAGACCCCACTGCTCGTCAAATAATCTGGCCCATTTGCACACAGGCTCTCCATGCAGGCACTCATCATCAGCAATTACTCTCTTAGACTCCTTCCGCTTTCTCCTCTCGTACACCAACCGAATCTTCGGTGGGTGTCGCATAGGAGAAATAGGTGCAATAGGTATCACTGCGGTCGGGATCTCACTCCCTTGAGCCAAACCAACTGGCTCGTCATCTCCTTGAGCCTGATCCTCATGCTCATCTTAAGTCTGAGTCTCAAGAATCAGCTCGAGTGTAGCTGCAATGGGTGCAAGATGCTCATCATCAGACTCGGATATCCATCCGTTTCCCGAGTCCCCCATGCCCGGGTAAAATGTAGCCGCAAATGATGGCTGAGAAGGGTGACACCATGGCATGGTGGATAGGGGTGATAACGGACCCTCAGTGCTGCTACTAATATCTGGTAAATCTTCCTTGCCTACTCGATCAGACATCTACAGAAGAATAATACACCTACACTTTTTAATCTAACATAATACGCTAACATAATCTATTCTAAATGAATAATTAAAGTCTTAGCATTAGTTATAACTAGGTTAGCTCTACGCCTTAGCCTAGCGTAATGCTCGAAAGATGGAAATGTCTTTGGAATCTTAAAAACTTTTAAAGGTTATAGTCTAGATTTTTTTCTTTAGAAAACTTTTCTAGTTCGCTATAACCATTGGCTCTAATACCAACTTCTGTCACACCCATAAAAATCGCAGCGGAAAGTCACATTACGTGGTGATAACGGAAGTTGGAATTATTCCAACGGTCGTAGCCAAACGTTAACATTAATTAAGTTGACTATCTTACATGAAAAGATATTCTAAACATTTTTACAATAACGTGTTTAGTTTGCAAAACAACAAGTTTATTAATAACAATCTTGACAATAGTCAATAATAAAAACGTTTGGCCTTTCCAAAGACACATTCCATCATTTCCAAATCAAGCATACCTATAACCCTGAAAAGCATGAGAAAATACTAGTCAACAAAAAGTTGGTGAGCATTCGAGTTTTCATAAATTGCAATATTCGGTTTTTAAGACAAGTTATATGATGTAGCGAGATACTATACTCAACATAGACTAGCTAGGTACTATGATTAATTCAGGTCATAAGTCCATAATCAAGCCAAGAAACACGTCGTTGCCCCACAACTATCCAGACATATAAACTCCCTCGCTACAACCTGATCAGCGCGACTGGTCGCGAGAGCGGGCCCTTCTAACCCGATAGATCTACCAATATAGTCTGTGGCCTCCCCGAGGTTAATGATTATGAGGGGATTTAGAGCCCAATAGTATTCACCGATACTATTGCCTCAACTTATACCATCATAACATATATTATACTCGTTTACCCGTCATATATACAAATAATTTAAACATTCATGCTTTTCCTCCAAAACAGTTTAAATAAAACATTATTTAAAATGGGGCCGAAGAACTCACCTTTGATGTGATTCAAATTTCAGTTTTTAACGTCTTGCACCGGTCTAATCTCGATCCTAGACGTGAAAGACTTACTTTTAATAAACGCAAAACTTGTTCAATAATGTTGTTCACCCAACTTATTTGGCTCTTATCGATAAAAAAGCTTTTAAAACTGTTTGTAGATGTTTTCAAGAAATCATTTAATTTTTAAAAGAGTTATCATTTATTAGACATTTTCTTATTTAATAAATCGTTTCACACGTAATATTTAAACTTATTAATATCTAATAACATTTAAATTTATTTCTAATTCTACTATTATTTCTTAAAGACTAACCAAATTTCTTAAACTAATTAATTATGTCATGAAATTCTAATTAATTACCTAATGATTTTATATTGAGTTTACACGATTTTAGATAATATTAAAAAAATATCATATTTTTCTTTTGTGAAATAATTTAAAGATAAAATAATTTGATTTATAAATGTACTTTATTTTTTAAAAGTGATTTTATTTATGAATTTCATAATGTTAAATTTTAAGATATTTTAACTTATTTTTGATGGTTTCAAAATATATTTAATATAAATTTACTTTTTATTAATCATAATATTATCCGTAAAAATCTATTTTATATAATTTGTTTTGCAAAGTCTTGAAACATCACTCTTAGTACATTTAATCGTTCCTTTGATCTTAAGCGTAGTTTCCAAGTCCTCTACTTATCTTAACCAAATTTCCTCGTTAAAGTCCTTCTTAACTCGTTATAATATTTCAACTTTGTAAATTTTCTAAGAATGTTACATCCAACATATAATCCATCTTTCCTAGTCTTGACATCTTTTTATTTCACTCAAAAATCCTTATCATCCAAGAGTTCTTAAAGTGTTGATATTATCTATTTATCCATGGTTCTAACTAATAGTTCTTATGAACCAAAATCAACAAATCCTCGCACCTACATACATACATACATACGTGCTTTATACATGCTTACAACCCAAAACATACGAATGATAATATTTTATCAACTAGAACTATCTAACTAAACATTTTCAGAATTATAACCCAAATCAAAAACCCAATATTCATCAAAACATACATTTTCCAAAAACAACTAAGCGGGTGAACAATGTTTATCAAGATCTCTATCTTGATCTTCCATGCATGATGAAATAAGAGCAATCTAATCCAAAACGAGTATACCTTAAGCCTATATCAACAATTTCTTGATGTTGATACGAAGATTTCCACTCGTTTTTGCCTCGAATTAGAAGAAAATGAGAGTTCTCTTAAGGTGGTAGTGGTGACCGGTTAATGTCGTGGTGGGGTGATGTTCGCGGAAGGTGGGATGGCGGCAGGTGGTTGCCGGCGGTCGATGGAGGTGGTGACACGGTGACGGTAGGTGGTTGTGGTGCTCAGCGGTGGAGGAGGCTCCGGTGATAGTGGTTCTCGTTTGGAATTGGTGATGGTGGGTGATGGTGGCTTTCGGTAATGGTGCAGTGGCGGTTGATGGTTGTGGTCGTTGATGTCGGACGGCGGTGCGGCAGGGGTTGGTGGCTGTGATGGTTTCCGGCGGAGGAGGAAGGGTGGCGGTGGATGGTTCTCGGGTGAAGGGTGGGCCGATGGGGAGGTGAAGAGAAGAGGGAGATGAAGGGGTTGTGTATGTAGGTGAGTGTGTAATAAGTGTGTGCAGTGTATGTGATGATAATATATAGAGGGTTAGGGACTAGGTGTCATCCATGCAAGACATGGTTATCATTATTATTGTAATAATTATTATTAATATTAATTGTTATTATTATTAAATATTAATTTAATTTTAGTCTCAAACAGTTAACTGACAACGAGGTTCGCATGAAACACGGGTCAATGTTTCTGTTAGTCAAACGTGTAAGAATGAATAAATAAACGTTATTGTTATCTGACAGAATTGAGTTGGCGTTGACCCGGTTTTTGAGCGTTTGTCACAGTTAATACTCTTATACGTAAAGTATTATCATAAAAGAAGTGAAAGATTAAAGATAATGAAAAGTGAAACACAACGAATGAATGAAAGTCTTGCAAGCAAATTTAAAGAGGTTCACAACTCATTGAAGAGTTGTTAGCTCAACTGTGTGCGATGTAGCGTGCGATCTTGGCTAACCCATGAGGGTATACACACAGGGGGGTCAGTCTTGGTGACTGATCCATACGTGTAAAATGAGATCCTTGTCGCTTAACCCCAAGACTGAGGTGGCTTCGTGCCTAATGATGGGGCATAACTTATGTCAGGATCTAGAAAGAAGTGAAAGAAAATGACAAAGTGCGAAATGAATGATTGTGAACGATGATAAAAGATAATATTGATATTATCAAGATGTATGTATGTTGTGTGATCACGAACGAAAGTAAAGAAAAGGTTTTTACTAAAGGTAAAATATTTTATTATTTAAAACTAGAATTCATTCAGCAACGTTTACTTTTTATACATTTTCAGTTGGCAGGTAGCTTGTTGCTGATGATGGCACGAGGGTGAAGCTACTTGGTGGGCAAAGACTGGCAACCATTTCATGCATGATAATGTTGTTGTTTTGTAATACAACTGAATATTCTTTTGTAACTCTTTTAAAACAATGATTTATTATTTGTCAACATCAAATATTAATGCATGAATGGTTTTTGATAAATTAATCCGCTGCAATGTTTTATTAAATTTATTATGTCTTATTATAAATAAGGTTGTGATTGACCAACTATGGGGTTCCCAGGAACGGGGCCTTACATAGAACTAGACGAAAGATCCAGGAATAACAGCACAATCAGACACGTAGAATCCTACAAGTTCAAGGAACTACAACAAACGGACAGTGCATTTTTGACATGCACTTGAGAAGATGAAGATGAAGAATTTTTAAATACAAATGAAACATCCTTCTTCTCAGCCCCTGAATCATCTAGTACCAAACAGAAGTCTAAAAAGACTGGTGTTCATGCTTCCTATGAAGCAACACCATAAAGCAAACATAATCCTCACACATCCAGTTCTAGCAAACAACAACAGCCAAAGAATCAAAACATGCACAAATGTGAGAAACCCATGGATGCTCTCACTATCATTTTACAAAGTGAAGAGTAGAAAGCAGCCTTTGCAGCTTTCTCAACTAGCTTTGAAGCATACTTGGGTGCAAATCTCACACCATCTGAACTCATCCAACAGGACCTGGATGAGTTACCACCAGACATGGTTGAAGAAATGGATCTTCAGTGGTCTATGGCAATGATTGCCTATAGATCAAAAAGGTTTCTTCAGAGCAATAGAGGATTGAGCATGGACAAGAAAACCAAAATTAGTTTTGATAAAAGAAGGTGAGATGCTACAACTATCAATTGTATGGTCATTTCTCAAGAGAATGCCAACAACCAAGAGTTGACAAAAACAGCAATCAAACACAAGCATCTAGTAGTTACCATTCAAACAGACAAATCCCACCTTCAATCACTACTCCAGCAATACCAACTCCACCTCAAATCACACAATATAGTCCAAATCAACACTCCAAATCATCAGCAATGATTATCAAACAAGATGGTGAGTGTGATTGGAGTATGTACGTGGCTGAGATCCAATCTCCTGATCATGCACTCATGGTAAACATAGAAGATAAGATTTCAGAAATCCCAAAAGAAGTAAGGGATAACCTCTGTACACAAGCATGCATTAATAAAGTCAACAGATACAGAGAACATGCAGACAAACTTTCCAAGAAAGTATGTGAAACAAACATTTTAAATGAAAGTCTAAAATCTGAACAAAAACAATTTCTTTCACTATAAAATGATTTGGACAAATTAATGTCTGAAAAGTTAACACTAGCAGCTCAAGCAGAGCAACTCTTTGAATCTTTGACTTTGACAAAAACCATACAGACTAAAACTAAAGTGAAACTTTAGAAATTTTAGGTGAGCAACAAGAAGTTTGAAGAATATAATAAGGTCAACCCACCTTATAATGACACTTATGTTCCTTTACCTGACTCCATGACAAACACACAGGGTAAGTCTCTTGACCCACATGACCGGACTGATGATTCAAAACAATCATCATCATCATCATCATCAAATCATCATTAATATCAAAAACTCCTTTGATAAAATTTGTTAAAAGTCAAGCACCTACACACATCAAACCAACAGATTTTTATCAAGAAGAAAATAATAAATTTGATGAACAAACAACAGATGAAGATGATGTTGATCTTTTGTATGATGAGTCGGATCAACCAATTACTGAAACTACAAAATTTTCAAGTGTGGTTGATACACCAACTAAACAAACAAAGCAGACAAAAGGTTTTGGTATCTGCTCTAGTGGAAGAAAAGCTGGATCTTCCACTACCTCTCCTATTCAAACAAACAAAGGGAAAGGCAAAGCTCCCATTCAGTAAAAACATGCAACTGTAACTTTTGACTTACTTTTAAACTCAAAATTAAAATCAAAAGTTATAAACAAACAAGGTAATGCAAATCTACCATATTGTGAATGGTGTGATCAATACACTCACACCACTGAAAAATGCAAATATGGTAAATATTGCAAGTACTGTGACATGAACAATCAAAGTACTGAATCATACCATTTTCATAATTATTGTTCAAATTGTGGAAGAAACAACGATAGCACGACTAACTGTTTTTTCAATAAGAAAAACAAGAAGCAAAACAAACAGCCTCAATTTGAGAAATCAACTAAGAAACAGACAGTTGTTTCTAAAAAGAACAAAGGGGGAGTACCAAGACAAACTCCTCATCAAAAAGTTGTTTTAAATAATTATAAAACTTTTTATGACAAATTTAAACAACCAAACAGGAGACATAAGTCTCGGAACAGACAACCATCAAACATTGGCACTCAAAGGAGAAGAGCTCAAAGTACTTCT
The DNA here is from genome assembly GCA_025506505.1 of Flaveria sonorensis. Lineage (NCBI taxonomy): Eukaryota > Viridiplantae > Streptophyta > Magnoliopsida > Asterales > Asteraceae > Flaveria > Flaveria sonorensis. The sequence continues at coordinate 19,733,432 of CM046434.1, forward strand.
CCTGATAAAGCCAAAAACATTTAAAGGAAATCCAGTGTGCCTAGAATTTCCAAACCATCAGACAATGCCACTTTAGTAGAAATATGTGTAATAGGAAAAGACGGAAAACCCTAGACCATCTTGGCTTGGGTTGCACCATCTAACTAATTTCATTGATTTTACAGGGACATCTAAGAAGGCCTGACAACATCTGGTATGTTGATAGTGGATGTTCCCGTCACATGACTGGCAATTGTTCCCTCCTTCAGGATTTTAAAAGCAAACATGGAGGAAATTTAGCCTTTGGAGGTGACAAGACAGGTGGAAAGATAACTGGTGAAGGAACAGTATCAAATGGGTTGATCAGCTTTGAAAATGTCAACTACTGCTCCAACCTCCAGTTCAATCTTCTTAGCGTATCACAAATCTATGATAAAGGATATGCCACCTTATTTGACTCCAACAACTGCTACACCCTCAAGACGGGTTTTCAAAATACCTGAAGATTGTATCCTTTTAAAAATACCCCGTCATAACAACACATACATTGTTGATATAAACACTGTTTCAGCATCAACCCTTGAAACATGTCTACTATCAAAAGCATAAGAAGATGTTTCCCAATTATGGCACAAACGATTGGGACACTGTAATTATAACAGAATTAATCAACTTGTAAAAGGTGACTTAGCAATAGGTTTACCACAAAAAGAATTTTTCTGTACAGATCACTGCACTGCATGTCTGAAAGGCAAACAACATAGAGTGTCTCATAAGTCAAAATTGGTAAACTCTAAAAACACACCACTCAAATTGCTTCACATGGACCATTTTGGCCCAACAAACATCCTTAGTATAGGAAAGAAGCAATACTGTCTTGTTATAGTAGATGATTACTCAAGATTCATATAGGTTTTCTTTCTACTACACAAGTCAGAAACATCAGAGATCATCAAATCATTTACCACTAAAATTGAGAATCAATTGGATCTTAAAGTTAAATCTTTAAGAAGTGATAATGGTACTGAATTTAAAAATAACTCTATTTCTTCTTTTTGTGCAGAGAAAGGAATTAGTCATCAATTCAGTGTAGCAAGGACTCCTTAGTAAAATGGAGTTGCTGAAAGGAGAAACAGAACATTAATAGAAGCTGCTAGATCAATGCTAGCTGACTCTCTATTACCCATGTCTTTTTGGGCTGAAGCAATCAATACAGCTTGCTACATTCAAAACAGAACATTGATCATCAAAGAACATTCCAAAACACCATATGAACCAATGATTAAAAGGAAACCTTTCGTTGGATTTCTTAAAGCGTTTGTATGTTTTGTTTCAATATTAAACACCAGAGAACAATTATCTAAGTTTGCTCCAAAAGCAGATGATGGATTTTTTGTTGGATACTCAGGAAGCTACAAAGCTTACCGAGTATACAATCCAAGACTGAACATAGTGGAAGAAACAACATATGTTGTTTTTAATGAACACTCTTTCACTAAGAAAGTCATTGGATCAGACTAGTTGTTTGATATTGACTCATTAACAAAATCATTTGACACATCTTACTTTGATGTTTCAGGTACTAAGGATGACAATGAGTATCCCATGGTTCCACCAACAACCATAGATGTTCCTTTAACTACTGATCCTCCAAGGGGAACAAATATTACTCCTTCAAGTAACACAGTTTCAACTCCTCCAGAACAAACAAACACATCAAAAACAACATCATCAAACACACCATCTTCATCAACACCTATGACCACCCAACCATAACATCCAACCATAGTTGAAGAAGATGATGACTATCATTTATTACCTGATGCACATCATGATGATGAAATCTTAGATTTCTTTCATGATTCACCATAAACATTCAATGAACCATCACAACCAGACAATCAAACAACAACAAATACCCTTGCTCATCCATCAACACCCAACCAAACAATCACTAATCTTGATTCAACCATCCCTGTTGATCAGATTACAACAACCAGAGTTCACAAAGATTATCCTATTGAAAACATCATTGGTGACCTTAATACCAGGTTGATACGAAGTCAATCTGACACAGCAAACATTTGCTTGTACTCTTGCTTCCTATCTCTAACTGTACCCAAAAACATCACAGAAGCACTTAAAGACAACAGTTGGATAGAAGCAATGCAAGAAGAATTATAGCAATTTAGAAAGTAAGAGGTATGGAAGCTGGTTGATCTACCTGAAGGTCAATACGCCAATGGCACAAGATGGCTCTTCAGAAACAAAGCAGATGATAGAGGAATTGTCATCAAAAACAAAGCAAGGCTAATTGCTCAAGGATATACTTAAGAGAAAGGCATTGATTATGATGATGTCTTTGGACCAGTAGCTAGACTTGAAGCCATCCGAGTGTTCCTTGCATATGCCTTATCCAAAAACATCACAGTCTTCCAAATGGATGTCAAGTGTGCATTCCTATATGGAAAGATAGATGAACAGGTATATGTTGCTCAACCACCAGGGTTTGAAGATCCGGATTTCCCTCACAGAGTCTACAAGTTAGATAAAGCTCTGTACAGTCTTCATCAAGCACCTAGGAAGTGGTATGAAACTTTATCTAAGTTTCTACTACAAAATAGGTACACCCGAGGGAAAATTGATAAGACATTGTTCTTAAAACGAAAAGAACAAGACTTGTTAGTAGTTCAAGTCTATGTGGATGTCATAATTTTTGGATCCACAAACATCCAACTTTGCAAAAATCAGATGAAGGAATTTTTATCAACCAGAGCTTACATTCTTCCTTGGTCTTCAAGTTAAACAATCAGATGAAGGAATTTTTATCAACCAGCAAGTATGTCAATCAAATATTAAAGAAATACAATATGTCTGATTGCACATCTAGCAAGACACCATTTGCAACTAGATTGAAGTTTGGACCCGATCCAGAAGGAACATCAGTTGATCAGAAACTCTACAGATCAATGATAGGCTCACTGATGTACCTAACAGCAAGTAGACCAGACATCATGTATGCAGTATGCATGTGTGCCAGATACCAAGCAAATCCAAAATAATCACACATAAATGCTGTAAAGAGAATCTTCAAATATTTAAAAGGCAAACCAGCTTTTAGGCTATGGTATCCAAAAGATGGAGATTTTTCTTTATATGCTTTCATAGACAGTGATTATGGTGGATGCAACAGTAACAGAAAATCCACTACAGGAGGTTGTCAGTTTCTTGGATCAAGATTGATCTCCTAGTAGTGCAAGAAACAAACAAATGTCTCTGTGTCAACAGCTGAAGCAGAATACATAGCTGCTTCTGTATGTTGTTCTCAAGTGCTTTAGATTCAAAACCAAATGCTTGATTATGGCTTTTATTTTCTTCAAACACCCATACACATTGATAATTCTGCTGCCATGTTTATCACTGACAATCCAGTTCAACATTCAAAAACCAAACACATAGATATCAGATATCACTTTTTGAGAGATTGCTCAAAAAAAGGTCTGATAAAGTTGATCAAAGTCCATACCGATAATCAATTGGCTAACCTGTTTACCAAACCATTTGATTCAACAAGAATTGAATTCCTGGTTCAGTTACTTGGTATGATCAACTATGAATAAAACAAGTAATGTTTTCAAACATTAATTTCAAACAAGCTTGATTTTGTCAAAGTCCAAATTAAGCATCAACAAGCATCTTTCAAAATCAAGATATTAAACAAACATTCATGTTTTCTTATAATCAAACATCTTGAACCACACATACCACTCATGAGAAATAATAGTACATTAGCTCATTCTTCACTTGATGTATTTTCCACTAATAAAGACTGACAGTACTTTGTTTGATATGTGGATAGGCTCAGCATGGGACACCTAACATCACATACAACAGTGAAGAACTAAATTCTCATGATTGTGTGGTCAACAACGCATCTTGGTTTATGGTGAGTATTGATCTATCCAACATAGTTTGCTTGCAAAGTAACTACAATACATCAAGTGAAATGGTTTATAAATTGCTTAATCATACAAGTGTCTCCTCTATTATGATTTTCATAGACCTGGAGTACACTGTCTCACCCTCGCTAAAGCGAAAACACGAGAATACGACGGACGGGATCGTCATAACACATTGGGGGTTTAAGAGAATATCTAAGGTATTCTCCGTTCCTGGGTCATGACATCACCCGACACATAGGAACACATGTCAAGTATAGTTAATACCATAACGTCATACCATAAATGCATGAACAAACCAAAGTCCCATTCGGGAACAAATCAACACAATTGCCAAACAATACCAAATACAAAACCAACAAAAATTACAATCCATAAGGCCAAACAATTCAAAACATATCCCCAAAGTCTCATGAAATGTCTAATGCTCCCAGAGGAGAGGTCTCGTCTAAGTCCACAGCCAATCACCTAGGCTTCATTACCTGAAAAGACATGCTCTAAAAAGTCAACATACATTGGTGAGTTCACAGGTTTAAAAGTACAAATAGTTTGCCGTGCACAACATGTATAGAAAATTGTATGTGAACAGAGTACATAGCAGTCAAGATATCAACACAAGTCCCAATTCAATCCAAGTCCAAGATAAGTCCAAGTCCAAGATAAGTCCAAGTCCAATATACCCGGATTATATCCACCCAAGGGCAAGCCCAGGCCAAGTCAGTCTCGACTAGTATACCGACAACAAGGGTGGGGGTGTCAATCTATTAGTACTAACAATACCTCTCCATGACGTCCAAGCTAACAATTCCAACAACAAGCACAAGTACAAGTACACACTCATGAATAACTATCAAGACTCAAACGATGACCCCAAACCACATATAATGTCCCAAAGTGATTTTTAAAACACGGCATAGTCCAAAACCATGAACATGCTTTTCCCCCGAATAAAATATATTGAAAAGGGGCCATGAAACTCACCTTGAAATGTCACAGTTCAAATCCCACAACACGTAGAGTAAGCTCTAAAAATATAATACACCAAAGGATTAATATAACACAAATATAAACGACCAATATGGGTGTAATCCTTTCAGTCCAACCCTTAACGCTAATCAAGGTTTTCCATTGTCCCACTTATTAAATTAATTCTTTTGTAAAGAGCTTTAATCAATATTATATGCAAAACTTGTCTTAATTTAGATTATTTAGTTCTAATCCTTACCTTTAAGTTTTAACAAGATAATTCAGCATACATATCTGATTGCGCATCAGTCTTGTATAGGCTGTTTGGTGATCGAAACGATAACGAATCATCTCGTAAAAGGTGTCATTTCAAAGAGGAGACTTTTAATTAAACACCAGAAAAAAAATCACATCCATTCGACAAATTATGAGGAAGTTATGACTCGAAGAATACCGACTAAACTGCTGTCCAGATTCGTCAGTTTTGACCTTCAGTGTTGTTTGCTACGTTTGGAGGACCAAACGATGTCGAAACGACACGAGACCACTTGGGTTAGTTAGAGGACTCATGGGTCTTAAATTTAGACCCAGATTTTGCCCCAACTGGGCGTATTTCGACAAAATTATCACACGAACAAGATGTCCCATTTTTCTGACAGCAAGCTGCCCAGATTGTTAGTTTCTTAGTCTCCCGGTTTGCAACTTTAAGTGATAGTTTCATTGTTTCGATTTTTTCAACACATAAATTCTTTCAAGGAACAATTTCAATTATTTCAAAACGTTTTATAGGTCCAAAATTTTGATTAAGGGTAGATCATCCAAGATTACAACCCAATATTTTAGATACAAGTCCAAGAATTAGGGTTTTTACCAAATGGCGAACCCGACAATCGTAACGCTTAGATCTTCACGATCGAGCACCAAAAACCAAAAATGAAAGATCATTAGATCAAGATTTTGAATATAGACGATGAGTATCATCGATTCTAGAGTAAAACTAGAATTAAACTTCATCAAAAACGAATTTCGCTTACCGTAGCTTTGAAGACGAATGTATCTTGCTTGGTTTAATGCTCTTGGATGATTTGATTGTCAAAAGTCGATGGATGCACAAGAGATTTCAGGGTTTTCGATGGTCAAGAGGAGAAGAAGAGAGAATTTTGGAGAAGGAGGTGGCTAGGGTTTCAAGGGAAAACTAGAATTTGTGAAAATGAGGCCAAGGCAAAGGGGAATACCCCCCCTTAATCCGTGCGGCCGAAACATGGGAGGAAGAAGGGCCTTCGGGCCCTTGACCCGTCTCATGTATTCAGTCACGTCTCGAACCGCACGTCGTCTAAATTTTACGCTTTCAAATTCCGCGCGCAATAACGGTTCCAACGAACTATCACATGCCCTAGGATTCGGATAGTTTATATTTTAAGAACCTGTTTAAGTATATATTCACCGGGCTTTAGGCAAAGCCCATGGATGTATAGTTAATTGGGTTATGGTGAAGTTTCGTGTTTTACATTTTACGAAAAACCTTGATTGGGCTAAATTCATAGGACCTCATACAATGACAAGCCCAATAGTTACATAAAGATATAAACTCCAGGCCCATTATAAAAACGTATGCCCATTAGATCAAAATTTGGGCTCAACAAGAAAAGAACCATAAATCAAGACCAAGCCCAAATAAAGACAAAAGTCAAAGTCACAAGTCAAAATTCAAACCAATACCAAAGCCAACGTACCTATTTTGGTGACAGATGTCACATACACCAAGGCATTCTTTGTTATGCTAAGCACAGACCTGAATGACCTAAATCAAGATCCAAAAAGATTTCGAATGAGGAAAACATCCATCTTGGATGAACAATCAATAAAGTCTTTAAGACTACATTCCTTGTGAATGAATCAAAAGAATTCCAAAAAGGATCACCTTCCAAAGTGAAGAGAAAAAGAATCCCAATGAGGATCAAACAACATGGATCAAATTGAGCATTTATACTCCTAAGTAGCTAGGTCTTAAGTATTGAAAGTGCTTTCTAGCATATCTTGAGGATGGTCGTTCTAAACATACAATCAGATTTGGGGTACATACAACTCATATCAATCAACTTAAAACATGATAATCACTCACTGTTTCAATCAATCATTAATACCATGCATGTTTTAGTAGATCAACATATCTGCAATCAACATTGTATTAGTCTATGTCTATTCTCAAAAACATTCAAACAGCTCAGTGAGAATTTAAGACTAGTATGATCTCATGTTATGTGCAAATGATTCATGTTCAAACATGAAAATCATTCATTTATTAGTTAGATAAGGCATTATCTTTCTAACTTTTATCAAGCAAGCAATCAATTGGACTTTGATAATTTTCATTCTAACACATACAAATTTTTGTCATTTTATAAAAGGTTTTTATAAATATACAAACATTTAGGGGGAGAAAATGAACATGGAAATATCAAAGGCAGCAGAAATACGCATAATCATACATTTTAAAATTTGATTTTTTTTTAAAATTTTGAGTTTTAAATAAATCCAAGTCAAACAACCACACAAACACAACAGTTTGACAAACAGACATATGTATAATATTGCATAATATTGATTGTGAGTGATTTTTTTGAAATCCATAGATTGATCATGTTAAAAATTCTAAAATTTTAATAAACATTCAATTTTCGAAGCAATTTAGAATCATTTTTCAAACAAACAAAATCTTTGAGAATTTTAGCAAACATATGCTTCGGAAGAAATTTTATCAAACATTAGCTTCGGAAGAATTTTATCAAACATTTGCTTCGGAAGAATTTTATCAAACATATGCTTCGGAATAAATTTTATCAAACATAAGCTTCGGAAGAATTTTATCAAACATGCTTCGGAAGAAAATTTTTCAAAATTAACTACGGAAGAAATCATTTCATAACAAACAAGAATTGCTTCGGAAGAAAAACAAACAACATTTGCTTCGGAAGAAAAACAAACAACATTTGCTTCGGAAGAAAATTAATCAAGATTTTTCAAAAAATTTAAAATTTTGACAACTGTTGTCACAGCGAACATACATCCACTGCAGCTACAGTACCATCATAACATGCAAAATACACGAAGTGTATATAGCAGACAAAACAAACATACATTCGCTATGCACTAGTGAACATACATGTGTTCACAGCGTATGATATTGGTAAGGCGTCCGCTGTGAATATAGTGCCATTCCACATCACATGACTAACATAAGTCATCCGTTGTAGAAACAGTACAAGTGTATACAGCGTATGCACATAGGTAATCATACGCTGTAAACATTCACAAATCATTCCAATTGTCCACAGTGCATGAACAAATGTTCATCCGCTGTGAACAATCAAACAAATCATTTCAAGGGTTCACAGCACATGAACAAATGTTCATTCGCCGCGAACAATTAAACAAGTTTTCAAGGGTCCACAGCGCATGAACAAATGTTCATCTACTGTGAACATAAGTAATTCAATCAGAGTCCATAGCGCATGACTAAGCAGTCTTCCGCTGTACACACAGTACAACATCCAAAGGGTCCACAGCGTACAAGTTTAAAATTGTACAGCATATGCACTGTTCACACAACGCATGTGTATTTTACAATGAACACTTAAAATTAAAATTTTAAGTTTAAACTGTTTACATAGCAAAGAAACAAACTGTTTACACAACGGACATTCATTTTTGTCTGTTGTATATATTTCATTCATCACGAGTGAGAGAGAGAAAATCAAAAAATTTTATATGTTGCTACAGTGCGTTAAACCCTTAAACCCCCAGATCATCCAAAACCTAAAATCTATTTGATTTTTCTTCTGATTCAAGATCAAACAGGTATAACAACATGATTCATATCATCAAACATTCATCAAAACATCTTGTTCATCTTTTCTGATTCGAACATTGTTCGACCTATGTCGAACATTGAACAAAATCAAAATTTGAATCATTTGATGTTATAAACCAAATCAAACAAAAAATATGTGTTAGATGAACATAGTGAAATGTATTAGGACTGTTGTTTTGATATAATTTGATTAAGTGTTCATCGGGTTCATGAACAGTCATGATGTTCTTGCCAAAATCATACAAAAACCGATGTCTGATCTTTGAAACTGTTTAAAATGACTTAAAAAATTTTATAACTTGGTAAACATGTTCAAAAGTCAGTAATAAACAAGTAAAATCATTTAATTTGGCATGGCATTGAACACATAAACATTAAACGCATATTCATTCAATGTGCATTAAATGGTCTTTTTGACTTTAAAAGGTCAAACTGAAGTTCATGAACAAGTTGTTGTGAATTGAAATTATTGTATGAATTGATCAAAACAAGTCTCTGTGACAAAACAAACACATTGCAAAATCAATTTGAATCGAAACAAATTGAATCAAACAATATTTTCATGATCAAAATTGATCAAATAGTTGACTTTTGATAAGTAAAATTGACTAATTTGTTAAAGTCATTCAAACATACATTTGAAACAAGTCTTAAGTGTTAAGCATACATAATTCATCATTTCATAACAATCATAATAGTCAGTGAACTCTTGATCAATATTTCATCAACACATATCATTAACATACAAGATACTAACATTTATTTTCTTCATTATAGATATGGCAAATCTAGTATTTGTTAGAGATCATAATCTCTGTGGCTTTCTCAACCCATATTCACCTAAGGATGAGGACTACAGAGATATCATTCAAGCCATAAGGCAAACTAGACTGGTACATGCTATGACAGTAAGACCAGAGATTTATGAAGATCATATAGTCAAATTTTGGACTCATGCTCATCTGGAGCAAATCAATGATCAACAAGTTATTATGTCTAACATTCATAAGCATCAGATTATTATATCTGAAGAAGTTATAAGGAGATTTTTGCAACTTGGCAAAGAAGATGCAGAAGGTCCAGTAGAATTTGATGAAAACTATGTTCTACATGTTTTTAGGCAAATAGGCTATACTAGTACCATTGACAAGAAACAGATCAAGAAGTCTTACTTGTGTGCTCAATTTAGATTTCTAATGCATAGATACCAGAAAACCATGTCAAACTGGAAGACTGGTTGGGATGCCACTTCTTTGAGAAGCTCTTCCGCAATAGCAAGTATCATTGCTAGAAGACTTTCAACTTTGCAGCTCAAATCCTAAATGGAATGATCTACAACTTAACTGAAGTAAGAAAGAAGTTTCAGATTTATCCAAGGTTTCTTCAGATGATCATTAATGATCTTTTGCCAAACATACCAAGAGAAGGAGCTATCTTCCAACATGTTCATTTTAATGAACATGTATTTAACAGAATCAAGTCAAGCCTTTATCAAGGAGATGAGGTTCTAGTTCCACCTCATATGACAGATCATGATCTTCCTGTTCCTGATGTGTTCATGAGAATTCCAGGTCAGGGTGAACCAAACATCATGTTTCAAAATATGATTCACCAATAACCAATCATACAGTCTGCTCCCATCATTCAAGAAGAAGAAGCTGCATCCATCCTGGAACCAATCCATGAGCAAGAACAAGCACAAGAAGAAACCCAAGAACATGAACAGTTTCAGTCTGAGCATCACATCCCTTCACCACCACAAAGCCCAACCTTTTCTGACCAACAAACATTATCTTCTCTCTTGAGAGACATTGATGCATCTTTGGAAGAACACACAAGTCACCAAGAAGAAGTTGGCACCTCATCAGCTCAAGAGCATGACATAGTACAGGAAAGCACTGCTGAACCTATTAAAGGTGATGAACAGGGTAGTGAAATACCAACAGAGGATGAAATTGAGTACTCTAAAGTGTTTTTATTCATTGAGTATAACAAACTGATTGAGAAGTCAAAACAATAGAGCAAAAAGGTTAAAAGAGAAGCTAAAGAGCAAAGATGAAGAAATAGAAAAGCTCATAGCTGATCAAAAGGCTTAAAAGTTGATTGTTCAATTCCTAGAACAATAACTAGATCTATCAAAGGAAGAGGTAAAAGCTAAGGATCAAGACCTCAATAGTACAAGATTAGATATTGCATATCTAATTGAGCAGATAGATGCAAAGTATTCTAAAATTAATGAGCTCAACAAGATTGTTGCTACCCAAAATGAAGAAATTCAAAGACTAAACAGAGATTTGGAAGATATGGATCAACACAAAATGAATGAGGAAAAACATTCAGATAATCATGAACATGAATTGATCAAAGAGTTCATTGATCAATCATTATCACCTATTGGAGAAACAAGCACTCAGGAACATCATACAGAACTAGCACCCATTACCCCTAAGGAGTCATACTCAATGGACCAATTTTTTGGTGAGGCAAACCCATTTGAGAACATACACTATTCTCCAATCCTCAAACAACATTTTCATGAACCAGGCACCCATTCAGCTCAAACATACACAATTCCTGAGAACACACTCTCTAAAAAACAAAAAGAACTAATCAAACAATTTGTGGAATCCTTGAAAGAACAACCCATACCATCCAAAGATCAAGCCTTATCATCATCATCACGGCCTTCTCTAAAATCATATGAAAGAAAAAGAAAGAGACTATACTTAGCCTCTTTAAGCAAAGGAAAACAAACATCTCAAGAGGTTGATGATTGCAACACAAAACAGAGCAGGTCATAATAATTACCACAACGTAAAAGCATCACAGTAAAACATGAAGATAAATTCAGTTCAAAAGTAGAATGCTCCATCCCAAAATAGTAGTAAAAAGGGAAAACACTAAACACACCTTAGAATTAAACAACAGTCCTTCAAGTACCAATAAGTCCGAGTCCTAGCACCCTATAATCAGGATTATAGGTTGTAAGTTATATGTTTTTAGACTATTGAAAGTGTAACTAGGTGTGTTTTATGGTCATAAGTTCATGTAGCTTCTTTTCCTAAGAGTTTGCATCAAAAAGTTTTATTTTTTGGAAGGTTAGGGTCTTAATACATGGATGATAATTATATAATTATTACCAAATTATTAATATGACATTATGTTTACTATAAGCTTCTGGTCATAAAATGACTCAAATTCAGTGATATTTACAGAAATTACACTTTGGTCCCTCAAGTTTCAAAATTTACAATTTTTACCCACAAGTTTACTTTCTTTCATTTCTTGACCCAATATGGCCCTTATTAGTTTCTAGAGGTTTAACAATACATTTAGGCCTATTTAAAATCCAAATTTCCAGAATTTAGTTTGACGGATTTAAAACACAAATTTGAGTTACTGGTTACGGTAAAACCGACACATTAAGCATCTAGTTATAGATCTTTGATATCAACCAACCAAAACTGAAATATTAACTCCTAATCACTTCTAATAGGTTTTATAATATTTTTAAAATGAGTTTTTTGGGTCATAAGGACATAAAGTCTCGTTTTCACAATAAACATGTTGAAAATTCATTTTACCCGGAACCAAAAGATCAAATCCATTTTCCCTCAAATTTTCTAGGAAATAACATCTTGGTACTTATAACTTACTCAAATAATATAGGTTTGTTGGTTTTAAGCTTGTTATTCTATTTAAAAATTTTATTTAAAAAACACCCGGTTAGGCTTGTTTATGATAAATAAATCTATAAAAATCACATTAACCCAATAAATCACCAAATCATGTTTTTATCACTAAAATAATTATTTTAGGGCCTGTAACATTTTAAACTTTAAATCTTTTAAGATTTGGTCATATCTTTGAATTTTACCACTTTTAGGGTCTTTAATATTGCCCATTCAGTCCATTTTACCACACCTTTTTACCTATTCAAAAAATAATAAGAATTTTATATGTTTAATATCACAAAAAAAACTGGAACAAAACATTAGCACATGGATGTTTGCATTCATAGCATCATTGTTGCATTTAAGGGTGAAATACACCATTTACCCATGTGTAATCGTCATAGTTTGAGCGTACACGTCACCAAACCTTTTTGTAACATTTAAACCAGATTATTATGATGTTCATAAACGTTTTTTGAGCATATTTTAACATGGTTTGAGGGCTTTTCAAAACAGATGGGTTTTTGGTGCTAAAACACATGAAAAAGAGGGTTTTCGGGGTGAAATCGGATGCACCAACCCTTGGTCCACGTACACTCTTTAAAATATACCTTGTGTGAAGTTGTGAGTTTCCAAAAAATAGTATTGTGGCCACAAGTTTCTGTTTCGAGCAAGAAGAGTGAGATTTATGGTAGAAAAGAGGGGAAAAACACAAGAAAAGACTTTATTCGGGTACATAGATGCTTACACTCTAGTAGGGTTACGTTTTGTTGGACTCAACAAGTGCATTAAAAAGGATAATGTTTTTCATAATCAAACATTATGTATTATAACATTCAAACAAACATTAACTAACACATTAATATCATTAACACTCACAACATACACTAATATTGCTTAAATTTCTTTCTCAGGTTTGTAGATAAAAAGGAGTTTTTGCTAAGTGTCGGCAGTGGATGAAGAGTTTTCCATAGCAGATGACTAAGAAGACTCAGCGGATGAAGATCAAGTCCAAGTGCCCATAACGGATGAACAACACACACAACAGATGCCTAAGTCCACAGCTGATGAACTATCCACAGCGGATGTTCATCCACAGCGGATGAACATTCCACAGTGGACAACATACAAAGCAAACACACACAAGTGTTCACAGCGGATGTTCATCCACAATGGATAAACATTCCACAGCGGACAGCTTAACATCCACAGCAGACAACTAATCATCCACAGCGGACAGCTTATAGACTTATGATTATTTATGTAATTTTTGTTTGCATAAGGGTAGTTCAATAATTGTATATAGCTATGTGTATAGGCTATAAATAGCATACTACCCTAATCCTTTGTAAGCTTTTGAACAATCAGTACAAATAAGCAGTTATTATCATACATCACTAGCAATCACTAGCAATCACTCACACACACAGATATCATAGCATTAATCATGGGTTTCCATACTATGATTATTATTTATTGAATACAAGTATAACAATCTGTTGTTATATTTTTGTTTGAGAGATTTGAAAAATCCTTGGGAGGAATCAAACTGTTTATGTTCTTTATTGTTTGTCTAAGTTCATAAACATACAAACTATAGGGTTGATTTCATCATGTTTTTAGAATGGTTCAAGGAGTAGAAGGGCTGTTGAAACTCGAGTTGTAGCTGGAACTTCTTGAATCTTGTAAATCCTTGCAAGAAGCTTCACTTTAGGTCACCTCCTAGCTTGATTTTTGCTCCTAATCGATGTTGTGCTTGAAGGAGGCTCTCGAACTTAGCTGGAAATGGAGAAGAAATTGTAGAATTTTAAAGAGGAGAGGGAGAGAATTCATGAGTTAGAGAGTAGAGGAGGATGAGAGTGAATGTTGCATGTATGGGGAAGAGAGGTGGAAGTGTAGGTTAGTAGTTTTGTAGATTTCAAGAAGGGTGGGGTGTGGAGAATGGGGGCGGCCGAATTCAAATGGGGGGGGATGTTTTCTTTTATTATTAATTTTTTATATAAATTGTATGTTTTTTAAAAAAAAATTGTAGGTGGTGTGTTGTATTTATAAAATTTTGCAAGTAGAATATAGATATATGTATGTTTGTGGCCGTAAATGTGTAGGAACACACATATATAATTAGTTTCATTTAAAACTCTTAATTAAGTTTAGGCTTTGTATTTCCTAAACTCGCTTAATAATTTTAGACTAAAGCAAGTCCATAGTAGAATCTTTTAAGGCAATTAAGCATTAAAGCAATTAGCATGGAAGAATGGTAAAAAGCAATAATGCAAGATTAATTGAAGTTAAAATAGAACCTAGGAGTCGGTTGTTACAGATTCCAACAAAATAAAATACTAATATGTGTAAAACCTATGTCAAGGTAGCGACACAACATAAAATCCTTAATTTTTGTCGGAAACAAGTCGTAGGTTTGCGTCATCACCCCGACACAAAACATATAAACTTTAGTAAATTAACATTAGCTATAAATCCCCAAACCCAAAAACCCTACAGTTAGTAAATTATAGTAGACATATAGTTCAGAAATTGATAATGTACAGTTCATAAACTTTTAAATTGACTATAAGACCAATCATAATTCTTAGTGGTTTAAGATACCATGGCTTTGTTTGCATTTAAAGAATTTCATTTATCAACAAGTTTTTCAACATTAATCATCACCATTTTCTTTATTCCTTCAAGATGTGTGACTTTTGGTTCTGTACATTCTCCAGCAAAATGCCATTTTTTTATCATATAAGAATCATAAAGTTATCAAAGCTCACAAAAAAAAGATCCCCATATAACTTTATCAAACTTAAGATTTGCACGTTGCTTATAATGAAATTTTGGCATGTGATGGACTAGCTAGGACACTTGATATACATCAGCGACAAACACCACTAACCAGATACGAACAAAGACACATGATGCACACTACTAGAATACAGGTATGTTAACTATTTCAATTTCTAATGTAATTTCTTTGGTCAAAAATTTTGACACGTCTAGGTCAAGATTTCGAAGAAATAATAAACACTAAATTGCGTCAAATTCGCCTCCAGGTAGCGACACAACAAAAAGTCAGATAATTTTTGCTAGAAACATGTTGTAAGTTTGTGTCACCATCGCGACACAACGTATATACAGGACCGGTGAAGAGTGGTCAATGCAATAGTTTCACAAGGATGGAGAGATGTGTAACATTTAAAAGATCAAATAGGGAACCGGTTAGATGATACAAAGAACACAAGTTAAAGAACAAGAATAAGAACACTTAAATATGGTTTTCAAGAATGATATATATTTCTCTCAAGTTCTTACAAGTGTTACAAAGCATACATAAAAGATACAAGTACTTGAGAAACTTTATACTACATCCTACAGCCGGCCATACTTTGAACGCCAGCTGGAAACACTAATCTAGACAACAAGATCAATGTAGAGTCAAAAGGCAGATTGCCTTTTGACTTGTGACTATGACATGCCATAGCTCACATCCTAATATATTACAAAAAAGATAAAAGGTACAAAAGTAGAAAGTTACCACCAATAACCATAATCTACAGTTGACAAAAGCATGGACCTTTTCACCAACTCATATAAGTTGGTGAGTCATCAGAGTGACAACGGAAAGTTGTTTAGCTTTAGTCAAAAGGTGATCATAGAAAGCAAGTCTTCTCTGTCTTCAGAAGAAATTAGTCTTTGGCTTCGAAAGACTTTGTCTATGAAGCTTCAGAAGACTTCATCTTTGGCTTTGGAAGATTTTGTCATTTGGCTTCGAAAGATTTTACACTTAGCCTATTTTCCTTGAGTGATGTAAAACTTCCAGAGTAACTTTACCCTGTACTTCATGCATGCATGCTGAGAGCTCTTTGGATGCTTTGATTGCATCAGCCTTTAGGTATAGACCTTACAAACTCCCCCACCATGACACAAAGTAGTTTAAGATACCATGTCTTTCTTTGCATTTAAAGAATTCCATTTATCAGCAAGTTTTCCAACTTTAACCATCACTATTTTCTTTATTCCTTCAGGATGTGTAACTTATTGTTTTGTACATTCTCAAGAAAAATTCCATGTTTTTATTATACAAGATTTATAAAGCTATCAAAGCTCACTAGAAAATAAGATCCCCATATAACTTTATTAAACTTAAGATTTGCACGTTGCTTATAATAAAATTTTGGCATGTGATGGACTAGCTAGGACACTTGATATACATCAGCGACAAACACCACTAACCGAATACGAACAAAGACACATGATGCACACTACTAGAATACAAGCATGTTTCCTATTTAAAATTCTAATGCAATTTCTTTGGTTAAAAATTTTGACACATCTAGGTCAAGATTCCGATGAAATAATAAACACGAATTTGCGTCAAACTCGCCTCAAGGTATCGACACAACATAAAATCCCATAATTTTTGCTAGAAACATGTTGTAAGCTTGTGTCACCACCATGACACAAAGCATATTACCTTTAGTTAATTAACATGTGCGCCATGAAGAGAGTTAAAAACATTTTGTGTTGTTATTATATCATATTATTCTTAGATAACAATAAGAATAATAATAATGATACATGTTAGCATAAGGGTTGTTATAAGAACTTTAAGTAAATGATTCTATATGTGTAGCATAACATGAAATCCATTTATCTTCTAGTGTGTTTTCAAGTATAAAATTTCAATCTACTTATTATATAAGATTTAAAAAGTTACAAAAGCTCATAATAAATATGGGCCCGTGTTATTTTATCAAAATTAAGATTTACAAATTGCTTGTAATAAAATTTTGGCCTGCAATGGACCAGGACACATGATACACGGAAGTGACAAACACCCTTAATCGGATACGAACGAACAAACGTGACACACATACACACACTATACTAGAAACGGACATGTTTTCTATGAAAATTTCTGACAAAATTTCTATGGTCCCAAATTTTGACCCGTTTGGAACAAGATTCTAACAAATTAAAATACTAATATGCGTAAAACCTACGTCAAGATAGCGACACAACATAAAATCCTTAGTTTTTGTCAAAAACAAGTCATTGGTTTGCATCACCACTCCGACAAAAAATATACAAACTTTAGTAAATTAAGATTAGCTTTGAAGCCCCAAACCCAGAAACCCAACAGTTGATAAATTATAGTAGACATACTGTTCAAATTGATAATAGTTCAATCAATAGCAACAGAAACATCAAACATCATTGTAAGTTCAACATTATACTAAAACTAAATGTCTACGTAAAGCTTTAACAATGGGATTTAGGTCTTCAAAAGGCAGGTAAGCTTCAATCCATGTAAAGGTAAACATGCTATCGCCATCAAAATACATGAGATAAACTAACATGCATGCTAAAAACTGATTACACTGAGTGAGTTCTAGTCTTTATTAATATTTACAAAAATATTTTTTTGCACATTTAAACATACTTCATAAAAACAAGCTTTAACTCTAGCATGTCAATGAATATATTATGTTGATTTTGTATACAAGTTTGAGAATCATATTTACATGGAACCTCAAATATGGAGATCAATTAAGTTTGGTCAATATGTTCAAATGTATAAGAATGACAAAGGAGAGATTTTCACACCCCTACTTATAGCGGAAACACGGGAGCATGATGGACAGGTTCATCATAGCACATCTTAATAAAGAGAAATACTAAAATGTCACTTCAACAATGTGCCACGACGTCACCTGATACAAAGGTGACTTGTACCGTAGCTAATCACAACCACTATAAACAAGGCCTTGAAACACACAAATCCTAAGTACTAAACTCAAAAAACAATAGGCAAAATACGCCCACCAAACTAATCCAAACAATCTAAATAATACGAGTCTAAACATCTAAAACCAAGCATCTAGTACATTAAGATTATTCCTACATAAGGACCTTCTACATTCTTTAGAGTATTTAATTTCTAAAATTCTCAAGTATTATTATTATCAGAAAAGAATGCTCAAAAATATGAATACAAGATTGGTGAGTTCATAGGTAAAATAAATAACAATGCCATGATTAACCAAAACTGAATCTTTCGTGCATGTAATTAAACAAGCAGTTAAGGATACTTATCTGGAAATCAAAATCATAACCTGTGACAAAAAAATTTAACCATAACCAATACCAATCAACCAATATATAAATGACACATCAAATCACCAAATAAAAAACCATATAGTTTGGAATTCCTTACCATATAGTTGGAATAATAATTGCATATCTATTATGAGAACGAAAGATAACTTTACACTATCACTAAGTGATTTGATCTTAATAATCAAATCATATGACATTGATGATAAGCAAAGAGCTTGATGAAATCAAAAAAGGCTGATTATGAACTTTAAGAACAATAAGAGCATAATCAGGTTGATTCCCCCAAGGATCATTTCAAATCTCTCAATAAATATAACAACAGATTGTTATATTGTATTCAATGAACAATAATCATAGTGCGAAAACCCATGATTAATGCTATGATATCAGTGTGTGTGTGTCTGTGTGTGTGTGTGACTGCTAGTGATTGAAATGCTTTAAATGATAATAAACTGCTTGATTGTATTGATTGTTCAAAAGCTTACAAAGGATTAGGGTATTATGCTATTTATAGCCTATACAGATAGCTATCTACAATTACAAAAATACCCTTATGTAAATGAAAATTATATAAAAATCTTAAGTCTAAGTCGTCCGCTATGGATGATAGACTGTCGCTGTGGATGCTAAGTCATCCGTTGTGGATGTTGAATAAGCTATTCGCTGTGTCTTGGATACTGTCCGCTATGAACACTTGTTGTATGTTTGTCTTGTTAGTTGTCCGCTGTGGAGTGTTCATTTGGTGTGGATTGAACATCCGCTGTGTATTGTTCATGAGCTGTGGACTTTGATTATCCGCTGTGTGAGTTGGTCATCCGCTGTAGATACTTGGAAGTTATTCTTCATCTGCTGCATGGACTTGGTCATCCACTGTGGGAATTTCTTCATCCGCTACCAACACTTGTCAAAATTTCTTTTATCTACAAACCTGAAAAAGAAATTTAATCAATAATTAGTGTAAGTTATGAATGTTAATGATTCTAATGTGTTAGTTAATGATTGTTTGAAAGTTAAAACACATTATGTTTGATTATGGCAAGCATTATCATTTTAAGCATTATCCTATGTAAGGCCCCGTTCCGGGAAATCCCACAGTTGGATTTGGACATCAGAAACACAAGTTCTCGAACATCAAATTTCATTAATATACGTAGCGGAACGTACAAAAATTTCTAATGTTAAGCAATTACATCAAAAGATCATTTTAGCTATCTATCTAAAGCTCTATGCCGGGATGCCAGTCTCGATAATGTGCCAGGTAGCTCTCTCCCATCCATGCCAAGCTCACCCCCAAAAATGTATAACATACCTATCAATCTAATATGCATACAAAATTCAGCAATGCTGAGTGAGCTCTAGGTTTACAAGAACAAAACTCCGACATAAACGCACGCCTTATCATTTTCAACAGTTATAAAAACATTAACTGTACACATCATCTTACCGAACTCGTTCAATAATTATACTTTAACTTTCACTTTACCATCCACTTTACCCTTACATTACCCATAAATTACTTTACTTTACTTGTACCGTTACGTTACCCATACGTTACTTTACCATTCGCTTTACATTACGTTACCCATACTTTACTTTACTTTACTTTACCATACACTTTACATCATCATTTGAATATAGCACGAAGTTTAGTTCCCATCGGGTGAGAATGCACAAAGCAAGTCTCCTATCAGGTGAGCACACCAAAGTGTAACTTCTATCAGTTGAAAATACACGAAGCATATCTCCTATCAGTTGAGCACACCGAAGTGTACCTCCTATCGGGTGAGAATGCACGAAGCATATCTCCTATCAGTTGAGCACACCGAAGTTGAAATCCTATCGGGTGAGAATGCATGAAGCATATCTTTTATTAGTTGAGCAGACCGAAGTGTAACTCCTATCGGGTGAGAATTCATAAAGCATATCTCCTATCAGTTGAGCACACTGAAGTGTAACTCCTATCGGGTGAGAATGCACGAAGCATATCTCCTATCAATTGAGCACACCGAAGTGTAACTCCTATTGAGTAAGAATGCACGAAGCATATCTCCTATCAGTGCTTGCAAAACTTCTTTAGCACTTTAACGTTTCCACAACTGTGCTATACAGGGTAACAGGGTAACTTATTCATTCGCGTTTCACATGTGAATTAACATCTTTCTTTAACCTTTAACTATCATGATATATATAATATATCTATATACGTACTTAAATTCTCTAGCATTAAGTTCATCATGAAGTCATTATTAATACACATTTATGGGGTAACATAACACGTAACAGTCAAGAGTTTTCGCGCAGAACCCGCATTCGCCCAAGAACTTCTCTTTCACGTAAGAACTTCTCTTTCGCACGAGAACTTTCAAAAGTTAACCGTCAGGTGCCAAAATCACATTTTTGCACGAGAACTTACCTCTCGCATGATAACTTCTCTGTTGTACACAACTTGCTCCCCAAGTTATCACTCCCTTAGCCCTTTTTACACCCAAAACATGCTATAACGGTTATAAACATCATTCTTTCACAAAACATTCATTTAGGTATGCATATTAGCCCCAAAACATGATAAAACACATAAAAGACGGGTCTAGAAGTCACCTAATGATATCCTTCCACACGAACACCATAAAACTGAGAATGTTTCGAGCCAAAAGCTACATAATCATTATGCAATATCCTTACATACGGTTCATACATGCTTAACTACATCAAATATCGACGAATACATACCTTAGACACCATATAGCACCAACTTCTCCTTTGGCAAGCACAACAGCAGGACTTTTTGCATAAAGTAGAGAAGACTGGGTGCATGGGCCTACATATAGTGTCTCTCTTTCCTCGCAGCTATTCTCTCACAAGAACTTCTGTTCGAGTGAAAACTGCCTCCATGCGTGACTCGCGCGAGAACTCCACCTATAGCGCGAGAACTTCTCCCTTCAATAAATAGAATTTGGGGCGTTACAAGTCCACCCCCTTATTTAGTTTTTGTCCATGAAACCAGTCATTCCTCAAACAACTGAGGATAATGCTGCCTCATCTCATCTTCGGATTCCCAAGTGGACTCCGACCCCTTTCTATGCTTCCATTGTACACGGACGAGTGAAACTACTTTATTCCTCAGTCATTTCTCCTTTCTGTCTATTATTGCTACGGGTTGTTCCACGTAGTTCAGTCTTTCATCAATCTCCACGTCTTCCAGTGGAACATGAGCGTCTTTGTCTACTAGACGTTTACGCAGATGTGATAAGTGGAAGGTGGGATGTATTTCACTCAATGCATCTATAGTTCCAGCCTATACGACACTTCCCCTACACGGGCTACGATCTTGAAAGGCCCAATAAATCGAGGGCTCAACTTTCCTCTCTTTCAGAATCGAATGATCCCTCTCCAAGGTGACACCTTTAGCATCACTCTATCACCGACGTTAAACTCAATTGGTCTTCGACGTTTGTCGGCGTAGGATTTCTGTCTATCTTTAGCAGCTTTCATGTAGGCTTTAATCCTGCTCCACTTCTTGTTGGTCGTCTTGATGACCTCAATGTTCTGTAACTCCTTCTGACCGATTTCCCCCCAACATATCGGGGTCCTACACCTCCGGCCATACAACATCTCATATGGGGGCATACCAATACTGGCATGGTGGCTGTTATTGTATGAGAAGTCTGCCAATGGTAGATGACTATCCTAGCTCCCACCAAAGTCTATGATGCACGCCCGAAGCATGTCCTCCAAGGTCTGGATAGTCCTTTTGGATTGGCCATCCATCTGTGGGTGGTATGCTATACTGATGTGCAATCTAGTTCCCATCGCATCATTGAACTTCTTCCAAAATTTAGATGTAAACCGCGTATCCCTGTTGGAGAAAATTAACACTGGCACACCATGACGGGCAACTATCTCATTGATGAACACTTCGGCAAGCCACTTCGAGTTATACATCTCTAGGATGGGTAGAAAGTGAGCACTCTTTGTCAGTCTGTCCACTATGACCCATATGGCATCATAACCTTTAGCTGTACGAGGTAGCTTCGTTATGAAATCCATAGTAATATGCTCCACTTCCATTCGGGAATTTCTAAGGGTTGGATTTTTCGTATGGCTTCTGATACTCGGCCTTAACCTGGAGACAAGTCAAGCACCTTTCTACATACCTTGCTACGTCGGCTTTCATTCCCGGCCACCAGTAATTCTTCTTTAGATCATGGTTCATCTTGTTGGTTCCTGGGTGAATGGAGTAGAGAGTCTTGTGGGCTTCATCCAACACTTTCTCTCATAAACCTCCATGTCTAGGAATCCACATGCGCCCAAACCTAGTTTTGACACCATTGGCGTTTTCTTCCAGGTTCGTTTTCTGCCCCTTCATCCTTTCTTCATTAATGTGCTCAGGCTTTAGAGCTTCTTTCTGAGCTTCGTAGATTTGCCTTATCATATTAGGAGTCACAATCAATTGGTAAGATCTCACCCGAATTGGTTCACGGTCCTCCTTTCGGCTTAGGGCATCAGCTACTATGTTAGCCTTACCCGGGTGATAATAAATCTCATAGTCGTAATCCTTTATGAGCTCCAACCATTGTCTCTACCTCATATTAATATCCTTCTACTCGAAGAAATACTTTAAGCTTTTGTGGTCTGTGAAAATCGTACATTTGACACCATATAAGTAGTGTCTCCATATCTTTAACGCGAATACCACAGCAGCTAGCTCCAGATCATAGGTAGGGTAGTTCACCTCGAGAACCTTTAATTGTCGAGATACGTATGCTATGACTTTACCTCGCTGCATTAGCACGCACCCTAACCCCTGATAAGAAGCATCAAAATAGACAACCAAGTCCTCATTATCTTCCAGTAATGTTAGCACTGGAGCTTGTGTCAATCTTTTCTTTAACTCCATGAACGCATTCTCTTGTCTATCGCCCTATTCAAACTTCACATCCTTCCTCATCAACTTGGTCAACGGTGCGGCAATCTTGGAAAAATCCTAGATGAATCTCCAGAAATAACCCGCCAATCCGAGGAAGCTTCGGATTTCAGATGGCGTTTTAGGCGAATTCCACTTCATCACCGCCTCCACCTTAGCAGGATCAACCATGATTCCTTCTGGGTTAATCACATGACGCAGAAACTGCACCTCGTGTAACCAAAATGCGCACTTGGAGAATTTCACATACAACTTCTCCCTTCTTAGAGTTTCCAGCACCTCGCGGAGGTGACAGGCGTGGTCTCCCTCATTCTTTGAGTAGATCACGATATCGTCTATGAACGCTATCATGGATTTGTCGAGCATCAGTTGAAAAACCCTATTCATCAAGTCCATGAAAGTTACAGGAGCATTGGTTAGACCAATAGACATCACTAGAAATTCATAATGCCTATATCGCGTCCGAAACACAGTCTTTGGGATATCCTGTTCCTTAACCTATAGCTAGTGATAACCCAATCGAAGATCGATTCTCGAGAACCAACTCACACCTTGCAACTGGTCAAACAGATCATCTATCTGATGCAACGGGTATCTATTCTTCACCGTGAGCTTATTCAGCTCCCTGTAGTCTATACATATTCGCATGCTACCATCCTTCTTCTTCACAAACAACACCGGAGCACCCCAAGGAGAAATGCTCGGTCTGATAAATCCTTTATCGAGAAGGTCCTATAGTTGAGCTAACAACTAATTCAACTCTGACGGAGCCAGACGATTTGACGCTTTAGCACGAAGCATATCTCCTATCAGTTGAGCACACCGAAGTGTAGCTCCTATTGGGTGAGAATGCATGAAGCATATCTCCTATCAGTTGAGCACATCGAAGTTTAACTCCTATCAGGTGAGAATGTACGAAGGATATCTCCTATCAGTTGAGCAGACAGTAGTGTAACTCATAACGGGTGAGAATGCAAGAAGTATATCTCCTATCAGTTGAGCACACCGAAGTGTAACTCCTATCGGGTGAGAATGCACAAAGCATATCTCCTATCAGTTGAGCACACCGAAGTGCAACTCCTATCGGGTGAGAATGCATGAAGCATATCTCTTGTCAGTGCTTGCAGGACTTCTTTAGCGCTTTAACGTTTCCACAGCTGTGCAATACAGGGTAACTTATTCATTCGTGTTTCACATATGAATTAACATCGTTCTTTAACCTTTAACTATCATGATATATATAATATATCTACATACCTACTTAATTTCTTTAGTATTAAGTTCATCATTAAGTCATTCTTAATGCACGTTTACGGGGTAACATAACATGTAACAGTCAGGAGTTTTCGCGCGAGAACCCGCATTCGCGCGAGAACTTCTCTTTCACGCGAGAACTTTCAAAAGATAACCGTCAGCCGCCAAAACACATTTCACGCAAGAACTTACCTCTCGCACGATAACTTCTCTGCTGTACACAACTTGCTCCCCAAGTTATCACTCCCTTAGCCCTTTTTATTCCCAAAACATGCTATAACAGTAATAAACATCATTCTTTCATAAAACATTCATTTAGGTATGCATACTAGCCCCAAAACATGATAAAACACGTAAAAGAGGGGTCTAGAACTCACCTAATGATATCCTTGCATACGAACACCATAAAAATGAGAGTGGTTCAAGCCAAAAGCTACATAATCATTGTGCAATATCATTACATACGGTTTATACATGCTTAACTACATCAAATATCAACGAATACATACATTAGACACCACCTAGCACCAACTTTTCTTTTCGCAAGCACAACAGCAGGACTTTTCACAGGAAGTAGAGAAGATTGGGTGCATGGGCCTATCTATAGTGTCTCTCTTTCCTCGCATTTGTTCTTGTATAAGAACTTCTGTTCACGTGAAAACTGCCTTCATGCGAGAACTTGCTGACTCGCGCGAGAACTCCACCTCTCGCGTGAGAACTTCTCTCTTCAACAAATAGAATTTGGGGTGTTGCATCCTATTAATACACTTGTTGAGTCCAACAATACTCCCCCTAAGGATGATGTTGCCATGTCTTTAATGTTTGATTTGTTAATGTTATTTTTATTAGTAACTATATGTGTGTGTGTTTGCTATGACTGATTGTAATGATTGTGTGTTTGACTTACAATGTTTGATTGCTTGTTTGTATGTTATGCATGATTGACTAATTGAGTGTATGTTTTGATTACATGTTTGACTAATTGGTTACATGTATCATTGTATGATTACATGTATGTTTGTATGATTACATGATTCAGTGTTATGCATGTTTGCATGATTTAATGATAGTATGTTTTCTGATTATATGACTGTTTACTTTTTTGTGTGATTAAATAATTACATGAATGATTGCATGATTTACTTGTATGATTCACTGATTATACTTGTGTAATCAGATTTCCTTATATGTTTGATTTATGTATGTTTGCTAGTATGACTTGTTATTTGCTTGATTTTTGTTTGATGATTATGTATGATTTACATGAATGATTAATATTCTGATGTGTTTATATGCATGATATCCATGTATGATTGTTTGGTTGTTCACAACGGATGAACATGTCTCATACGCTGTGAACCCTTTTTTTATGTTTGAATTGTGTTCACAGTGGATCACTCCTTGGTCATGCGCTGTGGACATTTGTGTGATAACAACAGATGATGGTCATAAGCTGTGTGTTGTTCCCTGTTCACAAAGAGGATGAACATTTTGTTCATGTGTTGTATGGTCTATGTTTGTATGTTTTGTTAGACATAGCGGATGAGCATTTGTTCATGCGTTGTGTAAACCTTGTGTGTTCAAGGTATATTCACACTGGATGACTTATTGTCATGCGTTGTGAATGTTGATGATGATGTAAAGCGTATGTTTACCTCTGTACGTACGCTTTCTACACTTGTACTGTTTCAACAACGGATGTCTGATGTTAGTCATGTGCTGTGGAATGGCATTGTATTCACAGCGGATGTCTTACCAACATCATGCGCTGTAAACACTTGTATGTTCACTAATGCATAGCGGATGTATGTTTGTTTTGTCCGCTATATACACTTCGTGTATTTTGCATGTTTTGATAGTTACTGTAGCTACAACGGGTGTATGTTTGTATATCCGCTGTGACAACAGTTGTCAATAATTTAAAATTTTGTTTGTTTTGAAATGATTTCTTTCGAAGCTAATTTTGAAAAATTTTCTTCTAAAGCATGTTTGATAAACTTTTCTTCCGAAGCAAAAATTTAATAAAATTTTCTTCCAAAGCATGCTTGATAAAAATTTCTTCCGAAGCATATTTTGATAAATTTTCTTTTGAAGTATGTTTGATAAACTATTTTGAAATGTTTTAAACTTTGAATGTTTGTTAAAATTTTATAATTTTAACATGAACAATCTATGGATGTTAAAAAATCACTCACAAGCAATATTGTGCAATATTATGTGTCAAACTGTTGTGTTTGGGTGCTGGCTTGACTTGGCTTTATTTAAAACTCAAAATTTAATATTTCAAATTTTAAAAATGTATGATTATGCACATATTCTGCTGTGTTTGATATTTTCATGTTCATTTTCTCCCCCTAAATGTTTTGCATATTTATAAAATGACAAAAATTTGAATATGTTTGAATGGAAATTATCAAAGTCCAATTTGATTTTTTGCTTGATAAACATTTAGAAAGATAACACTTTATCTAACTAATAAATGAATGATTTTCATGTTTGGACATGAATCATTTGCATATAACATGAGATCATACTAGGCTTAAATTCTCACTGAGTTGTTTGAATGATTTTGAGAATAGACATAGACTAATACAATATTGATTGCAAATATTGTGATCTACTTGAACTCATGCATGGTATTAATGATTGATTTAAAAAATGAGTGATTATCATGTTTTGGGTGTATTAAGATGTATTGTATGTACCCCACATCTGATTGTATGTTAAGATCAATCCTCCTCAAGATATACTAGAAAGTACTTTCAATACTTATGACCTAGCTACTTAGGAGTATAAATGCTCAATTTAATCCATGTTGTTTGATCCATATTAAGATTCTTTTTCACTTCACTTTGGAAGGTAATCCTCTTTGGGATTCTTTTTATTGTTCATCCTTAATGGATGTGTTCCTCATCGGAAATCTTTTTGGATCATGATTTAGGTCATTCAGGTCTGTGCTCAGCATAACAAAAAATGCCTTAGTGTACTATAGGTCTATGATAATCATAACATAGGAGACATTTATATGATTGAGCAATTTATAAACTGTTTCACTTGGTGTATTGTAGTTACTTTACTAGCAACCTATATTGGTTAGATTAATACTCACCATAAACCAAGATGTGTGTTGCTGACCACATAATCATGAGAATTTAGTTCTTCACTGTTGTATGTGATGTTAGATGTCCCATGCTGAGCCTATTCACATATCAAACAAGTATTGTCAGTCTTTATTAGTGGAAAATGACTCAAGTAAAGAAATAATCTAGTGTACTATCATTTCTCATGAGTGGTTATGTGTGATTCAAATTGTTTGTTAATTGGAAAACATGAATGTTTGTTTGGTATCTTGATTTTGAAAGATGCTTGAGTGATATTAAACTTGGACTTTGACAAAATCAAGCTTGTTTAAAACTAATATTTTGAAAACATTACTTGTTTGGTTCATAGTTGATCATACCAAGTGACTGAACCTGAAATTCAAAATCATTGAATCAAATGGTTTGGTAAACAGTTCATCCAGTAGTGGATTTTATGCTGTTGTTGCATCCACCATAATCACTGTCTATGTATGCATATAAAGAGAAATATCCATCTTTTGGATAACATAGCCAAGTGCTGGTTTGCCTTTTAAGTATCTAAAGATTCTCTTTACAGCATTTATGTGTGATTCTTTTAGATCTGCTTGGTATCTGGCACACATGCAAACTGCATACATGATGTCTGGTCTGCTTGCTATTAGATGTATCAGAGAGCCTATCATTGATCTATAGATCTTATGATCAACTGATATTCCTTCTGGATCGGGTCCAAATTTCAATCCAGTTGCAAATGGTGTTTTGCTTGATATGCAATCAGACATGTTGTATTTCTTTAATATCTATTTCACATACTTGCTTTGATTGATAAAAATTCCTTCAACAGATTGTTGAACTTGAAAACCAAGGAAGAAGGTAAGTTCTCCAATTGAACTCATTTGGAATTTTGATTGCATAAGAGTTTCAAACTCTCTGCAAAGTTGGATGTTGGTGGAGCCAAAAATTATGTCGTCCACATAGACTTGAACCACTAACAAGTCTTGTTCTTTTCATTTTAAGAATAATGTCTGGTCTATTTTCCCTTGGGTGTACCCATTCAGTAGTAGAAACTTTGATAAAGTTTCATACCACTTCCTAGGTGCTTGATGAAGACCGTACTGAGCTTTATCTAACTTGTAGACTCTGTGAGGGAATTCTGGGTCTTCCAACCATGGTGGTTGAGCAACATATACCTCCTTATCTATCTTTCCATAGAGAAATACACACTTGACATGAATTTTTTGGATGAGGTATATGCAAAGAACACTCGGATGGCTTCGAGTCTAGCTACAGGAGCAAAGACATCGTCATAGTCAATGCCTTCCTCTTGAGTATATCCTTGGGCTATGAGCCTTGCTTTATTTTTTATGACAATCGATCTATCATCAGCTTTGTTTCTGAATAGCCATCTTGTGCCAATGGCATATTGACCTTCAGGTAGGTCAACCAACTTCCATACCACTTGCTTTTTGAATTGTTGTAATTCTTCTTGCATTGCTTCTATTCAACTGTTGTCTTTGAGTGCTTCTGTGATGTTTTTGGGTACAGTTAGGGATAGGAATTAGGAATACAAGCAAATGTTTGCTGTGTCAGATTGACTCCATTGCAATCTGGTATTGAGGTTACCTATGATGTTTTCTAAAGGATGGTATTTGTGAACTCTAAGTGTTTCAATATGATCAACAGGGATAGTTGAATCAAGATTGGTGATTGTTTGATTGGGTGATGATGGATGAGGAAGGCTATTTGTTGTTGTTTATGTTGGAAATGGTCTGCCCAAGACACATATTGAATTGATGTGGCTAGTACGTTATGATCCAAGTCTAGTCATACCCAATAACAAGCTAGACAAATACCCACAATATTTATTTTATGATATGATCATATAAATAAATATTAACACTTAAAGTATTTAGAAATTGGGTTTCTAAATATTTGCACTTATGTTATGAATAAATTATATGAATAATTTATTTAGGAGAGAGTATTCTATATTGTTATTATAATGGTTGAACAATAATATAGTTTTTATCCGCATTTCTTAATTACTCATCCGCATTTACAAATGCGGATGAAGATTACTCATCCGTATTAACTAATGCGGATGAAGGTTCCTTATCCACATTTACTAATGCGGATGTGCATTTGTGGAAATGCTGAGGGAAACTGATCATCCGCATTTACTAATGCGGATGTGCATTTGGGGAAATGCTGATGGCAACTGTTCGTCCGCATTTACTAATGCAGATGTACATTTGGGAAATGCGGATGTAATTTCTTCATCCGCATTTACAAATATGGAAGGAGACCATTCATCCGTATTTACTAATGCGGATGAATGTTTGAGAAATGCTGATGGGATAAGGGGCTGGGCCCCGCCCACTTTTCTCTCTCTCCTCATCTGAAATTTCAGTTTCATAGGACATGCAATATATGATTGCAATCAACCACTCTCTCTGATAACTTACAAGACACTCAAAAGTGCTTCTATCTGTTTTCTGGTTTTCTCTCCCGATCGGTCGAAATAAAAAACCAAGAATAAAGGTTCATTCAAGTGAAAATCCTAGCAATCGGGTGTTTGTTGGAAGCTTGAGGGTAGACAAGCTTGAGGCCTCCTTCTTTGGAAGCTGCCATTCACCGATTATCTTCCTCTAACCCATTCAAGAGGTAGTCTTCTAAACACCCTATGGTTATTTGTAAGCATGTTTTTCATATAACGATCCATTACGGGTTCTAACAGATATATAAAATGGTTTATATATATTAACTATAACAAGTTTTAATCTCTTTATTCGCTGTGTTTTTCATTTTATATGGATAAAATGACTCTGATAAACTTGTTCAAAACCCAACAACTAATTGTCATCCTTGGTACCTGAAACATCAAAGTAAGATGTATCAAATGATTTTGTTAATGAGGAAATATCAAACAACCAGTCTGATCCAATGACTTTCTTAGTGAAAGAATATTCATTAAAAACAACATTTGTTGTTTCTTCCACTATGTTGATCCTTGGATTGTATACTCTGTAAGCTTTTGAGCTTTCGGAGTATCCAACAAAAACTCCATCATCTGCTTTTAGAGCAAACTTAGACAATTGTTCTCTGGTGTTTAATATTGAGACGGAACATCAAAAAGCTTTAAGAAATCCAATGGAAGGTTTTCTTTTAAACATTAATTCATATGGTGTTTTGGAATGCTCTTTGATTATTAATGTTCTGTTTTGTATGTAGCATGTTGTACTGATTGCTTCAGCCCAAAAGGATATGTGTAATAGAGAGTCAGCTAGCATAGATCTAGCAGCTTCTATTAATGTTTTGTTTCTCCTTTCAGCAACTCCATTTTGCTGAGGAGTCCTTGCTACACGGAATTGATGACTGATTCCTTTCTTTGCACAAAAAGAAGAAATAGAGTCTTTTTTAAATTCAGTACCATTATCACTTCTTAAAGATTTAACTTTAAGATCTAATTGATTCTCAATTTTAGTGATAAAGGATTTGATGATTTCTGATGTTTCTGACTTGTGTAGAAGAAAGAAAACCCATGTGAATCTTGAGTAATCATCTACTATCATAAGACAGTATTGCTTCTTTCCTATGCTTAGGATGTTTGTTGGGCCAAAAAGGTCCATGTGAAGATATTTGAGTGGTGTGTTGTTAGAGTTTACCAATTTTGACTTATGGGACACTCTGTGTTGTTTGCCTTTCAGACATGCACTGCAGTGGTCTGTACAGAAGAATTCTTTTTGTGGTAAACCTATTACTAAGTCACCTTTTACAAGTTGATTCATTTTGTTATAATTTGAGTGTCCCAAATGTCTGTGCCATAATTGGGAAACATCTTCTGATGCTTTTGATAGTAAACATGTTTCAAGGGTTGATGCTAAAATAGTGTTCATATCAATAATGTATGTGTTGTTATGACGTGGTTTTTTCAAAAGGATACAATCTTCAGGTATTTGAAAACCCGTCTTGAGGATGTAGCAGTTGTTGGAGTAAAATAAGGTGGCATATTTTATATCACAGATTTGGGATACGCTGAGAAGATTGAACTGGAGGTTGGAGCAGTAGTTGACATTTTCAAAGCTGATCAACCCATTTGATACTGTTCCTTCACAGGTTATCTTTCCACCTGTCTTATATCCTCCAAATGCTACATTTCCTCCTTGTTTGCTTTTAAAATCCTGAAGGAGGGAACAATTGCCAGTCATGTGTCAGGAACACTGTCAACATACTAGATGTTGTCAGGCCTTCTTTGATGTCCCTACAAAAGCAAAGAAATCAGTTAGATGTAGCAACCCAAGCCAAGATGGTCTTGGGTTTTCTGTCTTTTCCCATAACGCATATTTCTTCTAAAGTGGCATTGGCTGATGGTTTAGAAATTCTAGTAACACTAGATTTTCTCTGATTGTTTTTAGCTCTATCAGGAGATGTACTTTGACCTCTTCTCCTTTGAGTGCTAATGTCTGTTTGTTGTCTGCCTTTAGACTTATGTCTCCTGTTTAATTGTTTAAAGTTGTCATAAAAAGTTTTATCATTATTTAAAACAACTTTTTGATGAGGAGTTTGTCGTGGTGCTCCTCCTTTGTTCTTATTAGGAAAAAAACGGTTTGTTTCTCAGTTGATTTCTCAACTTGAGACTGTTTGTTTTGCTTCTTGTTTTTCTTATTGAAAAAGTAGTTAGCAGTACTGTCGTTGTTTCTTTCACAATTAAACAATAATTATGAAAATGGCATGATTCAGTACTATGATTGTTCATGTTACAGTACTTGCAATATTTACCAAATTTGCATTTTTCAATGGTGTGAGTATATTGATCACACCATTCACAATATGGTAGATTTGCATTGCCTTGTTTGTTTATAACTTTTGATTTTAAAGGTATGTCAAAAGTTATAGTTGTTTGTTTTTGCTGAATGGGAGCATTGCTTTTCCCGTTCTTTGGTTGATTAGGAGAGGCAGTGGAAGATTCAGCTTTTCTTCCACCTGAGCAGATGTCAAAACCTTTTGTCTGCTTTGATTGTTTGATTGTTGCATCAACCACACTTGAAACTTTTGTATTTCAGTAAATGGTTGATCTGACTCATCATACAAAAGATCAACATCATCTTCATCAGTTATTTGTTCATCAAACTCATTATTTTCTCCTTGATAAAAATATATTGATTTGATTTGTAGAGATGCTTGGCTTTAACAAATTTTATCAAAGGTGTTTTCGATATTAATGATGATTTTGATGATGATGATGATGATCGTTTTGTATCATCAGTCCGGTCATGTGGGTCAAGAGACTCACCCTGTTTGTTTGTCACGGAGTCAGGTAGAGGAATATAATTATCATTATAAGGTGGGTTGACCTTATTATATCCTAAACCTGTAGGGTCTTTAAATGCCCTTATGCTGAGCAAGAAGTTCTTTAAACTTCTTGTTGCTCACCTGAAGCTTTTGAAGTTTCACTTTAGTTTTAGCCTGTAGTGTTTTTGACAGAGTCAATGATTCAGAGAGTTGCTCAACTTGAGCTGCAAGTGCTAATATTTTAGACATTAATTTGTCCAAATCATTTTGTAATGGAAGTTTTTTTGTCCCATATTGCTTTTGTTCTTGTTTTAGACTTTCATTTAAAATGTTTGTTTTAATTACTTTCTTTGAAAGTTTGTCTGCATGTTCTCTGTATTGATTGACTTTGTCAATGCATGCTTGTATGCAAAGGTTTTCCCTTACCTCTTTTGGGATTTTAGAGATCTTATCTTCTATATTTGCCATGAGGGCATGATTAGGAGATTGGATCTCAGCCTCGTACATGCTCCAATCACACTCACCATCCTGTTTTATAATCACGACAGATTATTTTGAGTGTTGATTTGGGCTATATTGTAAGATTTGAGGTGGAGTTGGTGCAGCATGAATACTGATTGGAGGTGGGATTTGTCTAGTTGGATGGTAGCTGCTTGATGCTTGTGTTTGGTTGTTGTTTCTGTCAACTCTAGGTTGTTGGCATTCTCTGGAAAAATGTCCATAGAGTTGGCAGTTATAGCATCTCACCTTTGTCTTATCAAAACCAATATTGGTTTTCTTATCCATGCTTTAAGGGTTAAGCATGTTGTGATTAGCACTCTCATCACCGCCTTCCGGCTGATGAAGCTCATGCTCTGCAGGAGCCGTCTCAGTAGCCTTAGCCTTGTTTCCGGTGACATGTGGCCTAGCACCATGACCACCCTGCACACCTCCTCGAGAAACCTTCGAAGATCTACCACCCGCCATCCTCTAAACACTATAAGATTCAAACACAAACATGGTCATTCAAGGTAATTGCTCGGATTATGTCAAGTATAGTAAGTCCCTAATTACAGTGGCCAGTTGTGATTAGCCACTTACTTTACTCTTCATCCCCCAAGCATTTCCTATCCTGACTACATCAGTATCCAAATCTACTAAAAGCACATAAATCAGATAGCACGCGCACATAATACCGGTTAACCTTAAGAAAGAAAATTATCTGATGGCCCGTAGCTACTTGGGCTGGCATCCCTCCACTCAGTCCTATTCTCAGTTTAAGTTTAGGTTTTGAAAATATTTACCCATTTCTCTTAAACTTTGGCTCTTATACCAACTTGTAAGGCCCCGTTCCCGGGAACCCCACAGTTGGTCAATCACAACCTCATTTATCAATACATATTAAGATTTATTAAGTAACGAAAATATTGTAGTGGAATAATTCATCAAAAACCATTTCATGCTTTAATAAACACATTTTCCAAGTAATACATTGTTGTTTACAAGATTACAAAATATCACTTAGTTGTATTACAAAACAACATCATTATTATTGCATGAGATGGATGCCAGTCTTGCCCGCCAGGTAGCCTCACCCTCGTGCCATCCTCAGCAACAAGTTACCTGCCAACTGAAAATGCATAAAAAGTCAGCGTTGCTGGGTGACTTCTAGTTTTATAAGTAAAATACTTTACCTTTACTTTCGTTCGTGATCAAACAACATACATACATCTTGAAAATATCATTATTATCTTTTATCATCATTCATAATCGTTCATTTCGCACTTTTTCATTATCTTTCACTTCTATCTAGATCCTATCATAAGCTATACCCCATCATTGGTGCACAAAGCGACTACAGTCTTGGGGTTAAGTGACAAGGATCCCGTTTCGTATGTATGGATCAATCACCAAGGCTGACCCCCCCCCCCTATGTGTACACCCTCATGGGTTAGGCAAGATCGCACGCTACATTGCACACAGTTGAGGTAACAACTCTTCATTGAGTTGTGAACCTCTTTAAATTTGTTGGCAAGACTTTCATTCATTCGTTATGTTCCACTTTTCATTACCTTTAATCTTTTGCTTCTTTTATGATAATACTTTACGTACAAGAGCATTAACACACCACGTAAAGTCACGTAATAATACGTTATAAGGAAAATCCATAACAGGCCACAACATGCATAACATGAACAAACATAACCCACCAAAACATTCCAGAGCTTAATCATAAATTTTCATTTTTCCCAAAACTTCAGAAAAATTCTAAGGCAACTTTGGCGCATGAGCACTATGTAGGCGCATGGGCACTATGCAGGCGTATGGATACTTAGACATGGGAACACTTGGGTGCATGGGGAAAAACTTAGGTGCATGGGTACTATGCAGGCGTATGAGCACTATGCAGGCGCATGGATACTTGGGCGCATGGGAAAACATAGGCGCATGAGCAAACACTTAGGCGTATGGGAAAAAACTTAGGCGCATAGGAACTATGCAGGCGCATAGGAACTTAGGCGCATGAGCAAACACTTGGGCGCATGGGTAGTTTGGCGCATGGGCACTATCCCAGTTCTAACTTATGCAAATTTTCAGTTCCCGATCATTATCCTAACAAATTCCTAGCCCAAATCTAGCATACTAAGCTCATAAAACAAGCATATAACCATATAATTCAGTCAAACATTCACAAACAACCATACCCACTAAAAACAGAGGTGATACATATGGTTTTCATATTGGAATTTTCAAAAATAATAGTTTACATGCATTTCACCCACAAAACATGTTTAAAACAGAAAATCCAGGGATCTAGAACTCACCTACAGTAGCCTTCGAGTAAAACTCCTCCAAACTCGAGAGCACTTGGAGTTCAAACACCTAAACACACCAAAAACACACAACCGAACACAGAGAAACACATAAGACTCCGTCTACAAGCTGAAAACCAAGCTAAAACCAAACAAAACACATAAAATCTTACCTTCTAGACAATCTTCTTCTACTTCTCTCTAGAAAACCATGGAAAACTTTGTTCTTTACTTTTTGTAGCCGAGGAAGTTGGTGAGAGCAGGAAGAGTGGGCAGCCATGCCCACTTTTAAACATAATAATAATAATAAAGTTTGCCTCTTGCATAACTTTAACCCCTCAACTTGGGTTATTTCACCTTTCTTTCTTTATACTTCTCTTTTTTGTTTCTTTTTCTCTTCTTTTCTTCTTTTTTAAATATCCGAGTGTTACTTAAGAAATGATATCGAATATCAAATGGATATGGTCGTTTATTTAGCTAAAACTTTTGTTAAGTACCCAAGAAGAATAGCTTTCTAATCCTAGTGAAAACAACAAGATAGTATTTGATAAGTCCTCATTCAAATGCTATAACTATAATAAACCAAGGTATTTTGTATAGGAATGTATAATACTAAAAGTTACAGATCCAAAAGGAACAAAGAAAAATAGGGCATTTTGCTAGAGAATGTACAAAACCAAAAGTTACACATCCTTAAGGAATAATGAAAATGGTGATGGTTAAAGTTAAAACACTTGCTGATAAATGAAATTCATATAAACAAAGCCAAGCTATCTTAAACTATTGAGACTTTTGATTGGCCTAATAAATTGAAGTTATTAGAAATGAAAGTTGGTATAGCTCTATTTTCTAAAATTCGATAAGAAAAGTGTAAGAGTTATATTAAAGGCTGATACAAACCAAAGATCTCCCAACATGCATTTGAAGTACAAGGAAGTTACTTCAGAAGATTTGACCATGCATAAAGAAAAATTTACTAAGTGTCAAATATTCCGAAGCCAAAGACAGAAATCTTCCAAAGCCAAAGATGAAGTCTTCCGAAGCCTGAAGATAGAGTCTTCCAAAGCTTGAAGACTGATTTCTTCTAAAGACTTTGAGACATGTGGCCCTAACACACTTTTGATAAAAGCTGAACAACTTTCCGCTGCCACCTCTGAAGACTCACCAACTTATACAAGTTGGTGATTATCTCCATACTTTTATCAACTGTACATTATGATGTATGTGTCTGTAACTTTCCATTCTTGTACT
Source organism: Flaveria sonorensis (assembly GCA_025506505.1). NCBI lineage: Eukaryota > Viridiplantae > Streptophyta > Magnoliopsida > Asterales > Asteraceae > Flaveria > Flaveria sonorensis. Next base: position 19,770,591 of record CM046434.1, read on the forward strand.
TTCATCCTTTTTGTAATATAACAGGATGTGAGCTATGGCATGTCATAGTCACATGTCAAAAGGCAATTTGTCTTTTGACTCTACACTATCTTGTTGTCTAGATTAGTGTCCAGCTGGCCTTCAAAGTATGGATGGCTCTAGCTTGTAATATAAAGTATCTCATGTAACCAGTCTTAGGACTAAGCAATTGTAACACTTGTAAAATTACTTGAGAGCAATATACATCATCCATGAAAACTGTATTCTTGTGTTCTTGAGTTCTTTACTTGCTTGTTCTTTGTTTCTTTGCCTGGTTCCTTATTTAATCTAGTAAGTGTGACATCTCCATCTGTGAAACTATTGTAGAACAAACCATAACCGGTCCTGCATTTGGTATTAGAGCTTTTAGGCTCCTGATTGTAAGATCTTACCATCTTAAATCACTCTTTAGTTTCACAAACACTTGGGGTGTTTGTTTTTGTGAGAAGTACTTCCTGACCTCTTTTGTCTACACCGTGCAGACCATGCGCAGACGTTGAGGTCTGCAGAGTGTTTGTTTTTTGGAAGACCTTTCATTAAAAAAGCTCTTCCTGAGGTTTGCATGGAGAAGACATTGCGCATACACTTCTAACCTCTTCTAACTTTATATTGATACAAAGCAAACTTTTCTCCTCCTTACCTAAAACCATCAGCCTCCCTATCTCCTTCCCCTCACCATCGCCGGCCCACCCGCCACCGCCTGCAGCCACCGTCGCGCCTTCCCTGTCGCCATCCTTCCTCACGGCCGCCATCGCCCTCCCCACTGACTTTCGGTGATCCTCATCCTCCTAACCATTGCTAATTCCGCATTCTTTAGTGAGGCCATAGAGCTGCCCCACCCCTTACAACCCCCATTGCCGCCCCCCTATAGCCCTTGTCGTCGCCCCCTAGTAGCCCTCCTATCGCCTACCTCCACCAGCATAGCCCGTGGCCCATCGCCGTCCAGCCCTAGCAGCCCGTCGATTCGAGTTTATTCACTTCTTCTTTCACATAGAGAGAAAGTGAAGACCTTTGATTAGATCTGCTATGTTTGCTTGCTTGTGAGCTTTCAAGCTGATTCTTAAATATATTCACGTGTTCTTCGATATATGCCACAATCTTGCCTAAAAAATCCTCAATCTTTGTTGATTTTAGTGTTGGGGTTGTGATATCTTGAAGATCAGTGTTGAATTAGCATAGTGAAAGCACTATGATTTTGGTTTACCAATATGGGATTTGAGGAGTTTGTATAATTAGAGATTGAACTCTATGATCATTTGTTGTGGTTTGGTTTAATTAGAGAGTGAACTCTATGATCATTTGTATAATTATGGTTTGTGATTTGGTTTAAATTTTTTGTTTGATTTGGTTTAAGGTAAGGTTTGATTTGGTTTAATTACAGACTATTTTTACAGTCTGCAGATGTTAAAAAACAAACAGTCTTCCTCTTGCAGACTGCAGATATTTGGTCCACCTCTTCTCCTGCAGATGTCTGCAGATGTGGTCCACAGACTGCAGACATTTTGCTGCAGAAAAAACAAACAGCACCTTACTTTCTCAAATGGCAGCTCTTAAAGTTGATATCGAAACCAGCACCATGACTAAGTCTCTACTAATCACTCCTGATAACTTTGATACTTGGTGCATGAAGATAGAAGGCTTCATCAAGTCTCAAGATAGTAGGGTGTGGAGATCTGTAGTCTCAGGACCTCACATCCTAAATACTACTTCAGCAACTATTGGAGGTGAGATGATACCAAAGGAAGTGGCTGACTATTCTGAAGAAGACTTGAAGAAGATTGATATAGAGTAGAAAGCCATGACCACTCTTCAAACTGCTATTCCTAACTCCATCTACAAAGGCTTCAAGACGTGTAGGACTGCAAAAGAACTGTGGGATTCACCGAAGCTAATGTATGAAGGATCTGTGAAAGCTAAAGAAAACAAGAAAGATATCATAAAGTAGCAGTTTGAAAACTTCACCATCAAGACAGGTGAAACTATGACTTAATAATACTTCAGGTATGTTGAGATTTTAAATGTTCTGATGGATGTTGGAGTCAAATTTGAGAACATGGACATAGTGAGCAAGTTCATGTTCTCTCTCCCTAGAGAATGGACACACTACTATATGGCCATCAAAGGAACTGAGAACCTCTATACTCTCACTCTCACTGAACTGTATGGTATTCTGAGCGGTTACCAGATGGAGATGAACATGCAAAATCCATCTCATAGCTTATTCAACACGCAAAAGAGTTCAGCCCTTCATGTGGTTACAACTATAACCAAATTGGCCACTTTGCTAGGGAGTGTAAGGCACCAAGAACAAATGATGGCCAAACACAGCGCAGGCCAAACTACACTAAGATATCTCCAAGAACTGAGAAGCCCAACCAACCAAAGGAGCAAGCTGCAGTTGCTATTAAAGAAGGAGGCTTTGACTGGAGCTTTCAGGTGGAAGATGTCTCTCCAAACCAAGCCTTTATGACAGACCATGATGAATCTAAGGTATTGGAACATCTTTACACTCATGAATGCATTGGTAAAGTTAACATGTATAGGTCCTATAACTTGGAAGTAAGATCTGATCTTGAGTCCTTGAACATCTTAAAAGCTGATTTTAAAAGAGCAGAAAATGACTATAAGCATAAAATAGAAAACTTAGAGAAAACCATTTCTACTCTAAAACATAAGCACACAAACTATAAGACTCAAATCAAAGACCTTGTTACTAAGTTAACTGAATACCAGACTGAGCTTGTGATCAGCAAAGCCAAAGCAGAAAAATGTGTTCTTGAAGAAGAAACCTTTAAGAACATTATATCTTCATCCCTGCATGCAAAATTTTGTTATCAAAACAGGAAGGGACTTGGATCAAATAAAATAGCTCCTCCATATACATTACTATCTGTGAGAGAACCAATGTGTGAAGGATGAACCAGAAGTGAATGAAGAGGTTCATTCTAAGAAGGGTCATTATGCCCCTGGAGAAAAGAAGAGACCAGGGATGGCTAAGTTTGCAAGAAAGAATTTTATCAGTGTTCTAAAGAGGAAATCAAAGATAGTGCAGGAGATCAAGCCCACCTTCAACCCCAAGCAAAAATGAGTGTTCATCTCTACTGGGTTTGAGGTGAAGAAGACTAAAGACTTGACCAAGGACTCTAGTACCAAGAGTCCTAGTCCAAGTTCAAGCCATCCTTGTAAAGAGAAGAAGGTTGAATCAGTGTGTACCAATGCTGTACAAGCTAGACCATCCAGCTCCAAGAGCAAGCCTCACCCTCAGAAGCATTTGCATCATCTAAGAATATGAAGAAGGAGATGTAAAATGATCAAAACAAACCTTCCTTTTAGGAAAACACTCTCAAAAGGAAGTACATGGAATGTATCATGTGTGGTGGTACAACTCACTTTTCTAAGTATTGCATTTACAATCCTAAGAGTAACATCCACATAAACAAGAAGAAAACTTCTATGAAGAAGAAGAAAATAGCTCCGAAAGGAAAAACACTTTCCTTCGAAAGCTCCTAGGTGAACCAAAAGAAGATAGGTGGAAAACTATCTTCGTAAGAAAATTTTGTCTCGGAAGAAAGGAATGATTCTGGAGCAATGAAGTTTTCTACAGTCGATGGAAAAGCTTTCTAATGTTTAGTCTCCAAAACTTCCAAAGTCACAAAAACTTTTGAAGTTTCAAGGGCAATTTAATCTTCCAAAGATGGTGTGGAAGATGAAGGAAAGCCATATGATTGAAGTTTCTTCATCAATAACAGAAAAGGATCCTCAAAGCTTGCATATAGGATCAATAACTCTTGAACTATATCCAGTTCATATTGATGAGCCCTAGACCAGTAAGCTTGGGTTTCTAAATGCAACTAGTCAAGAATAGTTGAAGACAAAAAGAAATATATGGATCATTGATTGTGGGTGTTCCAGGCATAACACTGGTAATGGCTCTTTGCTTCAAGACTTTGAGAAAATTAATGGAAGGCTAGTTGCTTTTAGAGGTGAATCAAGTGGTTATATCACTGGTAGGGGCAAGGTCACAAATGATAAGCATAGCGTTGAAAAGGTAAACTATGTCAACGAGCTTGAGTACAATCTTTTAAGTGTATCTTAATTTTAGCCCCCAGGAAAGGGAGCATATATAAGATGGATTTGCAAAAAACCTCCCCTTTAAGAGAAGTCTCTTGCTTTCTATCTAAAGCAAATAGTGATTAGTCTTTCCTTTGTCATAAAAAATTATGCCATGTAAACTTTAAAAAATGAATAAACCAATTAAAAATGATTTGGTTACTGGAAGCCAAAGAAGGAGTTTACAAGTGACGACCATTATGTTGCATGTCTGAAAGGAAAGCAACACAAAGTGTCACACAAACCAAAGGAAATAAACTCCATCACTACTCCCCTACACTTATTGCACATGGATCTCTTTAGCTCCATAAGTGTAATGAGTTTAGGAAGAACTTCATACTATCTTGTGATCACAGATGATTTCACAAGATATACATAGGTCTTTTTTCTTAGAAATAAGGATGAGACCCTTGAAATCTTGAGATTCTATGTTCTGAAAATTGAGAATCAATGTGATCACAAGGTTAAGATCATAAGGTGCGATCAAGGAAATGAATTCAAGAACCAAATCCTTGGTACATTTGTGATGAAAAAGGTATATTAAGACAATATAGTGCTCCTAGAACTCCTTAACAAAATAGTGTTACTGAAAAGAGAAATATGACACTTATTGAAGCTGCAAGAACCATGCTCTCTGACTCTAAACTGCCCATCACCTTATAGGCAGGGCAGTCAATACTGCCTGCTATATGCAGAATAAAGTTTTAGTTATCAAAACTCATGGTAAGACTCCTTATGAACTGTGGCATTAAAGGAGACCTTTCATTGATTTCCTCGGGTCATTTGGTTGTCCATGCACCATCTTAAGTACCAAAGATCATATAGCCAAATTTGTGGAGAAAGTAGATGATGGACACTTCATTGGATACTCTTTCTAAACTAAGGCTTATAACGTATACAATCTCAAAACTAGAGCAGTTGAAGAGTCAGCCAATGTGATCTTCAATGACCACACTCTAAGTGTGAAAGGTTTTGGTCCTGATTGGCTATTTGATCTTGATTTAGTTACCAATTATTTTAACAAATCTTGTGAATATGTTTCACAAACAACATCTAAGATGACTACAGAAGATCCTGATCCAAGATTTGAGCTGAGAATACCAAATGTTCAAATTCTGTAGCACCAGTGGTAACGAACCCTGCAAGTGGAAATCCCTTCAGCACAAACATGATAACAAATTCTTCAACTGATACATCTGAGGTGCCAATCAGTTCCAGCAATAAGACACAAAACTCAATAAAAGGGATCTCTAGTCCAGGAGGAAATGGAGGTGGTGAAAGTGATCAGGAATTTCTTGATGCTGACAACCACTCGATTGAAGAAAACATCAATAATGTTACACACTCTTTGATCAAGTCATACTTGATGGGTGGCTGATGTGATAGGTTATACTCAATCACCAGATCTAAATATTTCAAATTTAGATCTATCAAATCAACTTGCTGTGATTCATTAGCTAAGAATCCACAAGTCACATCCTACACAAACATTATTGGTGATGTTGGGACTAGGGTGAGAACAAGAAGATGATCAAAATGTTTGTCTGCACTCTTGCTTTTTATCCCAAATTGAGCCAAAGAAAGTTGATGATGCTCTAAGAAATAGAAGTTGGATTAAAGAAATGCATGAGGAAGTGATTTAATTCAAAAGACAAGGAGTATAGAACCTATGTCCTCTTCCTCCTAGGAAGACGCCAATAGGTACCAAGTGGGTTTTCTTGAATAAGAAAGATGATAGAGGATTGTCATCAAGAATAAGACAAGATTAGTAGTCTAAGGGTACACTCAAGAAGAAGGGTTTAACTACACAGATGTTTTTGCTCCTGTAGCAAGACTTAAAACTGTAAGAATATACCTTGCTTTTACTGCATCTAAAGATTTCAAGGTCTACTAACTTGATGTCAAGTATGCATTCTTATATGGGTGATAGATGAAGATGTGTATGTCAAGCAACCACCTGGCTTTGTAGATCCAGATCATATTGATTATGTTTGCAAGCTTGACAAAGCTCTTTATGGGTTGCATCAACCTCCAACGAAGTGGTATGAGACACTGTCACAGTACCTAGTTCAACATGGTTATAAGAGAGGTACTATTGACATCACACTCTTCATCAAAAGAACAAGAATTAACCTGATGCTGGTTCAAGTCTATATTGATGACATCATCTTTAGGTCAACTAATGAAAATCTCTTGAAAGAGTTTGAGAAGCTGATGAAGAATAGATTTGAAATGAGTTCCATGGGTGAACTCAATTTCTTTCTAAGAACTCAAGTGAATCAACTTAACAATTGCATCTTCATAAAACAGTCAAAGTATGTACAGGACATTGTTGTATTGTTTTTCTATGTATTGTTGTCTATGGTGTTAGTGTATTGTTGTGTTTATGGTGTTAGTGTATTGTGCCCTAAAAGAGTGCACCTATGCCTTCTATTTATAGGCAGAGGGATTCATTTTTATATGGGTAAAGGTAACTTTCTATTATGGTAAGAAAGTTACTCAAATAAAATTCTTGACGTGACATAAAATATTCATTTCTGACAGAAGTGTAATCTTCTGCAGATGTTGACTTGATGACATCACTCCAGAGAGTTTGACTTGTTGACTTTATGAGGCTTCCTTGATGAATGGAGTTCATGCAAGTAATTTGTTCTTCCATAGGAGATAGCCTTCCGTAGGAGTTAGCCTTCCATAGGAGTTGGTTCTTTGATCTTCATATTGAACTTCATCTGCAGGAGCAAGCTTTCATCTTCCGCAGGAGCAGCAGTAACTTGATCTCACGAGCAGACTTGTTCGTCTGTAGATGTTACAAGGCTTCCATAGGAGATCCACGGATGCATATTCCTTGACTTGTTCTTCAGTAGATGTTCTTGTACTTGGTCAAATTCAAAATTGACCAAGTATGATGTTTTCCTGTAATTACACATATAATCAACACAAATAATAATTTGGTTTAACATATACATATCTTGCATACAAAAAGATAAAGATTTACAAGAGTTTATTATAAGTGATGAATAATCTTCTAAACCTATACAATCAATCTAGACCTAACAATACTCCTCCTTAGGTTTAGAAACTTGTAATCAGTTGTTCAATGTCTTCAACTCCTGAACTCTTTCCAAAATCTTTTTGTTACAGCATCCTTCTAATCTTGATACATATACTTAATCTTCATTCTGCTCATATTCTTCAAAGTCTTAAAATTAAGACCAAGGACATCTTCTTCAGTAGTCAATGATGCAACTACTTTGTTGTTTGAGACTACTTCAAACTCATCTTGCTCAGAAATTCAAAGCTCAGTGATAGAAGGGATTTCAGTTCCCATGAGTTGTCCAGACTCAAATTTTCTTCTTTTATAAGCTTTGGCATGAAGCTTGTCTATCACATGTATAATATGCACACATAAACATATGTCACCTTGAGTAATATTATCAGGCAATTTTAGGAAGTACTTATCATGCAAGTATGAGGTGTAGCTTGGATGAAGAAGCTTTATTTTCATGGGATCACACAGTCTGATACTTGAAGCTTTCTTGTTTGGATCATTTCTTTGCAGCACCAATTCTTTTGTTCTTTCAACATATCCCCATCCAGTAATGGGATATGAGTATTGGTTTCCTTTAATGATCTTGATGGATGCTGCACTCTTGTCGCAAATCCAATTCTTCTTAAAAATTCATCATCAACAAGTTGAGAGGAGCTGGATTAATACCTCTTTTGTTTTTGTTTTCTCCTTTTATGTTCTGCGTCATCTCTATTTGCTTCCTTCACAACATCTCCTTTAAATTTGTTTCTTAATTTTGCAAAGATAAAAGAGAAGTCTCTCCCTCTTGGATTGATTGGGTAATTAGTGATTGGGATGTTTTGTAGATCAGAGATGTCTGCATCTGGGAGTGACATGAGTGTCTACATCCATAGAAAATATTGAATCATCCTATATGCTCTTTTGATTGCTGCATAATCCTAATCTAGGTCAAACTTCCAAGCTATGATTTTGTTCTCTTCTGCTGATCCTGGAGTTGTCAGATGATCATACAATTGAATCAGATTTGATTTTGGCTTAGTTATCTCCCTTACAGTTGCTCCCAAAGGCCAAATTTTGGTGGGAATTACATCCCTTGTCTCCTTGATAAGCTTTTCTTTCCCTTTGTGCATATCTTTACTTTCAACTACTATTGGCATAGCAGGGGATGGTTTTGTTTGTTGTTTATATGCAGGATTAGGTGCCCCAGTTCTGAATCTAACACCAGCTTCCAATTCAACCTTCATCACATAATGCATCATGTTTCTAAGCTCAGCCACAGTTCTTCCCTTCAATTCATGAGACTCATAATTATGGCTTTGCAACCAATATATCATGTTGTACTTGGTGAGCTTTTTGGTGTCATAATGACCCAATTCATGCTTTATCTTCTGGATTGATTGATATTTTGTGAAGGTTTTATAGTTACACACAAGTAACACAAACCTAGCTGCATCAAACTCTTTCAATACTTGCTTCATCTCATTTATATTCATCCTTTCCACCATGTCATAAGGAAAATCATTGTTGATCAGATCCATGAATATGGAGGATTGGGCTCTTTCTTCGAATATGTCTTCAATAGTAAGCAAGTCATCAGACCTTGCTTCTTCAGCAGCCATGGGAGACTCAACCTTGGTTAAATCCTCCTACTCAGCATCACTCTCTTCTTCATTGTATTGAATTGGTTTGAGAGTAGATAGATCTGCTGATGGAGTGTGCTCAGGACTTCAGCTCTTATTCCTCCCATATACATTCTCTTTCTGTTATACTTGATGGTTGGTTCTTTTGGCTTCATCAATAGAAGGTTAGCTGCCAATGATGATGTTGGTTGAGCAACTTCTTGGATTTGTTCTTGATGAATATCCAATTCATGTACGGGCACCTTCTTTTTTAGAGATTCTATCTCTTCATCTTTTACTTTCAGTAGATCAGATTGTTCAGAGATAGTTTTTAAAGCTTTGTTTAGCTCAGACATAAACTTCTCCTTTTCTTTTCTTTCATTATCAACAGAATCAAGGGACTTAGTTATCAACTGATCTATAGTGTCAAACACTTCACTATTTATTTGAATTTCTTCTCTTAGCTTCTTGATGGTTGCTTCTTGAGTTGCAATTGTTTCATCTTTCTCCTTCATCTTCCTTTTCAACTCTCTCAACTTCTCCAACTTTTGATTACTTTTGATGATTAGATTGTTATATTTAGCAACAAAGAATCTTTTACTCACATTAATCTCCTCTTCTCTTAGATCATCTTCATCAAAAGCAGTGATGTCATCAAAGTGAGTATCACTCTCAACTTGTTGTTCTACACAAGCAGCTTCAATTTGTTGATCCACTTCCTTGTCATTCTTCCCCTCAGCTTCTAAACAAATTTCTTCTATTGCACCATCTTTCATTTCATCATCATTATCATCTTCAAGATTGATAATTTCAGTGAGTGCAGGGCTTTCAGTTGGTGAGGTGAGTTTAGGAAATGGGGAGAGGAAGTTTGTTGTGTTTTTAGATGAGAAGGTGTTTGATTGTGATTGGGTGAGAATGGTTTTGTTGTAGTAGTATATAGTAATGATTGGGATTAGGAAGGGGAGAAAGGTTGGGTGTGTTCACTTGATGGTGAATTCAGTTGAGCAAGTGGTGTTTCTGGTAGATTTATCAAAGGAGTTGGTGGTGGAGAATGTGGTTCTTATTATGGTGATGGATGTGGTGGTGATTGTTGAAAGTGATCAGGTGAGAATATTTTTGTTATAGCAGTATTCAATGATGATTAGGAATGGAAAGGAGAGAAGGGTTGTGTGTGTTCACTTGTTGGTGAATTGAGATGAACACGTGGTGTTTTTGGTTGATTTATCAAAGATGTTGGTGGTGGAGAAAGTGGTTCTTGTTCTATAGGTTCAGGGGACTCAGCAGGTGGTGCTTGTTGTTGTTCAATGTATATAAGTTCTTATGGAATGTTTGCATTTTCATCTATTACATGTGCAAACATCTCCATATCTCTTCTTTGATATTGCCCATTGATCTTATTAAGCACAGACCTCCCAAGGTGAGATTGAACAAAAACTCCACCTTCTCTTTGAATGTTGGGCAATACATCATTGATGATCACTTGGAGAAATCTAGGGAACATGTACATCTTATCTTCTTTTTGTACCCTAATGTGGTCACATAAGTACCCAAAGATGTATTTAGCATAATTGTATCTTCTTCCTTCAAACACACCAATTATCCCAGATGAGATGTGCCTTGAAAATCTATCTAGCCCAGATTTTCTATTTGACATACACTTCAAATAAGTATGGCACAGAAACCTATAAGGTTTGCACAACCTTCCTTTTTTGATCTCTCCATTCTTGTAATCTCCATCATATCCCATCAGACGAAAGATTCTTTCAATGTAATAATGCTCAAACACTTCTGGATGTCTCTCTTCTTGTTCTCCTAGCTGTAACACCCTCCTGATGATTCTTTCATCAATCCTTAACTCTTCATTTCTTATGGTTGAATAAATCACCTTTTCATTATCCTCCTCCTCTCTTCTTACTGTACTCCAAAAATCTATCATATGTTCTCAAATAATTGATTATATCTCTACACCGTTCGGTCACTGGGTCTTCAGCGTTAAGATATGCACAAATATTATGTTCTTTTGTAAATCTATTAGCCATCTTGATAATGTTGAGTGTTCGATGTGATGATGTTGAAATTTAAGTATGGATGGTTGTGTGGAGTGGGTAATTTAAATGTTGGCTGAAAGAGGGGTTTATGGGATGAGAGCGATTTTCTAGGTCTGAAAAAGTGAATAAGAATGACAACGGTCAAGAATATTATTTATACTCCCTAAGAATATTTAAATCCTTTTATTTAATATTGTGGGACCCTTAACCCTCATTACCCTTCCTTGGTTGTTTGGATACACAATCATGTTTATCCGTAAGTTAATTCTTCCGCAGAACCACAAGTTAATTCTTTCGCAGAACATCTACAGAAGGCAAACTTGTTATGTTTTTGTTGTATGATCCTAACATGTTGTTAGATCATTTGTTGATTGCTGTTGGACCTTGTTGACTTTGCTTCATGGCAAATGTACATGAGATGATTTGGTTAAAAACTTCAGATATCCTGCTGCCAAGTTAGTGCTCAAGCTCCAACTTTTTTCATTTAAAAGTGATAAACTCATTTTTCATGCTGATGACTACTCCCCCTAAATTTAAGATTAATGATGAACTTATGCATTTAGCAGAAATTTATAAAGAGAATAGCATGAAAAGCAATTATCTGTCCATCATATTAGCAAAGAAAAGAACATAAACAATATCTTTTGTATTTTTGTTTATAAGCAGAAACTACACATAACATATTTACAAGCATTTAAACCATAAAATGGGATCATACTATGACACTAAGCAACTTCCTGAAGAATTTTGTATGAGGATAGTAGACATAGATCTAGTGCTGATTGCAAGTATTATGATCTACATAAATTCAAGCAAGAGTACACATTCAACTTGTCATGTTGTTTATCATGTTTTGGTATTGATTAAAGATATACAAATATGGACTCCACATTCAATTCACATTAGAATTTGTCCTCCATTTATGAGTCAATTCATCACTTTTTCACACTTGAAATTAAATCATAAGCTCTATCTTAAGATTTCTTTGAAATCTTACTAATGCTGTTGATATGATTTTTATGCTCTTTAAGATAATATACAATTGATCACATTGGATTCTTTTAGAGCTGTTCTTTTTCAGAACTTATTGATGATCAGTATCAGGTCACCTGGTCTTTACTCACGTAAAACAATGTGCCTATGAACCCAGGTCTTTGCTCATGCAAAACAGAGGGTCCATGATGTGCAAAGATAGAGGTTATAAAGTGCCGGAACATAGTGTGCTTGGGTGACTAAGTTGATCATAGCAAGATAAGACTTACTTGCTTGCTCCTCGAAATGGAATTGCCCATAATTAGTCACCTTGGCATTATGTTAAGCATGGACTTGTTTATTTTCCACTCAAGCTGAACCTACTCACATATCAAATCACATCTGATCAGTCTTTATTGTAAGTTAAAAACCAGGCTAGTAAACAAAGGTATAGTGTGGGGTCATTTCCCATGATATGAATTGCTTTTTCAAGAAAACATATTAACAAGACAATATTTTTTTTGAAGTTTTATATGTTTTATGGATGTTTTTGGCTTTTTCATATAGAGTATTTTAAAGGACAAATCATGCTTTTCTTTGTGATAATGACTAATCTAAGTTGATCATGCCTAAAGACTCAATTAAGAAATTAAATCTCACTAAGTCAAAGGCTTTAGTGAATAAATCAGCAAGTTGACTTGTTGTATCCACTTTGATCAACTTTATTATACCTTTTTCTGAGCAGTCTCTCAGAAAATGATATCTAATTTCTATATGTTTTGTTTTACTATGTTGCACTGGATTAGCAGTTATGAACATAGTAGCTGAGTTATCTATGTGAATTGGTGTTTGAAGAAAATTGTAACCATAATCAAATAGTTGGGTTTGCAACCATAAAACTTGAGAGCAACAAGCTGAAGCAGCAATGTACTCAGCCTCAGTTGTGGATACTGACACATTTGTTTGCTTTTTGCACTGCCAAGAAACTAGTCTTGGTCCAAATGCTACATATGAAGCATTTTTGTGTTTGAAATCATGGAGGAGAGGACAGTTTCCAGTCATATGCCTGGACAAACCACTCTCAACATACCACTTGTTGTCAGTCCTCCATGGATGTTCCTGTACAAATAATGAAATCAATTAGAGCGTGGAGCCCAAGCCTTAATGGTCTTGGGCTTGCCATTGGTATCTAAGATTGTTACTCCCTCATGGATGAGCCTAGATGTCTCAGGGTTGTTTTTAGACTCATTTGATTCATTATGGTTTGTTTGGGGTGAGGATGATTCTATTAAAGATGAACTTGAAGCACTTTGTTCTTGATCCATAAGCACTTCCTCTGTCACCTATTCTTTGAGTATCTTGTTCTTTGAACTTGATGATGATACTTGATTAGAGAAAGTTTCTGCTTCTTTTGTCTTTGATTATGGTACTTGATTACTCTTTTCAAAGTGGTCATAGAAGGCTTCATCTTCTTGCAAATCTACCTTCTTACGAGGAGTCATGCTTTGAGAATGTTGCTTCTCCTTCTTCCTCTTTGTTTGATCATCAACAGATGTTAGCTTCTTTGCCTTTGGAACCTTTTGTTTTGGTTGCTGCTTCTTTTGCTTTGAACTTGCCTTACTTTCAGTGGATTATGAGTCTGATTCAACATTCTCAGACTGTTGCTTCTTTGGAACTTTTGATTTGTTCTTCTTGTTGAAGTAGCAATCTTGAGTAGAATGGTGATTCTTGTTGCAAATAGCACAGTGTTTGTTGAAGTAACAATCAGCAGTCATGTGATTGTTCATGTTGCATATGGAGCAATAGCTACTGAAGTAACAATCATTTGTGTTGTGATTATACATGTCATACCACTTACAATATTTTCTTTAACTTCACTCCCAAACTCCATCACTTTCTTCTTCTGCTGCTTCTTTAATTCTCTCTCAAACTTTGCAACTGAAGTATCTTTACCTCTACCAGACATGATGTCAAATGGTTCTTGTTGTTGAGGATTAACAACTCACTGTTGTTTCTTATCTTTATTATTGTAGATGATTGCTTCTTCCGTAGATCTTCTACGGATGTTGACTGTTTTGAAAGAGCAACATTTGTCTTCTTTCGTGGATATTCTACGGATGGTTCTGAGACGGTCTTCTTCTTTGGATTTTCTACGGATGATTCTGAAACGGTCTTCTTCTTCGAATTTTCTGTGGATGGTTCTGAAACGGTCTTCTTCTTCGAATTTTCTACGGATGGTTCTGAAATGGTCTTCTTCTTCCGCGTGTGTTCTGCGGAAGTGATTTTCTCTTCTTCAATGGATCCAATAGTTCTTTTTGATGAATGAGTTTTGTGCTTCTTGTTAAGCTCATGAATTCCTTCATTTAATTGAGCAATTCTTGTGTAGATGGTCTTCAACATATTTCTTTGTTTGGGAGGATAAGGTAGCTTAATCTCCTCAAGAACTTTGGGAACTATAGGTTCAATTAACACATTCTTCCCCTTACCCAAACAAGCACATTTTTGCTCATTAGGCTCATCAAACTCATCCAGGTCATCACAATCATCAAAGTTAAATTCTAATTCAATTTGTTTTAAACATTCTGATTCAGATGAGTCAGTTTCAGTGACCTCAGTGTCTTCACCACTTATCAATTCATTAATTTCAATTTTTGGTTCAGTTTTTGTACTTGATACAAAATGGTTTGACAAACTATTGGTCATTGACTCAGGTAATATGGTGTAGTTATCATTCAATGGAGGTGCAACAGTATGAAATCCAAACCCATACCTGTTCTTTGTTTCAATATGAGTATTCAAAAGTTTCTCATATTGCTGAGATGATAATTGAAACTTCTGAAGTTTCACTTCTATGGATGCATGATCAGAAATTGATTTTGTTAAAGAGGTGGTCAGATGCTCAATTTGTGCTTTCAAATTATATTTTTCAGACAAGAGTTTATCCAAATCCTTTTGTAAAGAAGTGATTTTGACTTGATATAATTTGTGTTCTCTCATATGTGATTCATTCAAAATCATAGTTTCTTTGATTTTATCAGCTAATTGTTGAGCATGGACTCTATATCTTTCAACCTCTTCAACACATCTTGATGAACATAATCTATCCCTTACCTCTCTAGCCATAGGTGGAATTTTGTTCTCCATGTTAGCCAACAATGATTGATTCTCCTCCAGAACTTCTTTCTCATACATGCTCCAATCATAAGTACCATCCTGCAAGATAATTAACCTAGTTTCTTTAGTGTTACTTGTACCTGCTGAAGAGCTTGTTGCTGGTGGGGATGAGTTTGAAGTTGAGGTTGCTTGAAGTTTCTTTGGTTTGCTTGTCTCAAGTCACTTGTTGATTGCTGATTGCATTCTCTTGAAAAGTGACCATACAAATTGCACTTGTAGCATCTCACTTTGGATTTATCAACACCAATCTTTGTAGTTCTTCCTACAACAGTCAATCCCTTATTCCTTCTCAAATACATCTTAGCTCTGTATGCAATCATGCCATTTTCCATTGTAAATCCATTTCCTCCATTTCATCAATGAAGTTCTTCAAGGTCTTGTTGACAAATGTGAGCAGGGGTCAAAGTACTACCCAGTTAAGCTTGAAAGCTTGAAGAGAAGGCTGCAAAGGCTACCTTTTGCTCTTCTGATTCTAGTACCACAGTAATTGGTTCAGATTGAGTGTTGCTTTTATTGGTTGTGGATCCCTTTATGGATGTAGCATTTAAGGTTTTTGTATCGTCAAGTTTCCCTTTCACTTTCTTGTTTGAACTGCTTTGAGAGTTTGATTTAAAGGACTTTGCTACATAGAAAGTTGCTTCATCTTCATCATCACTTTTAACATAAGAGCTTCCATCATCATCATTGGAAATAAATGCACTTCCAGCACCCTTTGTTTCTTTAAATTGATATGGTGCAATTGGTGCTTTTACACTTTTGTTTCTTGTTTTATCCTCCAATTCTAGAGCTTCCACCTTTGCTACCAAAGTGTCTAGTCCAATTGCTTTTAGATCAATGGTATTCTTGAACATAGACACAGTTTGAGTCCAACTTTCTAGCAAAGTATGGAGCATCTTTTTATTCAACTCCTCATTACTATATTTCAACTCAAAGATGTTCATTTTAGTAACAAGTTGCATGCATCTGTGGAGTTGTTGAGGAACAAATTCACCCTCAATATGATGAAAAGTCTCATATTGTGAACGAAGGGTATCCTTCCTAATGCTTCTGATCTCATCACTTCCTTCACACAAAGTGTGAAGAATCTTCCACAAAGAGTGGGCTATTTTGTAAGCTTTACATCTGATCAAGAGGTCTTCAGGTAAAGCCATAGTAAGCATACTATAGGCCTTAATATCAATTTTGACCCTCTTAGCATCTTCAGGAGACAGAACTTTCAAACTTATGGGCTGATTGTTGTCATTATAATCAGGTCTAAGAGCAGGTGGAATGTAGGGACCTTCAGTCATAGACACCCATAAGTCAGAATCAGTGTAATTAATATGGTTCCTGAATCTAATTTTCCAAGTTTTAAAATCAGCTTTGTTTTCCAATTTTGGGGGTTGATAAGCTGAGCCAATAATTGAATTACTCATTTTAGTTAACTTTGTAATTATCAAACTTTCAACTGATCTAATACCCTATGAATGTGTAAAGTAAACGTAATACAAACACACTCACACAACAAAAACAAATCATTGATAATACTGATATTAAATCAGTTAAGACAAAAATTCCATTTGAATATTAGGCTTTTGTTGAGAATAAGCTAATTAATGACAAACTCTTAACTATCAGACAACTAAGTAGTTGTGGTCAAAATTAGACAAACCTCTTAGTAAATTCTCAGATGATTTGAATTTGAGATGTTAGATGATGGGATCTATTCAAATTTGTTTGAACAACCTTTAAATATCAAACAACAACACAAATCCATGAATCAAAATGATTTTGATGTAGATCGGAGTTAATCGAGCAATGGAACAGTACTCGATGATTGATATAACAGGGTTTGATGATTTTAACTAATCATACCAATTCATTGAGTAAAATACATTTGTTAGCTATTGATTAGCTAAACCCAACTTGTGTTTTGATTAAATTTTTCAACAACACGCTTAAATCTGAGTTATGAACTCTCAAGCTGTGATGAACACTCAAAAGCAATTTTAAGCTAAATTATCATATCTAATCAAAAACTGATAGATCTAATGAAATTAACAACTAATTAGACTAATCAAAACTGATAGATCAATTGATCAAGATCAATGAGCACGAGGCTCCGATACCACCTGTGAATCCATGGATCAAAGTAGAAATTTATCAGTTTGATTGAACAAATAATGATCACGGAATTATCACAACTCGTTTTTTATTTAATTGTTTAAGAAATTGTAATTGTAACGTAAATCAACGAAGAACAGATGAGAGAAATGGAAAACAAGTTAAAATAATATGGTAAACAAATTTGCTTCAAATGATTTCCATTAATACTGAATTGGTTACAATCGGTTTTGATTTTTGCTTCAAATGATTTCCATTAATACAATCAATCTAGACCTAACAGTCCCATGTCTCTATCCATAATGGATGAGCACATCATAGTGATCAAGCAGAAGATCAAGAAAGGTAAGCTTCAAGACTTGCATTCTCCACCAAGTCAAGCTGCACCTAAAGCTGAGGTTAAGGTTAAACCCCAACAAACAACATAACCTGAACCTAGTGCTGATCCACAGCCAGCTTCATCTTCTAACCCACGGTAGGGTCCTGAACCTTCTTCTGAACACGTGAAGTGGAAGGACCAAACTGAGAAGGATAAAGAAGGAAGCCAAGGTGATCAAGACCAGCCTTCTCAATTGAAGTACAGAAAGAGGAAGAGGATGGCCATTAGAAGAGATTCAAAGAAGAAGAAGAAGTTCAAGGCATCCACCTCTACACCTAAGGATAAGTTAGAACATCCTAAGAGTGAACCAAAAGAGGCTGCTCAGCCAACTTCCTTAGTTGTGGAGCCTTTAGCTGCTGAGAGACCCATCTTCTCTTTGGTATGTCATAAGAGATCAAGGAGGTCCATAGGTATTCTTCATGCAAAACATACTTGACCTCCCTACTCATGATCTCTTAGACATAAGGAGATACTATAAGAGCCTGAGTAATCCAAACCAACTGATAAAGAGAGGAATGGCTCCAATTCTAATAATGGCTATACATAAGTAGAAGATCAAGACTCATAGTAATCTTTAAGTTATCAGCCTAAGAGGAGTTTGTAAGAGTTATTTTAAAGGCTGATGCTAACCAAAGATCTCTCAGCATGCAACCAGAGTACAAGGAAGTTACTTCAGAAGATACTTCGGAAGATTTGACCATGCACAAAGAAAAATTTACCAAGTGTCAAATCTTTTGAAGCCAAAGACAAAAATCTTCCAAAGCCAAAAATGAAGTCTTCCGAAGTCTAAAGACAGAGTCTTCCAAAGCTTGAAGACTGATTTCTTCCGTAGACTTTGAAGACATGTGTCCCTGACACACTTTTGACAAAAGCTGAACCCTTCCGCTGCACAGTTCTGAAGACTGAACAACTTTCCGCTGCCAGTTCTGAAGACTTACCAACTTATACAAGTTGGTGAATATGTCCATACTTTTGTCAACTATATATTATGGTGTCTGTATCTATAACTTTCTATTCTTGTACTTTTATCCTTTTTATAATATAATAGGATGTGAGCTATGGCATATCATAGTCACATGTCAAAAGGCAATCTGCCTTTTGGCTATACACTGATCTTGTTGTCTAGATTAGTGTCTAGCTAGCCTTCAAAGTAAGGCCGGTTATAGGTTGTAGTATAAAGTATCTCGTGTACCCAGTATTAGGACTAAGTAATTGTAACACTTGTAAAATTACTTGGGAGCAATATACATCATCCTTGAAAACTATATTCTTGTGTTCTTGAGTTCTTTACTTGTTTATTCTTTATTTTTTTGTTTGGTTCCCTATTTGATCTAGTAAGTGTGACATCTCCATCTGTGAAACCATTATAGAACAAACCATAACCTGTCCTACAAAAAGGTAGTTGATAAGGTTGAAGACTTTGTTAGAAAGTTTATGACCGGTGATCTACTAAGATGTTGAACATTTTCAAATAACTGGTATTACTGAAAGTAGTCAAGGTTTGTCTATTTCAGAGGAAGATGTTCCAAGTTTAGAGCATAGTGAGATTGTTCAAGAAATAGAAGTTATAGTTTGAGGATTTCCTAGATGAATTTAGTAAAGTTGAAAAAAAGTTAGAAGGTGATGCTGAGGATAGTCTTGAAGCTAAGATGGTTGTTGATATTCATGAGTTTAAAGTTTAGAAGAAGAGTGTGTGTTGAAGTTGATCAGGTTGGAGATACAAAGTGTTCTGATGTCGTTGAGCCTGCTCTAGCAAATTTTGATGAAACAAAAGTTGTGGAAGGAAAAATTTACAATGCATTCATGGTTGATGTTGTCGAAGACATATTTGAATCCTCAAATTGGAAAACTAAGCTATATGATGATCTTTGTTCATCTGAATGTCTTGATAAAGTATAATGGTATCGAGCTCACAATGAAACTCTAATTTTAAAACTTAAGAAACTTTAGCATATTAATAAAAAATTCAAATAGATCAAAGATTTTTTAAAGATACAATTGATGGATTAAAATTCTCAAGGTAAGAACACCATTTGAATTTATCCTTCCACTTGGAGGTCTTATCATTCCTCTTGGGCCATCTTACTTTATCTCCAAGATCTCACATTACGAATATAAGACCTAAATTGTCAAAAAAAAACAAGAAGTATATATCTCTTCCTCCTCATCATCTTCCATAGGATTGACCCTATGGTTGTGGGATTTTGAATAAGGTTTACATCTGTGTTGTTTTAAGACAAGGATTCTTACTTTTGGTTAGGTGATCGTAATTGGACGGTGTGTGGATCCTTTTTTGGATCCTCTTATCCTTTTTAAACCTTATAAATATTAGAGCTTGATTCCTGACTTCATCCAAATTTATGCATAGGTTCATCATGAGATCTTCATGAAATAAAGAGTCTCTTTTCAACCCTATTTTAAAAGCTTGAACTATAGTAGCGGCATCAAGAATCAGGATATCCAAGGATTCTTGACCAAACCTATTTACATAATCCCTTAGGTACTCATTAGAATCCAAAGCAGTACTTGGTCTTCATTCCTAGTCATTAGAGGTCTCAGTCGATGGTTAGAGAGAGAGGAGAAGGTGATTTTTTATTTAGATTTCTTAATACCACTTGTCTCCTATTTATAGTG
Source organism: Flaveria sonorensis (assembly GCA_025506505.1). NCBI lineage: Eukaryota > Viridiplantae > Streptophyta > Magnoliopsida > Asterales > Asteraceae > Flaveria > Flaveria sonorensis. The sequence goes on from CM046434.1 coordinate 19,790,676, forward strand.
TTTAGGATGATCAATTCTAAATGATTGTGATTATGTAATTTGAAATTCAAATCATTTTAAATACACGCGCGCACCCGCGCGCGCACACACACACACACACACACACACACACATATATATATATATATATAATATAATATATATATATATAATATATTATTTATTTAGACAATTATTATCAAATAATAATATATATATATTAAAATATAACTAGATACTTTTAGATATTATAAATAATTATAATCTAATAATAGTTATCTTAGTAATCAGCTAAATTATTTAATAATACTAATATATACAAATGTATCGATATTATTATAGGGGAGGGATCAAATGAGAACTTTCTTTTTCTATGAGAATTTCAGGAACCAATGTGAGCCACTAATTATCTATGGCAAAATGGTAATTAACAAAAAACATAATAAAAATTATAAAATGAAAAATAACATAAAAATAAAAAATAAAAACACAAAAATTTCTCTAGTTTTCCTGTTTCATATAAAAATTTACAAAAAATAAAAAAAATATTGTTTTTTACGAAATTCATTTTACATATGTGTAATACCGGATTTACACATGTGTAAATCCGGTGACATGTGTAAATCCGGTGTTACACATGTGTATAACCAGATTTACACATATGTAAATAACGGATGGACATTTTTAAAAAATATATATATCGATATGGTAAGCGTTGGAAAGAGAAAAAAATACTGAAATTAATGGTGAATATTTTTTGAAAAATAATGTCGTGAAAAAAAGTTATGAGCGTTTTAAAAAAAAAGGGAAAATGACATATGACTTGCATGTGATAAAAAATATGTGGCTCATATTGATTCCTAGAGTTCTCACAAAAAATATCTCAAGATAACCCTATCCATCTATTATATATTTTAATTATTATCAACTAATAATTATTTTACAATAATAACTATCCGTTAGTTATAATAATTATCTGATAATAACTACTTATTATTTATGTTAATCCAATTTATATAAATAATCATTGATAATCACAAATTGTCTATTCTACTAAATGACATCAACATTTATTACTCCAAATAATAAACTGTTGATTTTCATTATACCTCTCATACATGATTCGTTCCTTTGATACGATGGCCGATGTTTGACTCTATAGAATCACCCTCATCAGCGGTATTGACCTATGTTGATGCTTGAGTTTATGAGTTCCAATAGAAAGAACCTGAGATATTACTTCTTCCCAAAAGAGGAATTCTCTTGTCTTTCTCTTAGTCCCCATGCATACGAAGTCATGTCTTTACGCATTCCATATGTCGACTCATACAAAGCAGGCAAATAAGTCAAACCCAAAGCTTTAAAACATCTAAGACTCATCACTTTATGCCTAGGCTCATTACTTTTTCTTATTCCTTACCCTATTGGTTGGCTCACAAAACTATTTGATGAGTGGAACTATGTTATTAGATTACTCCTTATTCATTAAGCTCGACTTTAATGCATACTAATTTAGTTTGGCTCGTTAGACCATTCTTGGTTTTTGATTAGGTAGAAGAGAAACATGTTTACAGGACTATAAGAAATTCTCCATTAAAATCATGAAATTCTCTATTAAAATCTCTTTTAGTGCCCTCTTTCCTTTCGTTCCGTTGCACCCGCGTAGCTAAATCACCTATATTGAATAGACAATGCTTCTAACAACGTACTTTAGGGGCTGGGAGTGGTTCCACAGGCACCTTCACATCTACATCTACTTAGAACAAGCATGTATACACAAGCAAGCTTGAATCCTATTATTTTAATTGAGCTCTATAAGTTGTTATGCACGAGTGCTACAGGTTGGTTAAGACAGGGTAGAACAGTCTGGTTGCTTGTAAGGCTTGTAACCTTTCGGTCACGAGTTTAAATCCTATCTCTAAAAAAATTTTTAATTAATAAATTTAAATGTTTTACTCCGGTAAGTATTAGTTAGTTAACACCTATTCTTTTGGGATAGAATGCAAAAAAAAAAAAAAAAAAAAGAAAGAATGGAACCACTACACTATGATGACTAACTATATCAAAACCTTTAGCATATTATTTTAGAATTTTAGATATTAAATAAATGACTTTATTTTAGGCAGATAGCGGGAATCGAACTTGTGTCTTTTCCTAGGCAAAGAGAAAATTTACCACTCTACTCTATTTGTTTTTTTGTTTCGCCCTTGATACAATATGTCTATAACACAATATGTCCACAAAGGTATGTTATATACGTCTAGAGCATATTTTTGCAGTATTAGGCTGGAGACTTTATTCATTTCAAGCCCAAATTTTCTATTAATTTGAATGAAAAATAAGAAGCTAATTTATCATTTGTTGTTCCATCACTAAACAGAATGCAAAAGAAAATAAAGGTTTATTATTCACTTTTCTGAATATCTAAATTTTTATAGTTGATTGTATAATATAAAACCATAAATACACAACACAAAAATGGGCTTTTATTCTATCTGTCATGATTCTTTTTCTTTTTTGAATCATAATTCAATCAACTGAGTTTATTTTAAAATGTAACTTCAATCAAGTAAGAGGAATTTCTTTCATTAGTAGATTATTCAAGTAAGATAGAGTCAAATCCGGTTCACATATCTATTGTGTTTTGTTTGTGGTTTTCAAAACTCACGCAATGCGTGAGGTCTAATACCCCTAGTTTAAAATAATAATTAAATGTAACATTCGATCATATACCAAGGAAAGAGAATATAACCTCAGAAAAGAAGCCATCTTAGAGCATTCACATTAGTTTTTCCATCATCATCCTCATATTTATATTAAAAACACTATTTTTTTACTATCTCTTTCAATTAAATAATACTTTTTAATATCTTTATCATTATATTTTCCTTTCCTCCACTCACAACCACTTTTAAATATATTAAAAAATTTATGGGGGTTGTACCGTGTTTCCCCAAATATGGGGAATCACGGTACAATTCCCATAAATATTCCCCCTCCTTCACCAACAACCATCTACCAAAATATAAGGCACACGCTCACATCGAAAATAAGGAACCTAACGTGAATGCTCTTATAAAGTTTAAAAAGGAGAAGGTTTTACCCTTTCTAGTGTTTTTTTTATTATTTTCGTTAGTGTGAATGCTCTTATAAAGTTTAAAAAGGAGAAGGTTTTACCCTTTCTAGTGTTTTTTTATTATTTTCGTTATTTTACTCCTAAATGACATTATCTAGTATTTTTTAGGTATTTGTTTTTCTTCTTAGGCATGCTTTCTACTGTCACTATTAGAAAACTAGGTAATTGCCACTAAAATTTGTGACCGAAAAAACGGTCGCAAAATTTGCAACCGTTTTGCGACCGAAATCAAAACGGTTGTAAAATTAGCGATCAAACAAGATTCGGTATCAGAACGGTTGCTAAGTTTAGCGACTAAACAACGGACTCAACATTTGCGACCGCCAAATGTGGACACAAAACAGTTGCAAGTAAATGAAAATAATTAAAAAAACAGTTAAATATTGGTGGTAAAACGGTCGCAATATATGCGACCGGCTATTAACAATAGCAAATCGAACGCAGATATGAAAAAAGTAGAATTTGTTTTAAGATATTGTTTTATGGATTACAAAATGCACCCTCCTTTTGATTTCAGCTTCTAATCTTGAACGGATCATGTGGTTTTAATACAAAATACACCCACTTTTTGATCTTATGATAAGTGGAACCTGAGCAGCATGTTCTGACCATAAGCAACTTCATTAATTGCAAAGTCGATCACTGTTGATCTTTGATAGACTGTTACGCGTCCTTCACTGCAATTTCATCTTCAGCATTTATCATATAACTGCATACTTGATCTCTTTGTGTAAGCCATTATAATTAAACAGAAAACAATTTGAAATAATCATCAATCTGTGTCTTATCTAGAAGTCTGATAATATAAGGAATGACAATCCAAGAGAACATACTAGCTTGTTTTTGAGTTAGTCAGGTTAGGTCTTAGAAACGTCTCAAACTAAGAAAGATACACATTGAATAGGCCACGTAATATGAATATGCATAGCAAAATAATATTTTGATTTGGATGCTTTAAATTTAAACCTCTTTTAAATGGTAAGTCAATAATGCACCATTATTAAGCAATAAGCAATCAAGTATGTAACATATATGCTTTTTTTTCACATTTTAGGATTCATATATTAAACCATCATTTGACTTATCATTTTCTGAATCTAAACTTTATGATGATCTATATGTTTTGTTAAACTTAGACTTTTGGTACTTGTTCTTTCTTTTTCTTTTCTTTTTTTTTTGTTTTGAATTTGCTCTATTTGTTTGTCAATTAAAGTTCTCTACGATATCATAATCAAAATCTACCCAAGTTCAATTAGGAACGGATCATTTTCGGATGGGATTTTTTAACTAAAACATGTAATATGTTTGAATTTTTACTCCAAATCTGACCAAACCTGCACTTTAACAAGTATTTGTGATCACCCTTTTTACATCACATGAATATGTGTTCTATTTCAGAACTCATCATGAGTATTTTGTCTAATGAACCTTGCTGGTTGCATCAATTATGAATAATTCCATCCACAATTAAAACAAAATCCATAGTAATTATTAAAAACACTTGTAGTAGAAGAAGATAACGACCTTGCTAGTTGAAATGTTTATTATTTTTTTGACATTATTTACTGTTTTGTAGATAGAAGATTTGAACGTGATTATCCATGAGCTCATAAAAGACAAAGAAGATGAAAAGGATAGGTTAAATGGAATTACTAAGGAATTGATGGAGAAAAGAAAAAAAAAGATAAGGTGAAGAAATGCTAAATAAGATGAAAAAAATTAGACTAGTGGTAAGAACTATGGCTCAAAATGAGCAATTATCGGGTTAGACTATAAATAATTTTATTTTGAGTGTTCGTATGTTTATTATGTTTAGATAACTCGGTTACTTGACATTTTAATTTGAACTTTTAAACAGATTGTTTTATATAGTTTTGGATCTTTGATATGATTAAATTTTGAAATATATGAACATCATTAGCAGCTTTAAAATAAAATTTCGCTAAAACAGTAGGAAAAATAAGGCAAAAAGCAAAAACAGTGCAAATCAAAATCGGTCAGAAAAAAAGACGGTCGCAAATCGGTCGGAAAAAGAGTCGGTCGCAAATCAGCCGGAAAAAGAGTCGGTTCGCGAAGTTTGGTTGCAAGCGTAACAGCAGTCACAAAATGGCGTGTTTTTTTCAATCGCATTTTTACTCGCAAAAGGGCTTTTGCGAAGGTTTTGTGATGGAAAATGCAGTCGCAAATGACCAATTTTTGTGTTACACGTTTGCAGATAAGAGTCAAAATATTGATGACCAAGTCCGATTCCCAAGACAAGAAAGAAATTTGTAAATCGAGTTGACATTCAGATGATTCATGAACCAATTGTATAATAAACCACTCTTTATCAAGTTATAGGATACATATACTTTAGATAACATTGGAACCAATACTTTTCTCCAGACACCCAAAACCTACATATAAGATCGATCATACCATTTATTTATGATTTGCAGCATCTGATATGATGAGCAATGTTATTTACTAACTGGAGCTTAAGGTAAAAGAAGAGTGGATCCTTCTTTAAGGAGAACAAAGACACTACCACCATCGCCCCTTGAGATCCTAAGTTCTTCATCAAGGTAAGTTGTTAATAACCATGACTCTGCATTCGCTTGGGAGATGGAGAATTTTAACGGTGGTTGGTTGGAAATGGTCTTCGCAACGTTGGAAGCTGTGTCTTGGACAGATGTGATCAAGCCTTTGAAAGGAGACAGGTCGACTTTTTGTCCTAAAACTTCGACGTTTTCTGGTAACACAATGGAGTCTGTCAACTGTGGTGTCCCAATGATCCCTTCATCAAACTTTATCTGCCATTCAACCGACAACAGATGATTAATGTGTTGAATATGATTACCGAAAGTGATTTAAGCTGATTAATGCGTTTAATATGATTGCTGAAAGTGATTTAAGATGCTTACACATTACAAATACATTCTAAGCCACTTTTGACCCCTTTGACTCATGGGACATGTTTCAGTTTTAGCAATAATTGTATTTGACCTCAGATAAAATCCAAATGTTTGTAGGACTCACCTGCACACGCTTGGGACTTCTGACTTCAAATTTTGCGTTTGTAGTGATTGCAGTTGTGGACCCAAGTCCGGAAAAAACGACACAGTTCTGGACTGTGAAATTTTCAGAGTCAATGGTTTGTGATATCTCTTCAACCTTCACCACTGGCAGGGATCCCCTTGACAGCAAAGGGTACAATCCAAGGAAGGATGTATAGCTGCAGTAACACACACACACACACACCCACAAACGAATGTATCAAAGGTAGGAGTGCAAGCGAGCTAAGTCGCTAATAAACTACCACTAGAATGGCTTGTTAAAAGCTCGAATCAAGTCAAGCTTAAACAAGCTCGAACCGAGCTTTATTTTACGATGAAGCTCATCAACGAACTAGCATACACCAAGCCTAATTGCTGGCGTAACTGAACATATTTTATAAAAAACGCAATATTATTAATAAAACACAATATAGATGTATTATTATAAATATAAATATGATAAAAGATAATTAATATATATAATGTTATATATAAAAAAATAACTAAATAATTAACAAAAAATAAACAAGCATAGCCCGAGCTTTAAACACAGAGCTTGAAATGAGATGAGGTCGAGCTCAAGCTCTCTTTAAGCCAAGCTCCACTCAGCTAATTTATAGCCGTAGTCACAACAAGGATAGTGCAACACAAACAAGAAAGATAACAGCATCGCATACATCGATCACACAAGCATACGGACTTTGTACAATTTTGGTTCAGTTAATGTCACATTTGCTTGAATCAGTAGCCATCAAGCTCTTCCCTTACTGCAAAGATGTAGATATGTCGTATACATAACGTGATACTAGCCTATAACAAACAGAAAAAACTTAATGAACTTTAAAAGTGATTGACCTAGCTAACATCAACTACCATTCCGTGTTAACTTACAATAGTATCTGTTGGAAAACAGAGTGGTGGAAACCCACAAGTCTAGATCACATAATAACATGTATTACAACAATTTTATCAAAACTCCCAATATTTCCACGTTTGTATTGGGTCATGATCAAATTCATGTGGAATGGGTACTTCTACTGATCTCAAACCATCTAGTCATCATGTGATTGGTTTTTCTATTTGTTTCATGGCTTTTCAATTCCACTGCACAACAGTACCATCATCCTCCTTAACCTTTCTAGTCTGCTTACATCTTATAAGTTCTAATTTTTCAGTAGCCAGACCTAAAACCATAATTTATAATACGGTCTAGGTTTGTATAAAGAGGTTCGATAACCGACTATAATGACACGCACTACAACAATTTAACTCTGTCCCGACGACATCTATAGCGACGACATACGTCGCTGGTATAGATTGGGCTATAACGACGACATGTCGTTGCTATATAGTAATATTTTGACTGGTCAAAGTGGTCGCTGCAAAATAATACGCGGGATTTATGAAAATACCTATTCCGACGATATGTCGTCGCCACAGGTGAAGTTATTTAATTTTTTATTTTTTTCTATCTCAACTTACAGATTTAAAAAAAAAAATTAAAATCCACTTTTCCCGACTACATGTCGTCGGGATAGATGAAAAATATAAAAAAATAATTTCTCTGTGCCGACGACATGTCGTCGGGACAGGATTTTTTTAATTTTGACTCTATAGGGACGACTTTTTTTACTCTATAGGGACGACATGTCGTCGCTATAGAGTGCAGACCCCTTAAATCGCATTTCAGACCTTCTGCCCCTTTTTTCACCCCAAAAAACCCAATTTTTCTCCCGATTTTCATCTCGGTTTATATGCGTATTTGGTATCAAATTGAAGTGTTTGAAGGTAAGAATGATGTTATTTTACTATAATGAAGTTATATAATCTTGTTTTTATAAGTTTTATCTAAATTTTTATGTTTTAGGTGAGATTAAAGTTTAAAGCTTGAAATTAAAGGATTTGAAGATTTGAAGGTATGAAATTCGTTTAAAGCTTATAATTTAAGTGTTGTTTAGTGAATATGTTTGTGATTAGGTTTGTATGATTGTAAAAGTGTATATATATGTTAGTGTATGTAAGTTAGATGGTAGATTAGGTTATGCACACCAAGTGTTTGATGAAATGTCACTATATATATTTTCATGGTTTTAAGTTTGTATGTATTTTTATATGTGTTAATTTATATGTATATGGTTTGATGTATTTAGTTGTTTATGTATATGTTTATATGTAATGTAATTATGTAAATTTTGTATGTGAATGTTTGTATGTATTTATGTTTATATGTTTGTTCATTAGTATATTATATGTTTGTTTTTTGTAATTGTGTATGTAAGTATGTTGTATACTTGTATGTTTTTTGTATACTTGTAAGTGTGTATGTAAGTATGTTGTATACTTGTATGTAAGTATGTTTGTATTTTTGTAATTGTGTATGTAGGTATGCTGTATATTTGTATGTTTGTATACTTGTAAGTGATTAATGTTTATTATCTTTGCATAGGTATATTGTTGATGTTTATTGTCTATTTTTGTTGAAGCATGTCAACATATATTGCTCGAGGACATGGTGGGGATGGCGGGGATCTACCTCCGCATGGGGATCCAAATAGGATCCCAACAGGTTGCGAGTCTTGTAAGTTATTTGTTAAAGTTAAAAAATACATATTTATGTTGAACATAATCTATGTTTCCTAACTTTTCAATTGCATATATTAATGTAGCACAACCCGCGAGAAAAAGAAGATCAAAAGGAAAAAACATTAAATTATTTAAAAAATTTGAGCAAAACAAAGGCCAACCACTACCGATCGAAGTTGAAAGCAAGGGGGGCCAATATAAGTTTGTTGGAGAAAACAGCTCGGATTTTATAAGGTTAATCTCTAATGAGATTAGTAAGGTTGTTCCTTTCCATTATCCCAGTTGGCAAGCTGTTCCCGAGGAGTTTAAGAGAGCCATATATCCCACACTTTTTGTAAGTATACAAGGTTGCGTTTTTATCGTATTTTAATTATATAAGTATTACATGTTTTCTAATTACATGTTTTGTAGGAATATTTGACCTTGCTAGATGGAGGGAATCCGAACAGTGGGAAGGCGTAAGGCTCGGAATCAATGCCTAGTGTCAAAGAGCCTATAAAGATCGAAAGCAAGATCTAAAATCTCATTTTGATGATGTGGGTGGTTATGATGACGTGGAAACAACGTTAACTTGTCCTCCTGAGGGAACTGACCCGCAAGCATGGGCTCGGGTGATTAATGAGTTGTTCTTAGATCCTGCTTATAGGAGCCGATCTGAGGCAAACAAATTAAACAGAGGTAAACAACGCTATCCGAGTTTCCATGGGAGCCAATCATATGCACAGAAGAGACATATGGAGGTAAAAGTATAATTGTTATTATAAAAATAAGTATTAACTGTCGGAAGATGCATTTCTTAGAATTTTTATTATTCACAGGGGAGTGGACCGATTGATCTCTTTCAAAAAATGCATTTCAGAGAAGGCACGGGATGGGTGAATGCAACTGCAGAATCGGACTGGGTAAGTTTAAGTGTGTTTGGGTCAAAATGACCCATTTGAACTAACTTTTGTGTGATTCTAGTATGTTTAAGTATGTTTGGGTCAGAATGACCCGTTTGAACTAGCTTTTGATTGATTCTAGTATGCTTAAATGTGTTTGGGTGAAAATGACCCATTTGAACTAACTCTTGTGTGATTCTAGTATGTTCAAGTATGTTTGGGTCAAAATGACCCGTTTGAACTAACTTTTGATTGATTCTAGTATGCTTAAATGTGTTTGGGTGAAAATGACCCGTTTTAACTAACTCTTGTGTGATTCTAGTATGTTTAAGTGTGTGTGCCAAAATGACTCATTTGAACTAACTTTTGATTGATTCTAATATGTTTAAGTGTGTTTGGGTCAAAATGACCCATTTGAACTAACTTTTGTGTGATTCTAGTATGTTTAAGTGTGTTTGGGTCAAAATGACCCGTTTGAACTAGCTTTTGATTGATTCTAGTATGCTTAAATGTGTTTGGGTGAAAATGACCCGTTTGAACCAACTCTTGTGTGATTCTAGTATGTTTAAGTGTGTGTGCGCCAAAATGACTCATTTGAACTAACTTTTGATTGATTCTAATATGTTTAAGTGTGTTTGGGTCAAAATGACCCATTTGAACTAACTCTTGTGTGATTCTAGTATATTTAAGTGTGTGTGCTCCAAAATGACTCATTTGAACTAACTTTTGATTGATTCTAATATGTTTAAGTGTGTTTGGGTCAAAATGACCCGTTTGAACTAACTTTTGTGTGATTCTAGTATGTTTAAGTGTGTTTGGGTCAAAATGACCCGTTTGACAAATATTCAATATGTTTAAAGCAGGAAAGAATTCAAGAGGAGTATGTGAGATCCTCTAGCGAGACCGGTGGAGACTCATCTGCTGTTGATGAGATTCAATGCATTGAGCGTGCCTTAGGTCAAAGGCGAAGACATATACGAGGTGTTGGTCGCGTGGTGAGACATCCCACCCCTGATTTTTGTAGCTCGCAACCTCCTCCAACACAACATTTGCATGATGAAGTTGTAGAACTTAGACAACAGCAACAACAAAATCAAGAAACTATACAACAACAACAACAAATCCAACAACAACAACAACAACAACAAATACAAGAAATGCAACGATTACTTCAAGAGCAGATGGAAATGATGCGCTACTCGCAGCAGCAACGACCACCTGGTGGTCATTAACGTTTGTATTTTTGTTAGATTTTGTTGAATTTTAAACTAATTGTATGAATTATCTGTTTGTTAAACTTATATTTGAAGTTGTATGAATTATTAGTTTGTTAAACTTGCATTGGATTTTTCTTGATTATATGTTTGTTAAATTTTTCAAAAAGATAAGGTTCTGCATAAAATAAAAAAATAAAAAAATGAGATCAATAGCGACGACATATCGTCGCTATAGAGTATTTTCCTTTTTTTAAAAAAATTAAAAAAGACTGTCGTCGCTATAGAGTATTTTCCTTTTTTTTAAAAAAATTAAAAAACACCTATAGCGACAACATGTCGTCGCTATTGATCTCATTTTTTTATTTTTTTTATTCGATAAAATCAGAAACCACGACACTTATAGAAACGATTTGTCGTTCCTATAGAAAAACTTATGCCGACGACCTATATCCCGACGACATATCAGCCTATTACAACTAACTTTTGCGAACTAACTCTATAGCGACGACATGTCGTCGCTATAGCAAAATTAGCTATAGCGACGACATGTCGTTGCTATAAGGTGGCATATTTTCGTTGCTATAGACCCACTTTCTTGTAGTGGGTCTATTACATACCACTATATTCTATTTTACTCACTGCTATAGACCCACGTTCTATTTTCGTTGCTATAGACCCACCTCGCTCGTAAAATCTCGTTCAATTTACGGTTTGGTTGTAAATGAGCTGATCGGCTCGGTTTTATTTGTAAACGAGCCTAGCATGAGCCCACTCGATTCGGTTCGGATCGAATTGTTTTATAATTTAATTTTTATGTATATAATTATATATATACACACAAATATATAATCATATTATAGTTTAATACATACTACTATATTCTATTTTACTCACTGTATACAAATATACAATTTATAGTTATACATACTAGACAATTGACAGAATAAAAAATTTAACATTAAATCTACGCTAAGCCATTAAACGATATTCTTTAATATGATTATTCTATGAAATTGATATAACCCTTTTTTTAAGGCATGAAAACTTAAGACTCAACATAAATTATTGTTTTTATTAGTAAATTTAAACCATGTGGCACACTAAACAAAAGAGGGGATGGATGATTTCACTTACGCCAATATCCATTTACCGTTGAGAAGAGGAAGAGCCTCGGTGGGTGCCGGAGTGGGATTATTGGCCTCAAGCTGCGTGATCAGCTCCACCACCTCCGCCCTAGTTTCACTCGTCGCACTCAACCCGCGGTTCGTCCCGTAAAACGAATCAACCAACTGCTTCTTCAGCACATCAATCTCCCTCTGCTTCGGCTCCTCTTCCGCCACTGCTACTGACGATGAGTCGCTAGACTCCGGTGCCCAATTCTCTTCGGCAGCCGCTCGCACGGTGTGGTTAAACTTCTTTCCGACCACTAAAAGCTTCGATTTAGGGGTCTTTTTCACGGGAATACTCGTCGGCTTCACCAAAAGGTTCAAGATCGTCGAGCTTACTTTCCGATGCGACATCGACGATGCTGAATTCGACGGGAAATGAGCGATCGGCGAAACGCCGGCCATTTTTGCTACAGGAAGGAATTGCAGAGTCGACGCGTAGTGCTAAATGACGATAGATTGGTACACCAAATGAACCATGGGTTTATATATACCACTATTTTAATCTTCAAAATAGGCAGAAAAGTTAATAACCGCAAAAATTACAGAATAATAAAATATTATTCTGATTTCATACAATATTTTAATATTTTATAGTCACTCGTTTTTTTCTTTGTAATTTAAATTTCATTCTCATTGTGTATTGTTGAAAAATTAATAGGAGTTGTAATTGGAATGAGAATTAACTACATACAAGATCCTTCAACAAAAGCATTTCAATAATCCTTTCAAATTGTAAAAAATTCAACGGAACTTTTCACGACTTACCATCATTGCATCTCTACCTCCATCGGAAACCTGTTGTGACTCTGCCATTGATCACCTCGCCTGTCACCCCCTACCTAGTCGGCTCGCCACTAACTGTTCTTAAAGACCACCTCCCACAACTGTTGTTACCACTACTGCAGTTGCCTCCATAACTGCCACCAAAGTCACAAGGCCCCTCCTCCCTACTTGCCGTCGTTGCTTGAAAGGTAAGACCACAACATAGTTTGATTGATTAAATCGAATTTCATTAAGATATATAATGCAAGCATTTCCAATCCAATTCGACAACCAAAATGCCTTGAATGGTTTAATAACAACATGTGCCCCAATTGAGCTTAAAATTTTTTTTCCCTTGTCTCCATCCCATGGTCATTTGGTAATTTTTCCCTTTCAAATATCAATTTATCTTAAAATAAATATAAAGTTACATTTTGCTATTCGAAATCCGATCAGAATATCCAAACAAGGATTTGGATATGGAGTTGGATTCAGATGATATCCGATTCGAATATTCGTATAGGGATTTAGATCGGGTTTTTCGGTTTCGGATATGGTTCAGATTTGGTTTTTTTTACACTTATGTTTGAGAGGCTTTTTTTTGTAAAGTAAAAAATTTTAATGACTAAACTATAAAAGTCTAAAACTTTACTATTCCAGTTTATTACTTGCAAAGGTTTAAATATATATAGTTAGTGCGTTTGACGTCATCAATAATAAGATAATGATAGAGAACGTCTGTTTTGTTTTTTAACGACGAAATTTATGAATAAGACTAATGGGGAGCTAGTGAGATAACATTACATGATTCACACTAATAACTCCAATAATGACACTATAATCCCTTAAAAACCACCTCCATTCCACATTTGCCATCCTTGAAAATACAATCATCATTGGACAGGTTGAATCGGTCGGATCGGATTTAATAACAGGATGATATCATAATTATATATACAGGATATTATATATATAGTTATATATATAATTCAATATTCAATATAAGTAATTTATATGTGTATTTTATAGTTATATATAAAATTTAACAATAATCTTATGTCTAACATACTAATTTATTATTCAATATACCGTTTTTACCCATTAAAATGCAAAAAGAAAAAATCAAAATCAAAATCCGGTCCGATCACCATTCCGGTTTCCAGTCCGACCACCGATTCGGGATGAACTGGCCGGTCGAACCCCTCCAAAACGAATTGATACGAACCGGAACCTCTCCGATTGCCGCTTAGACCACTTGGACCGGCCGGTCTGATCCGGTCTTCACGAAAATGATCACCACTAAAAGAATTTTTTTTTTAATAGCATGCAAGGTGGCACGTCTGATTGATTTACGAAAACAAAATGATGTATAAGATTGTAATAAATTTAAAAACCAAACACAAGTTGTAATGAATTTTATATTCCAATTCAATTGAATTAAACGAAGCAAATGTGCCCTAAATGTGTTTATGGAGGGATGGAGCGAAGTATATGTATGAGGGTATGGTGGGTAAATATCAAAACATATCTTAAACCAAGGCTTATAAATATACATTTTATTAGAGAATTATAATCATTTCTATTTAAAAAAGATAAAACTATTTGTGAGAATGCAAGGATCGATATATGAATTATCAGATTTGATTTTAACAAGTATTGATCGCGGAATTACCAGTACTTGCTGTTTAATTGATTAATGCACTTGAAATTGACCAAACAGTATAAAGAACAATCAAAATATAATAATAATCAAACCACGATTGCTCAATAATTACAATCAATCGATTGTAATGCCTCTACTGCTATTGATTCTATTGTTGTGATTGTTATATGATCTAATGTTGTTTGATCGTATGTTCTCTTTTTACATGTTCTTGATCTCTTGTTATATAGAGATCTTATTATGTTCCTAAAACATTGCTAATCTTTCGCTATCCTGTTGCTATAATTAAGCTAACTTCCTATAGCTATCCGAATCCTTGCCACATTTATCGGCATATGAGTTCGTGATTTACAATGAAATAAACACAAATAATATTGTTGATGTGATGTAATATCTTCGCTTGACTTAAATGTCTTTTGCTATCATTAATGTTGTTGATCTGTCACGTTGACTTGTTGACTTTCTGTTGACTACTTGATGATGCGGAATCATTCAAGTGTTAAATAGTCTTCCGTAGGAATTTATTCTTCCACAGAAAATTTGTCTTCCGTAGCAACACTTAGTCTTCAGTGCTTGTTCTTCAGTGATTGTGCTTCCGCAGAAGTTCTTGTACTTGTTCTTCAACAGCAAGCTCTCCTTCAGCAGCTCCATTTAATCTTTGGACTTGTTCAGCTGTTGTTGTTCTTCCGCAGGAGATCTACGGATATACACTTCAGTTGTATTAGAGAACATCTACAGAAGAGTGATTTGTTCATCCACAGTTGTTCTAACACTTAGTCAATTTTTCCAAATTGACTACATTTAATGTTTCCTGCAATCACTCATAAATCAACATATATATTATGAGATACAATATATCATGCAATTCATAAACTCATCATGTACTCAATGCATTATATTATATCATCAAAATTATAATTACAAAGAGTGATTACAAGAGTTTGATCTATCATCTAAACCTATACAAGACATCTAGACCTAAAATACTCCCCCTTAGGTTTAGACTCTAGTAATCATGGGTTTAGGTCTTTCAGTTCTTGCACTCTTGCCAAAATCTTGGTATTGAAGTAGTTCACGGTATTCTTTTGATCTTCATACTTATACTTGATCTGCCGTCTACTCATTCTCTTTAAAGTCTTGTATTTCAAGCCCAGGATATCCTCGTCAGTGGTGAGTGTTGCAACAACACTATTGTTAGACACCACCTCCAATTCATCCTGTTCTGAAATTCTTAATTCTGTTATGAGCTTTATCTCTGTTCCAATCAGTTGTCCGGCCTTAAACTTTCTTCTCATGTGTGCCTTAGCATGCAACTTGTCAATGACTTGAATCAAGTGAACATATAGGCATAAGTCATTCTGAGTAGTTTGATCATACAGCTTGGGGAAGTGTTTGTCATGTAAATATGAGGTGTAGCTTGGGTGTAGCAGTTTGATCTCCACTGGATCAAATAATCTGATACTTGAGGCTTTTTCTGTGGGTCATTCCTCAGCAACACCAATTCTTTAGTCTTTTATACATATCCCCATTCTGTAATAGGGAAGGAGAACTGGTTTCCCTCAATCATTTAACTGATGCTTTATTTATGTCTTCATATCCAGTTCTATGTAAAAATTCAGCATCAACATGTTCAGAAGAACTAGAATGAGATCTTTTAAGTTTCAACTTTCTTATTTTTATGTTCAGTATCATCTCTTCTTGCTTCTTTCAGCACATCCCCTTTGAATTTATGCCTGAGTCTCCCAACTATTCCAGAGAAATCCCTTCCTCTTGGATTGATGGAATAGTTGGTAATAGGAATGCTTTGAAGTATAGTCAGATCAGCATCAGGTAGTGAAAGAAGAGCCTCCATCCAAGGATAGTATTGCACCATCCCGGATGCTCTCTTGATAGTGGCACAATCCCATTCTGGATCATATCTCCATGATATGATTTGGTTATCTTTTGATGATCTGGGAGTTGTCATCTTATTAAATAGTTGGATCATTATATATATTTGTTCAGTGATTTCTCTCACTGCTCTTCCTAGTGGCCAGATCGTATTAGGAATAATATCCCTTGGTTCTTTGATATAGCCTTATTTGCTCTTATACATGTCTTTGCTTTCAACCACAGTGGGTTCAGCTTGTGATTGTTTGCCTTATTATTGGTATGCTGGGTTTGGTGCTCCTGATCTAAATCTCACTCCTGTATCCTGCTCCACCTTCATAACATGTTCCATCATAGCTTTGAGCTCACCAGTTGTTCTCCCTTTAAGTTCATGTTGCATGTAGTTGTGACTTTGTAACCAGCACGTCATGTTATATCTAGTCAGCTTCTTTGTGTCACAATGCCTCAATTCTTTTCTTATTTTCTCTATATCTTTGAACTTGGAGAAGGTCTCATATGTGCAGATTGGGAGCATCAGACTTACAGCATCAAATTCTTTTATCATCTGAATCATCTCTGGCATAGACATTTTCTCCACCATGTCATATGGGAATCCTTTATTGATCAGATCCATAAACATTGATGATTGTGGTCTTTCCTCTAATATGTCATCAGTGGTCAGTAAGTCTTGATATTTGGCTTCTTTCTCACTTTCAACAGACTCTTCTTTAGTCAACTCTGCCCACTCACTGCTGCTTTCTTCTTTAATTTGTTTTACTGGGGCTAGTTGCTCCGTTGACACAGTTTTTGATCTTTTTGGTGTGTCTTCATGGGCAGTCTCTTTAGATTTCCCCAGGTACTTTCTCTTTCTGCTGTAGGTGATTGTCAGTTCATCTGTTTTCCTCACTTTGCTTTCTCTTGTTTTATTCATTTCACCTTCTCTTAACCTTTTCTTTAATGAATCAATCTCAGCATCCTTTTCTTTCACCTGTTCAGCTTGTTCATCAACCAGATCATTCAGAGCATCAATCACCTCGTTATCTATCACCACATCTTCTCTCAGCCTCTTGAGTCTACCTTCCAGTTGAGTGATTGTCTTATCTTTCTTAGCTATGAGTCAATCTTTCTCACTCAGCTCCTTCTTTATTCTCCTTAATTTGTCTGATTTCATGTTGCTCTTGAGGATCAGATTGTTATATTTAGCTACCAAGTAGCTTTTACTGACATTAATTTTCTCATCCTTCAAGTCATCTTCATTGTAGGCCATAATCTCAACAAACTCATCTTTCTCTTGTACCACTTCCTCCCGCTTTTCTCCCTCAGTCTCTATATACATCTCCTCAGTAATGTCTTCTAGAATTTCCTCAGTCTCTTCTAGATTGAGTATCTCAGTGTTAGCAGGGCTTAATTATTATGAGACTGGTTCAGTGAGTGTGGGTGACACAATTGGCTCAATGGGTGATAGGATGGGTTCAGGAGAGATTGGCTCAGTGGCATTGGAGTCTTAGATGTTACAGAGTGTGTGGGTGTGAGCTGAATGACCTCTTCACCAACTACTTCAGTTGATGCAGTGTTGACTGTTGTTTGTGAGAAGTCAGGGGAGATTGGTTGTGTGTGTTCACTTGAAGAGGAGATCAAGTAAGTTATTGGTGATGATGGTGGTTGGGGTTCTTGATGATGTGCTGTAGATGGTTCAACAGCTGGTGATTGATGTTGGGAGTGTGCATGGGATTCAGCTGGTGAGTTTTGCTCTTCAGGTTCTTCAATCCACAGCAGTTCTTCAGGTATTTCCTCAGTCTCATCTAGTACATAGGCAAATAGCTTTACACCTCCTCCCTGATATTACCCTGTAGTTTATTAAGCAGAGATCTTCCTAGGTGTGTTTGAACAAAGATATCACCCTCTCTTTCAATGCTCCGTAGTTGATCATTGATGATGAGCTGAATGAATCTTGGAAACATGAACATTTTGTTGTCTTTCTGCACACCTATGTGATCACACAGGCAGTTGAGGATATACTTGGAGTAGTTGTACTTTCTCCCTTCAAAGATACCAATGATTCCGGAAGATATATGCCTAGAAAATCTATCCAACCCTGACTTCCGGTTTGATATACACTTTAGATAAGTGTGGCATAGGAATCGATACGGTTTGCATAGCCTGCCCTTCTTGATCTCACCATTGTGCTAGTCACTATCGTATCCTATTAGTCCAAACACTTTCTGAATGTATTCATGGTCGAATACATCAAGGTGGCCTTATTCATCATCTCCGAATTCCAGTGCCCTTCGGACTGCACGTTCGTCTATCTGCAATTGTTCGGTTCTAATAGTTGCATAAATGACTTGTGCTTCATCTTCTTCTTCCACTATTGCTGTGTTCTAGAAGTCGATCATGTGTGTTTGAAAGATAAGCGGGTCTGCAGTTAGTGCATAGAAGAGTCTTGTTCTTCTCAAGTAGCGGATGATAGTTCTGCATTCATCTTCCACGTCTGGATTTAGGAACGCACACACGTTATGGTACTTTACAAACCTATTAGCCATAGTGGCTGTGATGTTTGAGTTATGTGGGTATTGTAGTGTGAGACAAGCTCCAATTTATAGTACAAGATGCAGAAGGGGTTTTTGGATGAGAGGATTTCTAGGTCAGAAAGTGTTTTGAAAGAGAATAGAAAAGCCAATGGTCGAGGTGCCCTTTTAATACTTTTACAGGCTGTCTAACCTCATCCTAATGATGTGGGACCCATTTACCCTTTTTACCCCTCCGAGGTTATCAAAATAATCAATGTCTACAAGTAATTAATATTTATGCAAGGCAAACATTTATTTTGAATCTTCCGTAGAATATCTACGGAAGTCAAGATTCCTCTGTTTCAATTTGTCTTTCGCAGAACATCTACGAAGAACAGATATCCTAATTTATCCTTCATTTTGTTTGAAAACATCTTTCAAAAGTGATGTTAAATGTTGATAAACTTTTCTTCTGAAGTTGGTTTTGTTAAACACTTTCTTCCAAAGTTAATTTTCTTGATTTTGCTGAAAACTTTCTTCCGAATTTAATTTAATAAAATCTCTTCCGAAGGTAAATTTCTTCCGAAGGTAAGTTTCTTCCGAAGGTACTGAAGTATCTTCCGAAGTAACATTTAAGTCTTCTTCCGAAGGTAAAAGTTTAATGAAAAAATCTTCTGAAGGAAAATTTTAATTTAATTGTATGAATTAACACATAGTTAGTCCATTTGTGGTTTGCTGTTGGACCTTATGACTTTGCGTCATGGCAATTGCGCAAAAGTAGTTGAACACTTCGGATATCCTGCAGCCAAGTTAGTGCTCAAGTTCCAATTTTCTTCATATCATTATTTTAAAATTTTAGTTAAACTCAGTTTCATGCTTTGACTACTCCCCCTAAATTTATGATTAATCATAAACTTATGCATGAATCAAAAACTTATAAGGTGAATAACATGAAAAGCAGTTAATTTGTCCAACTTATAATCATAAATTAGAACACAAACCTTGGTGAATGTCCGTTACTAGGCAAGTATATCATATAACGGGATCATACTATAATCTAGACAATTTCCTGAATATTATATGTGAGGTTATCGCATACTTGATCTAGTGCTGAATGCAAATATGTTGATCCGCAGAAATTCAGTCAAGAGTGTATATTCAACTTATCATGCTGGTTATCATGTTTTAATAAGAGTTATAGATAGCAAAGATGAACTCATCATTGAATTTGCATGTAAGTTAGTCCTCCAGAAGTGAATCAATTTATCACTTTATCACACTTAGACTATGTTTCGTAGATTATAAGCTCTATCTTAAGATTTCTTTGAAATCTTATTAATGCTGAGATGATTTGCATGCTTTGGAATAATTATACAGTTGATCATATTGGATTGTTTGAGAAGTTCCTTTTGGAACTTTTGATGATTAGCATCAGGTCACCAGGTCTTTACTTACGTAAAACAGAGGTGACCGTTGACCCAGGTCTTTGTTCACGCAAAACGGAGGGTCATGATGCACAAAGATAGAGGTTATAAGGTGTTACAACATAGTAAGTGTGCGTGGGTGTTAACATGATCATATCCGGATTAGACTTACTTGAATGCTTCTCATAATAACTTGTCCACTCTTAGTCACCTTAACTTTATGTTGAGCATGACATTGTTTAGTTTTCACTCAAGCTGAACCTATTCACATATCAAACGCATCTGATCAGTAGGTAGTAGTTGGTTAGAGATCAGAAGTGAGTGTCTAGTTATAGTGTAATATCATATCCATAGTATATCAACTGCCTTATGTAGTTATTAAAAAAAATGTGTACCTTTCTCATAAGATTACAAGTAATGGACAAATATTTCTATTGTTGTTGTGATCTAATCTAAGTTAAGCATGCCTAAGGACTCAACTAAGAAGTTAAATCTAACTGAATCAAAGGCTTTAGTGAACAAATTAGCAAGTTGATTTGTTGTGTCCACTTTGATCAACTTGATTAGACCCTTTTCTGAACAGTCCCTTAGAGAATGGTATCTAATTTCAATGTGTTTAGTTTTACTATGTTGTATTGGATTGGCTGTGATGAACATAGTAGCTGAGTTATCTATGTAAATTGGAGTTTGAAGAAAATTGTAACCATAGTCAAGTAATTGGTTTTGCAACCATAGAACCTGAGAGCACCCAGCTGAAGCAGCTATGTACTCAGCCTCAGCTGTGGATACTGAAACATTAGTATGCTTTTTGCACTGCCAAAAACAAGTCTTGGTCTAACGAATTGACAACCCCCAGTTGTTGATTTTCTGTTGTTGTTGCATCCTCCAAAGTCACTATCTGAGTAAGAGTACAGTTTGAAGTCTCCTTCTTTGGGATACCACAGTCCAAGTGCAGGTTTCCCTTTGAGATATCTGAAAATTCATTTTACTGCATTCAAGTGAGACTCCTTTGGGTCGGCTTGATACCTAGCACAAACACACACAACAAACATTATGTCAGGTCTACTGGCAGTTAAGTACATTAATGATCCTATCATAGATCTATATAGTCTTTGGTCAATAGACTTCCCTGTTGGATCTGGGAAGATTTTCTTTATGGTTGATGCTGGTGTTTTGTATGATGAAGACTCAGCAAGGTTAAATTTCTTCAGGATTTGAAGCACATATTTCTCTTGATTGATAAAGATGCCATCCTGATGCTGATGAACTTGTAGACTCGGGAAGAAAGTTAATTCTCCTATGGAGCTTATTTGAAATTTAGATTGCATAAAAGCTTCAAAAACTTCACACAATCTCTTGTTGGTTGATCCAAATATGATGTCATCAACATATATTTGCACAACTAAGAGATCTTGATGTTTATGTTTGAGGAAGAGTGTCTGGTCAATTGTACCTCTTTTGTAGCCATGCTTTAGTAGGAATGATGACAATGTTTTATACCATTTCCTTGGTGCTTGATGAAGACCATACAATGCTTTGTCAAGTTTGTACACTCTGTGAGGGTAATGAGGGTCTTCAAAGCCTGGTGGTTAAGAAACATATACCTCTTCATCAATTTTGCCATATAAGAATGCACACTTTACATCCATTTGGTAAACTGTGAATCTCTTATATGATGCATAGGCTAGAAATACTCTTATAGCCTCAATCCTTGCAACTGGTGCAAAGACTTCATCGTAGTCTATTCGTTCTTCTTGTGTATATCCTTGTGCTATTAGACTTGCTTTGTTTCTGACAATTATTCCTCTATCATCTAGTTTGTTTTTGAACAACCATCTAGTGCCAATTGGATATTGGCCTTCAGGTAGATCAACTAGGTTCCAGACTTTTTGCTTCCTGAATTGCTGAAATTCTTCTTGCATTGCTTCAATCTAGCTATTGTCTTTTAGGGCTTCAGTGATGTTAGGAGGAACTACTTATGATAGAAAGCAGGAGAACAGACAAGTGTTGGCAGCTCCCCCTTGCCTTCTTGTAGTTCTGCTGTTGAGTTCACCAATCATGTTGTCAATTGGATGATCCTTATGAATCCTAACTGTTGGAACATTTTTAACTTGGATAGATGAATCCAAGTTTGTGATAGAAGGATTCAGCTATGATGTTGAATAAACAAAGTAATCTAACTCCCAGTGTAGTGATCTTGCGCGGGTGAATGATGTTCTGCATAGACTTGTGTTTCCGCAGATGTGGATATACCTTCCGTAGCAATTAAAGGATCAGCTGCAGAGTCTGTAATTGGTGTATCTGCATGTGGCATTGATGTTGGGATGTTTTTTGAAGTATGAGGAACTTTAGGGAGTTTCAGTGCATCATCTTCAGAAGTGGGAACATCTACGGAAGTGGAAGGAACCTCTATGGAGGGAGGTACTTCTAAAGTAGATTGTACTTCTGCTGATGTAGAAGTTTCAAGGACATCAGACATGTCTTTACTTGTTTGAGCTGAAGCACCAGGATCATTATGTCTTTGAATATCTGTGTGAACTTGTCTTGGTGGATCAACAGTCAATGGTACACCCATGTTTGGAGAAACATAAGGATAACATGTATCCGTAGCACCTGTCATATTGAGATAGCCAGTGTTAAATGAGTTAGTTAATACATCTATATAAAACAACCAAGATGATTCTTTCACAGACTGTGTAAACAAGGATTCATCAAATGACATATTAGGAGTTTCTTCCACAATGTTATCATGTGGGACATATACTCTGTATGACTTAAATGTTGAGGAATACCCAACAAAGAAACCATAATATGCCTTTTCAGCAAACTTTCCTAATTGTTCTTTAGTGTTTAAGACAGACACATGACACCCAAAATCTCTAAGATATCATATGAAAGGTTTTATTTTAAACAAAAGTTCATAGGGTGTTTTGTTGTGTTCTTTGACTATTAATGTCCTATTTTGAACCGTGCTTGCTGTATTCACTGCTTCAGGCCAAAATGTTATTGGTAGCTTTGAATCAGCCAACATTGTTCTTGCTGCTTCAATTAGAGTTTTGTTCCTTCTTTCAGCCACTCCATTCTGTTGTGGAGTTCTTGGAGCACTAAATTTCCTAGCTATGCCTTTGTCCCTGCAAAATGAGTCTAAGGCATAATTAACAAATTCGGTTCCATTATCACTTCGTAAAATTTTGACTTTTAGATCAAGTTGATTTTCTATTTTGGTGATAAAATCCAATAATATTTATGATGTTTCACTTTTGTGTTTTAAGAAAAATACCCAAGTGAATCTAGTGAAATCATCAACAATCACCAAACAGTATTGCCTTTTTCTAATGCTTAATACATTAGTTGGACCAAAAAGATCCATGTGCAATAACTTCAGTGGTGTTGTGTTAGTGTTAATTGTTTTGGATTTATGTAACACTTTGTGTTGTTTTCCTTTAGAACATGATAAACAGTGATTAGAACAGAAAAATTCTTTCTTAGGAACACTAATGACTAAGTCATTTTTCACCAGTTTATTTATGTTTTTCATGTTGGAGTGAGCCATCCTTTTATGCCACGGTTGAGATTCATCTTATGATGATTTGGAAATCAGGCATGTTTCTTTACTTGTTATTGTTGTATTGTTCATGTCCAACACATAAGTGTTGCCTTTTCTTGGTGCTTTGAGAAGGATCCAGTCTTCTGGAATTTTGTAACATGGCTTGAGAATTTAACAATTAGAGTTGTCAAAGAAAGTAGTATAGTTTTGATCACAAATTTGAGATACACTTAGTAAATTAAATTGTAAATTTTCACAAAAATTGACTTTCTCAAATTTGAGAACTCCATTGGTTACCATTCCTTCACTAGTGATTTTACCTCCCTTCTTATCCCCACCAAATGCTACATATGAAGCATATTTATGTTTAAAGTCATGGAGGAGAGAACAGTTTCCTGTCATGTGTCTGGAACAGCCACTGTCAACATACCACTTGTTGTCAGTCTTCCTCGGATGTTCCTACAAAGCATAATGAACTTAACTAGACCGAGGAGCCAAAGCCTTGATGGTCTTGGGCTTGCCATTGTTATATAATATAGTAACTTTCTCATGAATAAGCCTTGATGTTTCTAAATTAATTTTAATATCAGTTGATTCATTATGTTTTGTTTTGGGTGAGGATGATTTTAGTGATGATGTTGAGGTAATTTTATCTTGATTCATATTGACTTGGTCAGTCATTCCTTCCTTCAGTGACTTCTTCTTTGATCCTGATGTTGAGGATTGCCCAGAAAATATTTCTGTATCCTTTGATTTAAAATGAGGTACATGATTGCCTTTGTCAAAGTGATCAAAGAAGTCATCATCTTCTTCAAGTGCTACTTTTTTGTGAGGTGTTTTGCTTTGAAATTGTTGTTTGTCCTTCTTTTTCTTTGTTTGCATCTCAGCAGCTGTTATCCTTATCTTAGAAGCTTTCTACTTTTGTTGTTGCTTCTTCTGTTTTGAGACTTTTGAATCATCATCCTCAGAAGATTGTGAGTCTGATTCAGTGGTCTCTGGTAGCTTCTTCTTGAGGATCTTTGTTTTGTTCTTTTTGTTGAAGAAGCATTCCTGAGTTGAGTGATTGTGTTTGTTGCATATTGCATAATATTTGTTGAAGTAACAATCAGAAGTCATGTGATTGTTCATATTACATATTGAGCAATAGCTGCTGAAGTAGCACTCTTCTGTGTTGTGATTGTGCGTATCACACCATTTACAGTACTTCTCTTCAGCTTCACTATCAGAAGCAACCTTTATATTTGCCTTTTTCTTACTCAGTGCATTCTTTTGCTTCTTCAATTCCTTCACCTTGTTGATGTTGGATGAACCTTCAGCAGATTCTTTCTTATTCTGTATTTCTTCTACGGATGATTGTTTATGAATTTTCTCGGATTTTACAGCTCTCAGAGACTGCTTCCGTAGGAGATCTGCTGAAGTGAATTTGTTATCTTCCGAAGCTCTTTTTGCTGTTTTTCTTTTGTTTTGATTGTTCAGAGCATGAATGCCTTCATTCAGTTGACCAATCCTTGTGTAAATGGTCTTTAACAGATTTCTTTGTTTCGGTGGATAAGGGAGCTTGATTTTATCCAACAATTTGGGAATTAGATGTTCATTTAAAACAGTTTTACCATTACCCAAACTGGTATTATGAGGCTCATCATTATCCTCATCCAGATCATCACAGTTATCATAATCAAATTCTGGTTGACTTTGTTTTGAAAGTTCCGATTTTGATGATTCAGAATCATATGATTCAGTGTCATTAGTTACATCATTATGATTTTTATCTGTTGACTCAGATTTGGTACTAGACACAAAGTGATTAGATAGGTTGTTAGTCATGGACTCAGGTAAAGGAGTGTAATTATCATTTACTGGTGGTGCAACAGCATGAAATCCCAAACCTGATCTATTCTTTGACTCAATATGAGAGTTTAATAGTTTCTCATACTGCTGTGATAATAGTTGGAATTTTTGAAGTTTCACTTTAGTAGATGCATGATCTGACATAGACTTAGTTAAAGACGTAGTCAAATGCTCAACTTGTGCTTTCAAATTGTAATTTTTAGATAAAAGTTTATCTAAATTCTTTTGTAAAGAATTGATTTTGACTTGATAAAGTTTATGTTCTCTTACATGTGATTCATTTAAAAGTAGAGTTTCTTTTACTTTATCAGCTAACTGTTGAGCATGTGTTCTATATCTTTCAACTTCATCAATACAAGTTGAAGAACATAAACTTTCTCTTACCTCTGTGGCCATTGATGGAACTTTGTTTTCCATGTTAGCCATCAAAGCTTGATTTTCCTCCAGTACTTCCTTTTCATACAAGCTCCAATCACAAGTACCATCCTGCAAAATAATTAAACCAAATTCTTTAGCATTGTTAGTACCTGTAGTATTGCTTTTTGTTGGTGGGGATGAATTGGTTAGTTGAGCTTGTGTAAAACTTCTTTGACTAGGCTGTCTTGAGTCATTTGATTGTTGTTGATTGCTGTTACACTCCCTTGAGAAGTGTCCATATAAATTGCACTTAAAGCATCTTACTTTGGACTTGTCAACACCAATTTTAGTTGATCTTCCTCCTACAGACAGTCCTTTGTTCCTCTTCATGTACATCTTGGCTCTGTAGGTGATCATGGCCATTTGCCATTGTAGATCCATCTCTTCTACCTCATCAGGATGAAGTTCTTCTAGATCTTGTTGATAGAAGTTGGCAGGAGTCAAAGTGCTTCCCAGATAAGCCTGAAAGCTTGAACTAAAGGCTGCAAAAGCAGCTTTCTGTTCTTTTGATTCCAGAACCATAGTAATTGGTTCTGTTTGATTGTTGTTCTTTTTATTCTTGGAGTCATCAGCTTTTCCTTTGGACTTTCTGTGCTAATTGTTTTGAGTACTTGATTTGGAAGACTTGGCAACATAAAAGCTTGTTTCTTCTTCATGTTCATTCTCATCACAAGAGTTATCTTTATCTTCATTGGAGATGAATGCACTTCTAGCATTCTTTAACTCTTTGAATTGATAAGGTGCTATAGGTGCTTTCACACTCTTGTTTCTGGTCTTTTCATCTAGCTCCAAAGCTTCAACCTTCGCCACTAGTGTGTCTAGTCCTATTGCCTTCAAATCAATAGTGTTCTTAAACATAGACACAGTCTGTGTCCAACTTTCTGGTAAGGCATGAAGCATCTTTTTGTTCAGCTCTTCATTGTTGTACTTAAGTTCAAAGATGTTCATCTCTGTAACAAGTTGCATAAATCTATGCAATTGTTGAGGAACTGACTCACCCGCAATATGATGAAATGTTTCATATTGTGAGCGAAGAGTATCCTTCTTTATGCTCCTAATCTCGTCACTTCCTTCACACAGTGTGTGCAGTATTTTCCATAACGAGTGGGCTATTTTGTATGATTCACACCTGATCAAAAGATCTTCAGGAAAAGCCATAGTAAGCATACCATAGGCTTTGATATCAATCTTGACTTTCTTAGCATCATCAGGTGATAGATTTTTCAGACTCATGGGTTGATTATTATACTTATAATATGCTCCTAACACAGGTGGAATATAAGGTCCTTTAGTAATCGAAACCCATAAATCAGAATCTGTATAATTAACATGATTCTTGTACCTGATTTTCCAAGTTTTGAAATCAAATCTGTTTTCAAGTTTAGGAGGTTGATAAGCACCAACAACTGAATTACTCATGTTAATTAATTTTGAAAAAGCAAAAACTCTGTTTTAGCAAAAATCGATTAAACAAATCAAACCGATAGATCAATTGATCTGGATCAATGAGCACTAGGCTCTGATACCACTTGTGAGAATCCAAGGATCGATATATGAATTATCAGATTTGATTTTAACAAGTATTTATCGTGGAATTACCATTACTTGCTATTTAATTGATTAATGCACTTGAAATTGATCAAACAGTATATAGAACAATCAAAATATAATAATAATCAAACCACGATTGCTCAATAATTACAATCAATCGATTGTAATGCCTCTGCTGCTATTGATTCTATTGTTGTGATTGTTATATGATCTAATGTTGCTTGATCGTATGTTCTCTTTTTACATGTTCTTGATCTCTTGTTATATAGAGATCTTATTTAGTTCCTAAAACATTGCTAATCTTTCGCTATTCTATTGCTATAATTAAGCTAACTTCCTATAGCTATCCGAATCCTTGACACATTTATCGGCATAGGAGTTCGTGATTTACAATGAAATAAACACAAATAATATTGTTGATGTAATGTAATATCTTCGCTTGACTTAAATATCTTCTGCTATCATTAATGTTGTTGATCTGCCATGTTGACTTGTTGACTTTCTGTTGACTACTTGATGATGCGGCAACATTCAAGTGTTAAACAGTCTTCCATAGGAATTTATTCTTCCATAGAAAATTTGTCTTTTGTAGCAACACTTAGTCTTCAGTGCTTGTTCATCGGTGATTGTGCTTCCGCAGGAGTTCTTGTACTTGTTCTTCAGCAGCAAACTCTCCTTTAGCAGTTCCACCTAATCATTGGACTTGTTCAGCTATTGTTGTCCTTCCGCAGGAGATCTACGGATGTACACTTCAGTTGTATTGGAGAACATCTACGGAAGAGTGATTTGTTCATCCGTAGTTGTTCTAACACTTAGTCAAATTTTCCAAATTGACTACATTTAATGTTTCCTGCAATCACTCATAAATCAACACATATATTATGAGATACAATATATCATATAATTCATAAACTCATCATGTACTCAATGCATTATATTATATCATCAAAATTATAATTACAAAGAGTGATTACAAGAGTTTAATCTATCATCTAAATCTATACAAAGACATCTAGACCTAACACTATTCTTGTCATTTAAAGTATTGAGTGAATTGTCATTTTTCTTCCTATGGTATAATCATATTTGTTATTTTCATCCAAAAAATTTTTTTTTTTTTTTGCATCCGCCTCCCCAAGGTTGTAAAAGTTGTCATTTTCATCCAAAAAATTTAACTCCATTAATTTAAATTGTTAAGCTTGTAAATTGACTAAATTACCATTTAAAATACAAACCAAAAGCTTCAATTACATAGCTATAATCAATTGGAACTGAATGACAATATAGAGAAGATGAAGATAGAGGTGATGGTCTCTATTATACAACTCATTTGGAATGAGTTTTCGACAGCCAAAAAAAACGAGGTCCATTCTCCTCCCCTACCAATGTAGCTGACAATTTCATGATTTAATCCTGATGAAAATTTTAAAGATGAAAAGATGAAATGTGCAATGTAGGTTTCTTGAATTGAACAATTACACATGAATGAATTTTAAC
The DNA here is from genome assembly GCA_025506505.1 of Flaveria sonorensis. NCBI lineage: Eukaryota > Viridiplantae > Streptophyta > Magnoliopsida > Asterales > Asteraceae > Flaveria > Flaveria sonorensis. Next base: position 19,819,764 of record CM046434.1, read on the forward strand.
AATAATACGTTAACATAAATAAGGGTTTCGTCTTTATATGCAAAATTACATAACTTGTTATTTATAGATGGTTTAACATTTTATATTACTAGAGTTAATATTTTTGGATGAAAATAATAATATTTTAAAACCTTGGGCGCTAGATGCAAAAAAAAAATTCTTTTTTGGATAAAACAAACATGATCAAACTACAGGAAGAACCGACAATCCACTCTAAAGTAATTTTTAAGCATGTCAAAATGACTTTGATGTCACTGCTGGAATCTATAGATAGGTTATAAAATATTTTGACGATGTAAGTATGCAATTACATTATTTTTATACTCTTTTTAAAAAATAAAAAAACAAAAAAATCATCAAATATGCATTTGAATTTAAGTAAAGAAAAAAATAAAACTAGAATATATGCTTGAAGTAGACAAGATTTGTAGTGTGCTCTATAGAGGTTAGTGAAGTGGATAACAAAGTAACCGAGTCATTTTTTTCTATATGTACATTATTTTTGTACCCTTTCTAAAAATAAAAAAACAAAAGAAAAATCTTCAAATATGATTTGCATTTAAGTAAAGAAAAAAATAAAAGTAGAATATATGCTTGATGTAGACAAGATTTGTAGTGTGCTCTATTGAAGTTAGTGAAGTGGATAACAAAGTAACCGAGTCAATTTTTTCTATATGTATTCTAAGCAAGGACTTTTCAAATGATGTTAGCCTCTAACTTAAAAGATTAAGATCTTTTTATAAAAATTAAATATTCTTTTACCTCTTGATGCAAGTAGATATAAAATTGAACACTTCTAAACTCACATTAAAATCTTAGAGGTGATATTAAATGAATAACATAAGTCAAAAAACACAATTCACTCTAATAGTGATAAGATATACCAAAATCTAAGAAGTCAATACTAGTGGTCAAGAATGAAGAATTGTATTTGTCAACTTATAAAATATTTTTTAACCTATTCAGAAATCAAGATAGAACATAAAAAATTCTCTTATTATATTCAGGATCTATGAATATACCAGTCTGGAAGTCAGAAATGATTGCGATGGACTTTGTGGTTAAACTTCCATGAACCAGATTTGGATATGATGTCATATGGATGAGTGTAGATTGATTAACAAAATCCGCTCACTTTCTACCAAAACAAGAAGATTACAAATTAAAAAAAACTATCTAAGATTTAAATAGCATAAATTGCATCGAGACACGATGTACCCATCTTCATTGTATCAGATAGAAATAGCTGATTTACCTTAAGATTCAGGCAAACTTTCCAAAAAGAAATGAGAACTTGATTAAACCTAAGTACGACATATCATCCCAAACGAAATGACAAAGTGAGCATACCATTCAAACAGTGGAAGACATGTTAAAGACACATGTTACAGATTTTGAAGGAAATGGAGATAATCATTTACCTGTAATAAAATTCTTTTATAACAATAGTTATCATACTAGTATCAAGATTGCTCCTTTCAAGGCTTTGTAAACAATAAATGTATAACTCTCATATATTCAACAGAATTTGGCGAAAGCTAAAATTTTAAGCCCAAAATTCATTCAAGAACAACCTACAAGATAATGGATCAAGGCACTTGTTCTTTAACCTCTACGCTGCATCTGGGAATATATGTTGAAGTATATACCAATAGTGGTTCTACAATGTTATACCCCAAACCTATCTTGGTTTGATACATCTATTAAGAGTTTTCAATAAAATCAAGTAATTTTTCAAAACTTTTTAGATTGAACATTGTATTTGTTTTTATAGGTTCTTGCTATTACTAGATCATCCAATGTAGATTTCAAGCTTACTAAGAGATCATCAATCTAGGTCTTTAAGTTTTTTTTCTCATGTTTTCATGCTGAAACAACCTTTTCTTGCTCTTCTATCTTTCCTTTTGAGCTTGATTGGTTTTTTCAACATCAATTTTATCAATGTTGATCGACTCAACATCATTCATGAGATCCAGATTGTGATTTCGCTGCATGTTTATGTTAGCAATACATTTAGGTGTACAACAAGGTTCATAATGTACCTAAGATGAAGAAGTTGAGCTTTCAGCCATCAATACATTGTTGATGGTTAACATATTTTCAACTTGAAAGCTCTATTAATGGTGTTTTCATCAGAAGCCACAACAACTATGTGTCTTTATGTAGCAGAAGATGCCGAAGACTTGTAGCTTGATTATGGTTTGAACTTGGAAGTGCTTGGAGGAGATGTATTAGATTTGGGTGCTTTTCATACTCTGCCAAAGTGGCCCATTTGCTTACAGTTATAACATTTGACTTCACTTTTGTATATTCCAAAGCTAAATCCCTTTTGCCTTTGGAACTTTCCACCTGTTCTTTGCTAAAATTACTTTAGCATTGAAAGAGATCATGGTTATCCGATAGTTGATGTTAAGTTATTTATGGTTATCAAGATGAATACACTCCAGCTCTTCTTCAAATCATTGAAAGAAGTTTGCTTGTTTAGACACAAACACTAAGCTTAAGGTGGGGGGTGAAGCTGATGGGGGGCTGACCCTATCTACTGAATGATAGAGAAAGGGGTGATTCAGCTGTTGGTGATTTTGGATAGGTGATAATCAGCACTTGATAACTGACCATTGGAATTTGATGAGATTTATGGGATTGATATGGCTCATGGATAGGAGCTAAAAGTGCTAAAGATCTTAAACTACTTGATTTCTTACTTGATATGTTGAGAGATTCTTCATCAGCATTCGTCTCCATTTGGTAAGCACTAAGGATGCCATATAGCTCTTCCAGGCTCATGGTCTTCAGATTCTCAATTCTTCTAACCGACATAATGTAAACTATCCATATTTTAGGTAGAGACCTTAAGAACTTCCTTAGAATGTCACTGTTCTCCATCTTTACACCGCCTTCATTTAGAGAGTATAGGTATTCAACATATCAAAGGTATATTGTTGTCATTGTTTTTCCTTTATTAAAACTAAAGTTTTCAAACTTTTGTTTCAAGATATCTCTTTTGTTCTACTTCACGTCCTCAGTTCCTTCATCTCTTGCCTTTAAACCTTCTTATAACTTCTTGGCAGTAGTGAACTTCTTAAAGCCATGAATGATATTGTATGGAATGTTCATTTTGATTAACCATAAAGCCTAAGAATCTACCTCTATTTTTCTCAGATCTTTATTAGAATACTTTGTAGGCTCTTTTGGAATCATCCTACTTCCCTCATTAACAATTTGGACCATAAGAGCATATGGACAATTCATAATAGATAACCCGAGTTTCTGATCCTGATTTCTTAAGAAATCATCTATCCGAATCTTCTATGTGCATAATCATGTGCAGTAAACATAAGAGGTTTAATTTAAGTATCATTTTTCAAGTCATGCTTGGTTGACATAACTACATAGCCATTGGATGAGTGTGTTGAGTGTTTAAGAGAATTGATTTATAGGAAACAAATGATTTGTTGAAAGACATTTCAAAAAAATCAATATCCAAATCTCTAATACCACTTGTAGGAGCAGGTTGAACTAGACTTTCTGGTAAATCAACAGTTAGTAGATGCAGAATCTCAATTAACTACTTATCATACACAAACATATTGCAATACTTGAAACATATATAATACAAGAAAGTTCTTTCAAAGTATTCACTTGATTATAATTCATTGATTACAAGAGAGTAATAACATTAATATAAGTATGCAAAACAACTAACATCAAAACTATATAAGTGTGAGTTTTATACTATGAAAACTAAACGCTTGAACAAATCATGAACATCTATTATAGGTTTAGGATTAATGGCATGCTACAACCATTCATTATAAGGAATACACTTAAAGGTTAATGCAACCAAAGAACAACCTAAGAGCTCTTAGCATGCACACGTGAAGTACTAGGAAAGTACTTCTGAAGATTTGATATATCTTAGAGAATTATGCTAGGTATCAAATCTTCTGAAGCCAAAAGACCAATTCTTCCAAATCTAAAGATGAAGACTTCGAAAGTTTCAAAGACAAAGTATTTCGAAGCCAAAGATTGATTTCTTCCGAAGACAGAGAAGGCATGTCCTTTCTGACATACTTTTGACAAAAGCTGAAATACCTTTCCACTACCATCTCTGATGACTCCCCAACTAGCATGAGTTGGTGAAAAGTCCATGCTTTTGTCAACTATAGATTAAGGTGTTGAGTCTGTAACTTTCTAACTATGTAATTTTATCCTTTTTGTATTAGATAAGGATGTGAGCTATGGCATGTCATAGACACTAGTCAAAAAGGCAATCTACCTTTTTGACTCTATATTGATCTTGTTGTCTAGATTAATATTTCTAGCTGGCCTTCAAAGTATGGCCGGTTGTAGGATGTAGTATAAAGTATCTCAAGTACTTGTATTTAGAATTAAGCTTTGTAACACTTGTAAGAATATAAGAGCAATATACAACATTCATGAAAACCATATTGTATCTTGTTCTTGTTCTTTACTTGTTTTCTTTGTTTGATCCTAACCGGTTCCCTATTTGATCTGCTAAGTGTTCCAAGTGTCTCCACCTTATGAAACTATTGCATTGACCACCTTTCAATAGTCCTGCAATTGATATCAGAGCTTTTTAGGCTCTTGATTTTAAGATCTCACCATCTTAGATCTCTTTAGTTTCTCAAAACACTTATAAACTCAAATGGCAGCTATCTCTAAGGCTGATATAGAAACCAATACCATGACAAAGTCTCCACTGATCACTCCTGATGACTTTGATACTTGGTGCCAACGTATGGAAGGGTTCATCAAGTCTCAGGATAGTAGGATGTGGAGGTCTATTGTTGAAGGACCTCACATCCCCAGCACCTCATCAGCGACTGCTGGAGGTGGGATGAGTCCAAAGGAAATGACTGACTACTCTAAAGAAGACTGGAAGAAAATAAATGTAGATCAGAAAGCCATGACTGCTCTCCAAATTGCTCTTCCAAACTCCATACACAGAGGCTTCAAGAAGTGGAAAACTGCTAAGCAGCTCTGGGATGCACTAAAGCTCATGTATGAGGGGTCTGAGGAAGCCAAGGAAAACAAGAAAGACATTATGAAGCAACAGTTTGAAAACTCCACCTACAAAACAGGTGAAACCATGACTCAACAATACTTCGAGTATGTTGAGATTATGGATACTCTAATGGATGTTAGAGTTAAGCTTGAGAATAGGGTCATAGTGAGGAAGTTTGTGTTCTCTCTTCCCGAATAATGTACTCACTACTATGTGGCCATCAAGAGAACTGAGAACCACTCTACTTACTCTCACAAAACTATATGGTATCCTTACTAGTTATCAGATGGAGATGAACTTGTAAAATCCATCAAGCAGCACTTCTAACAATCGAAGAATTCAACCCTTCATGTAGTTGAAAGGGATAGTAGAGAACCACAACATCATCTCATCTGCTTCCCTAAAAACTCACAAAAAGGTCCTTTCATCACCTTCCCTGAGACACCAAGGGAGAGCTACATCCAAGGAAGCCCATTTCAAGAGACAAGCTCTACTCAAGACTTTGTGTCTGCTAATGAAAGCTGTGGAAACTTTCTTTTTACTCTTGAAGACTTGAACTGCATCCATCCAGATGATCTGGAGTACATGAAGATAGTTTAACAGATGGCTTTTCTCACTCACAGAGCCAAGAAGTTTTACAGGAGAACAGGAAGGAAGTACCCAAGGTGTGGCCAGTGGAAAGTTCGGCCTGGATAAAAACAAGGTGAAGTGTTACAACTGTAACCAAATAGGACACTTTGCTAGAGAGTGCAAGGAACCAAGGACAAATGGTGGCCAGGCATAATCCAGAGCAAACTACACTGATGCAGCTCCCAAAACTTAGAAGCTAAGCCAACCAAAACAACATACTGCTGTTGCTATTGAAGAATGAGGCTTTAACTGGAGCTTCCAAGTAGAAGATGCTTATCCAAACCAAGCACTGATGGCTAATCATGAAAAAGCCAAGGTACTAGAACACCTTTGTACTCCTGAATGTATTGCTAAAGTTAATATGTAAAGGTCCTATAACTTGAAAGTGAGATCTGACCTTGAGTCCTTAAACATTTTAAAAGCTAATTTTAAAAGAGTAGAAAATGATTATAAACTTAGAATTGAAGATTTAGAGAAAACCATTTCTACTCTTAAGCATGAGCATACAAACTACAAGTCTCAAATCAAAGATCTCATAACCAAGTTAACTGAATGCCAGGCTGAGCTTGTGATCAGCAAAGCCAAGGCAGAAAAATGTATTCTTGAAGAGAAAACCTTTAAGAACATAATATCCTCATCCTTGCATGCAAAAATTTGTTACCAAAACAGGCAGGGACTAGGGTCAAGTGTGATAGCTCCTCCACACACACTCCTATATGTTAGATCTCCAAGGTGTGGAACTTGTCAAGATAAGTTTCCTCTGATTGATCCTATCCAAGAGAAGGATGAAGATTTAGAGGAGATAGTGAAGGATGAACTTGAGGTGAGTGAAAAGGGTTATCCTAGTAAGGGTCAGTATTCTCTGGGAGAGAAGAAAGAACCAGGGATGACCATGTATGCAATGAAGAACTTGATAAAGGCCCCTAAAAGAAAATTAAAGAAAGCCCAAGAGATCAAGGCCATCTTCAACTCCCAGCAAAAGCAAGTTTACATTTATGCTGGATTTGAAGTGGTATAGACTGAAGACTCAATGTTGGACTCTAGTACTAGGAGTCCTAGTTCATATCCGAATCATCCTGGTCAAGATAAAAAGGCTGATTAAATGTGCACCACTACTGCATAGTCTGAACCATCCAGTTTCAAAAGCAAGCCTCACCCTAAGAAGCTTGTTGCATCATCTAAGAAGATGAAGAAGGAAGTGGAAAGTGATCAAGCTTAGTCTCCTACTTAGAAAAAGACTCTCAGAAGCATGCCATCTGAATGTGACCGGGTCCGAGATATGAGTTTGAGTTGATGTGACTCAACTAGGATCGAATATGATGATTGAATCAATGATTATATAGCGGAAATACAGAATCAAAAAACATTTAATGCTGAAAATACTAATAAATGCTTTGTATATTGATATTGGTAAACAAGATACAAAGTGTGCTTGGGTTTGCAACACAAAACAGAAGCTTCTAATTAACTATCGTCGTTCTTTTACATTTAGTGTATACTATTCTATTTATAGGCTGATACAATGCCTGTACAAAATAACTAAATTACTATGACAACTAGACATCAGAATACTAGTCTAAGTACAAAATATTGATCAACATTTATAATGAACATCCGCATTAGTTAATACGGATGTGTTGATCTTCATCAGCATTTTTTCAGTTGTGCATCCGCATTAAGTATGTCATCAGCGTTAACTAATACGGATGACCAAATACTTAGCCGCATTTGGTTTTGCTTATCCATATTAGTAAATGCGGATGAACAAATACTTGGCAGTATTTGTTCTAGCTCATCCGCATTGACTAATGCGGATAGCCGACACTTGGTCTTTTTCTTCTATTATCTTCAATCGTATTACATCTTGGACTTGTACAAATTATACCAACCAGAGCAATCTTCAACCACCTCTTGAATTGGCATGTATGATCCTTTTAGGGTCCAACAATACTCCCCCTAAGGATTATATAGCCTATGTACTTCAAGGGTTTGAGGGTGGTGGAGGTTGTGAAGATTCTGGAGGTTCTTCTATTGCAGGTGCTTGCTTCTTAGGAACTTGGACTGTTGATAGAGCTGGTGTTGGTTTAGGCTCAAGAGACTATTATGGTTCAGCCATTGAAGGATCTAGTATTGCTTTGATCATATTAGAGAAGTCTTTGGCGTCATTCATCTTGTCTCTGCTAAGAACATGGATCTTCATTTGCTTCATGGAGTGAATTGCCTCAATAGGCATCTGTCTAAGAGATATGGGTTCCCACATAGATACAGTGGACAACCCATCTCTATGAATTAGCAAAGAACCATCAACATCTACTTCCAACTTAAGAATGTTTCCCAGCTGAAGGGGAACTCTTTTTCTTTTTCTTTTTTCTTTCTTTTTATTGATTATGTCATAGGCTATTTTTAGAATCTTGATGTATTTCAAAAAGAAATACATATCAGCTTCTCCTAGCTTTTTATCTATTTCTCTTAAGTGTCTTGTGAATATATAGTGGATATATGATTCATCTAGTAGTCTTACCTCATATCCACTAAATAGCCTGATCTCAGAACCTTATTTTCCTCCCTATTTTCTTTCAATTACCAACTCATATGTCTTCTCATCATAGAATACATTGGAGATTGGTTTGGACATGTGGGTTCTAGCAACCATCTTTGTTTTTAGAGATTCAGTTGGTTTTACATTCAATTCTGGAAATACCAACTCTTCAATTCTTTTCTTCTTCTTCTTTTCCAGAGGATTGTTGAAAGATTTTTCTTTTCTTATGCTTATTGCATTTAGAGACTTGAAGTTGTTTGTTTTCTTAAACAACTTCAATATATCTTAAAACTTATATCCTTTGTACATAGCATTATGATTAATTAATTCCAGTTTAGCTAATTCTTTCAGATCATGTATCTGCAAGGAGTTCACTAGAGCAGTATACTTGGTGAAGAATTGAACTAGCCCTGAGATCCTTTTCACCATGAACATATTCCAATAACTGTCATACTTCAAGGCAATGATCTTCACATCCACTTTGACTTCTGGAGCAGACACACCCCTAATCATTTCTGAAGTGGTTAACCCTTCACTTAACTCCAATTGAGAGGGTTCAATAAACCATTCAGGGTTTTTGTGAAGCATGGGTGCCAAGACATCATGATCTTTAGTAGTGAGTTGGATATCTTGAGCTAAAATTCGTGTTCTTGGCTTTCTTCCTGCAACCTCTTCTTCTATAGTCTTCAGTCTTTCTTTCTTTTCCTTGACTATTTTTAGGATTGCAGCCCGAAGGGAATATGTTTTCATGTTACCCAGCTTTCTTTTGGTGAATCCTTGATCAGATAGATAGTCCTTCATTTCCCTATCTGTCATGCTTTAGGGATCAGTATATTAGGATTGAGGCACTTGGGTCTTTTGAGGTTGTGTTGGAATGAAATGGATTGGGGATCTGACTGTTTCCTCATGCTTTTTCAGCTTTGTTTCTTTCTTATTTCTCTTCTTTTCATACTTAGTCATAAAGGTAGGATCTAGAAGTTTGTGCATTTTGTTCACTTCCTCTACCATTCCCTCATAGGTCATTCCAAACACTTCATCAGCATCATAACCATGATTAATCAAGTACATGGCTTTAACCATCAGATCATCAGTTTGTGCCTTCTCAATCATCTCCTTAATAGATGACTCAACCTCTACAGGACTGTCCCTGAATAAAGGGTCATCAAGGATGCTTACATCATATCCTCCCTCTATCTCTCCTTCTTCTAAGATAGCCACCTCAGTTTTCTTCTTTAATTGTTCCTCAGCCTTCTCATGCTCATCCAGAAATTGAGCAATAGCAGCAAGGCTTCTTGGATCATCTTTTTGCTTCTTGGGAGGCGGTTACTCTTCTACCACAGGCCTTTTTGCCTTTGGTCTTCTCTGATAAGTACTTCCTCTTCCTAGAGTATGTATGCAAATAGGGACTAGAAGAAGAGGGTACAGAGGCTTCAGCTTCCTTTTCCTTCTTTTCTTTCTCAAGTCTTTCAACTTCTTTCTTTTGCTTTTTAGCAGCTTCTTTTTCTTTAAATTCTTCACACAGCTTCATGACAAGTTCCTTTTTCTCATCAGTCAAGGTGACTGCAGGATCAATCTATAGGCTTAATTCTTCTTCTAATGGCACAGGGTTAGGTGAAATCACAACTATTCGTTCAACTGGAGCTCTGAGTTCTCTAATAAAATCCCTAAAGTCTTCATCAATAATAAACTCTCCAGATGAATAAATGTCTAAGTCTTTAATTAACTCTTTCATCTCAGATTCCTCATTAAATCTTTCTCCAGAAATTGGATCAGAATAGACAACCATAGTTAGGCTTTCATCTTCCTCCCCAACCTCACTGTGTTGGGATTGCTGAATAGTTTCTTTCATTCTTTGTCTCTTCGAAGGTGTAGATCCATCATCATCACTACTCTCACCAGAGACATCTTTATCTTCTTTTGATTTCTTTTCTTTTTCTTTTTCAGTCTCATCATCTTTGTCTTTATCATTCTCATCATCTCCATTCTCATCCTTTTCTTTGGCCAATTCTTCTATAATCTCAATCAACATCTCAAGTTTAGAAACTCTCTTTGTTAGAGCATCTATTTGTCTGTGGAGATCAGATATTATATCAGTTTGGACATCAAGAAGATTCTCTTATTCTTCCATGGCAAGAGTTTGGATGTTTGCAGCATCCAAGTGTCCACTGATTTCTTGTTTGGCATGTTCTAGGGCTGCTTTGAGTCTATCAATCTCTTTATCCTTTTCTTCTTTATCAGATTGATATTTGGCTTTTAGTTTTTTTTAATTCTTTCTCCTTCTCATCTAGTTCAAGGAGTCTATCTCTTATGATGCCAGATCTTCTATCCAAGAGTTTCTACATTCTTGCTACTTTCAGTAATAGCTCAGAGATCATTTCATCCTTAGCATCTGGTCGGTTAACATTAGAATCTGCAAAGCTTTCTGAAGGAGCGCCCTCTGAGTGTACTTGTCTCATAGGCATTTGAAAGCTTGAATGAGGATCCTCCTCATCCGAAGATGATTCAGACCTTTCTGATGAACTGGTAGATTCACCAGATTCAATAGATGTAGCAGCAGCTTCTAGTGAAGAGTAATTAGGAGATACATGATGAGGGTGGATAGGAGATAATTAGGGAGAATGGACAGGTGATACTCTGAATCGTGATGGGATATCAACATCTTGAACTGAAGGCACGGTGTGAAGATCACCACTTACATCAACCTGTGGTGACACTTACCTCAATCCTTCTTTTACTTCTTCAGCATGCTCTTCAATAGTTTGTTGAACATGAAGCTGGTTATTCTTCTATTATCTCATGTACATCAGCAAGAGCATTATCATGAGCTTTTTCCTCAACATCAGGAACAACTTCCTCAGCTTAGTCATGAACTTCTTTTGGATTGGTTGCAGCATCCATGGAAGTAAAGGAAAGAATGTTCCACTGTAAAAGTTCCTTGGATCTCTCTTCTTGATGCACTTGTATGATTTGGCATTATAGTAAGGAATGTCCATCACAGGGCCTTCTGGTACAAGATCAGGAAATGCTTCATTATGAAGTATTGAATAAATTTGGGATACATCAGGAACATATGCCTTCTTCCTTCCTGAATGTTTGACAACAGGCCATTAAACACATAGGCAGACATGTTGAATTGTTTGTTAGTGCACAAGGCACAAATGGCTGATGATGTACTGATGGATATGTCATTCCCACTAGTCTTCCTTTTTGACAGACAATGTTGGAATAGAGAATCAGAAATCTCCACTGCAAGTCAACTAATCCTTTGACAATCTATTTTCCTTCAAAGCCACCATCATAACCAATGCTAGCAAAGAAGGTCAGAATGTCATCTTCTTCTAGTTCTTGGGGAGAGTCGGCATCATCCCCAAACTGTAGACACTGTCTCACAGTTAGTTCAGAGATAACTAGAGTGTGATCATCATTGATCCTTCCTGATATGGTCCTCACACCATCTACATCATTCACTTCAGCTGTTCCCAAGAAAGATCTGATGAAGTTCTCATAGATGATGGCTCTAATAAAGATTGCATGAGATATTCTTGTTGCTAAGATGAATCTGATAATGTCTTTTAATCCCTCAGATTTTGACACATCCGGATCAAGATATCCACTGACATTGTGGAGTTTGCTCCAGGTTAGGTTTGCCATAGATTCTACAATAGAGACATATGTGTTAGTAATGTACCAGCAAATATTAGATTGTGCAAGTAAGAACAGGTTTTACTTTCTTAGTTTGACCTTCTCGGGTCAAAATTGACAGTTCAAGGTCACTGTTGCATAGCAATTTGACCTATCATTGATTTTATGTTATTTAACCATTTGTTATGTTTGTTTATGATGATCTTTGATTATGCTCTTTGTTTTAATATTCTTATAACACTAAAACATTGGATTTGATTTCAACATTTTAAGTTTTGGTTTCCCCTGTTCATCTTGGTTAACCTAGGGTTTCTGAATCGATTGTTACTTGTTGTAAGCATCGAAATCAGTTTCGTTGAACTCGAAAATGTCTTTGAAATCCATTTTGCATGGTTAATTTTGATTGTCCTAAACCTAGGGTTCTATGTTCATTATAGGTTCGGTATTCAAAGTTCGTAAATCCACCAAGAATCACCTTGTTTCGATACTACTTGTGCTAAGAACCGAAATACAAATGAAATGAGGCTGAATGAATAATCAACAAGCAAGGTTTATGATGATTTGAATGTTTGATGATGAACAGTTGAACAATGTAAGGCCTCGTTCCGGGAAACTCCACAGTTGGTCATTCATAGCACTTTTCATATTAAAAACAAATCCAGATTCATCAAAACAAGAGAACTTTGCAGCAGAATAATCTAATAAAAGCCATAACATACACTATCCGTTACTTTTGCCCAGAAATACATTGTTTTGCTAGTTACAAAATAACATCTAGTAGCATTTTAAAACAAAGTAACTTTTTAGCATGTCATGGATGCCAGTCTTTATTTGACAGGTAGCTTCAATCTCGTGCCATCCCCAGCAACTCCATTATCTGCCAACTGATATGCATAAAAAAGTCAGCGTTGCTGAGTGAGTTCTAGTTTAATAATTTAGAAAATATACTTTTGTAAACTTCACTTTGTGATCATTCATCAATATACATAATCAATCATTAAGAGATTCTTTATCATTCTTTCTTTCATTATCTTTCACTTTCATTGTCTAGGTTTGCACAAAGCAAGAGCCTACATTATTGGTTGGCAACAGATCCCGAACCCCTGTCGGCAAATGTTTATCATGGTAGCTAACCCATTGACAGGTGACCCACACTACTAGGCATAAAGCCTGCTCATGAATACGGGTCCCATTCATCATACAATGGTCAATCAAAAGGATTAGACCCCAGATGTTCATCCTCATGGGCTGAAATAGCCGCACATCAGTTGAGCTAACGACAACATGGTCGTGCACCTCCATTCATTGTGCTTGCAAGGCTTTTCATTCTTCATAAGGGCCTGGGGGTAACATTCATTAAGTTTCACTGTTCTTCTTTTATTCCTTTGTGTCCACTTGGTTATGAATAATACTTTTAAAATATTCACAGTTTAATAATCACATACCATGAAGTATAATAATAACTATTCATAGCAAGCAGGCCATAAGAAGAGAATCAAACATTAGAAACATTAAACAAGCATAATCTTTCCTTATTCATCAGTACTGAACACTTAAATTCTATTCTCAAAATTTTAGAATAATCTTAAGTCCCCAAAGAAATGCGGATGAACAAATGCGGATGAACAAAACTAAATGCGGATGGAACGGTAGCAAATGCGGATGAACAAATGTGGATGAAAGTCTTCAGGAAATATTCTAAGTTTCCAAAGAAATGTTGATGAACAAATGCGGATGAACAAAAGTAAATATGGATGAACAAATGCGGATGAAAGTCTTCAGAAAATATTCTAAGTGTCCAAAGAAATGCGGGTAGAACAAATGCGGAAAAACTGTAGCAAATGCGGATGAACAAACTTAATGCAGATGAACACTGTAGCAAATGCGGATGAACAAAAGACTTAACTGTTGAATGTGGATGAACACTGTAGCAAGTGCGGATGAACAAAAGACTTAAATTGTTAAATGTGGATGAACACTGTAGCAAGTGCGGATGAACACTTAACAAGTGCGGATGAACACATGCAAATGCGGGTGAATAAAACTAACCTACAATACAACTTATGCCATTACCAATTCCCAATCATCATTCTAACATGTACTTAACATAGATATAACATGTTACAAGCTTAAAACATAATAAACATCTTCACAACATCATAGAAATCACTTAAAACAAACATACTTCAAAAACAATCATAAACCATTTAAAACTCAGAGTTTGGTTTAGGAAAACAGTAGTTATTATGCATGTCAGCCCCATAACAAGTAGAAAACATGTAAAAGAGGGGATCTAGAACTCACCTCTACTGCTTTCGAGTAAAACTCCTCCAAACCCGAGAGCAACCTGGAGTTCTAGCACTTAAACACACAAAATCAAGCTGCCAAACACAAAGAAACATGTAAAGATCGGGCCAGAAGCTCAACCCAACTGAAAACCGAACCAAAAACACAAGAAAACCTCACCACAAAGAGAATTCAGCTTCTCACGCTCCAACACCCAGTTGAAGTTTCTGTTCTTCCTCTTGCAGCCGTAATCAGTTGGTGAAATGGGGTGTGGGCGACCATACTTTTTTTTTAAATCCCATAATGGGCAAGTTTTGCACAACTTTAACCCCTTGACTTGGAATATTTCACCTTTCTCTCTTTTTCTTTTCTTTTGCTGAAATTTTCCTGGTGTTACAAGTCCACCCCTCTTAAATAGGTTTCGTCCCCGAAACCTATCACTCCTCGAATAGATGTGGGTAATGTTGTCTCATCTCTTCCTCAGTCTCCCACGTAAACTCGGATCCCTTCCTGTGCCTCCACTGTACTCGCACCAGTGGAATCACGTTATTCCGCTGTCTCTTCTATTTTCTGTCGATGATGGCCACTGGCTGCTCCATATAATTGAGTTGCTCATCCACCTCAATGTCCTCCAGTGGCACAATCATATCTTCATCGGCTAAGCACTTTCTTAGATGAGATACATGGAAGGTTGGATGAATTCCACTTAACTCATCGGGTAGCTCCAACCTATAGGCCACCTCTCCTACACGGGCTACTATCTTGAAAGGCCCAATAAATCAAGGGCTTAACTTCCCTCTCATTTTGAATCGAATCATCCCTTTCCAAGGGGACACCTTCAGCATCACTCTATCATCGACGTTAAACTCGATCGGTCTTTGACGTCTGTCGGCTTAGGATTTCTGCCTATCTTTGGCGGATTTCATATAGGCTTTAATTCTGCATAACTTCTTGTTGGTCGTTTTGATAACCTCGATACTCCTCAACTCCTTCTATCTGATTTCCCCCTAACAAACATGAGTTCTATATTTTCGGCCATAAAGCATCTCATACGGGGGCATACCAATACTGGCGTGGTAGCTGTTATTGTATGAGAACTCCGCCAATGGTAGGTGACTATCCCAGCTTTCACCAAAGTCTATGATACATGCCCGAAGCATGTCCTCTAAGGTGTGGATACTTCTTTCGAATTAGCCGTCCATCTGGGGGTGGTATGCTGTACTGATGTGCAGTTTGGTTCCCATCGCATCGTTGAACTTCTTCCAAAATTTGGATGTAAACCACGTATCTCTGTCCGAGACAATCAACATTAGTATGCCATGATGGGTAACTATCTCATTGATGAACAATTCGGTTAACCGTTCCGAGTTATACGTCTCTCGGATGGGTATAAAGTGAACACTCTTCGTCAGTCTGTCTACTATGACCCATATGGCATCATACCCTTTAGCTGTATGAGGTAGCTTCATTATGAAATCCATAGTAATATGCTCCCACTTCCATTCGGGAATTTCCAAGGGTTGGATTTTCCTGTATGGCTTCTGATGCTCAGCCTTAACCTGGTGGCAGGTCAAGCATCTTTCTACATACCTTGCAACATCACCTTTCATTCCTGGCCACCAATAATTCCTCTTCAGGTCTTCGTACCTTTTTATGGTTCCCCGATGAATGGAGTAGCGGGTCTTATGGGCTCCGTCTAACACTTTCTCTCATAGACCTCCACGACTAGGGATCCACATACGCCCGAATCTGATTTTGACACCATCGATGCTTTCTTCCAGATTTGCGATCTGCCCTTTCATCCTCTCCTTATCAACGTGCTCAGGTTTCAGAGCTTCTTTCTGAGCCTCACTAATTTGCTTTATCACATCAGGAGTTACAATCAACTGGTAACATCTTACCCGAATCGGTTCCCAGTTTTCCTTCCGGCTTGGAGCATCAGCTACCACGTTAGCTTTACCCGGGTGATAATGAATCTCATAGTCGTAGTCTTTTATGAGCTCCAACCATCGTCGCTGTCTCATATTAAGATCCTTTTGCTTAAAGAAATACTTTATGCTTTTATGGTCCGTAAAAATTGTACATTTGGGACCGTATAAGTAGTGTCTCCATATTTATAACGCGAATACCACAACAGCCAGCTCCAGATCATGCGTAGGGTAGTTCACTTCATGAATCTTTAATTATGGAGATGCGTATGCTATGACTTTGCCTAGCTGCATTAGCACGCACCCTAACCCTTGATAAGAGGCATCGGAATAGACAACCAAGTCTTCATTCACTTTCGGTAGCATTAACACTGGAGCTTGTGTCAATCTTCTCTTGAACTCTATGAATGCATTTTCTTGGCGGTCGTCCCATTCAAACTTCACATCCTTCCTCGTCAATTTGGTCAACGGCGAGGCAATCTCGGAAAAATCCTGAATGAATATCCTGTAATAACCCGCAAATCCGAGGAAGCTTCGGATTTCAGACGGTGTTTTAGGCGAATTCCACTTCATCACCGCCTCCACTTTGGCAGGTTCAACCATTATTCCTTCTGGGTTAATCACATGCCCCAGAAACTGCACCTCGTGTAACCAAAAGGCTCACTTAGAGAATTTTGCGTACAACTTCTCCCTTCTTAGAGTTTCCAGCACCTCACGGAGGTGACAGGTGTGGTCTCCCTCATTCTATGAGTAGATCAGGATATCGTCTACGAACACTATTATTGATCTGTCGAGCATCGATCGAAAAACTCTATTCATCAAGTCCATGAATGCTGCAGGAGCATTGGTTAGACCAAACGACATCATGAGAAATTCATAAGGCCCATATCGTGTCCGACATGCAGTCTTTAGGATATCCTATTCTTTAACCTTTAGCTGGTGGTAACCCGACAGAAGATTGATTCTCGAGAACCAATTTGCACCTTGGAGTTGATCAAACAAGTCATCAATCCTCGGTAACGGATACCGGTTCTTCATGATCAACTTTTTCAGTTCACGGTAATCGATGTACATCCTCATACTACCGTCTTTCTTCTTCACGAATAGAACATTAGCACCCCATGGAGAGATACTCGGCCGAATAAATCCCTTATCAAAAAGATCTTACAGTTGCCTCATCAGCTCTTTGAGTTTGGATGGAGACAACCAGTAAGGTGCCTTGGCTATGGGTTGCGCTTCTAGTATCAAGCAGTCTGAAACTCGATCTCTCTATCAGGTGGGACACCTGGTAGGTCTTCGGGAAACATATCGGGGAAATCACATACTACCGACACATCGGACAGTTGAGGCATGGTAGCATCCACATTCTTCTCATAAGCTAGGTAAGCACCACACCCTCGCCTCATAAACTTCTTTGCTATGATCATTGATATCATTTGGAGTCGTACATTCCTTGTCTCTATGAACCGTAACCAAACTGCCATCGGGCGCAAGTAGATGAATCATCTTCTTTCGGCACACGATATTCGCTTCGTAGGTCACCAACCAATCAATTCCTAACACCACGTCAAAACCTCCTAGGGCCATCACATACAATCTGGCGGGAAACTTATGATCGTCCAATTCTACGAGACAATCGTCTATCACATCAGTCACCTTAATAGACTTTCCTATCACTGTCTCTACATGGAAGGGCACGTCTATCTTCTTATTATTACCATGCATTACACGACAAAAGGTGGCATATACAAAACTCCTACTAGCACCCGAATCAAAGAGCACAGAAGCATACATTTGGTTTACCAGAAACATACCTAAAACTACTTCAGGGTCCACTCTGGCTTCTTCCCAGGTCATGTTGAATGCCCTTGCCTTGGCTTTAGTGCCCTCACTTCTCTCTTTCTCACCCATAGTCTGGGTCCCTGAGCTCCTTGCTCCACCCTTCTTGCAATCTTAGCCTGAGTGGCCTACTTCCCCTCATTGATAACATCGCAGTACCCTGCACTCTTTAGCATAGTGGCCTTCGCCTCCACACTTAAAACACCGGTTCCTCCCCACTTTACACTCACCCATATGAACCTTCCCACAATTCTTACATTCCCTCCTGTTGTTCCCCTTACTCAATCTTGGGCGGCGATCGTCAATCCTCATCTTCTTTTCCCCGATCCCATAGCGGTCACCCCTGAATCTCTTCCCATTACCATTCTTGTTCCAACTCTTCTCAACCTTCCTCTGAATTGGCACCGGGTCCCTCTCATCATACAACCTTCTAGCCAAATCTACTGCAGACCTGAAAGTGCTCAGTCTAGCAGCTATCATGTTCCTCCTAATATCCATGGGCAAACCCTGCATGTACCTCTTAATCTTCTTGGACTATGGAGTTACTAGATCCGGCACAAGTCTTGCAAGTTCATTGAACTTGGAGGTATACTCTTGCTGAGTCATGTTTCCAGCCTCCAAATGCAGGAACTCCTTCTTAATTTTATCCAACTCTCGATGTGGACAGTACTCCTCCAGTACCAATTCCTTCAAATCCGACCACCTCATCCTTGCAATTGACCGTTTCCCCTCGGCTTGGACAATGTTGTCCCACCAGCATAATGCCGAGTCAATGAAAGAATGGGAGGCAAACTTCTCCTTTTGATCTTCCCAGCACTCACTGATGTCTAGGACTGCCTCCATGTAAGGCCCCAATTCGGGAAACCCCACAGTTGGATTTGGACATCAGAAACACATGTTCTCAAACATCAAATTTCATTAATATATGCGGCGAAACATACAATAATTTCTAATGTATAACATTTACATCAAAAGATTACTTTAGCCATCTAACTATAGCTTTATGCTGGGATGTCAGTCTCGATCGTGTGCCAGTTAGCCCTCCCATCCATGCCAAGCTCACCCATATGTATAGCATACCTGTCAATTTAATATGCATACAAAAGTCAGCGACGCTGAGTGAGCTCTAGGTTTACTTTAACAAAACTATATCATGCATTAACATTATAAAAACTTTAACCTCGTTCAATATCAACATCGTTATCGAACTCGTTCGATACCTAAACTATAACCATCACTTTACCATTACGTTACCCATACATTACTTTACCATTCACTTTACCGTTACGTTACCCATAGATTACTTTACCATTCACTTTACCGTTACATTACCCATACATTACTTTACCATTCACTTTACCATTATGTTACCCATAGATTACTTTACCTTTCACTTTACGTCATCGTTTGAACTTAGCATGAAGCTTATTTCCTATCGGGTGAGAATACACGAAGCATATCTCCTATCAGGTGAGCACACCGAAGTGTAACTCCTATCGGGTGAGAATGCATGAAGCATAACTCCTATCAGGTGAGCACACCGAAGTGTAATTCTTATCAGGTGAGAATGCTGTTGGACCAAAAGAACCAATGAGCCTGATCAGAAAAACCTTTAAGTCCCACGGACATTACAACAACTGAAGTAGTCTGCAACAGCTGAAGACATCAACTGATAACAAGGTCTGAAGACAAAGTCTGAAGTGAAAGAGCTGAAGACAAAGT
Organism: Flaveria sonorensis; assembly: GCA_025506505.1. Lineage (NCBI taxonomy): Eukaryota > Viridiplantae > Streptophyta > Magnoliopsida > Asterales > Asteraceae > Flaveria > Flaveria sonorensis. The sequence goes on from CM046434.1 coordinate 19,839,379, forward strand.
CTGAAGTGAAAGAGCTGAAGACAAAGTCTGAAGCTAAAGAACTGAAGACAAAGACTGAAGACCAAGTTTCAGATGTTGTCACAACAGCTGAAGAAGACCTCTTCAATAGTTGTGATGGTTTCCTTTCAGTAGTTTTATGTTTCTTGTAATCAGTACTTGTAGTTTCAGTAGTTTTAGTTTCATCTTGTACTTAGCATACTCTGAGATGTTCTCAGTTGTTATGAACATTCTCAGTAGTTTGCTTACTTTCAGTTGTTTGTAATAATTCTGTTAGATGTCACCATCAAGTGACATCAGCAGACGTCACATTCCTCTATATAAGGAATGTTGAACTAATTGTAATGGAGCAGCTATAGCAAACTTAGAAAAGCTTAGCAGCCGCCATACCAAAGCATGTGTGCATGAATGATATTATCCATTTTGCAGAAAACCCTCTTTCTCTATAACCGTGTACTGTTCCATTGAATATCTATTGTGTTCTTGCAATATTTGTCTAATTCTTGTTCTAATTCCGCTGCGATTCAACTCTAATTGATCAAACTTGAGATCACTGATCCTGACAAATGGTATCAGAGCAGGTTAATATTTGCAAGAATTGGTTATAGAGATTGGTCTTCTGCTGCTTCTGGTTAGTCAATTTGAGTTTCTTCTTGGTTCATATTGAGTTTGTTGTGTCTTTGTGCTAAATCTTTTGAAACTTGATTGAATTGGTTTGAATCTGAGAATGACTACTCCTTCTAATGACCCTCACAATACTGGCTCCTCAACCAAGCCTCCGATGCTGGTTAGGAGTGAGTATAACATATGGCAACGAAGAATGCTCCATCACCTGTCTGTTAACAGTTCAGGTTGTTGGACATCTGTGGTTCACGGTCCACACAAGCCTATGGTGAACAATCCGAGACCAACAAATGGTTCCGAAGAAGAAGGAGCAATACTCAGATGAAGATCGTAAACTGTTTGAGATTGATGCTAAAGCCCATGGAATTCTGGCCATGGCACTGCCTAATGAAATCTATTCTGGGCTTATGCATCATGAAACTGCTCATGACCTCTGGAATGCTTTGAAGGAACAATTCGGAGGAACTGATGAGGTCTTAGCAAACAACAGAGAAATCCTCGCCCAACAATATGAGACATTTCTCATAGGAAGGGTGAGACACTGACTCAACAGTTTGAGCGTTTCTCCTGCTTGATCTCTGAGCTGAAAATGGTCAAGCATGAGTATACTAACAGCCAGATGAACAACAGATTCCTCAGATCACTGCCTGAGAGATGGGACACATACACCATTGTCCTACGCTCCAGTGCAAATCTGGATAGCCTATCTCTCACCCAACTCCATGGGAAACTGCTTACATTTGAAAGAGAGATAGAGCAGAAAAGGAAACTGGCATCATCAGGAAAGCTCACTGATGACTTTGTACCAGGGAACACTGCCTTGGTCGGTCATGAGTCAGAATATGCTGGATCAGAAAGCCATTATGATGAGCATATAGATTTCTCTTCAAACAGTTCTGATCATGCATTTGTTGGTGTTGACAGTCATTCTGGGTGTAATAGTGATAATTTATGCTTTATCATGGATGATTTGATGGGTATTGCTGATGATGATTTAGAAGAGATGGATATTTTGAGCCAAATGGCCTTGATCAATATCAGATCTCAAAAGTTCTACAAGAGAACTGGTAGGAAATTTCCAGGACTCTCTGGCAAAACCAAAGTTGGTTTTGACAAGAGTAAGTTGAGGTGTCACAAATGCCACAGGCTTGGGCACTTTGCAAGAGAGTGTAGATCAACTGGATCTAACTCCTCTGCACCCTTTGTGACCTTTCCAAGCAATAGTTCACAAAACAAAGGGCAACATCCTGCTAGTTCTGGTCATCACTCACAACCTCAATCTCCTGCATATTTTGTCCCTCAGGGTCCAATGCCATATCATATCCCTGCTATTACATGCCACAGCCAAATCCAGTTCAAGTTCCTATAGCACAACAACCTCAAGCCCTACCTGAGCCTCAACCATCTCCATCACAATCTCAACCTCATCACAGCTTCTTCACACCAGGAGTTGTTGACTGGAGCAGCTCACCAGATGATCTTTCTGGTTTCAATGAGCAATTATTTGCTGGTGCTGGTCAACATGGTGGTGAACATCCTTTTGGGAATCTTGCTCTCATGGCCCTGGAGTCTACTGAGGGTTCCTGCTCCAATGCATCATCTTCACAGGTAACCCAGGTATCTTCTGAGGCTAAAGCCAAGTTATGTTCTGAATCATGCATAGCTGCCTTTGTCTCTATTAGAGAGGCAAATGTAGCTTTAATCAATCAAAATCTTGAGCTTGAGAAAACTATTTCCAAAAGAAAAGCTGAGTATGAGTCTGCTCTTAATGACAAAGATGATGAGATTTACAAGCTTAAATGCCAACTTAATGATGAAAAGGCTAAGGTAGAGGTCATACTTGAGAACCACAGAAGTCTCAAAGAGACACTTGCAGCTACCCAAGTTGAGTGTGACCGCTGGGTAACATCCTGCAAGGGATTTGAAATGCTTCTCAGCAAGCAAACAGCTTCAAATGTGAAGTTTGGAATAGGTTACAATCATACTGCACCACCTACTGATTTTACTTCAAAATCAATAGTAAAATCTGAAGGTGAAAGTAATTTCCAAACCACATCATCATGTGATTCATCCTCAAATGATAATACAAAATCAGAGGATGAAGTCAGTGTTAAGATCTCAGCAAATCAATTGCCTGATGGTTTAAATGCTGATAAACACATGAAGCTGAGCAATTCAGATGTTGTCCCTCAAAGTACTCCAAGTACTGAAGGGCAAGTCACAACATCTGAAAAGCATTTCAAATCTGCTGAAATAAAAGGATTAACAACTGCTGAGGAATCTATCATACGGTCTTTCAGGACGGATAGAGAACAGCTGAAGAACAAGTCTTCAGTTGTTACCGATCCTTCAGTACTTAACACAAGTACTGAAAGGAGGAAAGTACTGAAGATCACACCTTCAGTAGTTTCCACTTCAGCAGTTGATCAATCCAAGATGAAGAATAAGCCATGTGAAATATGTGGTAAATTCAATCATCTATCTGATGAATGCTGGTACAAAAAGGGTTCCAAACTCAACAGAGATAAGCTCATTAAAGAAGAGATTAAAAAAAGAAAAATGAGTTTGAGACCAAGTTTGTACCACAGTCATCTCAAACTGATAAACCCAAGGCCTCGCCAAAATCCAAAAAGAAGGATGGGGTTTATCAGAAAACAGCTGATAGTGTTCCTCATGATAAACATCAGACTAAGTCTGTGAATTTCAAGAAGGAGGAAATGGTGGGTCACAGGAACTCATCAAAAACAAGTACTGATGTGTCAAATGAGCTGAAGGCTTTAGCAACAAATCAGACACAACTTGTTATGATGGTTCAGCATTTGTTGGGGAGAGTTAACCAACTAGATGCACCTGTGATCAAACCACTGAAAAGGAAATCCAAGCCCAAATCTAAGAAATCCATTTCAGCACCATCTCCACCTTCATCAGCTGTTAATCATGAGAAACAAGTTATGGTTAAATCTGTTGATGAAAACAGACCCAAAACCAAAAAGGTTTGGGTCTCTAAAGCTAACTAGTTTCTTATGATAAATGCAGGGTTCTTCAGCATGCCAAAGAAGCATCTGGTATGTAGACAGTGGAGGATCTATGCATATGACTGGGAGCAGTTCTCTTCTTAATGACTACTCTCAAGGAAAGAAGGGATTTGTCTCATTTGGAAATGATGCTAAGGGTTACATCATCGGGAAAGGATTTGTGTCAAATGGAGAAATCAGATTTGATGATGTTAACCATGTGGAGAATCTCAAGTATAATCTACTGAGTGTCAGTCAGATGTGTGATAAAGGGCATGTTGCACTTTTCACAAGCCAGAACTGCCGGATTCTGTCTTCCAAAGTTCTGAGGCTGATTGACAAGGTATTGGATGAACATACTCTCCTGAAGGCCAACAGGATAGGAAGAGTATATGCCTTGGATTTGTCAAAGAAGATTGATTTAAAAGGTCATCCTTGCCTGTTCTCCAAGGCCTCTCCTCAGGAATCTAAACTGTGGCATAGAAGGCTGGGTCATGTTAATCTCAAAAACATGAATCAGCTGATCCACAATAGTTTAGTGAGAGGTCTACCAATAAAGGAGTTCCACTGTGATGAAACCTGCACTGCTTGTTTAAAAGGAAAACAACACAAAGTTTCATTCCCTCCTATAGAAGAACCAAAGTCCACTGCCTGCTTGCAATTACTGCACATGGATCTCTTTGGTCCTGTGAGAGTAATGAGCATGGCAAAGAAGAAATACTGTCTGGTAATTGTGGATGATTACTCCAGATTTGTATGGACCTTCTTCTTGCATTCAAAGGATGAGGCTGCTCAGACAATTATTAACTTTGTGTTGTATGTTGAGAAGCAGTATTCCCTATCAGTCAAGTGTATAAGAAGTGATAATGGAACTGAATTTAGAAACCATACACTTGATGATTTCTACCTTTCAAAAGGAATCAAGAGGCAGTATAGCATCCCAAGGACTCCAGAACAAAATGGAGTAGTGGAGAGAAAGAACAGGACCCTAATTGAAGCTGCAAGGTCCATGTTGGCTGACTCTGGTTTGCCACTGACCTTTTGGGCTGAAGCTGTCAACACAGCATGCTATGTGCAAAATAGAGCTTTAGTGAATCAGAGGTTGATGAAGACTCCTTATGAAGTTCTACATCATTTGGCTCCTCTAATTTCATTCTTCAGAGCATTTGGGTGTCCTTGTTACATTCTCAACACAAAGGATCAACTCCAAAAGTTTGATTCTAAGGTGGATGCAGGGTATTTTGTTGGGTATTCATCCACTTGCAAGGCTTACAGAGTGTTCAACTGCAGAACAAAGATGGTTGAAGAAACCTTGCATGTGAAGTTCAATGAATCCCTAAGGACAAAATTCCACAAAACCCTGTGGAGTTGTTTGATCTGGACATACTGCAATATGTTCCTTATCAGCCTCCAGCTGTTGCAGATCATGTGAATTCATCACCTTCTGCAGCTAGTCATCCATCTGGTGGTACTGATGTTGATGATGATCCCAGTACTCACCTATTCAAGTTTAGTGATCAACTGCCTGAGTCTACTAAACTTGATGTTCCTGTAGCTTCAGTAGCACCATCCACAACAAATGCTGATGAGATTTTTGAATCCTCTACTTCATTTGACTTGCCATCTAATACTTGGTTTCAAGAATCTGGATCAACATCTGTTGCTGCTGAGCGTGCTACAAACACTTGCACAGATCTCATAGTGTACCAAGAGCTGAAGAATCACCCAATGTCTCAAATCATTGGTGATATCAATGCTGGTGTCTCAACTAGAAGTCAATTGTCCAACTTCTGCTTCTATGCTCTCTTCATCAGTCAGCAAGAGCCAAAGAACTATCATATTGCATTAAGAGACAATGGATGGGTTGATGCCATGCAGCTTGAGCTTCTTCAGTTCAAAAAGCAGCAAGTGTGGGAACTGGTTCCTCTACCCCCAGGTAAGTGTGCAATAGGCACTAAATGGGTGTTTAGGAATAAAACAGATGAAAATGGGCAAATTGTCAAGAACAAGGCCAGACTGGTTGTCCAGGGGTTTTCACAAGAAGAAGGTATTGATTATGATGAAACCTTTGCCCCTGTAGCCAGACTGGAGGCAATTAGATTGTTCTTAGCCTATGCTGCATTCCACAATCTTAAAGTTTTTCAAATGGATGTCAAAAGTGCATTTTTATATGGTAAAATAAAAGAAGAGGTTTATGTGTGTCAACCACCAGGTTTTGAGGATAATAAACATCCTGATTGGGTGTATAAACTTGATAAGGCTCTTTATGGGTTGAAACAAGCTCCTAGAGCCTGGTATGAAACACTGTCAAATTTTCTTCTTCAGAATAATTTCACTAGAGGCTCCATAGATAAAACTTTGTTCATTAAGAAAGTGGGTCAGCATAAGCTCCTTGTTCAAATTTATGTTGATGATATTATTTTTGCATCCTCTGATCCACAGTTGTGTGATGCATTTACAAAGTTGATGCAACAAAAATTCGAAATGAGTGCCATGGGAGAATTACAGTTCTTTCTAGGTTTGCAAATCAAACAAAAGGCTGATGGAACTTTCATTCATCAGTCAAAATACACAAAGAGTCTTTTGGAAAAGTTTGATTTACAAAACTGTAAGCCCTGTTCTACTCCCATGTGCAGCACCACACAACTGGATGCAGATCAGAAAGGTAAAGCTGTTGATGAAACACTTTACAGATGTATGATTGGGTCCTTGATGTACTTAACAGCTTCTAGACCAGATATTATGTTTGCAACTTGTGTTTGTGCTAGATTTCAGGCTGCTCCTAAAGAGTCTCATTTGATTGCAGTCAAGAGGATCTTTAGATATCTGCAAGGTACTCAATCTCTAGGTCTTTGGTATTCCACTGGGCACTCTTGCAAATTAGTTGCTTTTTCTGATAGTGACTATGCAGGGTGTAAATTAACTAGAAAATCAACTTCTGGTGGATGTCAATTCCTAGGCAACTGTTTGGTTTCTTGGCAGAGTAAGAAACAAACATCTGTTGCTACATCCACTGCTGAAGCCGAGTACATTGCTGCTGCAAGTTGTACATCTCAGGTACTCTGGCTTCAGAATCAATTATTGGATTATGGCATTACAGAGACTAAGACTCCATTACTAATGGATAGTGCTTCAGCTCTTTGTATTGTCAAGAATCCAGTCCAGCACTCTAGGACCAAACATATTGAGATCAGACACCATTTTATTAGGGATTGTTTTGAAAAAGGTCTGATTGATCCAAAGTTTGTTCCTAGTGCTGATGAGCTTGCAGACATATTTACTAAGCCTTTGGACAGTTCAACTTTCCAAAACCTAGTGTTAAGGCTTGGTATGCTGCAGCTAGAATAAGTGACAACTACTGATGATCTCAGTCAACAAGTACTGATGAGCATTCGTATACTATTGTCACAAATAAGTACTGATAAGTTCTTTTATCCTCAGTAGTTTTCATAACTACTGAAGACTAAATTACTTAAAAGTACTGAAGTACTCTATCTGTTGAAAAGAACTGATGTGGTTACAACTACTGATGTAGTTACAACTACTGATGTCAGTATAACAGAAGTACTGATGACCAATGAAACGTCTGAAAATCAGACAAAAAGTCTGATAAGTGTTGAGGTCAGAATGAAACAGCTGATGAGCTAAGAATTGACGACAACAGCTGATGAGAAACTTTTCTCTTCAGTTGTTTCTACAACTGCTGTTTCACTTCATACAACTGAAGCCAAAACCATGTCTTCAGTAGTTTTACAACTACTGATGACTAATACCAAGTCTTCAGTTGTTACAACCTCTGAAAGTTAAAACCAGGTCTTCAGTTGTTTTCAAACAACTGATGACAGCACCAACACTTTCAGTCGTTTTATATCAGCCTTTTCTTCCCTATAAATACCTAAACCTAATTTCAAACGTTTCATTAGCCGTTTCATATCCTTCACTCTCTCAACAATGGCGACCATGAAACTCAAACCCAGACACAACTGTGTTGCCTACCTCTCGAAATCGGCCTTTTGGAACAAATTTGATAATGCCATCGATCTTATGGTAGATTCCCAGTACCGAACCGCTTTTCTTCTGAATCCTACCATATACCCCGATTCCCTAAGCCAATTCTGGACCAACGTCTCTGTGCAAACTGGTGAGAATGATCGCCAAATCACTCTCCAGTCGTTGGTTAACCAGAAACAGGTGGTCATCACTCCAGACATCATTCGACAAACCCTAAATCTACATGATGCCACCTGTGTCACAGAATACCCGAAAGGCACAACTGATATGTCTTTCATCAATAACGGGTATGAAGGAGACTTAAGTGCTACCACCATTCTGAAGAAGCACTTCCATGATGCTGAACGTCTTATATTCCACATGGTGAATGTCTGCCTTGCACCAAAAACCTCCTCATGGGATCAGATGTCCTCCCGATGGCAACAGGTATTATACTCTATCTTTGAACGACAAAATCTAAATTTTTCTGAGATAGTTTTCATGGAACTAAAGGATCTGGCTTTGAAACCTGTGGCAAACAGATGGATATTATATCCCAGGTTTCTCATGGCCATAATTTTAAATCAGCTAAAATCAGACGGCCTTGTTGGCCTTGGAGTCCCTGCTCCGGCTGTATTGCCTGAAGTATACTCCAGGCACAACTCTGACCCTACAATGAAAGGGGCTGCCCGGCTGCTAAAACCCAAGCAGCGGGAACCCACAGCCTCCACTTCCAGATCCAAAGTCCCCACCAAACCCAACACCAAAAAGCCCAAAAAGGCTACTCAGGGAGATGAGTCCCCTGAGGATGCCCCTGTAACACCAATACAGGAAACACTTACTGGTTCTAACCCCCCAGTAGTGTCAAAGACTCCACCAGCCCTAGCCGCTCAGGCATCCTCTCAACAGGATCCTGATGCAACCATAATTGGGGATACCACAATGCTGGAACCTATCTCAATTGAGAAGGTTACCATTGAAGAGCACCAGTCACCCCGGGTGCAATCTGCTTCAAACCTATCTCCAAATGCAACCGCCCCTCAAAGCCCAACCATTATAGTTGCACAAGTGCTGAGTCAGCTGCATTCCTCTCCTCCTCCCCAGAAACCAATTACAATGGGGAGAACCTCAACAGCTGAGGAAGAGGACCAAAATGCTGCTGATAACCCACAGCACAGGGGTTATAATGTTCAATCTCCCCGTGTAGAGGAGGAGGTTAGAACATCTGGTGAGGCTGCCACTTCTACTGATTCAGCAAATGAACAGGATGCAGTTGGTAACATCTCTAAGACCTCACCAGAGGCAACTGCCGATGAAGGACTCAGTCCTGAGGCAGGAAGTCCCCAGAACCAAGAACAAGGGGCACATGCTACAACTGATCTACACTCAGGGCATGTACATCCTGATTCAATCAGGAGGTCAGGTGATTCAGCAAAGACTGATGATGACCTGGGCTTTTTCTTTGATGTCTTAGCCCATAACACAATCCTTGAGGCTGAGGTGAGCAGACTCAAAGAACTGCTTGCCAAAATGTCTCAGGATCAAAGTCCATCTGCCCCAATAAACCCACAGATGGCACCTTCATCTGAAGGTTCACCAAACACTCAGCCACTACACTCAACTGAGCCACCAGCCACTGCTTTTGGCACCACCTCTCAGGGACAGAACCCCTCTGAGCAGATGGTTGCTACCTTTCAACATTCCTTACCTCTCATCACTCCCATCATCAATGAGATTGTGCATAAAGCCATTGATGAGAGGATCTCCTCAAATCTACAAACACTTGTTGATGATGCTGTGCAAAAGAAGCTTTCTGCCATTCAAACCCCTGAACCCAATGCACCCAAAAAGGGGGAGTCTAAGGCAGTGAAAGAAAGAAAGAGAAAGAGAGTGGAAGATGAGAAACAACAAGAGAAAGAAAAGGAGTTAGAAAAGGAAAAACAGCTGATCACATACAAGAGAAAGAAAAGTGCTGAAACTCAAAAGCCTGATGAAGAGAAATCATTGGAAGATCTGATTAAAGAAGCTGATGAAGCTCACAGCAGATCAATGGACAGAATAATAGACCAACTCTTCAGACAAGGCTTTGATACAGCTACTTTAGACACTGAGATCAGAAGGCTGGAGATTAAAGAGATACAAGAGAGATGGGCCAGTTACAGTGTGATGGAAAGGGAGAGGTTGGAGATAATGATCAGGTTTATTGCAAAATACTTGGGAAGATCATTAATTGAGATTAAATCATGGACCAGAGACAGTATTCTGGCAATAACCACCAGAATCTGTGCTTCTGAAGCATTCAATAAGGGGTTGATTATCGAAGCCTTAGATGAAGCAGGTGCTGGGAAGAGAACTGATATGGCCAAGCTTTCCAAAGCCAAACTTACCACAAAAATGCTAGATCAGCCTTCCCAAACTCCCACTCAAAAACAACCAACCCCACAACTCTCCAAACCAATCCCTAAACCTAAACTTAAACCAACTCAACCCTCAAAACCAACTCCCTTACCCCAAAAACCACCTCAAACCACATCCAATGATGCACCCAGAAGGAGGAGAAGGGTGTTGAGGATGGAAGAAGAAGAAGAAGATGATGAAGAAGACAGTCTGCCAATCTCTGCTGTTCTAAAAATACCTGAGCCCAGAAGTCAACAAATGATCACACCAGACTTTCAGAGGCAAATGGTGAAAGTTAAGATTGAAGAAGAAGAACAGCAGAAACAACACGATGAGCAACTTTTGAAGATGGTTGACAAAGAGTTTCCTCAGTCATCATCTATACAAGCCATGAAGAAACACGCTCAAAGGCTGTATGCTCTCAGGTATACCTTTCAATATCAAAAGGAGAGAGTAAGGATTTGGCCAGACCCCAGGGTTAGTTCTAGAATTCATAAGAAATCCATACCAAGTAGATACAATGGCCAAGTGAGAAAGACCATAGATGCTGTTATTATGTTGGCCATTGTAGTCTCACCCTGGGAGATACTTGAAGACTTCAAGAGAGCCTACAAGTCAAAGATGACCCCTCAAACTCTAATGGAGAACAAAATGGTCAAGAAGGGGTTGTTATACAAGAGGCTTGAAGAGATCAAGAAAAATGAACTCCAGTTGTTATTAGAAGGGACTCACCCAGATGAATTTGCTTACAGAGAGATAACAACTGTTGAGTTGAAAAATGGAAAGACGTTAAAGTACCTATCAGAGTACTATGGCCCAGAGTTCTTCTTCGAAGGAGAAGCAGAAGAACTCACTAAGGAGGAACAAGTTGTTCTCCTTGAGGCCTACGTCAGAGAGTCTTATAGACTCATCAATGGGAAGTAGGTTTCATGGTTGGGATAACAGCTTTGTGTCCAGTTCCCCAAGACAGAGTTCCCCTCCATCCTTTGACATTCACATCTACTGAAACCTGTTCCCTGGCCTGTGCTTATCCAATATCTCTGAAGCTGATCAAGAGAGTATTTCTGCCAAGAATAAGTGGGACCTCAATAAGCTTAAAGGTTTTGGCTGCATTGGTTCAGGGGGAGTTTGTTGGACCAAAAGAACCAATGAGCCTGATCAAAAGAACCTTTAAGTCCCACGGACATTACAACAACTGAAGTAGTCTGCAACAGCTGAAGACATCAACTGATAACAAGGTCTGAAGACAAAGTCTGAAGTGAAAGAGCTGAAGACAAAGTCTGAAGTGAAAGAGCTGAAGACAAAGTCTGAAGCTAAAGAACTGAAGACAAAGACTGATGACCAAGTTTCAGATGTTGTCACAACAGCTGAAGAAGACCTCTTCAGTAGTTGTGATGGTTTCCTTTCAGTAGTTTTATGTTTCTTGTAATCTGTACTTGTAGTTTCAGTAGTTTTAGTTTCATCTTGTACTTAGCATACTCTGAGATGTTCTCAGTTGTTATGAACATTCTTAGTAGTTTGCTTACTTTCAGTTGTTTGTAATAATTCTGTTAGATGTCACTATCAAGTGACATCAGCAGACGTCACATTCCTCTATATAAGGAATGTTGACCTAATTGTAAGGGAGCAGCTATAGCAAACTTAGAAAAGCTTAGAAGCCGCCATACCAAAGCATGTGTGCATGAATGATATTATCAATTTTGCAGAAAACCCTCTTTCTCTATAACCGTGTACTGTTCCATTGAATATCTATTGTGTTCTTGCAATATTTGTCTAATTCTTGTTCTAATTCCGCTGCGATTCAACTCTAATTGATCAAACTTGAGATCACTGATCCTGACAAATGCATGAAGCATAACTCCTATCAGGTGAGCACACCAAAGTGTAACTCCTATCAAGTGCTTGCAAGACTTCTTTAGCGCTTTAACGTTTTCACAGTTGTGCTATACAGGGTAACAGGGTAACTATTCTTTCGCATTTCACATGTGAATTAACATCATTCTTTATCCTTTAACTATCATGATATATATTCAATATATCTACATACGCACATTAATTTGTTAACATTAAGTTCATGATTAATTCATTATTAACGCACGTTTATAGGGTAACATAACACGTAACAGTCCAAAGTTTTCGCGCGAGAACCCACATTCGCGCGAGAACTTCCCACTTCAAGCGACAACTCCCTCTTTGCACGAGAACTCATCATTCGTGCGAGAACTTCTTCATTCATGCGAGAACTTTCAAAAGATAACCGTTAGCCGTGAAAACTACATTTTGCGTGAGAACTCGCTTCTCGCGTGATAACTTTTCTGTTGTACACAACTTTATCCATGAGTTATCACTTCTTTAACTACTTTAACACCCCAAAATAAGCAATAACAGTTATAAACATCATTCTTTAACAAAACATTCATAAAGTATGCATATTAGCCCCAAAACATGATAAAACACGTAAAAGAGGGGTCTAGAACTCACTTCTTGAAGCTCTAGCACAACCACAACCTTCCCAAAGCTTTTACCAAGCAAAAACTACATAATCATGTGTTTTATACATCAGTAATCCATCCTTAGTACATAACACGAGTTACTACACGAGTTACATACCTTAAACACTTTGTTTCTTCACTTTCTTTCTCTACACAACCGCTTTCTCTCTCTAGCAGCAGTACTTCTCGCGTGAAACTAGTGTCTAGCTGGGTGTACCTAGCTATTTATACCCAATGCAACTTTTCCCTTAGTCTTCTCGCACGAAAACTTTTAGTCACGCGAGAACTCTCCTCCACGCGAGAACTTCATGACTCGCGCGAGAACTTCGCCTTTATTCAAAAATTCGGGGCTCTACAAGTCCACCCCCCTTATTTGGGTTTCATCCCCGAAACCTGTTATTCCTCAAACAACTGAGCATAATACCGTCTCATCTCATCTTTGGACTCCCACGTGAATTCCGACCCCTTTCTATGCTTCCACTGCACTCGGACAAGTGGAACTACTTTATTCCTCAGTCGTTTCTCCTTCTGTCTATTATTGCTATGGTTTGTTCCACGTAGTTCTGTCTTTCGTCAATCTCCACATCTCCCAGTGGAACATGAGCGTCTTCGTTTGCTAGACACTTACGCAGATATGATACGTGGAAGGTAGGATGAATTCCACTCAATGCATCTGGTAGTTCCAGTCTATACGCTACTTCCCCTACACGGGCTACGATCTTGAAAGGCCTAATAAATCAAGGGCTCAACTTTCCACTCTTTCGGAATCGAATGATTCCTTTCCAAGGTGACACCTTTAGCACCACTCTATCACCGACGTTAAACTCAATCTGTCTTCGACGTTTGTCGGCATAGGATTTCTGTCTATCTTTAGCGGCTTTTATGTAGGCTTTAATCCTGCCCAACTTCTCATTGGTCATCTCGATGACCTTAATACTACCCAACTCCTTATGTCTGATTTCCCCACAACAAACAGGTGTTCTACACTTCCGGCCGTAGAGCATCTCATACGGGGGCATACTAATACTGGCATGGTCACTGTTATTATATGAGAACTCTGCCAACGGTATATGACTATCCTAGCTCCTACCAAAGTCTATAATACATGCCCGAAGCATGTCCTCCAAGTTCTAGATAGTCCTTTAGGATTGACCATCCGTCTGTGGGTGGTATGTTGTACTGATGTGCAATCTAGTTCCCATCGCATCATTGAACTTCTTCCAAAACTTGGATGTAAACAGGGTATCTCTGTCATAAATAATCGACACCGGCAGACCATGACGGGCAACTATCTCATTGATGAACAGTTCGGCTAGCCGTTCCGAGTTATACGTCTCTCGGATGGGTAGAAAGTGAGCACTCTTTGTCAGTCTGTCTACTATGACCCATATGGCACCATAACATTTAGCTGTACGAGGTAGCTTCGTTATGAAATCCATAGTAATATGCTCCTACTTCCATTCGGGAATTTCCAAGGGTTGGATTTTCCCGTATGGCTTCTGATGCTCAGCCTTAAACTGGAGATAGGTCAAGCATCTTTCTACATACCTTGCCACATCGGCTTTCATTCCCGGCCACCAGTAGTTCTTCTTTAGGTCTTAGTACATCTTGTTGGTTCCCGGGTGAATGGAGTAGTGAGTCTTGTGGGCTTTTTCCAACACCTTCTCTCGCAGACCTCCACGTGTAGGAATCCACATAAGCCCAAATCTAATTTTGACACCATTGGTGTTTTCTTCCAGGTTAACGATCTGTCCCTTCATCCTTTCTTCATTAACGTGCTCGGGCTTTATAGCTTCTTTCTGAGCATCGCAGATTTGCCTTAACATGTCAGGAGTCACAATCAACTGGTAAGATCTCACCCGAATTAGTTCCCGGTCCTCCTTCCAGCTTAGGGCATCAGCTACCATGTTAGCCTTTCCTGGGTGATAATGAATCTCACAGTCATAATCCTTTATGAGCTCCAACCATCGTCTCTGCCTCATATCAAGATTCTTCTGCTCGAAGAAATACTTTAAGCTTTTGTGGTCCGTGAAAATCGTACATTTGACACCATATAAGTAGTGTCTCCATATCTTTAAGCGAATACCACAGCAGCCAGCTCCAGATCATGGGTAGGGTAGTTCAACTCATGAACCTTTAACTATCAAGATACGTACGCTATGACCTTGCCTCACTGCATTAGCACGCACCCTAACCCCTGATAAGAAGCATTGGAATAAACAACCAAGTCCTCATTCCCTTCAGGTAACGTTAACACTGAAGCATGTGTCAATCTTTCCTTTAACTCCATGAACGCATTTTCTTGACTGTCGCCCCATTCAAACTTCATATCTTTTCTCGTCAACTTGGTCAACAGTGAGGCAATCTTGGAAAAATCCTGGATGAATCTCCGGTAATAACCCGCCAATCCGAGGAAGCTTCGGATTTCAGATGGAATTTTAGGCGAATTCCACCTCATCACTGCCTCCGCCTTACCAGGATCAACCATGATTCCCTCTAGGTTAATCACATGACCCAGAAACTGCACCTCGCGCAACCAAAATGCGCACTTGGAGAATTTCGCATACAACTTCTCACTTCTTAGAGTCTCTAGCACCTCACGGAGGTAACAGGCGTGGTCTCCCTCATTCATCAAGTAGATCAGGATATCTTCTATGAACACTATCACTGATTTGTCGAGCATCGGTCAACAAATCCTATTCATCAGGTGCATGAATGCTGCAGGAGCATTGGTTAGACCAAATAACATCACAAGAAATTCATAATGCCCATATCGTGTTCAAAACACAGTCTTCGGGATATCCTGTCCCTTAACCTTTAACTGGTGATAACCTGACCAAAGATCGATCCTTAAGAACCAACTTGCACCTTGCAACTGGTCGAACGAATCATCTATCTAAAGTAACGGGTATCTATTCTTCACTGTGAGCTTATTCAGCTCCCTGTAGTCTATACACATTCGCATGCTACCATCCTTCTTCTTCACGAATAGCACCGAAGCACCCCAAGGAGAAATGCTTGGTTTGATAAATCCTTTATCAAGAAGGTCTTGTAATTGGGCTAGCAATTCATTCAACTTTGACGGAGCCAGACGATACGATGCTTTAGCAACGGGCTGAGCTCCTGGCACAAGGTCAATCTGAAACTCTATCTCCCGATCGGGTGGTATCTCTGTCAAGTCATCTGGGAACACATCCGGGAAGGCACACACCACAGGCACATCTGTCAACTTTACAGTTTTAGCTTTATCATCTTTAACGTATGCCAAGAATACTCTACACCCTCGTCTTATAAACTTCTCTGCCTTTATCATAGAAATCATCTTTGGGACTTCACAAATCCTGTCGCTGTAAATCTTGACTAAGCTACCGTCGGGCGCTTTCATCTGAATCATTTTCCTCTAACAAACTATGTTAGCCTCATAGGCGGCTAACCAGTCCATACCCAACACAACATCAAATCCTCCTAGGGTCATAACAAATAACCTAGCAGGGAATCTATGACCTTCCAATTCTATGCTACAATCCTCTAAGGCCTCAGTTATCTTAGTAGTCTTTCCAATGGCAGTCTCTACCTCAAACACATGATTTATTTCTTTGGCGTTAGCATTCATCACATCACAGAAGGTGGCAGCTATAAAAATCTTACTTGCACCAGAATCAAACAGAACAGAAGCAAGTTTGTTATTAATTAGGAACATACCTGACATAACATCAGGTTCTGCTCTGGCCTCCTCTCTAGTCATCATGAAAGCCCTAGCCTTGGCCTTTGGCTTATCACCAGCTTTCTTTAGTTTCTCAGCCTCCTTTCCTCTAGCCGAGTCAACCACTTTCGCCTCTTTACACTCTCGGCTGTAGTGCCCCAACTTACCATAGTTCTAGAACTTTCCCACACTAGGGCCATCCTTAGAGAAATGCCCCATCTTCCCACATCTATAACACAGACTCGAACCAAGCCTGTAATCACCAGCATGCTTCCTCCCACATTTCCGGCAAGCATCGGACGACTTCACCTTTGTCTTTTTGGCTTGAGCAGCAGACTTCTCATTTCTCTCCTGCTTCACATTCCCCGACCAACTTTTCTTCTTCGCCTCCTCAACGGGCTCATCAGCCACCACATCATCATACACTATCCCGCTCAACTCCACCAAAGACTCGAAGGTCTTCGGCCCGCTTGCCTTCACATATGTCCTGACCTTCGAAGGCAAACCCTGCATATAGCATTTCATCCTCCTCTCCTCAGTACTCACCAGGTGAGGCACCAACGTGGCCATCTCTTTGAAGCGAGAGGTGTACTGCCTGTAGGTCATACATCCAGCTATAAAACCCAAAAATTTCCTTTCCACCCTGTCGATCTCATTCTAAGGGCCGAACTTCCTCATCACCAACTCTTTTAGGTCATTCCACTTTAAGTTCCTGAACTCACGAGTATCTTTAGTCTGCTAGATGGTGTTCCACCAATGAATAGCTTCGTCAACAAATGAGTGAGCTGCGAACTTCACAGCCTGGTCAGCTCTACATTCACTGATCTCAATCACCGCTTCCATCTCAGACACCTACTGGAGAGTGGCAATAGCACCACCCTATCTAGGGACGGAGGATTGCACCCCTTGAATATGCGATACGAACACCCCTAGGCTAAATCCCCATCAGTTTCATCCCCTTCGTCCTTCCCATCCTTCCTCGAGCCTTCGCTAGGACCTTCACTATCCTTCCCATCCTTCTTCATGGCCTCAGTCATGATCGAGGATATGATGTCCTGAAGGATCTTGTAGACCTCTTCAGTAATAGCCTCCCTAACAATAGGCTCCAAGGTAATCCTTTCCTCAGAATGATGAGAGTTTTCCTTGCTAGCAGTGTGAATAGAGTCCTCATGCGCCTCCTTAGTCATCTTCTTTTGGTTCCTGGTGACTGGTGGTCTACCCCTACCACCACGAACACCTCCTCGAGTAGCTTTTCTTCCAGCCATAGCTTGCTATAAGATACGAAAGGCTAACATTATCATTCCAAGTAATAGTTTAGATTATGTTAAGTAAGGTAAGTTTCTAATGACAGTGGCTAGTTGTAGTTAACTACTTACTTTACTCTTCATGCCCTAAACGTTTCCTATCCTATGTCACATAAGCTCTCAATCTCACTAATAGCAATATAACCTCAAGGAACCTCTAATAGTTGTAACCTTCCTGGCATGGAACTACTGGCACTGGCATCCCTTAATTGATCCCGTTCTCAGTTCAAGTCTAGACATCGAAGTGTCTAAATCTCTCAAACTATGGCTCTGATACCAACTTGTAAGGCCCTAATCCAGGAAACCCCACAGTTGGATTTGGACATCAGAAACACAAGTTCTCGAACATCAAATTTCATTAATATACGCAGCAGAACGTACAATAATTTCTAATGTATAACATTTACATCACAAGATTACTTTAGCCATCTAACTACAGCATTATGTCGGGATGCCAGTCTCGATCATGTGCCAGGTATCCCTCCCATCCATGCTAAGCTCACCCAAATGTATAGCATACCTGTCAATCTAATATGCATATAAAAGTCAGCGATGCTGAGTGAGCTCTAGGTTTACTTTAACAAAACTGTATCATGCATTAACATCATAAAAACTTTAACCTCGTTCATCATCAACATCGTTATCAAACTCATTCAATAACCAAACTTTAACCTTAACTTTACCATTACGTTACCCATACATTACTTTACCATTCACTTTACCGTTACGTTACCCACAGATTACTTTACCATTCACTTTACCGTTACGTTACCCATACATTACTTTACAATTCACTTTACCGTTACGTTACCCATACATTGCTTTACCATTCACTTTACTTCATCATTTGAACTTTGCATGAAGCTTAGTTCCTATCGTGTGAGAATGCACGAAGCATATCTCCTATCAGGTGAGCACACCGAAGTGCAACTCCTATCGAGTGAGAAAGCACAAAGCATAACTCCTATCAGGTGAGCACACCGAAGTGTAACTCCTATAGGGTGAGAATGCATGAAGCATAACTCCTATCAGGTAGGCACACCAAAGTGTAACTCCTATCAAGTGCTTGCAAGACTTCTTTAGTGCTTTAACGTTTTCACAGCTGTGCTATACAGGGTAACAAGGTAACTATTCTTTCGTATTTCACATGTGAATTAACATCGTTCTTTAGCCTTTAACTATCATGATATATATTTAATATATCTACATACGCACATTAACTCTTTAACATTAAGTTCATTATTAATTCATTATTAACGCACGTTTACGGGGTAAAATAACATGTAAAAGTCCAAAGTTTTCACGCGAGAACTTTTCACTTCAAGCGACAACGCCCTCTTCGCGCGAGAACTCATCATTCATGCAAGAACTTCGTCATTCACGTGAGAACTTTCAAAAGATAACCGTTAGCCACGAAAACTACATTTCGCACAAGAACTCTCCTCTCGCGCGATAACTTTGCTGCTGTACATAACTTTATCCACAAGTTATCGCTTCTTTAACCACTTTAACACCCCAAAATATGAAATAATAGTTATAAACATCATTCTCTAACAAAACATTCATAAAGTATGCATATTAGCCCCAAAACATGATAAAACAAGTAAAAGAGGGGTCTAGAATTCACTTCTTGAAGCTCTAGCACAACCACAACCTTCCCGAAGCTTTTATCAAGCAAAAACTACATAATCTTGCGTTTTATACATCAGTAATCCATCCTTACTACGTAACACAAGTTACTACACGAGTTACATACCTTAAACACTTTGTTTCTTCACTTCCTCTCTCTACACAACCGCTTTCTCTCTCTAGCAGCAGTACTTCTCACGCGAAACTAGTGTTTGGCTGGGTGGTCCTAGCTATTTATACCCAGTGCAACTTTTCGCTTAGTCTTCTCGTGCGAGAACTTCTAGTCGCTCGAGAACTATCCTCCACATGAGAACTTCATGACTCGCTCGAGAACTCGACCTCTCGTGCGAAAACTTTGCCTTTATTCAAAAATTCAGGGCGTTACACTCCATCTCTCAAACCCAACGATAAGCAGCAGTAGTATTGCCGTTACAGTCAAAGGTCGGCGGTTTGCACCTCTGAAACACCCCATATGTGCACCCCTTAATGATCACCTTTTCCCCCTCACTATCATTATCATGAATTACCACCCTTGGGCTAGATGGCTCTTCCTTTGTTTTCACCTTCTTCCCAACATCATCAGTTCTTTCACCCTCCTTTACAGCCCTTAACACTTCGGTCACTACTGAGGGCAACACATTTTGCATGTCGTTGTAGAACTCGTCAGCAATAGCTTCGTTTACCGCAGACTTGAGGGTAGCTAATCATGCACCCTCTTGGTGGCTATGGAGGTCTATGTCCTCATGAGTTATCTCAGGAGCCTTAGCCTTGCTTCGGGTGACACGTGGCCCGGTAGTACGCCTTCCACGAGCACCGCCTCAGGTTGCCTTCCCAGATTTCCTACCCGCCATAAGATCTACCTCCTATAAGATTCAAACACTAACAAGGTCATTCAAGGTAGTAGCTCAGATTATGTCAAGTACAGTAAGTCCCTAATTACAGTGGCCATTTGTGATTAGCCACTTACTTTACTCTTCATCCCCTAAGCATTCCCTATCCAGAATACATCAGTATCCATATCTACTAAGCACATAAATCAAATAGCACACACACGTAATACCAGTTAACCTTTGAAAAAATTACCTGATGGCACGTAGCTACTTGGGCTGGCATCCCTCCATTTGGTCCCATTTTCAGTTTAAGTTTAGATTTTTGAAAATAATTTACCCAATTCTTTTAAACTTTGGCTCTAATACCAACTTGTAAGGCCCCATTCCTGGAAACCCCACAGTTGGTCATTCATAGCACTTTTCATATTTAAAACACATCCAGATTCATCAAAACAAGAGAACTTTATAGCGGAATAATTTAATAAAAGCCATAACATTCATTATCCATTACTTTTGCCCAGAAATACATTGTTTTGCTAGTTACAAAAGAACATCTAGTATCATTTAAAACAATATAACTTTTCAGCGTGTCATGAATTCCAGTCTTTATTTGCCAGGTAGCTTCAATCTCGTGCCATCCCCAGCAACTCCATTACCTGCCAACTGATATGCATTAAAAAGTCAGCGTTGCTGAGTGAGTTCTAGTTTAATTTAGAAAATATATTTTTGTAAACTTCACTTTGTGATCATTCATCAATATACATAATCAATCATTAAGAGATTCTTTATCATTCTTTCTTTCATTATCTTCCACTTTCATTGTCTAGGTTTGCACAAAGCAAGAGCCTACATTGCTGGTTGGAAACAGATGCCGAACCCCTGTCGACAAACGTTTATCATGGTAGCTAACCCATCGACAGTTGACCCACACTACTAGGCACGAAGCCTACTCATGAATAAGGGTCCCATTCATCATACATTGGTCCATCATAAGGATTAGACCCCAGATGTGCATCCTCATCGGCTAAAACAGCCGCACATCAGTTGAGCTAATGACAACATGGTCATGCACCTCCATTCATTGTGCTTGCAAGGCTTTTCATTCATCATAAGGGCCCGGGGGTAACATTCATTAAGTTTCACTATCTTTCTTTTATTCCTTTGTGTCCACTTGGTTATGAATAATACTTTTAAAATATTCACAATTTAATAATCACATACCATGAAGTATAATAATAACTATTCATAACAAGCAACCTATAAGAAGAGAATCAAACATTTGAAACATTATACAAGCATAATCTTTCCTTATTCATCGGTACTGAACACTTAATTTCTATTCCCAAAATTTTAGAATAATTCTAAGTCCCCAAAGAAATACGGATGAACAAATGAGGATGAACAAATGCGGATGAACAAAAGTAAATGCGGATGGAACAGTAGCAAATGTGGATGAACAAATGCAGATGAAAGTCTTCAAAAAATATTCTAAGTGTCCAAAGAAATGCGGATGAACAAAATTAAATGCGGATGGAAGTGTAGCAAATGCGAATGGACAAACGCGGATGAAAGTCTTCAGAAAATATTCTAAGTATCCAAAGAAATGCGGGTAGAACAAATGCGGAAGAACTGTAGCAAATACGGAACTTAATGCGGATGAACACTGTAGCAAATGTGAATGAACAAAAGACTTAACTGTTGAATGCGGATGAATGTTGTAGCAAGTGCGGATGAACAAAAGACTTAAACTGTTAAATGCGGATGAACACTGCAGAAAGTGCGTATGAACACTTAACAAGTGCGTATGAACACATGCAAATGCGGATTAACAAAACTAACCTGCAATACAACTTATGCCATTACCAGTTCCCAATCATCATTCTAACATGTACTTAGCATAGATCTAAAATGTTGCAAGCTTAAAACATAATAAACATCTTCACAACATCATAGAAATCACCTAAAACAAACATACTTCAAAAATAGTCGTAAACCATGTAAAACTCATAGTTTGGTTTAGGAAAACAACAGTTATTATGCATGTCAATCCCAAAACAAGTAGAAAACATGTAAAAGAGGGGATCTAGAACTCACCTCTACTGCTTTCGAGTAAAACTCCTCCAAACCCGAGAGCAACCTGGAGTTCTAGCATTTAAACACACAAAATCAAGCTGCCAAACACAAAGAAACACGTAAAGATCGGTCCAGAAGCTCAACCCGACTAAAAACCGAACAGAAAACACAAGAAAACCTCACCACAAGGAGAATTCAGCTTCTCACGCACCAACACCCAGTTGAAGTTTCTATTCTTCCTCTTGCAGCCGTAATCAGCTGGTGAAATGGGGTGTGGGTGACCATGCTTTTTTTTAAATCCCATAATGGGCAAGTTTGCCACTTGCATAAGTTTAACCCCTTTACTTGGAATATTTCACCTTTCTCTCTTTTTCATTTATTTTGCTAAAATTTTCCGGGTGTTACAAACAACGCTTGTCTCACTTTGGTTCACTCAAATTTGAAAAGTATTAAATGAAGCTGATTGATCTGTTTAAATAGTCATTTTAATGAATTTCTCAAATTTTGCAAGTGAAAGGAAAAATGCAGATGTTTTAATTTTTGTACTGTAGCAAATGCGGATGCTTGGACTTATATGCATTTTAGTACTGAGACAAATGCGAAAGCATAAATCTTTCAGCACTTACTCTGTACTAAATACGGAAGAACGTTTGGACTTGTCCACATTTACATCAAAACTTGCTATAGCAAATGTGGATGAACAATTTAGTTTTCAGCATAAACTGTAACAAATGCGGATGAACAATTCAGTTGTCTGCATAAACGGTAACAAATGCGGATGAATAGTTCATTTGTCCACATAAGTTTTCTGCCATGATACTTTGTTGTACGCACTTGTTTAGAATCAAATGCGGATGACTTACTTATCCGTATTAGTTTCACTTTGGTTTTTCTTGCACCAAACTGTTACCCATATTGGTTAAATGCCTGGGTTACGTTCACCCGCATTAACCAATACTCTTACCCGCAATAAATTTTGAACTTGTAAAAATTTAATGTTTTTGCTGTGAATGGTTTTGACTGATTTTTATACTGATGCTTTGACTTGTATGAAGATTTTTCTATTGCTTTGAGTTCTTTGAAGTTTTAACTGTTGCATGGATTGTCAATTCTTGCTTAGTTTGAATTGTGCACCCGGTGTGAAACAAATCTCCCATATTTGACTGATCTTGGACTTTTGTGCTTCCAAAAATCTGCATATGCTGAGATACTATAGTATGACTTCCACACCACAACAACCAATTTTCTAATTTTATATTTTTCAAGAAAAGCAGCAACTGTACAAAGTAATTAAAATATTTTTGAGATTTTACAAATTTTTTCATATTTTTGTGAGCATTTTCATTAAATTTTAATTACTCCCCCTAAAGTTTATATCCATATGGGAAAAAGATTTTAAATATTTTAAAATTTTGAAAAGAAAATATTTTTGTAATTTTTTTGATTTTCTTATCTTTATATAAAGAGGAAGTATACCTTACTTGGGATCATATCAATCTTACCTTTCACAAGTGCATGCAATGGTTAGTAAAATATACATAATCATGAACATATTGATTGTAGGTATGTGTGTCCTCTTAAACTCATGCTTTGTTAATATTTTAATGCTAGTGATCTTTATCATGTTTTGAGTGGATTAAATATTCAACATGTACCTCACACTCTATTGCATGGCAAGATCAACCACTCGCATGAAATGCATGGTAGAACTTTTTCATAACCTACATGACCAGGTCATTTAAATTATGAAATCTCATTTGGTTTTGGGTAAGGGGGGTCCACATTAGGATTCTTTTACTTTGATCCTTATAATTATTTGATCCACATTGGGATTCTTTTTGCACTTCACTTTGGAAGGTGATCCTCTTTGGGATTCTTTTGATATTATTAATTCATTCATTTTGGATGTGTTCCATATTGGAATCTTTTTGGATCATGAGTTGATGTGACTCAACTAGGATCGAATATGATGATTGAGTCAATGATTATGTAGTGGAAATACAGAATCAAAGAACATTTAATGCTGAAAATACTAATAAATGCTTTGTATATTGATATTGGTAAACAAGATACAAAGTGTGCTAGGGTTTGCAGCACAAAACAGAAGCTTCTAATTAACTATCATTATCATTTTACATTTAGTGTATACTATTCTATTTATAGGCTGATTTAACGCCTGTACAAAATGACTAAACTACCCTGACAACTAGACATCGGAATACTAGTCTAAGTACAAAATGTTGATCAGAATTGGTAATGAACATCCGCATTAGTTAATGCTGATGTGTTGATCTTCATCAGCATTTCTTTAGTTGTGCATCCATATTAAGTATGTCATCAGCATTAACTAATGCGGATGACCAAATACTTGGCCTCATTTGGTTATGCTTATCCACATTATTAAATGCGGATGAACAAATACTTGACATTATTTGTTCTTGCTCATCCACATTGACTAATGCGGACAACTGACACTTCGTTTTTTTCTTCTATTATCTTAACCCGCATTACATCTTGAACTTGTATAGACTATACCAACCAGAACAACCTTCAACCACCTCTTGAATTGACATGTATGATCCTTTCAGGGTCTAACAGAATGCATCATGTATGGTAGTACTTCTAACTTTGCTAAGGATTGTATCTACAATCCCAAAAGTACTATCCATATGACCAAGAAGAAAACTTTTGAGAAGAAGAAGAAGTGTAACGCCCCAAAAATTTCAAGAAAAGAAGGAAGAAGAAGTTCTCGCGCGAAGAGGAATTCTCCCATGAGAACCCCTAGTGAAAAGTTTGAAATGGGTATAAATAGCTGAGAACACCCATTTGACCCCATAATAGCATGAAAAGTACTACTGTGTAGAGAGAGAAAGCGGCTGTGTAGAGGGAAATATGAAGAATTGAAGTGTTTAAGGTATGTAACTCGTGTAGTGACTAATGTTATGCATTAAGAAATGATTATTGATGAATGTAACGCATGAATGTGTAGTTTTCGTTCGAGAAGGCTCTCAGGAAGGTCATGTTTGTGTTCGATCTTCAAGAGGTGAGTTTCTAGGCCCTTCTTATGCAAGTTTTTAAGTTTTGGGGCTATTATGCATACTAAAATGCTTGTTTATGCTTGTAATCATGTTGTCCATGGTATGGTGTATGTCATTCCAGCCTTAGACGTGATAAGTTTGATTTGGGCAGGAAATTTGTAAGTTCTCGCGCGAGATAGATATTTTAAGCTGCCATGGATTTCAAATCTGATAAGTTCTCATGTGATAACTAGGTTCTTGCACGACCTAAGGTTTTCGCATGACTGATTTGACTTGATGTGCTGGGTGACTGTTGTAAGGTTCAACGCGAAAGAGTGTTCTCTTTTGAGATTATGTTATTGCATGGGTTAACTTCTCGCATGATTTGTTGTGATATGTGTTATGTTATCTTACGTTTAAATCATTTTCCAAATGATTTTGTTATACAATATGACTTTACTTGGTATGTTATGTGTTATTACAAGTAAAGTATTATGTAAAGAAAGTGAAAGATAACGATAACAAAAAGTGGAACGTAACGAATGAATAAAAGACTTGCAAGCAAATGAATGGAGGTTCACAACTTATTGAGGGGTTGTTAGCTCAACTGTGTGCAGTTTACCTTACCCATAAGGATGCACATTGGGGTCCAATCCTTGAGATTGACCAAACAATACGGGGTCTTTATCGCTTTACCCCGGTACTATAGTCAGCTTCGTGCACAATGTATGGGGGTTTATTTATAAACCTCGGCACAGTACCAGCTTCATACATAATGTTCGGGGTTTAACACATGGCATTGATCCATTACAGTGAAAGATAATGATGAAAGAACATAAGGATGAATGATGATGAAAGATAATAAATGAATATTATCATGATGCATGTACGATGTATGCTCATGTACAAAAAAGGAAATGTTTAAACAAAAGTAAAGTATTTTATTATAAAAACTAGAACTAACCCAGCATCGCTGACTTTGTATGCATTATAGTTGGCAGGTAATTGACGATGCTGAGGAGGTGCAGGCATGGACATGGAAGCTACTAGGATAATCCAAGGCTCGCACCCATGTTTTTGGGAATGTTGTTGTATTAGTACAATTTCTAAAGTGTAAATGAAATGACATGATATTTTTACACCAATTTAGTTTTTAATGAAAAATTATGTTTTTCGATTATGTTTTAAATATTTTAAGCTATGTATCTCCAGCTATGAGAATCCAGGGAGCGGGGCCTTACAAGTTGGTATCAGAGCTGATGTTTAAGAGAATTGAATAAAATTATTTCAAAACCAAAAGTTAAACTGAGAATAGGACGAAAGGGAAAGGGATGCAGTCCTAGTAGCTACATGCTGCAGATAAATGTTTTATGTAAATTAATGGAAAACGGAATTATGTGTGCGTGCTATGTGAATTATGTGCTCTTATTATATTTGGACGCTGATGTAGTCAGTATTGGAAACGCTTGGGGAATGAAGAGTAAAGTAATTGGCTAATCAAAACTGCTACTGTAATTAGGGACTTACTATACTTTTCATAATCTGAGCTATTACCTTGAATGATCATGTTTGTGTTTGGATCTTATAGTACTTAGGAGACGGCTGGTGGAAGGTCTTCAAAGGCTTCTCAAGGTGGAGGTCATGGTTGACATGGTGTTGGGCCGCGTGTCAATAGGAGCAGGGCTAAGACTGGTAAAACGGAACAATAGGAGCCCGAGCTTCATAACCATGAAGGTGGGGATGAGAGTGCTAATCTGAAGGCCTTAGTGAAGGAGGCTATAGTTAATGAGGTTCATCAAGTCAAGTAAACAATTCTTTTGTCTGTGGTGACTGAGGTTATTAGAGTCATAAGGGAAGATGAAAGAAAGGAGAAAAAAGAGAAGAAGAGTACTACTAAAAGAGGGGGCAAAGAGGGAGGTTCAGGGGAACGAGAGCAACCAGAGACTAAAATGGTTGTTTCTAGTGATGATAAGGAGGAGAAAGTTGTACAGGAAACTTCAAAGGGGTGTAAATATGGGGCATTTCAGAGATGCAATCCCCCGACTTTTGATGGAAATGGGAATGTTGCTGCTGCCCACCGATGGGTGAGAGAAATGGAGGTTGTGTTGGATATCAGCAAGTGTAGGGAAGACCAAAAGCTGAAGTTTGCTACTCACTCGTTTATGGATACAGCCTTGTGTTGGTAGGATAACATAGTCCAGGATGAGGGTAGCAGGGTTATTAGTAGGATGAGGTGGTCGGAACTAAAAAAGTTAGTGATTGAGGAATTTTGTCCTTACCAGGAGTTGGATAAGATTGAGAGAGAGTTCCTATAGTTAGAGGCGAGAACTATGAAACACTAGCAGTATACGATGAAGTTCAATGAGATGGTGAGGCAAGTGCCAGAGCAGGTGACACCCATGTCAAGAAAGATCAACAGGCACATCCAAGGTCTGCCAGAGGATATCCACAGACACATGATCGTCGCTCGGTCAGGTACGTTTAGGTTGGTGGTCGATCTCGAAGGGAGACTATATGATGAGCAAGAGGTGGTCGTAGTGGTGGATATGAAGAAGAAGTTGAACAACGACAAGAACGGGAATGGGAAACGGTACAACAATGGTGGTTTTGTAGTTGGGGTAATAGGGTGAGAATGGATGATCAAAAGGCATCAACAGGGGGTATGGGAGAGAAGGCATGCAAGAAGTGAGGGAAGGATCATGTAGGGGAATGTAAGTGGGGATCAAACCTCTGCTTTAAGTGTGGGAAGGAGGGCCACATGGCAAGGGATTGTGGAATAGTGAGGTGTTATAACTGCAGTGAGTCGGTGCATCTGAGCAGAGACTGTAAGAAGCTAAGGGATGAGAGTTTTGTCGCAAATAAGGGAGTCGAGAAAAAGAAGGAGGGGCAGAAAGCCAAAGCCAAGGCATTGATTATGACCTGGAAAGAGGATAGGGTGGACCCCGATGTTGTGTTAGGTACATTCCTAGTAAACCAAACTTGTGCCTCTGTACTCTTTGATTCTGGTGCTAGTAGGAGCTTTATTTATGTTGCCTTCTATGATAACTTGCCTACTAAGAGTAGAAAGATTGATGAGGCATTTGATCAAGAGTTTAAGATAAGGTTAAATCAAGCTCCTGTCTTGACGTTGCCTGAAGGGAATGATGATTGGTGGTATATTCGGATGCTTCACATTTAGGCTTGGGTTGCGTGTTGATGCAACTAGGGAAGGTCGTAGCCATTGCGTCCAAACAGTTGAAGATCCATGAGGTTAATTACCCTACTAATGATTTGGAGTTGGCCACTGTGGTCTTTGCGTTGAAGATATAGAGGCACTACTTGTACGAGACGAAGTGTACCATCTTCACAGATCACAAGAGCCTAAAGTATTTCTTCGAACAAAAGGATCTTAGCAGGAGGCAAAGAAGGTGCTTAGAGCTGATTAAGGACTATGATTGTGAATTCACTATCATACGGGCAAGGCGGACGTGGTTGCTGATGCAATTAATCGGAATGAACGACCTGAACTGATTCAGGTGATGGCTTTTCAGTTGATTGTGATGCCTGATATCATGGGTCAGATCAGAAAGTTTCAAGATGAGGTACTAAAAGATGATAGGATCAACTCTGAGTAGATGAAAGGACAGATATCTGATTTAGGGGAGAACACTCTTGGTGTTAGAACCCGATCTGGGAGGATGTCGATTCCTTACTACGGGAATCTAAGGGGAAGGATTATGGATGAAGCTCACAAAACTTGGTGTTCCATTCATCTTGGTGGTACAAAGATGTATCATGACCTGAAGAAGGATTATTGGTGGCCGAGGATGAAGTGTGACGTGGTGGAGTATGTGAGTAAGTGCCTAACTTGTTTGCAAGTGAAGGCAGAACATCAGAAACCATACGAGAAGATCCAACCTTTGGATATACCGAATGGAAGTGGGAACGCATCACAATGGACTTCATCATGAAATTGCCTTGTACGGCGAGAGGATTGGATAACATTTGGGTGATCGTAAACCGCTTGACGAAAAGTGCCAACTTTTTGCCAATCCGAGACACTCGGTTCACATCCATGTTCTGGAAGAAATTCCATGATGTGATGGGAACGAGGTTACACATCAATACTGCTTATCATCCTCAGATGGATGGTCAGTCAGAAAGAACGATACAGACATTGGAGGATATGCTCAGGGCATGTGTTATCAATTTTGGAGGAAGTTGCGATGAACACTTACCGTTAGTAGAATTTTTATACAACAATAGTTACCATGCCATCATTGGTATACCTCCTTATGAAATGTTGTACAATAAGGAGTGTAGAATGCCTATATGTTAGAAGACATTGGGCAGAAAGAATTGGGAAGTATTAAAGTGATCAAGGCCATGACAGAAAAGTTAGAAAAGATCAAGGCCTTTATGAGAGAGGCAAGGATCGGCAGAAGTCCTACGCTGATAAAAGAAGAAGGCCGATTGAGTTCCAACTGGGGGATAGAGTAATGTTGAAGGTATCTCCTTGTAAAGGGATTATCAGGTTTCAAAAGTAAGGGAAGTTGAGCCCGAGGTATATTGGGCCATACAAGCTCGTCGCAAGGGTAGGTGAGGTGGCTATAGGTTAGAGCTACTCGATGAGCTAAGTGGAATACATCCAACATTCCATGTGTCTCATCTAAGAAAGTGTTTGGCAGATGATGATGTAATCATGCCACTTGAAGATATCGAGGTGGATTAATGGCTGAATTACGTAGAACAACTAGTGGGCATCCTCGATAGGAAGGAGAAGAGCCTAAGAAATAAAGTGGTTCTAATGGTACGAGTATAGTGGAAACATAGAAGAGGATCAGAGTCTACATGGGAGACTGAGGAGGATATGAGGAAGCATTATCTGCCGTTATTCAAGGACTGACAAGTTTCGAGGATGAAAGCTAAATAAGGAAGGTAGATTTGTAACGCCCCAAAAATTTCAAGAAAAGAAGGAAGAAGAAGTTCTCGCACGAAGAGGACTTCTCTCACGAGAACCCCAAGCGAAAAGTTTGAACTGGGTATAAATAGTTAAGAACACCCGTTTGACCCCATAATCGCGCGAAAAGTACTGCTCTGTAGAGAGAGAAAGCGGCTGTGTAGAGGGAGAAAGTGAAGAATTGAAGTTTTTAAGGTAGGTAACTCGTGTAGTAACTCGTGTTATGTATTAAGAAATGATTATTGATGAATGTAACACATGAATGTGTAGTTTTCATTCAAGAAGGCTCTCGGGAAGGTCGTGTTTGTGTTAGATCTTCATAAGGTGAGTTTCTAGCGCCTTTGTATTCAAGTTTTTATGTTTTGTGGCTATTATGCATGCTAAAATGCTTGTTTATGCTTGTAATGATGTTGTCCATGGTATGGTGTATGTTATTCGAGCCTTAAACATGATAAGTTTGATTTGGACGGGAAATTCATAAGTTCTCACACGAGTTAGATATTTTAAGCTGCTATGGATTTCAAATCTGATAAGTTTTCACACGATAAGTAGGTTCCCGCGCGACTGATTTGACTTGATGTGTTGGGTGACTGCTGTAAGGTTCTCGCATGAAAGAGGGTTCTCGTGCAAGATTATGTTATTGCATGGGTTAAGTTCTCGCATGATTTGTTGTGATATGTGTTATGTTATCTTATGTTTAAATTGTTTTCCGAATGATTATGTTTTACGATATGACTTTCCCATGAGGATGCACACTGGGGTCCTATCCTTAAGATTGACCAAACGATATGGGGTCCTTGTCTCTTTATCCCGGTACTATAGTCAGCTTCATGCACAACGTATGGGGGTTTATTTATAAGCCTAGGCATAGTACCAGCTTCGTGCACAATGTTAGGGGTTTAGCACATGGCATTGATCCATTATAGTGAAAGATAATGATGAAAGAACGAAAGGATGAACGATGATGAAAGATAATAAATGAATATTATCAAGATGTATCTACGATGTATGCTCATGTACAAAAATAAAGGAAATGTTTAAAAGAAAGTGAAGTATTTTATTATAAAAACTAGAACTAACTCAGCGTCGCTGACTTTGTATGCATAATAGCTAGCAAGTAATTGACGATGCTGAGGAGGTTCAGGCATGGGCATGGAAGCTACTAGGATAATCCAAGGCCGGCACCCATGTTTTTAGGAATGTTGTTGTATTAGTACAATTTCTAAAGTGTAAAGGAAATGACATGATATTTTGACAAAAGTTTAGTTTTTAATGAAAATTTATGTTTCCTGCTGCGAATGTTTTGTTTTAAATATTTTACGCTATGTATGTGTAGCTGTGAGCATCCCGGGAACGAGGCCTTACAAGAAGACAGCTTCATAAGAAAAATCTCTTCCTTTTGTAAGCTCCAAAGTGAAGAAGAAGATAAGTGAAAACTTACCATAGGAAGAAAATTTGGTCTTGGAAGAAAGGAATGCTTCTAAAGTACTGAAGTCTGCTACAGTGCATGTAAAAACTTCTGAAGTTCCAGTCTCCAAAACTTCCAAAGTCATCAAAACTTTCGTAGTATTGAAGGCCAAGTCTAGTCTTCTAAATATGGTGTGGAAAATGAATGAAGGCCATATGACTAAAAGTTTTTCATCAACAACAACAGATGATCCTTAGAGCTTGCATATAGGATCAATTACTGTTACATTATCTTTAGTTCACTTTGACAAGCCCTAAACCAATAAGGCTTGGCTTTCCAAATGTAACTAACCATCTCTTTATGTGCAGGAACAGCTAAAGACCAAAGGGAATGTATGGATCATTGACAGTGACTGTTCCAGGCACAAGACAGGCAATGGCTCTTTGCTTCAGAACATTGAGAAAATTGATAGAGGGCCTGTTGCTTTTGGAGGAGAATCAGGTGGTTACATTACTTGTAGGGGCAGGGTCATAAATGGTAAGCTCAGCATTGAAAAGGTAAATTTTGTTAAGGAACTTGGGTACAATCTCTTGAGTGTATCCTAATTTTGTGATCAGAGGCATAACATGCTCTTTACTGAGCATGAGTGCATTGTTCTTAATCCCAGGTTGATCATTCCTCAAGAGCATATCCTGCTCAGAGCCATCAGGAAAGAAAACATGTACAAGATGGATTTGCAGGAAACATCCCCTTCAGGAGAAGTTTCTTGCTTTCTATCTAAAGCAAACAGTGATGAGTCTTTTCTCTAGCATAAAATATTGTGCCATGTAAATATTAAAAACATGAATAAATTAATGAAGAATGATTTGGTAACTGGAATGCCAAAGAAAGAGTTTACAAGTGATGACCATTGTGTTGCATGCCTGAAAAGGAAGCAACATAAGGTGTCTCACAAGACAAGGGAAATGAACTCCATCACTTCTCCCCTGCACTTTTTACATATGGATCTCTTTGGCCCCACCAGTATAATGAGTCTAGGAAGGACCTCATATTGTTTGGTGATCACAAATGACTTCATAAGATACACTTGGGTCTTTTTCCTAAGAACTAAGGATGAGACCCCTAAGATCTTGAAGAGTTTCATTCTAAAAATTGAGAATCAATATGTTCACAAGGTCAAAATAATAAGATGTGATCAAGGAGCCAAATTCAAGAACCAAATCCTTGATGCATTTTATGATGAGAAGGGTATTACAAGATAATACAGTGCTCCCAGGATTCCTCAGCAAAATGGTGTTGCTGAGAGGAGAAAAGGACACTTGTTAAAGCTGTAAGAACCATGTTATCTGACTCTAAACTGCTCATAAGCTTCTGGGCAAAGGCGGTCAACACTGCCTGCTATGTGCAGAACAGAGTTTTAGTAGTCAAGACTCATGGTAAGACTCCATATGAATTGTGGCACAAAAGGAGACCTTTCATTGGTTTCCTCATATCATTTGGATGTCCTTGCACCATCTTGAATACCAAGGATTAAATAGCTAAACTTGCTAAGAAATTAGATGCTATAATTTTATTGGATACTCTTCCTAAGATAAGGCTTATAGAGTATATAATCTCAGAGCCAGAGTAGTTGAGAAATCAGTCAATGTGACCTTCAATGAGCACACACCCAGTGTGAAAGGTTCTGGTCCAGATTGGCTGTTTAATCTTGATTTAGTTTACAACTAGTTTAACAAATCTTGTAAAGATGTTTTAGGGTCTACAGGTAGCTTACCAATAGGAGATTCTGATCCAAGATTTGAGCTGAGAAGACTAAGTGTTCAAACTACTTTAGCTCCAGTGGTAACTAGCCCTATAGTTGGAAATCATGTCAGCACAACCATGACAAATTCTTCAGCTGATACATCTGAGGTGCCTATAAATTCTAGCATAGAGGTACAGAACTCAAAGGAAGGAATTTTCAATGTAGGAGGAGATAGAGGTGGTGATAGTGTTCAAGAATTTCTTGATGTTGATAACCACTCCATAGAAGACAACATTAATGATATGACACACTCATTGGATCAAGTTTCTCTTGATAAGTATGTTAATGTGGTGGATGACTCTCAAGCACTAGATCTGAATTTCATCAATTTAGATCTATCCAACAAACTTGTTGTGATTCCTCAACTAAGAATCCACAAGTCACATCCCATCACAAACATCATTGGAAATGTTGATACATGGGTGAGAACAAGAGGATAAATCCATGACAAAAATATTTGTCTTCACTCTTGTTTCTTGTCCGAAATTAAGCCTAAGAAGATTGTTGTGGCTCTGAAGGATGGAAGTTGAGTTTAAGCAATACAGGAGGAGCTACTTCAATTCAAGACACAAAAGGTTTGGAACCTATGTCCTCTTCCTCAAAGGAAGACTACTATAGGTACCAAGTGGGTATTCAGGAATAAGAAAGATGATAGAGGACTTGTCATCAAGAACAAAGCAAGACTAGTTATTCAAGGGTACACACAAGAAGAAGGGATTGACTATAATGTTGTTTTTGCTCCTCTAGAAAGACTTGAAGCGGTTAGTATATTCCATGCCTTTGCTGCATCAAAGGATTTTAAGGTCTACCAACTTGATGTCAAGTGTGCCTTCTTATAGAGGTGATTGATGAGGAAATGTATGTCAAATAACCACTGGTTTTGCAAACCCAAATCATCCTGATTATGTCTGCAAGCTTGACAAAGATCTTTAAGGGTTGCATCAAGCTCCAAGGAAGTGGTATGAGACACTATCATAGTATCTCCGTCAGCATGGATACAAGAAGGGTACTATAGGACCGGGAAGGGTGGTCAATCCAACAGTTTCACAATGTGGAGAGAGTTGGAATGCTTAGCAGATCAAACAGGGACTCGGTTAGTGATGAGACAATGAACACAAGTAAAAGAACAAGAACAAGAACACCCAAATATGGTTTTCAAGAATGATGTATATTGCTCACAAGTTCTTACAAGTGTTACAAAGCATACCTTAAGATACAAGTACTTGAGACATTTTATACTACATCTTACAACCGGTCATACTTTGAAGGCCAGCTAGAAACACTAATATAGACAACAAGATCAATGTAGAGTCAAAAGGCAGATTGCCTCCTTTTGACTTGTGACTATGACATGCCATAGCTCACATCCTAATATATTACAAAAAGGATATAAGTACATAGTTGGAAAGTTACAGACAAAAGACCTTAATCTACAGTTGAAAAAAGTATGAACTTTTCACCAACTCATATAAGTTGGTAAGTCTTCTGAAGTGGCAGCGTAAAGTGGTTCAGCTTTTGTCAAAAGGTGATTCAAAGAAACCATGTCTTCTCTATCTTTGAAAGAAATTAGTCTTTGGCTTCAGAAGACTTTGTCCTTAAAGCTTCAGAAGACTTCATCTTTTACTTCAAAGATATGTTTTTTTGGCTTCAGAATATTTTATACCTAGCAAAATTTACTAAGTTATATCAAATATTCCGAAGTAACTTCCTTGTACGTCACATGTGCATGCTGAGAGCTCTTTGGTTGTTATTTGGTTGCATCAGCCTCTAAGTGTATTCCATACAGGTACCATTGATTGAACACTCTTCATTAAAGAACATGAAATAACTTGATGCTCATTCAAGTTTATATGGATGACATCATCTTTCGGTCAACTAATCCGAAGCTCTATAAAGACTTTGAGAAGCTGATGAAGAATAGATTTGAAATGAGTGTCATGGGGGAACTTAATTTCTTTCTAAGAATTCAAGTCAAGCAAGTTGACAATGGCATCTTAATAAATTAGTCAAAGTATGGGCAAGACATACTTACCAGATTTCATCTGACTGAGTGCAAGGTTGCTAAGACACCCATAGTTAGAAACCAATCTCTAGAACTTGATCTTGAGGGGGAGTGTGTTGATGAATATTTATACAGGGCTATGATTGGGACTCTTATGTACCTCACAGCTAGCAGGCCTGATATCTTGTTTGCTACATGTATTTGTGCAAGATATCAAGCCAATCCCAAGATGTCACACCTGGTTGCTGTCAAGAGAATTCTCAGATATCTCAAAGGTGCTCCCAAACTAGGCCTTTGGTATCCAAAGAATTCTTACTTCAATCTGTATGCCTATATAGATAGTGACTATGGTGGCTGCAACATGTGTGTAAAGTCTATATTTAGGGGATGTCAATTTCTTGGTGGAAGGATAGTCTCATGGCTATGCAAGAAACAATCCTCTATGTCTGCATCAACTACTGAAGCTGAATACATCGTTACAGCAAGCTGCTGTGCTCAAGTGCTTTGGATTTAGAATCAGATGCAGGACTATGGATTCAATTTCAGGGAGACTCCCATCCATATAGACAACAACAGTGCCATCTCTATTATAGAGAATCCTATGCAGCACTCAAAGATAAAACACATCAACATCAGGTATCATTTGATTAGACAAAATTTTAAAAAAGGATTGATAAAACTAGTCAAAGTTAACACAAATGAACAATATATTGATCTGTTCACAAAAAATTTTGATGAGCAGAGATTTAAGTATCTTGCATTAGCTATTGAGATGATTAAATTTGAGTAGATTTTCATAAACTAAACTCATGATTATTTTTAAATATATGTCTTAATTGTCTATATCATCTCCTATATAAGCCCAGTTTACTTTGGAAGAAACTTTTCAAAATTGATATCCCTTAGAATTTTGAGAATTTTGGATATATTTTCATTCAGAAGACATCAAGTTGTCTTCGGAAGAAAATCATGTCTTCAAAACAAATAACTAATTCTGAGAAATTCACCATCGGAAGAAATTCTGTCATATCTTCCGAAGCGTATATTTGTCACCAAGTACTTATATGTGTTGAAGGACTATTTTCTTTCGAAAGTAATTAAGTCTCGGAAGCTTTATTCTCTCTTTGAATAAAATTTTTGATATTTGATATCTTCCGAAACAAAATTTGTCTAAAAATTTAAAAATACTTTTAAGTATTTTTCTTCCGAAGCAAAATTCTTGAAAGACTAAGGAATATCTTTTGAAGCCAAATTGGCTTCGAAAGTTTTTCTCAAACCTTTCAAAGAGAAATTACCTTTAGAAGGTTTTAGACTTCTAAGAAAACTACCTTTTTGGGCATTTTTTTAGAGGTGGGACCGACATCCGGATTTCAAAGTTTATCCTTTTGAATTAACTTTATCTCAAATCCAGTCTATATAAATGTACCTTTAACGGTTCCCCCTCTTTCATTTTCTTCTTCATCTGCAAAAGTTCATAACCTAAATTCTCCCACAAACCGTATTTGTTCTTATCTTCCTTCTTTTCTAAGCTACTAAAAAATGGCCAACCCCAATCCCCGAAACCAACCTGATTTTTCCGTATAGTTACATAGGCAACACAACCAAGTTGCTCTGTTATCATCTGAGAAAGATCTAGGTTTCTAAGACATTTTCCACTTCTTGTCTCTTTCAAACTACCTCACCATACTTACCATTGACCCTCCCTTGTATGAAGATCAACTTTTAGAGTTCTAGAGGACTTGTTAAGAGGTCATCTTGGACAGTGAGAAGGCACTGTCTACCACAGTGTAGGGGAAGACATTTTTCGTCACTCCAACCACCATTAACTCACATCTGAGGCTATGAAGGGGACTACTCTGAAAGAACCTTCAAAAAAGGTAAGGTTTCCTCCTAATAGAAATACCTCCTCCATGTGGTCATCCATTCTTTGTTCAACAAATTTGGAGGTTGGGACCAAATTCCTGGGGACTTATCCTACATAGTCCATAGAATGGTTCAAGGGGTCAAGTTCAGGTACTCTTAATTTGTTTATACAAACTTGCTTGCTAACTTGGACTCCTTAGAGTATTACATGTTCCCTGGATATGTTCAACACATTCTTAACTGTGAATTGGGCTCACAATTAAGGGGAACAAGTAACACTCTTAAACTGGGACAGAGGAAGCCTGACATCTTCAAGACAATGAGAAAAGTCCACTGTTGGCTTCTCAGGGGTAGAAACAGCCCTGGTCCTAAAAATGTTGGAGCTCATTGCTCAAGGTGACAACTTGGCAGCACTAGCCAATGTTGAACCCACACCTTCTATATCAGTACCACTCACACAGCCACCAATCACCATCTCCTACCAAAGAAAATCCAAACGAACTCCTACTCAATCTACTTAGGTTGAGCAGGCCCTCAAATCACTAACCATGCAAAAAGAAGTGGACACTAGAGCTCCCACTTCTCCTAAGGAGCAGACTAGCCCCATTACTTCTATGATCAGTGCAGAGGTTCCTCATGCTTAGCCTGATGAGCTCATTACCCCGACCTTAAGCCTTCACTTAGAGTCTTAAAATTCTAGTGATCAACTTTCAGGGGAAAGCTACCATCCCCAGCCGCTAGACCTTAACTAACCAATCCCCAACCTAGAATTCTATAATGATGAGGATATGGGTTTTAATGAGTACCATGAGTCTCTTTTCTCCACCCCTGCTCAAGGAGAGATGAGTGCTCTTGACTCACCCATATCTAGCCCACATCATCCACCCACAAGTGCGATGGACCTTCCTAAATATGTTCAGGAAGTCCATATGGAAGAGGCTCTCTCTTTTGCAAGTG
This sequence comes from Flaveria sonorensis, assembly GCA_025506505.1. Classification (NCBI taxonomy): domain Eukaryota; kingdom Viridiplantae; phylum Streptophyta; class Magnoliopsida; order Asterales; family Asteraceae; genus Flaveria; species Flaveria sonorensis. The sequence continues at coordinate 19,877,422 of CM046434.1, forward strand.
ATTACATCATTAAGACCAGAACCATGGCAACCCAGCCCATTGACACTTCTCTTGAAGCTATTATTGTTTTGGGGAAATCCATCAGCCAAGAAACTCTAGCTGGTGGTGAGGAAGAAGACTTTGGTCCTATTCTCTCATCCCCTCATGATTCTTCTGATGAAGATGCGAGGAGTCTGCAACTAAAGGTGCAACAACTGTCAAAAACATGCACCTATTTAGTTTCAAAGGTAAGTCACCTGGAATCTCAGGTGGCTACCTTACAAAGAAGGGTCAATGACCAACAACTTGAGATCACCAATCTTAAGGTCAAGTTAGCTGAAAGACCTATTTAGAGAACTCAACCAGGCCCACAAGAACCTGTGGATGTGGTGGACCTAGCCCTTAGCTCCCCTATGCAAGAGGGTGATGCTACCAAAAAGGGGAAGAAAGTCCTAAATACAATCATAGAACCTGGGAGTTCCTCCCAGAGTATGGACATGGAGGACTTACCACCCTCACTTGTAGTTATCCATACTCAATAACCTTCTCAGGTCCATATTGATGTGGACTCACTCATTTAAAGCTTGTTCGAGGAGGGCATACCAAGGGCAATGCCTACTCCATCTCACCCTACTGAAAATCCAATAATAGGATAGAGCTATGATACTGAAAGGACAGCCCTGGTAATCTCTAGGTCTCAGGAACAATAAGAAATCTTAAATTTCTTCAACCTGAGATACTATGAGAGCTTTTCTCTAGTTGACTTTACACTTGCCAACCCAAGTCAATCCAGGGAAGCTACAAGGTTAGCTGAGAGAATACAAGAATGGGTGCTTGAAGAGTTTAAGCTGAGATCGAAATTATATAGACAGAGGCAAGCAGGTAAGTGTAAGGCTCCATTACTGGGATGCTTACAGTTGGTCAATCATCGCATAAAACATATAAAAGACATCATTTTACAACGGAAATATAACTTTTCATTAATAATAAACCATGTCAATTTATCATATCATTTCATTTACATCCCAAAAATTGTATTAAAACAATAACATTCTAAAAAAAATATGGATGTGAGACTCGGATCATCCCCAGTAGCTTATACATCCATGCCTGCACCTCCTTAGCATCAACAATTACCTGCCAACTAATATGCATATAAAAAGTCTGTGTTGCTGAGTGAGTTCTAGTTTTATAATAAAATACATTGTTTTCATATAAACATATCCTTTACTTTCATACGTGATCACACATCATACTTACATCATGATAATAATCATTTATTATCTTTCATCATCGTTTATTTTTGAACTTTCTTTCATTATTATCTTTCACTTTTATCTAGATCCTGCCATATGCTATGTTGTGCATGAAGCAACTATAGTCTTGGGGTCAAGCGGCAAGGATCCCGTTTTTGCATGTCTTGATCAATCACAAAGATTGACCCCCCTGTATACATTCGGCACACAGTTGATCTAACAACCCCTCACAGGTTGTGAACCTCCATTTAGTTTGCTTGCAAGACTTTCATTCATTCATTATGTTCCAGTTTTCATTATCTTTATCTTTCACTTTCATTACAATAATACTTTACGTAAATAAGCACATATCACATCACGTAAAGTCACATCATAATACATAATATGAAACATAATCAACATAACAACAACCTACAAGCATACAACATCAATAAGCATAGACCCCCATAAAACATCAGTAGATAGCACTTAATTCTATTTCCCAAAATTCAAAGTAAGCCTAAGGGTTCACAACGCCTAAACAAGTGACTAGATACAACCATGAAGCTTCGGAAGACTTCATTATATCTTCGGAAGATTTCTCCTTGGCTTCAGAAGAATTCTTCTTGGCTTCGGAAGATTTCTTCCAAAGCTTCGGAAGATTTCTTCCTAAGCTTCGGAAGAATTCTTCCTTGGCTTCATAAGAATTCTTCTTGGCTTCGGAAGAATTCCCCTTGGCTTCAGAAGAATTCCCACACTTGGCCAAAGTCCACAGCGCATGAATGAAACAATAAGTGTGCCCACAGCGGATGACTAAAACATTTTTAAGTGTCCACAGTGGACAGCCAAGTCCACAGCGGACAACATATAACCTCTAGGTGCCCACAACGGACATGCAAAGTCCATAACAGACAGTCTAACTGGCTAAGTGTCTACAGTGGACACCTTATCCAAGCTCAAGTGTCCACAGCAGATAACTATTGTTCACAGCGGATACCAAGTCCAACACCTGCGATTCAACTTATGCAGTTTCTAGTCCCAAACATCGCTTCTAAACATATACTTAGCATAGATCTACCAGTCACATGCTTAGCATCATAAACAACCACACAACATCATAGAAATCATTTAAAACATACATCTTTCATAAACAGTTGTACTTTCATGGAAAACCATAGTATCTTTTATAAAACAATAGTTTGATAAACATATAAGCCCCAAACAAGTAAAAAACATGTAAAAGAGGGGATCTAGAACTCACCTCTAACAGCTTTCGAGTAAAACACCACCAACCCAAGAGCAACCTGGAGTTTTAGCACCTAAACACATGAAAACAGGCAACCAAATACACAGAAACATATAAAGATCGGTCCAGAAGCTTAAACCCAACAGAAACTGAGAAAAACACCTTAAAATCTTACCTTTCTGAAGATTTCTTCCATATTCTCTTGCTCAAATCAGATGAGAGCTTCTTTTTCCTCACTCTAGCCGAAAGTTATGCATAAGATAAGGGGTATGGGCGCCCATACCACCTTTTTGAACCCATTATGGGCAGGTTTGATCTTTGCACACCTTTAACCCCTTGCTTTGAAATAATTCCCTTTTCTCCTTTATCTTTTCTTTTCTTTTTCTTTTCTTTTACTGAAATTTTCCCGGTGTTACAAGTCCACCCCCCTTATATAGGTTTCATCCCCGAAACCTATCACTCCTTAAAGAGATTTGAGTAGTGTCGTCTCATTTCTTCCTCTAACTCCCAAGTGGCCTCCGATCCCTTTTGATGTTTCCATTGCACTTTTACTTGGCTAATCAATTTATTCCTTAATTGTTTCTCCTTCCGGTCCAAAATATCCACCGGTTGCTCCACGTAATTCAACATTTCATCAACTTCAATGTCCGTGAGAGGAATAACAACGTCACCTTCCTCCAAGCACTTTCGTAAGTGAGATACATGGAACGTAGGATGAATCCCATGCGGCTCATCGGGGAATTCCAGCCTATATGCAACTTCACCAACTCTGGCAATGATTTTGAATGGCCCAATATACCTTGGGCTCAACTTCCCTCGATTTCAAAACCTGATAATCCCTTTCCAAGGAGATACTTTCAACATCATCTTATCTCCTACTTGGAACTCAATTGGCCTCCTTCTCTTATCAGCATAGGACTTCTGCCTGTCCTTTGCTGCCTTCATAAAAGACTTGATCTTCTCCAACTTTTCGGTCGTAGCCTCGATCACCTCAATGCTCCCCAACTCCTTTTGCCCGATGTCACCCCAACATACAGGCGTTCTACACTTCCTACCATATAGCATCTCATATAGAGGTATACCAATGCTGGCATGATAACTATTGTTATATGTGAACTCGGCTAACGGTAAGTGTTCATCCCAACTTCCACCAAAATCAGTGACATATGCTCGTAGCATATCCTCAAGCGTCTGAATGGTTCTTTCTGACTGACAATCTGTCTGAGGATGGTAAGCTATAATGATATGTAACCTCATCCCCATCGTATCATGAAATCTCTACCAGAACTTAGATGTAAACCGAGTGTCACTATCCGACACGATAGACACCGGCACACCATGACGAGTCAAAATCTCTTTGATGACAAATCCACCAACCTCTCAGATGAATAAGTCTCGCAAATTAGAAGAAAGTGAGCACTCTTCATCAGACGATCAACTATCACCCATATGGCATCGTATCCCATTGTCGTATGTGGCAACTTTGTAATAAAGTCCATGGTGATGTGCTCCCATTTCCACTTGGGTATATCCATGGGTTGGAGCTTCTCGTATGGCTTTTGATGCTCCGCCTTCACTTGGAAACAAGTAAGGAACTTACTCACATACTTCGCTACATCGCACTTCATTCCCGGCCACTAGTAATCTTTCTTCATATCATGATACATCTTTGTAGCACCGGGATGACTTGAGTATCCAGTCTTTTGAACCTCATCCATGATCTTCCCACATAGATCTCCATAATGAGGAATCCATATCCTCCCAAAGCGGGTTCTAACACCGAGAGTGTTCTCACCCAACTCCGTGACTAGGCCCTTCATCCGCTCTGAGGTCATGATCAACTGATAAGACTTCACCCAAATCCGCTCGGGGTTTCTCCTTTCGGCTAAGGGCATCTGCCACCACGTTGGCCTTGCCTAGATGGTAATGGAACTTATAATCATAGTTCTTAATAAGCTCCAACCATCTCCTTTGCCTCATGTTCAGATCCTTTTGCTCGAAGAAGTATTTCAAGCTCTTGTGGTTAGTGAAGATAGTGCACTTCATCCCGTACAAGTAGTGCCTCTAAATCTTCAATGCAAAGACCACAGCTGCCAACTCTAAGTCATGAGTAGGGTAGTTAGCCTCGTGGGTCTTCAACTGTCAGGATGCATAGGCTATAACTTTCCCCCGTTGCATCAGCACGTAACCCAATACTGAATAAGAAGCATCCGAATAGACCACCAAGTCTTCGTTCCCTTCGAGCAACGTCAAGATAGAAGCTTGATTCAATCTTGTCTTTATCTCTTTGAAAGCATTCTCCTACTCTTGATCATATACAAACTTCACCTCCTTACGGGTCAACTTGGCCAATGGTGTTGCTATCTTGGAGAAGTCTTGAATGAACCTTCTATAGTAGCCCGCCAAACCCAAGAAACTACGAATCTCGGATGGTGTCTTTGGAGACTTCCATTGCATCACCACCTCAACTTTTGCTGGGTCCACCATGATCCCTTCAGGATTAACCACATGACCCGAAAACTATACTTTGCATAACCAGAACGCATACTTGGAGAATTTGGCATACAGCTTCTCCCTTCTGAGCATCTCTAACATCTCCCCAATATGACCGGCATGCTCCTCTTTGTTCTTTGAATAAATCAGGATGTTATCGATAAACACAATCACTGATTTATCTAGCACAGGCCGAGACACCCCATTCATCAGATCCATAAAAGTAGCTAGCAGGTTGGTTAAACCCAAAGACATCATGAGAAACTCGTAGTGTCCATAACGGGTGCAAAATGATATTTTAGGAATATCTTGCTCCTTCACTTTCAGTTGATGGTAACCAGATTGGAGATCTATCCTCGAGAACCAACTGGCACCTTGGAGCTGATCAAACAAGTCATCAATCCTCGGTAACAGATCCCGATTCTTCACAGTCAACTTCTTCAGCTCACGGTAGTCAATGCACATCCTCATGCTACCATCCTTCTTCTTCACAAATAAGACCGGAGCACCCCATGGAGAGATACTCGGTCAAATGAACCCCTTATCCAATAACCCTTGCAGCTGAGTCATTAATTCCTTCATTTCAGGGAGAGCTAAATGATATGATGCCTTAACAACAGGTTGGGCACCAGGTATCAAATCGATCTGGAACTCGATCTCACGGTCAGGTGGCACACCTGATAGATCCTCTGGGAATACGTCTGGTAAGTCACACATGACTGGCACGTCTGGCAATCATGGTACTGACGCATCCACACCTTCCCATAGGCCAGATAGGCACCACATCCATGCCTCATACACTTCTCTGCCACAACCATTGAAATTACTTTCGGGACCGTACACCCTCTATATCCGTAAATTGTTACCGAACTCCCATCAAGCACGGTCAACCAAATCATCTTCTTACGACACACCATGTTTGCCTCATAGGCTGCTAGCCAATCCATCCCTAGGACTACATGAATCCGCCTAAGGGCATCAAGAACAACCTAGCAGAGAACCTATGGCCTTCCAACTCTATGTCACAATCTTCTACCGTATCAGAAATCCTGGTAGACTTACCAATTGCTGCTTTTACATCAAAGGGCTCATAAATCTTTCTAATCCAAATGGACAACTTATCAAAGTAGGCAGTCGAAATAAAACTCCTACTAGCACCAAAATTGAAAAGCACAGACACAAATTTGGTTTACTAGGAAGGTACCTGACATAACGTCGGGGTCCACCCTAGCCTCCTCCTGGTTCATAGTGAATGCCCTGGCTTTAGCCCTCTGCCCCTTCTTCTCCTTCTCGATCCCCTTCCTCACCCTGAAGTTCTCAACCCTTGGCTTCTTATAGTCCCTGCTCAGATGGCCCTCTTCACCGTAGTTATAACATATTATGACCCCACAATCTCTCGCCATATTACCAGCCCTCCCACACTTGAAGTAGATGTTCGATCCCCACTTACATTCTCCCACATGCTCCTTCCCACACTTATTACACATCTTCGTACCCGTACCTGCCGTCACCACCCTCCGGTCATCAACCCTTGCCTTTTTGTTCTTTGGAGTGAAACCACCACGGCCAAACAGCTTCTCGTTCCAGTTTCTGTCACCACCACCATTCTTACTCACCTCCACTGCTACCACCTCCTTTCTCTCATCATACAGTCTCCCAGCCAGATCAACCACCGACCTGAACGTACCTGGCCGGGCGGTAATCAAATGTCTACGGATATCCACCAGCAGACCTTGGATGTATCTCTAGATCTTTCGTGACACAGGTGTCACCTATTCTGGCACCAGCCTCGCCATCTCATTAAACTTGGTCGTATACTGCTGGTGTGTCATGGTTCCCGCCTCCAACTGTAGGAACTCTCTCTCAATCTTGTCGAGTTCCCCTGTGAGGACAAAACTCCTCGATCACCAACTTCTTCAGTTCACTCCACCTCATCCTTCCAATTGCCCTGCTACCCTCAGCCTGGACAATATTGTCCTACCAGCATAAGGCCAAATCAACAAATGAGTGGGTAGCAAACTTCACCTTCTGGTCCTCCCTGCACTCACTGATATCCAACACAACCTCCATCTCTCTCACCAATCGATGAGCAGCAGCAGCAGCATTCCCATTCCAATCGAAAGTCAGGGGCTTGCATCTCTAGAACGCCCCATAACTGCACCCTTTTGCAGTTTCCTACACTGCCTCCTCTTCCTTATCGTCACTGGAGACAACCATCTCAGTCCCTGGTTGCTCCCCTTCCCCAGAACCTCTCTCCTTGCCCTCTCTCCTAATGATTTTCCTGCTCTCCTCCTTCTCTTTCTTTTTATCCTTTCTCACGGCTCTAATGACCTCAGTCACCACAGAAGGCAGAATTGTCTGCATGACTTGATGAACTTACTCCACAACTGCCTCTTTCGCTGAGGCCCTCAGGTTAGCACTCTCAACACCGCCTTCATGGTTGTGACGCTCGGGCTCTTCAGGAGCCGTTTCAGCTGTCCTAGCCCTGTTCCTTATGACATGCAACCCAGCACCACGTCCACCATGACCTCCACCTCGAGAAGCCTTTGAAGTTCTACCACCAGCCATCTCTAAACATTATAAGATTCAAACACCAACACGGTCATTCAAGGTAATAGCTCAGGTTATGTAAAGTATAGTAAGTCTCTAATTATAGTGGCTAGTTATAATTAACCACTTACTTTACTCTTTATTCCCCAAGCATTTCCTATCTAGACTACATCAGTATCCAAATCCACTACGTACACATAAATCACATAGCACACACACATAATTCCTTTTTTTCCATTAATTTACATAAAACATTTACCTACAGGCATGTAGCTACTAGGACTGGCATCCCTTCCCTCTCGTCCCATTTTCAGTTTAGGTTTAGGTTTTTTAAAATATTTTACCCGATTCTCTTAAACTTTAGGTCTGATACCAACTTGTAAGGCCCCGTTCCTGGGACGCTTACAGTTGGTCAATCATCGCATAAAACATATAAAACACACCATTTTGCAACAAAAATATAACTTTTCATTAATAATTAAAAACATATCAATTTATCATATCATTTCATGTACATCCCAAAAATTTTATAATACGATAACATTCTAAAAAATATGGATGCAAGACTCGGATCATCCCTAGTAGCATATACATCCATGCCTGTACCTCCTCAGCATCAATAATTACCTACCAACTAATATGCATAAAAAAAGTCAGCGTTGCTGAGTGAATTCTAGTTTTATAATAAAATACATTATTTTCGTATAAACATATCCTTTACGTTCATACGTGATCACACAACATACGTACATCTTGATAATAATCATTTATTATATTTCATCATCATTCATAATCATTCATTTTCTTACTTTCTTTCATTATTATCTTTCACTTTTATCTTAATCCTACCATATGCTATGCCCTATCATTTGTGCATGAAGCAACTACAGTCTTGGGGTCAAGCGGCAAGGATCCTGTTTTCGCACGTCTTGATCAATCACAAAAATTGACCCCCTGTATGCATTCGGCACACAGTTGAGCTAACAACCCCTCACGGGTTGTGAACCTCCATTTAATTTTCTTGCAAGACTTTCATTCATTCATTACATTCCAATTTTCATTATCTTTATCTTTCACTTTCATTAGAATAATACTTTACGTACATAAGCATATATCACACCACGTAAAGTCACATCATAATACATAATATGGAACATAATCAACATAACAGCAGCCCACAAGCATACAAAATCAACAAGCATAGAACCCCATAAAACATAAGTACTTAGCACTTGATTCTATTTCCCAAAATTCATAATAAGCCTAACGGTTCACAGTGCCTAAACACATCACTAGATACAACCATGAAGCTTCGAAAGACTTCATTATACCTTTGGAAGATTTCACCTTGTCTTCGTAAGAATTCTTCTTGGGTTCGGAAGATTTCTTCCCAAGCTTCGGAAGATTTCTTCCCAAGCTTCGAAAGATTTCTTACTTGGCTTTGGAAGAATTCCCCTTGGCTTCGAAAGAATTCCCACACTTGGCCAAAGTCCACAGCGGACGACCAAAGTCCACAGCATATGAATGAAACACTAGTGTGCCCACAGCGGATGACTAAAACAATCTTAAGTGTCCACAGTGGACAGCCAAGTTCACAGCGGATAGCCAAGTCCACAACGGATAACATATAACCTCTAGGTGTCCACAGCGGACATGCAAAGTCCACAACGGACATGCAAAGTCCACAGCGAACAGTCTAACTGCCTAAGTGTCTACAGCAGACACCTTATCCAAGCTCAAGTGTCCACAGCTGACAGCTAGTGTCCACAGCGGACACCAAGTCCAACACCTACGATTCAACTTATGTAGTTTCTAGTCCCAAACCTCGCTTCTAAACATATACTTAGCATAGATCTACCAGTCACACGCTTAGCATCATAAACAACCATGCAACATCACAGAAATCATTTAAAACATACATCTTTCATAAACAGTCGTACTTTCATGGAAAACCATAGTATGTTTTATAAAACAATAGTTTGATATACATATCAACCCCAAACAAGTAGAAAACATGTAAAGAGGGGATCTAGAACTCACCTCTAACAGCTTTCGAGTAAAACACCACCAACCCGAGAGCAACCTGGAGTTCTAGCACCTAAACACATGAAAACAAGCAACAAAACACACAGAAACACATAAAGATCTGTCCAAAAGCTTAAACACAACTAAAACCGAGAAGAAACACCTTAAAATCTTACCTATCTGAAGATTTCTTCCATTTTCTCTCACTAAAATCAGATGAGAGCTTCTTTTTCCTCACTATAGCCGAAAGTTATGTATGAGAGAAGGGGTATGGGTGGCCATACCACCTTTTTAAACCCATTATGTGCAGGTTTGACCTTTACATACCTTTAACCCCTTGCTTTGAAATAATTCCCTTTTCTCCCTTGTCTTTTCTTTTCTTTTATTGAAATTTTCCGAGTGTTACAATAAGACTATTGGTCAACTAGATGCTGAGGTGGACCCTAAGATTAGCTTTGAAGGGGAAACTTTGGCTAAAGGCCCAGTAGTTGTGCCTGTGAATCTTAAGAAAGGAACCGCTTCAATACCTATTACCCTCAGTGAGGCACCAACCGTTGAAGGTGTCTCACAGCTCAAGTACAATACCAAGTAATGAAGGCCAAAGCTCTCTCCACCCTGAGTCACACAACTAGTGACTGACAAAGGGAAGAAGAAGATGATCTCTAAGGAGATAGAGGAGGAGAAGAGAGAGAGGAAGAGGAAGGCAAGGGGAGAGAGTTCAAGTGTGACCCCTAGCTTTATGGAAGCTGCTATCAGGGGTGCCCCCAGGCTAAGCACTCAAGATGATGAGTTAAAGGCAGCTAGATTAAACTATTTGGAGTCCAGGAACTATAATGTTGGTGAACTTATCTCTCTCTTTTGGATGAACTAAATGAACTGGATGACATAAAAGTGTCAAAGGAGAGGAGGGAAGCCGAGGATGTAGAATTGCTCCTCAAGATCAAGGAAGAAAAGAGGAGAAAAAGACTCTACAAAGCTCCTAACCTCTCCCCAATTCAGGAAAGTCCTCAGGCAGAGGCTGTCGCTACTAAGCAACAAGATCCTAAGGTCTCTATCAGGCAGCAGACCTTCTTCCCTTATCATATGAATACATTGAGTTTGAATACCTTAAGCAACTTGAGAACCAAGTGCTAAAAGAGCAAAAATCTACTAAGAGGAAGATGAGGGAATAGGCTACAAGGTTAAGAGCCACCATCAAAGCAAATCTAAAGAAGTATGCTGATAGACAAAAGATAGTGAGCTTCTTGAAGCTGAATGTATTCTCCGAAAGGAGACTTGGTCCAATATCTCTATCCACTATGGATGAGCACATTAGAGTGATCAAGCAGAAGATCAAAAGGTGTGAGCTGGTTACTAGCATTCTCCATCAAGTCAGGCTACACCTAAAACTGAGGTCAAGGTTGAACCCCAAGAGATAACACAACCTGGACCTATTACTCCATCACAGCCAGCTTCATCTTCAGATCCACAACAAGGTCCTAATCTTTCTCCTTCGGAACCTATGAAGGACAAGGACCCAACTGAGAAGGATAAACAAGAACAATCTGGTTCTATAGGCCAGTCTTCTTAGTTAAAGAATAGAAAGAGGAAAAGCATGGCCATAAGAAGGGACAAGAAGAAGAAGAAAAAGAAGTCCAAGGCTTCCACCTCTACACCTTAGGATAGATCAAAACATCCTGAGGGTGCTCAAGAAGAGGCTGCTTAACAAAATCCACTCATATTAGAGCCTCTTACTGCTGAGAGACCCATCTTGTCTTAGGTGTTTGCTACTACGCTACACAGATAGCATGTCACTAAAGATCAAGAAGGTCAAGAAATGTACTTCTGGCAAAACATTCTTGATCTCCCTCTGTATGATCTCTATGACATGAGGAGATACTTTGAGAGTCTAAGGAATCCTGACCAACTGATAATGAAGGGAATGGTCTTAGCATGCACATGTGAAGTACTAGGAAAGTACTTTGGAAGATTTGACATATTTCAAAGAATTATGCTGATGGAATCCAAAGAACAACAAGAGATGGATTCCCCCAAGGATCTTTTCAAATCTCTCAAACAAATATAACAACAGCTTGTTATACTTGAATTCAACAAACAATAATCATGGTACGGAAACCCATGATTAATGCTATGATATCAGTGTGTGTATGAATGTGTGTGATTGCTAGTGATTGGATGCTTGAATGATTATGAACTTCTTGATTGTATTGATTGTTCAAAAGCTTACAAAGGAATAGGGTATTATGCTATTTATAGCCTATACATATAACTAATTACAATTACAAAAATACCCTTATGTAAATGAAAATTACATAAAAATCCTAAGTCTAAGTCATCTGCTGTGGATGTTAGACTGCCTGCTGTGGATGCTAAGTCGTCCGCTGTGGATGTTAAATAGGCTATACGCTGTGTCTTGGATGTTGTCCGCTGTGAACACTTGTTGTATGTTTGACTTGTTAGCTTTCCGCTGTGGAGTGTTCATCCATTGTGGATGAACATCCGCTGTGGAAAGTTCATCAGCTGTGGACTTTTGATCATTCGCTGTATGTTTTGTCATCCGTTACATGTGTTTTTCATCCACTGTAGACATATTGAGTTGTTCTTCATCGCTGCATGGACTTGGTCATCCGCTGTGGACTTGGTCATCCGCTGTGGGCACTTCTTCATCGCTGCCGACACTTGTCAAGATTTCTTTTATCTACAAACCTAAAAAGAAATTTAAACAATAATTAGTGTACGTTATGAATGTTTATGATGCTAATGTGTTAATTAATGATTGCTTGGATGTTAGAACACATTATGTTTTTTATGGCAAGCATTATCCTTTTTTAAGCATTATCCTATTAATGCACTTGTTGAGTCCAACAATACTCCCCTAAGGATGATGTTGCCATCTCTTTTTAATATTTGCTTGCTGATGTTATGTTTGTTAGTAACTGTGTGTGTGTTTGTGTTTGTTATGAATGATGGTAATATTTGTGTGATTGACTTAGAATGTTTGGTTGCTTGTTTATATGTTATGCATGATTGAATGATAGATTGTTTATTCTAATTACATGTATGATTGATTGATTTTATTGTTATGCATGATTGAATGATTGATTGTTTACTCAAACTCCTAAACCTCAAACTGAGACTTCATCTTCTAACTCTGTTAAAACTAGCAAAGTTAAAGATGTTATTAACATCCTCTTACAGGATGATGAGTCAAAATCTGCTTTTACTGCTTTTATGGCAAGTTTTCAAGCTTATCAGGGTAGTCATTTAATACAATTAGATCTGAAGAATGTGATATGTACAATCATAAGACTGAAAAATGTTTCTTTAACAAGTATTGTCACATTTGTGATATGAAAAACCATTTAACATATCACATAAAGAAACCATTCTGATTACATGTATGATTGATTGATTTTATGTTGATTGAATGGTTGCTTGTATGATTGCATGATTACATGTATGATTGATTGATTTAATGTATGATTGAATGCTTACTTGTATGTTTGTATGTTTGTTGATTACTTGAATGATTGATTGTCTATTTGTCTGATTACATGAATGAATGATTGAATATTTTCATGTATGATTCACTGATTACTCTTGTGTAATCTGATTGCCTTGAATGTTTGATTTGTATGTTTGCTAGTGTGATTTGTTATTAGTTTGATTGTTTATTATGTGTGATAATTATGTATGATAAAATGTATGATTGATGATTTGATATGATTAAATGTTTTCATGTATGGTTGGATATTATGTTTGCTTGTAAGGTTAGACATGTTTTTTTGTTTGTTTTTTTGTCTGTTTGTATGTTAGTGAACCTTTAAGAATGAGAAGGACCAGCTTCTTCTACGCTCTTTTGAACTTCAGAAGTAGCCTTCAATGATTCTTCAACATCTTTTTTAGTGATTTTGTCTTTCTCAGCTTCTTTCACTTGATCAGCCAAAGGAGTAATCCTTAGTGCATTTCTACAGTTGACTATATGCTCAACAAAATAGTCAATAGCATTTTTTTGGTTATCATATTTGATCTGAATTGTTAGATGCACCAGCTGTTCAAGTGTTGATTGGTCTAAGCTTTGCACATCTATGTTGCTAACTAGTGTGGTTACAACATGATTACCTTTCATGATCTCAAGATTGTTGTTATCTGATATTCTCATGCCTGTAATGCCTTCAATGTGTGTTAATGTTTGCTTTTTGGTTTCTAGTCTCTGTTTGAGTGTAGCGTTTACATAAACAGTGCCAAAAATTCTAAGCATGTGAATGAAATAACAGCAATTTCCTTTGTATAATACATCTTCAATTGCAGGGAATGTCTTGGTTTTCAAAAATGATACATAAGAAGGATGAAGGAGTTTGATTTCCACAGGATCAAACATCCTTTTGTCAGATGCTTATTTCCCTTCTAGCTTTCTCTACAATACCAATTAAAAATATGTTTCATCATAGTACCACTTGCTAATTGGATGATTGTACTGATTACCATCTATTTTCTTTATAATCAACTTCAAGTCTGATGGCCTCAATGGATATCCAACTCTTTCCAGCAGTTCACTGTCTAGCTTCTCTGTTTGTTCTTCTCCTGCTTGTTGTTTTTTCCTAGCTGCTTGTTGTTCTCTTCTAAGCTTTTCAATGTGAAGTTTGTCTTCTCTGTCTGCTTTTTCCTTCATCTCAGTATGACCTTATTCACATAACATCTCAAGATATGATAGAAATCTGCTCCCCTGGGATTGTTTGTGTGATTGACCATCCTTAATTGTATCAGGTCCAATTTGTCTTCATAGCTTAATGATCCCAGTTGTGATATGTATGATAAGTATTGGACAAGTCCAGATACTCTCTTTATAAGCATAGCATCCCAGATTTCATCATATTTCCAGGCTACAATATTTTTCTCATCAACAGATACTGTTAGAGTGATTTTGACATACAACTTTACAAAGTTATTAATCATCTCTCTCACCTCATTTCCTTCTGGCCATAACCTATGAGGCATGAACTACCTAGGCTCTTCTATAGGATGCAGCTCAGGTGGAGCTTGATGATAGGTTGATAAAGAAGAGGCTGGATGAGTTTGATGATTTGTGGCTTTAAGGCATTAGTTAACATGTTCTTGTATATCTCTCTTGCCATGTCTTTCATTTGAGATAATGATCTACCAGCATATGACCTATATGGTGTTTTTTTGTGACTCAACCAGCTTTTCACCTGGGAGTAGGTCATTTTGTCTATTTGAGGTTCTTTGGGCAGATTCTTCTGAAACTCTTATTGATCCTTAATTTCCTTGTATCTTTTGTATGTTTGCTCTTGTCATATTTCATGACTTCTTGAAAGTCTTTAACCTCGGAGAGGTTAAAATGTATGAATGATTCATAAGGAAATCCTCTAGTAGATAACTCAATTCCTATTAAAGTTTTTGAATCATTTGGGAAGAGTTCTTGTATGTTCTCTATGTTCTCATCATCATCCCTTTCTTCATCTTCTTCATCAAAGTCACTAAGAATGATAATGGATGTTGTTGCTGGTCTTTTGTTTGATCCATCTCACCTTCTTCAAGAACAACAACCTCTGATGTTTTCTGTTTTGGTTCAGCTCCATCTAATGGCTCATCCTTAACTTTCAACAGCTTGAGAGGTGGAGAATTAGGTTCATCTACTTCTTGGACTGTTTGTTTTTCCTTTCTTGTTTTTCTTATTGAAAAAATAGTTAGCAGTGCTGTGGTTGTTTCTTTCACATATTAAACAATAATTGTGAAAATGGCATGATTCAGTACTGTGATTGTTCATGTTACAGTACTTGCAATATTTACCATATTTGCATTTTTCAGTGGTGTGAGTGTATTGATCACACCATTCATAATATGGTAGATTTACATTGTTTTGTTTGTTTATAACTTTTGATTTTAAATTTGATTTTAAAGGTAAGTCAAAAGTTACAGTTGTTTGTTTTTGCTAAATGGGAGCCTTGCCTTTCCCTTTGGTTGTTTGATTAGGAGAGACAGTGGAAGATCCAGCCTTTCTTCCACCTGAGAAGATATCAAAACCTTTTGTCTGCTTTGTTTTGTTTGATTGGTGTATCAGCCTCACTTGAGACTTTTGTAGTTTTAGTAATTGGTTGATCTGACTCATCATACAATAGATCAACATCTTCTTCATTAGTGGTTTGTTCATCAAACTCATTATTTTCTCCTTGATAAAAATCTGTTGATTTGATTTGTGGGGGTGATTGGCTTTTAGCAAACTTTATCAAAGGTGTATTTGATATTAATGAAGATTTTGATGATGATGATGATGATTGTTTTGAGTCATCAGTCCTGTCATGTGGGTCAAGAGACTCACCCTGTTTATTGGTCATGGAATCAGGTAGAGAAATATAATTGTCATTATAAGGTGGATTGACCTTATTATATCCTAAACCTGAAGGGTCTTTAAATTCCCTTTTTTGAGCAAGAAGTTCTTCAAACTTCTTGTTGCTCACCTGAAATTTCTGAAGTTTCACTTCAGTTTCAGCCTGTAGTGTTTTTGACTTGGTCAATGATTCAGAGAGTTGCTCTACTTGAGCTGCAAGTGTTAATTTTTTAGGCATTAATTTGTCTAAATCATTTTGTAATGAAAGAATTTTTGTTCATAAATTGTTTTTGTTCTGATTTTAGACTTTCATTTAAATGTTTGTTTTAGTTACTTTCTTAGAAAGTTTATCTGCATATTCTTTGTATTCATTGACTTCATCAGTTACAGGACCATGTGAAGGGTGGTCAATACAATCAGTCTCACAATGAGGAGAGGTTTAGAACACTTAACAATTTAAATGGGGAACAGAGTTTGAGTATGATGATACTAAGAAAACAAGTAATTAGTGAGACAGAACTAAGAACAAGAACAACAAGTAAGGTTTTCAAGGATATTGTATATTGCTCTCAAGTTTGATTACAAGTGTTACAAAGAATATCTAAATTACAAGGACCTGAGACACTTTATACTACATCCTACAACTGTCAATACTTAGAAAAACAGTTGGAAACACTAATCTAGACAACAAGATCAATGTAAAGTCAAAAGGCAGATTGTCTTGTTACTAGTGACTATGACATGCCATAGCTCACATCATTTTCTAATATAAAAAGGTTTACAAGTACAAAAGTAGGAAGTTACAGAAAAAAACCTTAATCTATAGTTTACAAAAGCATGGACTTTTCACTAACTTATACAAGTTGGTGAGTCTTCAGAGTTGTAGCGGAAAGTGTGTCAGCTTTCTGTTAAATAGTTCAGAGAAAACATGTCTTCTCTGTCTTCAAAACAAATCAGTCTTCACAGCAAAGTGGCTTCGAAAGACTTTGTCTCTGAAGCTTTGGAAGACTTCATCTTTGGCTTCGGAAGATTTGGACTTTGGCTTCGGAAGATTTTACACTTAGAGTATTTTCAGTGGACAGTGTAAAACTTCCGCAGCAACTTCTTTTGGACTTTGGCTTCGGAAGATTTTTACACAATGTATTTTCTATGGAGAATGTAAAACTTCTGCAGCAACTTCTTACTTGTACCTTCAGTATGCAGGAAGACCCTTGTTGTTTTGTTGTTTTTGGTTGCATCAGCCTTATAATCTTCTGATATTATCATACAAACTCCCCCTAGGCTGGTGCTACCAAAACAGAGAAGTTCTTCAGATGGTGATAGTCCTCATCAGGATCAAGACCAAGCCTCTCTTCATTATTTGGTCAGGATCCTTCAGACTTTCATAGTATCTTCTCATATCATTGAGATCATGTAGAGGAATATCAAGCATGTCTTGCCAAAAGTATACATCTTGACCTCCTTGATCTCTGATGACATACCATCTGTCCAGATTAGCAGCAAAACTCGAGGACAAGATAGGTCTTCCAATGGCAAGAGGCTCTACTTGAATAGGAGTTGGTTGAGCAGCCTCTTCATGCACTTCCTTAGGATGCTCTGACTCATCCTAAGGTGTGGTGGTGGATGCCTTGGTTTTCTTCTTCTTAGAAACACTTTTCCTGGCCATCCTTTTCCTCCTCTTTGAAGTTTTCAACTGAGAGGACTGGTCTTCATCACTAAATTGTTCTGTTGTGTCCCTCTCAATTGGGATCTTTTCTCTCACAGGTTCAGATGGAGAGAGAGGAGAACCCTGCTACGGATCAGAAGATGAAGTTGGCTGAGATGCAGCTCTAGGATCGGGTTATGTTGTCTCAGGGGGGAACCTTCACCTCAACTTCAGGTTGAGCTGGACTTGGTGGAGAATGCAAGTCTAAAAGCTCTCCCTTTTTGATCTTCTGCTTGATCACTCTTATATGCTCATCCATGGTGGATAGAGACATAGGACCAAGCCTCCTTCCGAAGAATCCGTACAGCTTCAAGAAGCTCATCATCCTTTGTCTATCTTCAAACTTCTTTTGGCTTTTATGGATTATGGACCTTGACCTTGCAGCTTCTTCCTTTAACTTTATTTTAGTAGCTTTTCATTCTTTTGTAGCTTGTTCCTTCAGCTGCTGATATTTAAACTCAATGTACTCAAAGGATAAGGGAAGAAATGCAGCTGCCTGATAGAGTCCTGTGGCACTCAGGTAGTTAATCATATTCATTCTTTTAGCTTCCCTATCTACCTGAGGTTGTGCAGCTGCCATAGTCTCTATCTCAGGACTTTCTTGAACTGGGGAGAGGACAGAAGCATATTTCTAGAGACTTTTTAGTCTCCTTTCTTCCTTAATCTTGAGGAGTAATGCTGCATCCTCTGCCTCCCTCCTCTACTTTGATAACTCAGTGTCAGCCAGCTTATTCAGCTCTTCTAAGGGGAGAGATATGAGCTTATCAACATTAGTTCCTGGTCCCCAGGTAGTTTAGCCTGGCTACCCTCAACTCATCATCTTGAGTGTTTAGCCTGGGGGCAGCCCGGATAGCAGCTTGCATGAAGCCTGAGGACCCTCCTGAACTCTCTCCCCTTAGCTTCCTCTTCCTCTCTCTCTTCTCCTCCTCAAACTCCTCAGAGGTCATTTTCCTCTTTCGTATGTCACGTACAGGCCTTGGTGACTCAGGGTGGAGAGAGCTTTGGCCTTCATTGTTTGGTTCAGCAGTCAAGCTCTGGCTAGAGAGAGGATGTAAAGCATCTTCACCAGCTGGTGACTCACTGAGGGTACTGGGAGCTGAAGGAGATCCTGCCTCAAGGTTCACATGCTCAACTTCTGGGCCTTCAGTCAAAGCTTTCCCTTCGAAGCTAATCTCAGGGTCCACTTCAACATCTAGTTGATCAAAAATCTCACCTGCTAGCCTCTGTCTATATAATTTTGATCTCATCTTGAACTCTTCAAGCATCCTTTCTTAAATCTAATATGCTAATTTCTTAGCTTGTCTGTTTTGGCTTGGGTTGACAAGTAGGAGATCAACTAGATGGATGCACTCATGAAAACTCAGGTTTGTAAAATTGAAGATCTCTTGTTGACCCTGAGCTCTAGAGATGACAAGAGCCCTTTTTTCTGTGTCATACCTCCATCCTAAGATTGAGTTTTTGGATTGAAGAGATGGGGTAGACATGGCTCTGGGTATACCCTGCTCAAATAGGCTATATATGAGTGAATCCACATCAATGTGGACTTGAGGAGGTTGCTAAGTATGGACTATTGCAAGTGAGGGTGGTGAGTCCTTTAAGTCCATACTTTGAGAAGAAATCCTAGGTTCTGTGACTGTTCTGACTTTCTCCCCCTTTTTAATAGCATCACTTTCTTGCATAAGTGAGCTGGGGGTTGAGTCTATCACATTCATAGGTTCTTGTGGACCTGGTTGAGTTGTTCTTTGGGGTCTCTCAGCTAGCTTCCCTTTAAGATCGGTGATCTCTAGTTGCTGGTCATTGACCCTCTTTTGTAAGATAGTCACCTGAGATTCCAGGTGACTAATCTTGGAGACTAAATAGGTGCAAATTTTAGTCAATATGTGCACTTTTAGTTTTAGACTCCCCTCATCTTTATCAGAAGAATCACGAGGGGATGAGAGAATAGGACCAAGGTCTTCTTCCTCATCACCAGCACTTTGTTCTTGGCTGGTGGATTTCTCCTGCATCATGACAACTTCAAGAGAAGTTTTGAGAGGCTGGGTTGCCATGGTCGAGGTCTGACTAATGTAATCACTTTCTAAAGTGAGAGCCTCTTCCATATGAATTTCCTAAACAGGTTTAGGAAGATCCACCTCAGTAGGGGGTGGATGATGTGGGCTAGACATGGGTGAGATAGGAGTACTCATCTCTCCTTGAGTAGGGGTGGAGAAGAGAGACTCATGGTACTCACTAAAGCCCATGTCTTCATCATCATAGAAGTCAAGGCTGGGAATTAGGTGGTTGAGATCCAATGGTGGGGATGGTAACTATCCCCGGAAGGTTATTCACTAGAGTGTTAAGACTCTGAGTGAAAGCTTAAGGCTGGTTGGGTTATGAGCTCATCAGACTGAGCATAAGGAACCTCAGTACTGATCATTTGAGAGATGGGAGTGGTTTGTTCCTCAGGGGAAGTGGGAGCTCAAGTGTCCACTTCCTCCTACATGGTTGGTGATATGGGGGCCTGCACAAGCTAAATAGCACGTGCAGGGGTTTGATTGGTTTTCCTTGGTAGATGATGGTTATTATAGGCTGTATTTGTGGTTGGGATGTGGAAGGTGGAAGGTGTGGGTTCAACACTAGCTAGTACTGCTAGGTTGCCACCTTGAGCAATGAGCTCAGACATTTTTGGGACTAGGGCTGTTTCTACCCTGGAAAAACCAATAGTTGGCTTCCTTATTATTTTAAAGATACAGGGCTTCATCGGTCCCAGATTTAGAATATGACCTGTTCCCCTCAACTGTGTGCCTAGTTCACAGTTGAGAATGTGCAGTACATATCTAGGGAACATGTAATACTCTAGGGAGTCTAAGCTAACAAGCAAATTGGTATATACAAACTGAGAATACCTAAACTTGACCCCCTGAACCATTTCATGGACTATGAAGGAGAGGACTTCTGGATTCTGATCCCTTCCTCCATGCTTGTTTGACAAGCTGTCTATGACAACATGGAGGATGTACTTCCATTAGGATAAGACCTTCCCCTTCCTGAAGGTTTTGACTGAGAAGTCACCCTCATAGCCCATCTGAACAAAGGAGTGGTTGAATGTAGCTTTGGGGAAGGACAAGTCACCTTCTACATCATCCAGCTGAAGATGAGTGTTTATGGTGGCCGGAGTGATGAAGATTGTCCTCCCCTGCACAGTGGCAGACAGTTCCTTCTCCCCATCCATGGTGACCTCTTCGCAGGTCCGCCAGAATTCCAACAAATGATCCTCATAGGGAGAAGGATCAATGGTGAGGGAGGTGAAGTAGTTGGACAAAGAAAGATAATGACAAACCTTTGAGAAACCTAGATCTTTCTCAGAGTCTAACAGAACAACTTGATTATGTTACCTATGAAGATGCATGGAGAAATCGGGTTGGTTTCGGCGGTCAAGGTTGGCCATTTGAAGTAGCTTTGTGATGAAGGAATATAAGAACTGATCGATTCAAAAGGATCGAATCTGTGATGATATCGTAATGCAATGATCAATTCAAACACAAAGTAATCAAACACATGCAATTACATCAAAAATTCATAGATTTTATTGACAGCAAATGCACAGGATACAATGTGTAAGGGTTACACTTCGTTCTGTTCTAACTATTTCTTACTTCACTAATTTTTCTAACTAACTCACTGATTGACTCAATTTTCTACAAAGCACATAAAATATCCTATTTATACTATCAAGAAACAAAGGATCAAATATTTACAAAATAAGTCCCTATACTATGACAAAAAACACATAAAGAAAAAATGTTAATCTTCTAGAAGCTTTAACAATACTCCCCCTAAGATTCACATTATCTTCAGTCTTCAAAAAAAATCTTCAGGTTCTTCTTTGATCTTGAACATCGGCTTGTCTTTGTACAGCTCGAGTTCCTTCAATGCTTTCTTGATTGCTGATTTATATCTTTCTTCACAATATTTGCATACAATAGAGCTTTTCGTAATGCAATTCTTTTCATCACAGCATCCATCACTTTAATAATCATCATAAAATACTTTCTATCATTCTTCGCAACGTCTAATGCAACTCGTTCAAACTTTTGTATGGACAAAAATAAGATATAACTCGGATGTAGAAGTTTCAGTTCAAACACTCCAAATACCGAAATCATGTCTTGATCCAAGTCATCTAAGTTTCAAACTAACTTCAATTCGAATGAGTCAGCATTATAAAACCATCTTTAAATTGGTTTTGTCGTTTGAGTTCCATCAATCACCTTTAATCCTAGATTTGTAACCTATCACAAAATTGGTCACTGTAAGCATCCAAAAAATTTTCTTCTTCTTCAGGATTATCTGCACTCTTTCTTTTACTCTTCAAAGACTTAAAATACTATTTATCCACTTGATCACATCTTGTCTTCAGATAAGAGTTCATGCGAGAAATACCTCGGTTTAAGAGTCTAACAAAATTTTCAGCTCGAATTGCTTGTGTTGGATTAATCAATGGCAACTTGTTTAATTCCTTCAAATCTTGCACCAGAAGCGCTATGATGCTCGTGTAAAAATGATAAACATCACAGATAGCATTTACACGTTTAATAAAAAATGCATCAAAAATCTCATCGTACTTCCATGCAATGATCTTTACATTCTTTGTAGTATCTGGCACAATCATTACATTAAGCAATTCAGAAATTGATTGGCCTTTTTGCAATACATTCCTCACTAGATCACCAGCTATTCTCACTTTATTCCATAACTGTTTTTGATCACTAGACACTTGATATGCTTGTTTCTCCGGTATGGAAACATTTCCATCAACTCCTTTCTCTTTTCATGACTATTTCTCACTAATTCCATCTATTTAATTTCTTGAGGCTTCAAAATTCTTGTTCTTTTGGTAATCTCCAAATATTGAGGATTATCCATATCAAGCACAATCATCTTATTGTTTTGTTTTTCCATTTTTGAAAGCTTCTCACCAAATTCCTCAATGATTCAGCTTGCAACCGGTTTAATTTCTTTCGTGGATAATTTCTTGATTGTAACCACAATCTCAGTTCAACTGTCTTCATATTCTCTGGATCAGGATGATGTAATTCCGATGATGAAAGCTCTTCAATATTAATACTTTCATGCATTGGATTCCATTCTCCGTGTTCAACAATGATTTCATCAGGATCCACTGGAGCTATAGATTCAACAATTACACATTTCTCATATTCTTCATTGATTTGAGACATAGTGAGACCATCCAAAAGTATTCTGTTGTACTTTTTCTTAACCAGATAATTATACTTGTCATTAACATCAATAGGGATATCTTTAGTAACAGCCTCAATAGGAGAATAAGCAGCTTCAACAATATCTTCTGCTTCTAACACTTCATCATACCACGCATTTGAGAATTCTGGTTCTAAATCATCTAATGCACCAATTCTCTCTTGAGCTTCAGCTTCTTCACTTTCATGAATCAAAGGCTCAAATACAATCTTTTGTATTTTAAACATAGGGTTAGAGAATGATTCAGCTAAAGCTAGCACATCTAGATCATCTATCTTTCTCTTCCCTTTATTTGCCTTAGATATTCTTTCAACATCGATCGGTTGAACTTTAGATACAATAACTAATTCAGGTGATTGAGATCTCAAACTATCTTTCATACCTTCAAATTCTTCTTTCAATTTCTCATGATCTTCTTTTAACTTCTTGAATTTTTCTTCAATCAAGTCATAGTCTTTGAGTATCACTTCCAAGTTCTTTAAATTTGATTCTTTATCTTCTTCAAGTTCAGCAATTATCAAATCTTTCTTTAACAATTCAACTTTCAATTTTTCATTCTCATCTCTCAGCTTCTCAATTAGCTTAAGCTGATTAGAGTTCTCTTCTTTCAATTCATCAATTATCTGTTGGGTATTCACTTCCTCAGTCAGAACTGTATCATATTGACTCAACCTTTCCACTTTATCTTGTACTACAGTTTTAAAGGCTTTAACATTTTGAACATCATACTCAACTTCTTGTTGTATATTAGCTACAACATCTTCTTCATTCATATCGAATAACTCAACAACATTATCTTCATTATCATCATCATCATCTTCATTATCTTCATCAGCTTCAGATTCAGATGGTTCTTGAGGAACTTTTTCTATTAAGTCATTTGGATCAACTGGTTCACCCTCAATTAGATGAAAATGATCTTTATTTATATTCACATCATCCCTTGCAACTACTCTCATATACTCAAACATAGGAACATTTTGAGCACCAGTAATAATTGCAAGTCTCTTGTAAGTAGTTTCAGTCATATGCTCCAAAAGTAATATTTCTCCACCCACTCCATAAGCATGAAAATCAGGATGTTCTTCATTAATAATCATCTGAAGAAATCTTGGATACATCAAGTACTTATTTCTAATTCCCTTCTCCAAATTAAAAATGAAACCATTCATGATCCATTTAGCCATATTGAATCTTCTATTAGTGGCTATGGCTACTATTGGAGATGCAATATCTACCGGGAATGAATTCCATCCGGTACTTCTTTTAGACATTCCGTGCTGAAAGATATAGAAAAGAAATTTCCAATGGTTGTAAACTCTTGCTCTGAAAAACTATTTCTTTGGGAAATAGTCAGGATGACCCGTGGCTATAAATGTTTCTCTACACTCATTAAATGAGAGTTCAGCCAAATCTTGTGCGTCATTGTTACCCAGTCTGAGAGCTTCTCTAATTGATTGCTCAGACACTTCAACCATACGATCATTGGTAACAAATCCTTTAACCACTTTCCTTCCTTCTTCATCTCTTTCAATCACAGCAGTATTCTAAAATCTTTTGATTAACCGCGCATATATGACTGGCTGTGAACACATAGCATATACATACTTAGTCCTCAATAAAAATCTGATCTTCTCTTCATATCCAGTAGCTTCTCGAACATCTTCATTAAGAAAAGCAGCTACATTATGCTTTGGTTCAAACTTAAGCTCTGTCATCTGTATGCATAAAACAAAGAAAGTTAGTTACATTTGAATTTGCAAAACTTAAAATCAAATTGTGATTTATCAATATTGAACCAAAACACTTAAAAATTTCTAAGTGTTTATATATATCTCATTACATGAACAAGAGTATATTGGTTACAAGTTTGATTTACACAATTCATAATAATCAAGAAATGTATTAAGCAACTTGAAAATTTATTAAATTTCAATTGAATTAGCATGTTTTAAATCTTTTAAACCTGACTTTCACTCTGAAAAATTTTATAAGTGTTCACATACTCTATCAAGAATAGAATACATCCAAGTTAATGTTTAAATGATTTAAATCACACCAAATTCATTAAAATTTTCTTTCAATCAGATTAATGAACAATTTTTATGATTAACTTTACATTTTGATGAAAAATCGATAAATTTTCTATTTATATTCAGTTCTTATGAACTTTCTGATGAACACACAATCATCAAGAACACAATTTGTTGAAACTTGAATTTGACTATCATAATATGTTTGAAATCATGTTACAATAGTCATTCAATATTCATTTTTTGTCATCAAACCATATATTCATCACAAATTTTAAAATTTTCGATCAACTAGGGTTCGAACGCCTGAACAGACCTCAAACGCCCAGTCAAATTTAAAGTTTAAAACTAAAATTAGATGAAGTTAATCACAAAATTACGTTTAGATTCAATGATAATACCTATCAATCACAAGTATTAACCAGAATCAATCAAGAATGATGAAATGATGAGACGAGGGTTTGAGAGTATCAGGTGTAGTATCAGAGGATTTGAGTGAATAAATGAATGAGAACACAAGTGTTGTATATATATATAAGTGTAAATTTTTTGGCGCATTAGCACTGTGAATGCGCATGAGACTAAATTTCACACCGTTTTCAGACGAATGAGCACTGTTTAGACGCATAAGCACTGTTTAGGCGTTTGGACACTATTCAGGCGCATGAGACTAACACTTGGAAGTCTGGTACTGTTTAGGCGTATGAGCATAGATGATACGCCCAACACAACCAATTTTTTAGACACATGACAACTATTTAGGCGCATGAGCATAGAATGAAACGCCCAACACTTGCACAATTTTCTGAAATTCATCATACTCCTGATTTAGACTTATGAGTACTATTCAGGCACATGAGAACCCTTCCATGAGTCTTGACACTCGAAATTTTCACACCATACATCTGAACACTGTTTAACCATATTAGTATTATTCACACACATTTTTTTTAACAGGTAGTCAATTTTTTTGACTATCACTCAAAATTTACATTAATGATCCTCAACTTTGACATTTTTTGACATTTAAACTTCAAATTTTTTATTTTTTACCATTTTATTTTTCAAAAACAATTTCCAGTTATTTTAGTCTCTATATAACTTTTACAAAACAAATAGTCTCATTTTGTTTGCAAGGAGCTTTTCCACTGAATTTGAATTCTTTTTCAGGTTTATTTTTACATCATATCAAACACACACATGCTTGAAATTGCAGCTTCATCCTTTCATCCAAAACACTTTATTTTTTATTTTCCACTTTTTGAAATTCAATTATTTTCTCTTTTTCATTTTTACTCTCCCTAAATGTAACGCTCGAAACTTTGATCAAATAAAAAGAAAATAAAAGTATCAAGAAGAAAGGAAAAAGAAGCCAAAGATGAGGGGTGTTTTATGTAAAAGTACACAAAAGTCAAAAGTTTACTTTATATGGGCATGGCTGCCCATATCACTCCTGCTGCTACTGTGTTCAACCGAATCAGAAGAAGAAGAAGCTGAATTCGATTTCTCTCGGTTTCAAGGAGAAGAAGAGGCTGATTCTCGCTTGTGGTTAGTGTTCTTTGTATTTTATGGTTCTGTTTGTTGGGTTTTGACCATGAAACCGATTTATATGTGTTTATCTATTTTGTTGTCTGTTTTTGCTTGTTTTAGGCGTTTGAACTCTTGTGCACACGAGTTTGGAGGAGTTTCGCTTGTTTGCTGCACTAGGTGAGTTCTAGACCCCGGTTTTTATGTGTTTTAAACTTATTTGGGGCCAAAAATGCATGTTTAAAAGGTTTTACGGCTGTTTTATGCTTTACCGTATGTATATGGATGTTTGTGTTGGTACTTTATGGTGGTTTATGTGCGGTTGATGCTTGTGATGTTGAGTTTAAGCTTCGAACATATGGATAAGCATGATTGGTTAGAACTGTTGGTGTTTTCGTGGTTGTATGTCTGCTCTAGATGTTAAGCATGTTAGATCCATGATAAGGATGTGTTTGATCGAGGATTGGGGACTGAATAATTGCATAAGTGCATTTGCAGGTTGATTAGTTCATCCGCATTAAGTACTTTGTTCATGCGCATTGTTGTTTGTTCATCCGTATTTGTAGATGCTTATGCGCCTAAGTGTTCTTCTGCATTTCTTTTATTCATGCGCATTTGCTACAACGTTCATGCGTATTTGTTATAGTGTTCATGCGCATTTGTTTCAGTCATTCACATTTGTTCTACCAGCATTTAGTTGGACACTTGGAATAATTTAAAGGCATTCATCCGCATTAGTATTGTTCATCCGCATTAGTATTGTTCATCCGCATTAGTTGTTCATCCGTATTAGTTACTGTTCATCCGCATTTGTCTAAGGACTTAGGATTTTTCTGAAGTTTGGGAAGTAGAATGTAGCGGTTA
The DNA here is from genome assembly GCA_025506505.1 of Flaveria sonorensis. Classification (NCBI taxonomy): domain Eukaryota; kingdom Viridiplantae; phylum Streptophyta; class Magnoliopsida; order Asterales; family Asteraceae; genus Flaveria; species Flaveria sonorensis. The sequence continues at coordinate 19,904,687 of CM046434.1, forward strand.
AGTTCTGGAATGTTTTGCTAGTTCATGTCTGTTGTGGTGGTGCATGTTGTGGGCTGTTGTTGATGCTTTATACTATTTATAATGTGACTTTACGTGGTGTGTTCATATTCGTATGCGTAAAGTATTATCGTAAAGAAAGTGAAAGATTAATGTTAATAAAGAAGTAGAACATAAGAAAAGTATGAAAAGTCTTGCAAGCAAAGGTTGAGGTGAGTGACTGTGTTGTCACAAAAGACTTGTATGCCAAAGTTGAGGTGAGTGACTGTGTTGTCACAAAAGACTCGTAAGCCAAGGTTGAGGTGAGTGACTGTGTTGTCATAAAAGACTTGTATGCCAAAGCTGAGGTGAGTGACTGTGTTGTCACAAAAGACTCGTAAGGGATTCAATCCATGAGATTGACCCGAGTCCTTGTCGCGTACCCCGATACTGTCGATCTTCGGATATGAGTCGGGTATTGCATGAGACAGGATCCAGATTATAGTGAAAGATAATGAATGAATACGTGAGTTAATGAAAGATAATTAAGTCTATACCTTGATGTATGTATGATGAATGCTCACGTGTACAAGTAAAGGAAGTATTTTATTGAAAAAGTTATTTTCATATATAAATCCTACAAGGTATTTTAAATGTTTTAAAACTAGAACTCACTCAGCAACGCTGACTTTTATGCATTTTCAGTTGGCAGGTAATTGTTGCTGAGGGTGGCATGCGGGGGGAAGCTACTCGGCAGGGCAAGATTGGCATCCATTCATCTTTAATGATATTGTTGTTTTGTGATGCAATTAATATGATCTTTTTGCAACTATTAACAATTAATGATGTATTGCTTAACAACGTTAATTATTAATAGAATGAATGATTTTTATTAACTTAATTCAACTGCAATATTTTATGAAATGTGTGATGTTTAATGTTTTATGCTATGATTGACCAACTGTGAGGTCTTCGGGAACGAGGCCTTACACTAAACTTTTAAGTTTTACAAACTTAGAAGTTTCTTTGACTTTGCAGAAGAGGAAACTAATTATTATCAACATGCCTGCACATAGAAAATCATGCAAATTTCAAAAATAAAGCAGAATAAAAATCTACTATATACATTTGAACCACATGCCTGCAGTGAGATCATATCAGTTAAGATCAGCACATTAAAAGAAAATAAAATGGTGGATAGTCATAGACAGTGATTAAATCCTAATCAAGTGTGTTCCAGGTCAGCATTTCTGTAGCAAAGGAGACACAAGATCTAAGGATAGAAAATGCGTGCTTTTGGCAAGATACTCAGCACACTTACTTTTCAATTCTTGGATTGATTATGATACGATTAGATATGACATTATGTAAGTCACACTTAGACTTAGAGAGTTCAACTCTCATCAAGATATGCAAAAAATCACTTTTCTCAACTTGTTAACCTAACATATATTTATAACCAAATCTCATGTTTAGATTGTACACATTGGCATCTTTTGCATCAAGAGACAATATCCTGGTTTGTAATGACTTACACCAAAGGATATCTCATCACCTCAGGTCTATGATGACTCATAATAGAGAAGTGAATAGATGCTTTAAATAATTAGAGCTCAATGGTTATTCATATCACCACCAGGTGTGAGTTTATGACTTTACAAGCAATCAATCTGAGAAGTCAGCACTACTCATTGGTACTAGAATGGACAAACATGAATGCATGATTCATTTAGTTTGATCACAAGAATTTACTTTTTCAGTATGATTGCATGAGCTTACCTACACATCGTATCTGATCACGTCAAACTTTAGTAGCGAGTGAAGTATGCAACTGATCAGAACTACTGTATCTATCATTTCTCACAAATTGCAAAGACAGATTCAGTTCTAAACAATTAACTAACAAGAAAAACTTTATTTTTGTATTTTTGTTTTAAATTTTTCTCTTTTGATTTTGCAATTTTCTATTTTTATATTTTTTTTCATTTTCTATTGAACATGCACACACAATATATACAATCAAGCAGTTAACTTTGATAGTTTCTCTATATTCATGATTAAGCTAAGGGAGGGTTCTTATTATTTTTTATCAATCAAACAACTGAAATACTCAAAAAACTAGTTTTTTAAACATGATTAATAAGTCCAATTGACTCGACCAAATATTCAAATCGACTTGGTAAAAAGGTTTTTGTAAATAGGTCAGCCAACTGTTTTTCAGTTGTGATTTGAATCAAAATGATTAAACCTTTTTCAAAGTTATTTTTGAGAAAATGATATCAAATTTCAATATGTTTTGTTTTTGAGTGCTAGACAGGATTATCTGTAATAAACATAGCAACAGTGTTATCAATGTAAATAGGAGTTTTAAGAAAATTGAACTCATAATCCAGCAGTTGGTTTTGTAACCAAAGGATTTGAGAACATCCTGCTGATGCAGCTATGTACTCAACTTCTGCGGTTGAAACGGAGACATTTGTTTGTTTCTTATATTGCCACGAGACTAATCTAGGACCTAAAAACTAACACCCACCCATCGTAGATTTACGATCTTGGCAACATCCTCCATAATCACTATTTGTATATCCATGTAAGTTGAAGTTTCCTTCATAAGGATACCATAACCCTAAAGCCGGTTTTCCTTTGAGATACTTGAATATTCGTTTAAAAGCAATTAGATGAGATTCCTTCGGGTCAGATTGTTACCTGGCATAGACTCAAATAGCATACATTATATCAGGTCTAGATATAGTAAGATACATCAAAGATCCGATCATAGATCTGTATAGAGTTTGGTCAACTGATTTTCTTTTCAGATCAGGTTCAATCTTGGTATTTACATCAGCTGGAGTTCTGATGGATTGACAATCTTGCAGTTTAAATTTCTTCAAGAGTTTTTCAACGAATTTCTCTTGATTGATAAAAATTCCATCTGCAGATTGCTTCACTTGAATACTAATCAAAAAATTAATTTCTCCCATAGAACTCATTTGGAAACGAGACTTCATGATATCTTCAAATTCTTTACAAAATTTTGGACTTGTAGAACCAAATATGATATCATCAACATACATTTGAACACATAAGAGATCATCAACATCCTTCTTAATAAACAAAGTAGGATCGATTTTCCCTCGCATGTATCCATGTTGGATCAAATGTTGTGATAACGTTTCATACCAGATTCTAGGAGCTTGATGCAGACCATACAATGCTTTGCTAAGCTTGTACATACGATTAGGATATTCTGAATCTTCGAAAACCTGGAGGTTGCTTGACATACACATCATCGGTGATTGGTCCATATAAGAAAGCACCTTTAACGTCCATCTGAAACACCTTGAATTTCATGAATGATGCATAAGCCAGGAAGACACGAATTGATTCAAGTCTTGCAACTGGAGCATATACTTCATCATAATCTATTCCTTCTTCTTGGGTGTAACCTTGTGCAACGAGTCTTGCTTTGTTGCGAATAACAATTCCCCTATCGTCTGACTTGTTTCGGAACAACCATTTTATGCCTATGGCATTTTCTCCTTCAAGTAAATCCACAAGATTCCACACTTCTTGTTTGCAAAATTACAATAACTCTTCTTGCATTACCTCAATCCAACTATTGTCCTTTAACGCTTCGGTAACGTTTTTAGGAACAATTTGTGATAGAACACACGAGAATAAGCAGTGGTTTGTTTGTTCTGAATGAATTCTCGTCGTTCTCTCATTCAATGGACCGATAATCTGAGATGTAGGATGGTTCTTGTGAATACGAGACTTTAGAATCTCATTCCCTTGAACATGAACATCCAGATTAGATTGGTTCAAGTCGGAAAGCTGATGCAATAAGTTTGAAGTATGTGGATTAAAATTTAAAACTTGAGTCGGTGAGTTGATAAAGTAATCAAGATTATCTGTAACAACTACATCACCAGAAACTGATGAAGTTCCAGACTCAGGTTGTACAATTTTAGGACCATCATTAGGAATAGGTTGTCAAACATTTGGATTTTCTAAAACGGGATGTTCTTGATTTTGTTGAGGATGATCATTTGATTTAGACAGAAATATAGGATCTTTAACAAAAGAGAAAAATGGATAATCTGGGCTTGAGTCATCCATATCGTCAGATTCAGAATCATCGCTGAAAGAACCGAGATCTCCTTGATTTTTCTTCTCACCTAAAAATTCAAACAAGTTAGAATGAAAAGAGTTTGACAAAGAATCTAAATCAAATAACCAAGCTGGACCATTTGCAACTGATGGAAAAGAGTTTTCAAGAAATTTAATGTTGAATGTTTTAAGGATAACATTTGTCCTAGAGTTATAAACTCTAAAGGCTTTTAAAACCGACGAATATCCAACGAAAAATCCATCATCAGATTTTGCATCAAATTTTCCTAGCTGATCACTTGAGTTTAAAATCAAAACTAGACAACCAAAATATTTAAGAAAATCTATATTAGGTTTCCTGCCAAACATCAACTCATAAGGAGTTTTCTGTTTGTCTTTCACAAGCAATGTACGATTTTGCACAAAACATGCAGTGGATATGGCTTCATTCCAGAAAGTGATTGGAATCTTTGCATCTGTTAACATGGAACGTGCTGCCTCAATCAAAGTCTTGTTTTTCCTTTCAGCAACTCCATTTTGTTATGGAGTTCTAGGAGCACTAAACTGACGAGCAATTCCTTTTTCTGCACAAAACATGTCAATATTAGCATTTTTAAATTTCATTCCATTATCACTTCTAATTATTTTAATCTTTTGTTCTAATTGATTTTCTACTTTAATGATAAATTCTTTTAATAATTCAGTCATTTCAGATTTAGCATGCAAAAAGAAAACCCATTAAAATCTTGTAAAGTCATCAATGATAACTAAACAATAAGATTTCTTTCCAATACTCTTCACATTTGTCGGTCCGAATAGGTCCATATGTAACATCTGGAGAGGTTTGGAATTTGAGTTTATCTGCTTGGGCTTATAAGACACTCTGTGTTGCTTTCCTTTTAAACATGCTGAGCATAAATCTGTTGTAGCAAACTTCTTTGTTGGAAGACCTACAACATTATTTCCTACTACAAGCTTGTTCATGTTCTTAAAGTTGGAATGCCGGAGACGTCTATGCCAAAGTTGACTTTCATCATTTGAAGCTTGAGCAAATAGGCATGTTGTTTCTGTAGATGGATCTACTTGAGACATATCTAACTTGTATACATCTCGATCACGAACAGCTTTAACAACTACCCATTCTTTGCTTATCTGAAAACGTGGCTTCAAAATATAACAAAAAGAATCATCAAATAGAACAGAGTAAGATTTGTCACAAATTTGGGAAACACTTAAGAGATTAAAGTTCAACTGTGAGCAATAGTTGACTTTATCAAAGCTAATAATCCCATTGGACACTGTCCCTTCTCCTGTTTTTTTTTCACCTACATCACCTCCGAATGCAACATGAGTGCCATCTTTTAACTTAAAATCTTGAAGCAAGGCATGGTTGCCTGTCATATGCCGGCTACACCTACTATCAACATATCACGTGTTAAGAGGTCTTCTTGGGAGTGCCTGTATTTCAAAGAAGTTTAAGTTGAGGTATTAACCCAAGCCGATATGGTCTTGGGCTTGCCAAATTTATCAACAATGGTAAACTATTTAAAGTGAAGCTTTTTCAAATCAGACTTATTGTTAACAAATTTACCAATTCCGTTCCTGACAAATTTTTGATTATCTTTGATTTGTTTAGTTCTTAACGCATGATAACGTTTTTCAAGATCATCATCAAGGTTATTAAAACCATTAGTAAAAACATTTTTTGAAAAACTTTGATTACCATATTTTGCATTATTCATTCTCACAGATCATGGAATGAATTTTCCTTGATTATAATTCTTTGTTTTCACAGCATAAGAATCATCATATTCAGAATTAATTCTTTGAAAGGATCTCAAGCCTAAGAAAGGTTGTTTTGTCAATCTTTGAAAACCAACACTTTGATTTCTTTGAAATTATGGATTTACATATACAATCCTTGGCGAGTTCCTTCTAAAGTAGCAATTCTCAGTGTTATGATTTCTTTCATCATAAATAGTACAATACTTGTTGAAATAACAATCAGCTGTTGAATGGTTTTTCATATCATAAATGTGAAAATACCTGTTAAAGAAACATTCTTCAGTCTTATGATTGTACATATCACATATTTCACAGTTGTGTGTTTGTATGGCAAGTTTTCAAGCTTATGTTAGTGAACCTTTAAGAATAAGAAGGACCAGCTTCTTCTACACTCTTTTCAAGCATTCAACAATCAGCTGTTGAATGGTTTTTCATATCACAAATGTGACAATACCTATAAAAGAAACATTCTTTAGTCTTATGATTGTCCATATCACATTCTTTAGATCTAATTGTATTAAATGACTACCCTGATAAGCTTGAAATCTTGCCATAAAAGCAGTAAAAGCAGATTTTGACTCATCATCCTGTAAGAGGATGTTAATAACATCTTTAACTTTGCTAGTTTTAACAGAGTTAGAAGATGAAGTCTCAGTTTGAGGTTTAGGAGTTTGAGTTTTAGGAGGAGACTGTGATTGAGGTTGAGTTGTGTAAACAGGAGCACTTGTGTAAGAAGATCTGTAAAGAAACCATCTCCAACAAACAAATCACCCTCGTCTTCTAGAGTATTATCATCTTTGGCCAGAAAAGCATTCTCCACTGTGTTAGCTAGAGATGCAACATACTTATACTGAGACATTGAAGCAGCTCTATCATTGTTTCTAGAGCTCTCATCAATCTCAACTGATTCAATCTTGGCAATCAAAAGATCTAGATCCATAGGAAACTTTTCAGTATGATTTAACAGAGTAACTGTCTGTTTCCATGAAGATGGAAGAGCATTCAGAAGTCTATAATTTAGATCTTTGAGATCATTTTTTATAGCAGTAGTTGACATCTCAGTAGTTAATTGCATAAATCTGTTTATCATTTGATTAATTGTTTCCCCAGAAAGATGTTCAAATAACTCTAATTGCCTCTTGAGTTTCTACTTTTTGAGATCTTGTATCTCTTTACCACCTTCACAAATGATCTTCAAAGCCTTATACATAGTGTACCCAGTTTAATAACCATCAAGTCTAGTCAAGACTTCCAATGGTAATCCCTTACACATCAGTGAATAAGCTTTGATGTCATTCTTAACTTTTCTTAAGTCATCACCTTGCAGACCAACCTCAGGATATGGTTCTTGAGAGTCTTTTGTATAAACAAATCCTCTGTCAGGACCATCAGATGTGATTGGAATATAAGGTCCTTTCTATATTGACTTCCACAAGTCAGTATCAACAGAGTTTAGATGATGCTTCAATCTTAAAGACCAGTTCTTGACACCAGCTCTGTTCTTTAGCCTTGGAACCCTTTCTCAGAATCTTCAGACTTAACCATATTATATTTTTGAATTTAAGAAAATGACTTGTTTTGTTTTTAAGTTTTGAAATAAAATTATGAAATGAAAATATTTTTGGATTTTAGGTTTTTTAAAAAAATTTCTAAGTGTTTACTGATAAGTCTGAGTGCTCAAGCGCCTAAATAGTTATCAAGCGCCCAGTGGTGAAGTGCCTTAATAGTTTTGAAATGCCTGACTTTGAAGTAGAAATGCCTAAGGTAATGCCTTAGATGAATTTTGAAAACGACCAACTGGTGATGCGCCCAAACAGTTGAGAAACGCTTGAATAGTTGTAAAACGCCCAGAATTACTTTGTTCCAGCAAAGTCACAATGTGTCCAAACAGTCACAATGTGTCCCAACAGTGGTAAAACGCCTGTACTGAAAACGCCTAGACAATTTTCAGCAGTTTTTCAACCACATGCGCATAATTCATCTTCTCCAACAAACTCAGATCTTATGAAAATCTTCAAAACTTGTTCAATTGATCTAAAAACTTCCAATTAGGTAGAAATTAGGTTGATTAACAATCCTCAATCTTTAATTTGATCAAACAACAACTGCAAATTAGTTTTCTGATTGAATTGAAGTCCAAAACTAAAGAACACAGTTTATACACAAATTTGATTAATTCCTCAGATCTGAACCAATTGAACACCAATTGTAATTCAAATCATGTTTATATGGATGAAACACAACTGAAAACAACAATTAATTAATCAAATTGCAATCAACACAGATTTCAAGTGATTCAAAGAGCTCAAAAATGCAGATAAGCTCTAATCACTGAACCGAAGGCTCTGATACCAATTGATCGATTCAAAAGGATCGAATCTGTGATGATATTGTAATGAAATGATCAATTCAAACACAAAGTAATCAAACACATGCAATTACATCAAAAATTCATAGATTTCATTGATAGCAAATGCACAGGATACAATGTGTAAGGGTTACAGTTCGTTCTGTTCTAACTGTTTCTTACTTCACTAACTTTTCTAACTGACTCAATGACTGACTCAATTTTCTACAAAGTACATAAAATATCCTATTTATACTATCAATAAACAAAGGAACATATATTTACAAAATAAGTCCCTATACTATGACAAAAAACACATAAAGACAAAATGTTAATCTTCTAGAAGCTTCAACAAGAACGAAGGTAGTTTGTGAGTGAAATTAGGTTAGAGAATGGTAGATGAGAGGAGAGTCAGAAGAGGGGGAACCGTTGTGAGAAAATATATGAAATGGATAATCTTTGAAATCCGGATGTCGGTCCCACCTCTGAAAAAGTGCTCAAAAAGGTAGTTTTCTTGGAAGTTGAAACCCTTCCAAAGGTGATTTAGCTTCGAAAGTTTTTAAGAAAAAGCTTTCGAAGCCAATTTGACTTCGGAAGAATTTTTAGAAAAAGCTTCCGATGCCAATTTGGCTTCGGAAGATATTCCTAAGAGTTGTGAAAATTTGGCTTCGGAAGAATAATACTTAGAGAATTTTTCTTCCGACACATATTTGGTTTCAGAAGATATTAAGACTTGAGAGTTTTATTCTAAAGAGAATAAATCTTCCAAGATGTAATTGCTTTCAGAAGATATTTGTCCTTCAAATGCATGCAAGTACTTAGAAGCATATTTAAGCTTCGGAAGATATTCTCAGAATTTCTTCCGAAGGTAAATTTCTTATAAGTAGTTATTTAATTTGAAGACAAAAATTTCTTCTGAATGCAACTTGAAATCTTTCAAAAGAAAATATGTTTTGAGAAATTCTTAACAATCTATGGAATATAATTTAAAAAATTGTCTTCCAAAATAAACTGGGCTTATGATGGTGATAAAATAACTTAGGACACACAGGTTTCAGAAATAAAGTTGATTTAAGTTTTTAAGAAAATCTACTCAAAGTTAATCATCCCAATAGCTGATACAAGATATTTGAATCTCTGTTCATCAAAGGCTTTAGTGAATAGATCAGCATATTGTTCATTTGTGTTAACTTTGACTAGTTTGATTAATCCCTTCTCAAAGTTATCTCTAATCAAATGATACCTGATGTTGATGTGTTTGGTCCTAGAGTGCTACAAAGAATTCTTTGTATAGAGATAGCACTGTTGTCGTCTATGTAGATGGAAGTCTTTTTGAAGTTGAATCCATAGTCCAGCATCTGATTCTGAATCCAAAGCACTTGAGCACAGCAGCTTGCAGTAGCAATGTATTCAGCTTCAGCAGTTGATGCTGAGACACAGGATTGTTTTTTGCACTACCATAAGACAATCCTTCCACCAAGAAATTGACATCCCCCTGATGTAGACTTTGCAGTCATGTTGCAGCCACCATAGTCACTATCTGTATAAGCATACAGATTGAAGTCATCTTTGGATACTAAAAGCCAAGCTTGGGAGCACCTTTGAGATATCTAAGAATCCTCTTGACAGCAACCAGGTGTGACATCTTAGGGTTTGCTTGATATCTTGCACAGATGCATGTGGCAAACATGATATCAGGCGTGCTGGCTGTAAGGTACATAAAAGACCCAATCATAGCTCTGTAAAGATGTTCATCCACATACTCCCCCTCAAGATTAGGTCCAAGAAAGTGGTTTCTAGCTATGGGTGTCATAGCAACCTTACAATCAGTCATGTTGAATTGTTTAAGTATGTCTTGTACATACTTTGACTGACTTATGAAGATGGCATTGTCAACTTGCTTTACTTGAATTCCCAATAAGAAATTGAGTTCCCCAATGGCACTCATTTCAAATCTATTCTTCATCATCCTCTCAAAGTGTTTGCAGAGCTTTGGATTAGTTGACCCAAAGATAATGTCAACCATATATACTTGAACCATCATTAAGTCATTCCCTGTTCATTTGATGAAGAGAGTTCCATCTATAGTACCCCTTTTGTAACCGTGTTGATAGAGATACTAAGATAGTGTCTCATACCACTTTCTTGGAGCTTGATGCAGCCTATAAAGAGCTTTATCAAGCTTGCAAACATAATCAGGATGATCTGGGTCTGCAAAGCCAGGTGGTTGTTTGACATACAACTCTTCATCAATCACCCCATACAGAAAAGCACACTTGACATCAAGTTGGTAGACCTTGAAATCCTTGGATGTAGCAAAAGCTAGGAATATTCTTACAGTATCAAGTCTTGCCACAGGAGCAAAAACATCTGTGTAATCAATTCCCTCTTCTTGTGCATACCCTTGAACAACTAGTCTTGCCTTACTCTTGATGACAAGTCCTAAATCATCTTTCTTGTTCCGGAAAACCTACTTGGTTCCTATGGTAGTCTTCCCATGAGGAAGAGGACATAGATTCCAAACCTTCTGTCTTTTGAATTGAAGCAGCTCCTCTTGCATTGCTTTAATCCAGCTTCTATTTTTCAAAGCCTCATCAACTTTCTTTGGCTCTACTTGAGACAAGAAGCAAGAGTGTAGACATACATTTTTGTCATGGGTTTGTTCTCTTGTTCTCACCCCTGTATCACAATTTCCAATAATGTTTGTGGGGGGGTGTGACTTCTGGATCCTTAGTTGAGGGATCGTAGCAAGTTGATTAGAAAGATCCAAATTAGAGAAATTTAGATCTCGTAATGGAGTATCACCCACCACATCAGCACACTTATCAAGTGATACTTGATCTAATGAGTGTGTGACATCATTGATGTTGTGTTCTATGGAGTGGTTATTAGCATCAAGAAATTCTTGATCACTGTCACCACTTCAATTTTCTCCTACATTTGAACCTCCTTCACCTGAGTTTTGAGCCTCTGAGATGGAATTTAAAGGCATCTCAGATGTATCAGCTGAATTTGTTATGTTTGTGCTAATAGGATCTTCATTTGCAGGGTTAGTTACCACTGGAACTGAAGTAGTATTCCTGCTTGGTCTTCTTAGCTCAAATCTTGGGTCAGGATCTTCTGTTGATATGTTACCTGTAGATCTTGAAACATCCTCATAAGACTTGTTAAAACAGTTGGTAACTAAATCAAGATTAAACAGCCATTTCGGACCAGAACCTTTCACACTAGGAGTGTGTTTATTGAAGGTCACATTGGCTAACTCCTCAACTACTCTAGTTCTGAGATTGTATACTCTATAAGCCTTAGCTTGATAGAGTATCCAATAAAATGTCCATCATCTGATAAATCAGCAACCTTGGCTACCTGATATTTGGTATTCAAGATGGTGCATAGATATCCAAATGACCTGAGAAAACCAATGAATGGTCTCCTTTTGTGCCACAACTCATAAGGAGTTTTACCATAAGTCTTAACTACTAAAACTCTATTCTACACATAGCAGGCTGTGTTAACAGCCTCTGCCCAGAAGTGATGGGTAGTTTAGAGTTTGACAACATGGTTCTTGCAGCCTCAATAAGTGTCCTGTTCCTCCTCTCAGCAACATCGTTTTGCTGAGGAGTCCTGGAGGCACTATACTGTCTTGTAATACCCTTTTCAACACAAAATGCATCAAGAATTTGGTTCTTAAATTCTGTTTCTTGATCACATTTTATGGTCTTGACCTTGTGATTAGATTGATCTCAATCTTCAGAATGAAATTCTTCAAAATCTTAGGTGTCTCATCCTTAGTTCTAAGGAAAAAGACCCAAGTGAATCTTGTAAAATCATCTGTGATCACTAAACAGTATGAGGTCCTTCCTAGACTCACTACACTAGTGGGGCCAAAGAGATCCATGTGTAATAAGTGTAGGGGAGTAGTTATAGAGTTCCTTTCCTTTAGCTTGTGAGACACTTTGTGTGACTTCCCTTTCAGGCATGCAACGCAATGATCATCACTTGTAAACTCTTTCTTTAGCATTCCAGTTACCAAATCATTCTTAATTAACTTATTCATGTTTTTAAAGTTTACATGGCACATTCTTTCATGCCATAGGAAAGACTCATCACTATTTGTTGTGGATAGAAAGCAAGAAACTTCTCCTGAGGGAGATATTTCCTGCAAGTCCATCTTGTAAATGTTTCCTTTTCTAGGGGCTCTGCGCAGGATATGCTCTTGAGGAATGATCACCCCAGGGTTGAGAACAATGCACTCATGCTCAGTAAAGAGTATGTTGTGTCTCTGATTATAAAATTAGGATACACTTAATAGATTGTATCCAAGCTCCTTAACAAAATTTACCTTCTCAATGGTGAGCTTACCATTTATGACCATGCCCCTTCCAATGATGTAACCACCAACATCTCCTCCAAAAGCAACTAGTCCTCCATAAATTTTCTCAAAATTGTGAAGCAAAGAACCATTGCCAGTCATGTGTCGGAAATAGCCACTGTAAATTATCTACACATTTCCCTTGGTCTTTAGCTATTTCAGCACAAAAAGAAGTGGTTAGTTACACTTGGAAACCCAAGCCTTATTGGTCTTGGGCTTTTCAAAGTGATCTAAAGACAATGTAACAGTAATAGATCCTATATTCAAGCTTTAAGGATCATTAGTTGTTGTTGATGAAGAACTTTCAATCACCCAGGTCTTTCTTCATCTTCCACACCATCTTTGGAAGATTGGACTTGACCTTCAACACCTCGGAAGTTTCAACAACTTCTGAAGTTTTGGAGACTGGGCCTTCGGAAGATCTTGCTTTCACTGCAGCATGCTTTAGTACCTCGGAAGCATTCCTTTCTTCCGAGACCAAAATTTCTTCCGAAGGCAAGTTTTCACTTGTCTTCTTCTTCACTTTGGAGCTTCTGTAGGAAACAAATTTTCCTTTCAAAGCTTGCTTTTCCTTCTTCTTCTCAGAAGTTTTCTCTTTGATCATGTGGATGGTACTTTAGAATTGTAAATGCAATCCTTAGCCAAATAAGAAGTACTACCACACATGATACAGTCCATTGGGTCTTCACCCTTCACCACTTTAACCCTGCAGAGATAAATACTTGTTTCTTCTTAGAGTTAAAAGTGGCCTTGATTTCTTGAGCCTTCTTTGCCTTTATCTTGGCTCTCCTGATCAAGTTCTTTATTTGAGACTTGGTCATCCTAGCTTCTTTATCCTTCTCCTCAGGAGAATAGTGTCCCTTCTTAGGAAGGTCCTCTTCACTCTTCTCAGACACATCCTTCACTATCTCCTTCTTATCATCTTCAGTAATGGGGTCTATGAGGGGAAGCTCATCTTCATAAGTTTCACACCTTGGAGATCTTACAGATAAAAGAGTGTGTGGAGGAGCTATCTCAATAGATCCCAGACCCTGCTTATTTTGGTAACAAACTTGTGCATGTAGGGATGAGGATATCATGTTCTTGAAGGTCTCTTCTTCAAGAACAAGTTTTTCTGCCCGGGCTTTGCTGATCACAAGCTCATCTTGGCATTCAGTTAACTTAGTGATGAGATCTTTGATCTGAGTCCTGTAGTTGGTGTGTTCATGCTTTAGAGTTGAAATGGTTTTCTCTAGATCTTCTATTTTCAATTTATAATCATTTTTAGCACTTTTGAAATCAGCTTTTAAGATATTTAAGGACTCAAGATCTGATCTCATCTCTAAGTTATAGGACCTATACTTATTGACTTTAGCAATACATTCAGGAGTACAAAGGTGTTCCAAGACCTTGGCTTCTTCATAGTCTGCCATAAGTGCTTAGTTTGGAGCAGCATCCTCCACCTAAAAGCTCAAGTCAAAGACTCCTTCTTTAGAAACTATAGCATATTGCCTGGGCTTCTCATTCTGGTGTGCTCCTTCAGTATAGTTTGGCCTGGCGTGTTCTTGGACACCATTTGACTTAGGTTCCTTGCACTCTCTGGTAAAGTGTCCTATTTGATTACAAATATAACACTTCACCTTGCCTTTGTCTAGCCCAAACTTTCCACTGGACATATTGCTGTGAAACTTCCTTCTAGTCCTCTTGTAGAACTTCTTGGCCCTGTGAGTAAGAAGAGCCATCTGTTGGACTATTTCCATATACTCCAGATCATCTGGATGGATACAGTCCAGGTCTTCAAGAGTGAAGAGAAAGCTGCCTGTACTTTCATCTGAAGACCTAAAAGCTTGAGAAAAACTTGTCTCCTGGAATGGGCTTCCAGGGATGTAGCTTTCCCTTGGTGTCTCTGGGAAGGTGATGAAAGGCCCTTCTAAGAGGTTTCAGGGTAGCAGATAAGGTGGTGCTATGGTTCTCTACTATCCCTTTCAACCACATGGAGGGCTAAACTCTGTTGGATGTTGGAGTTACCAGATGAATTTTGCATATTCATCTCTATCTGGTAGCCACTGAGTATGCCATACAACTCAGTGACAGTAAGAGTTTTGAGGTTTTCAGCCCTTTTAATAACCACAAAATAGTGTGTCCATTGTCTGGGAAGAGAGGACATGAACTTCCTAACAATATCTCTGTTCTCCAAAGTTACTCCAACATCAACAAGAGTATCCATAATCATAACATACCTGAAGTACTGTTGAGTCATGGTTTCACCTGCTTTGAAGGTGAACTTCTCATACTGCTACTTCAAGAAGTCCTTCTTTTTCTTTTTAGCTTCATTGGACCCCTCATACATCAGCTTCAGTGCATCCCATAGTTGCTTTGTAGTCTTGCACTTCTTGAAGCCTCTGTAGATAGAGTTTGGAAGAGCAGTTTGGAGAAAGGTCATTGCCTTATGATCTATATCAATCTTCTTCCAGTCTTCATCAGAATAATCAGCCACTTCCTTTGGTATCATGCAACCACTAGCAGCACCTGAAGAAATGGATGGTACATGAGGTCCAAAGACTACTGAGCTCCACATCCTGGAGTCATGGGACTTGATGAAGCCTTCCATTCTTTGACACCAAGTGTCAAAGTCTTCAGGAGTGATCAGTAGGGACTTAGGCATAGTTTCCATGTCAGCCTTGATGATAGATGCCATTTGATACGTTAAGTATTTTGTGAGAGTGAAAGGATTAAAGATGGTAAGATCTTACAATTAAGAGCCTAAAATGATCTGACACTAATTACAGAACCGTGTGAAGGGTGGTCATTACAATCAGTCTCACAATAAAGAGTGGTTTAGAACACTTAACAATTCAAATGGGGAACTAGGTTTGAGTATGATGATACTAAGAACACAAGTAATTAGTGAGACAGAACTAAGAACAAGAACAACAAGTAAGGTTTTCAAGGATATTATATATTGCTCTCAAGTTCTATTACAAGTGTTACAAAGCATATGTAAATTACAAGGACCTGAGACACTTTATACTACATCCTACAACTGTCAATACTTAGAAAGATAGTTGGAAACACTAATCTTGACAACAAAATCAATGTAAAGTTAAAAGGCAGATTGCCTTTTGACTAGTGATTATGGCATGCCATAGCTCACATTCCTTTCTAATATAAAAAGGTTTATAGGTACAAAAGTAGGAAGTTACAAACAAAGACCTTAATCTATAGTTTACAAAAGCATGGACTTTTCACCAACTCATACAAGTTAGTAAGTCTTCAGAGTTGCAGCAGAAAATGTGTCAGCTTTCTATAAAGTAGATTAGAGAACGCATGTCTTCTCTATCTTCGAAAGAAATCAGTCTTCACAGCATAGTGGCTTCGGAAGACTTTGTCTCTGAAGCTTTGGAAGACTTCATCTTTGGCTTCGAAAGATTTGGACTTTGGCTTCGGAAGATTTTACACTTAAAGTATTTTCTGTGGACAGTGTAAAACTTCCGCAGTAACATCTTTTGGACTTTGGCTTCAGAAGATTTTACACTTAAAGTATTTTCTGTGGAGAGTGTAAAACTTCCATAAAAATTTCTTCCTTGTACCTTCAGTGCATGCATGCAGGAAGACCCTTGGTTGTTTTAGCCTCTTTGCTTGCATCAGCCTTGTAATCTTCTGATATTATCTTACATCAATGCATGCTTGTATACAAAGGTTTTCCCTAACCTCTTTCAGGATTTCTGAAATCTTATCTTCTATATTTGCTATGAGGTCATGATCAGGAGATTGGATTTCAGCCTCGTACATGCTCCAATCACACTCACCATCGTGTTTGATAATCATGGCAGATGATTTTGAGTGTTGATTTGGGCTGTATTGTGTGATTTGAGGTGGAGTTGGTGTAGCAGGAATACTGATTGGATGTGGGATTTATCTGTTTGAATGGTAGCTGCTTGATGCTTGTGTTTGGTTGTTATTTCTATCAACTCTTGGTTTTTGGCATTCTCTTGAGAAATGACCATAGAGTTGGCAGTTATAGCATCTCACCTTTGTCTTGTCAAAACCAATTTTGGTTTTCTTGTCCATGCTTAAACCTCTGTTTCTTTGGAGAAACTTTTTTGATCTATAGGCAACCATTGCCATAGACCATTGAAGATCCATTTCTTGAACCATGTCTGGTGGCAGTTCATCCAAGTCTTGTTGGATGATTTGAAAAGGTGTGAGATTAGCACCCAAGTATGCTTCAAAGCTAGTTGAAAAGGCTGCATAGGCTGCCTTCTTCTCTTCACTTTGTAGACTGATTGTGAGAGCATCCATGGGTTTCTCAAATTTATATGTGTTTTTATTCTTTGGTTGTTGTTGTTTGTTGGAACTGGAGGTGTGAGGATTATGTTTGCTTTGAGGTGTTGCTTCATGAGAAGCATGAACACCAGTCTTTTTAGACTTTTGTTCGCTGTTAGATGATTCAGGAGTAGAGAAGAAGGAGGTTTGACTTGAATCTAAAAGTTCCTCATCTTTATCTTCTCCAGTGCATGTCAGGAATGCATTTTCTATTTGTTGAAGTTCCTTGAACTTGTAGGATTCTACGTGTCTGATTGTACTGTTGTTTCTGGATCTTTCATCTAGTTCTAGTGCTTTAACTTTAGCAACTAGAGCATCTAGAGATAATGCTTCAAGATCCAATGTTGCTTTCATCAATGACATTGACTGAGTCCAGCTCTCAGGTAGTGTATGCAACATCTTTTTGTTGATCTCCACAGATTCATACTTGAGACCATAGACTATCATCTCATTGACTAGTTGAATGAATCTGTGAAGCTGTTATGGAATGGATTCTCCCTGAACGTGGTGGAAGGTTTTATATTGGGTCCTTAATTTCTCCTTTTTGATTTCCCTGATCTCTTCACTTCCTTCACACATGGTGTGAAGTACCTTCCATAGTTCATGTGCTGTTTTGAAATTTTCAACTTGTGTCAAAATTTCAAATGGCAAAGTCATTGCCAAGATGTTGTATGCTTTCATGTCTATTTTGACCTTCTTGAGGTCATCACCAGCTACACTTTTCAGGCTTACTGGCTTTTGAATGTTATAGTCAGGCCCAAGAGTTAATGATATGTATGGTTCCTCGGTTATGGATGTCGATAGATCCAGGTCTTGGAAAATGATCCAATTTCTAAACATTATTTTCCATTGTTTGAAATCAGCTTTGTTCTTGAGTCTTGGTGGTTTGAGACCACTTTTTATTCCTAAAATTTCACCAGACATGTTTGTTAAAATTTAACTTAACGGTTTAAGTCAAATTTGATTGATTATTTAGCATGGTGCTAAATTGGTTTTATCCTAAAGTCACTAGGATTTGTCTGTTAGTGTTTTTGTTGTTTACCGAATGCAAGAGATTAATTAATTTTATTTTCTAATTAATAAATGTCCAATGATGTCACTTTCAAATCTCGGTGAAAAGAAAGGAATATTATGTTAAGGATTGTCAACTTTTAATGATGACAGGTCAACAAAAGTTAAAACCCTAAAAACAATTGTTTTGTTTTAAAAAGTTAACTTTTCAGATCAAAAGTAACTTTTTCAAAAGTTCAAAACAAGATTATGTTTCTTCTTTGATTTTGATGATAAGCCAACACAATCACCGAAAATTATGAAGGTATGTGAGTGAACAAAAACTAGGGTTTATCTTAAGGTTTGTTGGCGGCTATAACACTTTCAAAAAAACAACAATCGGTTTGTTGTTTGAAGAAGATTTATCTTCTGGTTTGAGTGAAAAAAAAAAACAACTCAAATATGATGTTTAAATACAATGAATGGATTCAAAGTATTCAAATGAATGTTTATTTGATGAAAAATGATAGAACAATATCCGTATACTGTTTATCAAAAATCCTTAGAAACCGATATGGTTTCAGAGATTTTAGTGATGAACACGTTTGAAAATCGTGTATGAATGATGTTTAGAGCTTTAACACACAAAATCTTCTACACAATGTATGAAAATAGATTATTCAATAATGTTTTGAACATTTATTGAATGTTTGATGTAGAAGGATGTTGTGATGTTTTTCAGCTTGAAATGTATGTTTTGAAGCTAATGAACCACAAATATCATGTTATTGATTGAGAGGATCAAAAATCAGTGTATGATTTGAGATAAGGCTCTGATACGACCTGATGGAATCCAAAGAACAACCAGAGATGGATTCCCCTAAGGATCTTTTCAAATCTCTCAAACAAATATAACAACAGTTTGTTATACTTGAATTCATCAAACAATAATCATGGTGCGAAAACCCATGATTAATGCTATGATATTAGTGTGTGTATGAATGTGTGTGATTGCTAGTGATTGGATGCTTGAATGATAATGAACTGCTTGATTGTATTGATTGTTTAAAAGCTCACAAAGGATTAGGGTATTATGCTATTTATAGCCTATACAGATAGCTATTTACAATTACAAAAATACCCTTATGTAAATGAAAATTACATAAAAATCCTAAGTCTAAGTCATCTGTTATGGATGTTAGACTGTCCGCTATGGATGCTAAGTCGTCCGCTGTGGATGTTAAATAGGCTGTACGCTATGTCTTGGATGTTGTCTGCTGTCAACACTTGTTGTATATTTGACTTGTTAGCTTTCCGCTGTGGAGTGTTCATCTGTTGTGGATGAACATCCGCTGTGGAAAGTTCATCAGCTGTGGACTTTTGATCATCTGCTCTATGTTTTGTTCATCCGTTGTAGACACTTGGACTTGTTCTTCATCCGCTGCATGGACTTAGTCATCCGCTGTGGGCACTTCTTCATCCGCTGCGACACTTGTCAAAATTTCTTTTATCTACAAACCTGAAAAAGAAATTTAAACAAAAACTAGTGTATGTTATGAATGTTTATAATGCTAATGTGTTAGTTAATGATTGTTTGGATGTTAGAACACATTATGTTTGTTTATGGCAAGCATTATCCTTTTTTTAAGCATTATCCTATTAATGCACTTGTTGAGTCCAGCATATGCTAAGTATCAAATCTTCTGAAGCCAAAAGATCAATTCTTCTGAAGCCAAAGATGAAGTCTTCCGAAGCTTCAAACACAAAGTCTTCCGAAGCTTCAAACACAAAGTCTTCTGAAGCAAAAGACTGATTTCTTTCAAAGACAGAGAATGCATGTCTTCTGTGACATACTTTTGACAAAAGCTGAAACACCTTTCTGCTGTCATCTCTAATGACTCACCAACTAGCATGAGTTGGTGAAAAGTCAATGCTTTTGTCAACTGTAGATTAAGGTGTTGAGTATGTAACTTTCCAACTATGTACTTTTATACTTTTTTATATTATATAAGGATGTGAGCTATGGCATGTCATAGTCACTAGTCAAAAAGGCAATCTGCCTTTTTGACTTACATTGATCTTGTTGTCTAATTAGTGTTTCCAGCTGGCCTTCAAAGAATGGGCGGTTGTGGGATGTAGTATAAAGTATCTCAAGTACTTGTATTTAGAATTAAGCTTTGTAACACTTGTAAGAACTTGAGAGCAATATACAACATTCTTGAAAACCATATTCTATCTTGTTTTTATTCTTTACTTGTGTTCTTTGTTTCATCCAAACCAGTTCCTGATTTGATCTGCTAAGTGTTCTAAGTCTCTCCACCTTGTGAAACTGTTGCATTGACCACCCTTCAACGGTCCTGCAATCAACATATTATGGCATACCACGAGTGTAATATTATTGACTATAAGAAAACTATACAACATAGACAAGAATAAACTCTATAGTCCTTTAGAAGTTGTAGTGTAATGATAACACCACTACTCTTCAGCACTGATATCCTTGTTTACAAAAGCAGTGAATCAACACATACAACTGTAATCAACAGATGCAAGGTGCATACTGATTCACAGTTGATGAGCAAAGGTCTGACAGATGAAGTCTTCAGCAAGTAGACTTATCTTTGGTACTTGGCCTGGATCGAGTATTTGATAGCTTTATACTTTTAATATCCCAACACTAGGTATCTACTTTAAAAAGAATGAATGAAGAATAGGTGTTTGTGTGGTTTAAGGTTTAATTATTATTGGATTAATGTGGTGGCAGAAATGATATTTTGTTATTTTACAAAACCTTAACATAGAAATCTAATTATGCCATGGTTTAGGATTCAAATGAAGACGAAAAATAAAAATCAAGAAACAAAAATATATATTTAGAACATCAAATATTCAAGTAGTTAAAATTTATAATTATTAATTTTTTTGAACGGACAATTGAATCACTGATGGACTACTTGGCCACATAATCATTTTTATTACTAAAGTATGCAACACAAGATTATAATCAGAAAAAAACTCAAGAGCTTTTTTTCCATGGTTAAAACTTGAAATCAAGACTTTCCCTTAATTTAATAAATTCTTAAGATAATTTAACTCAATCATTTAAGTTCAAGATCATTGACATAGTTGATATATAAATAGTAACTAGGTTAATTCACCCCGCGCTTCACGGCAGGAGTAAACCCTATTACATCGTCATCACCTGTATTTAAGACTCGAGAAGAAACTCTATAACATCATCGTCGCCTATCAACCAGGCATCTTCCCATACAAACATTTAGAACACACATTTAAACTAAAAAACCACCAAACAAGAAATCGAAGAAAAACGAACGGGTTCTCAGATGAGGGTCTCCTCATCATCATCGTACAGAAACAATGATCTAAACATTCAGACGATAACCGAAATTAACAAAAATAGCAGCACTTATAGACTAAATGAGTACTCAAATGAGTCATCTTCATCATCACAGAACCAAACCTATGGATGATCATTGTTGATGTTATGGTACATGTTTTGTTAAGATTTGTTATCATTATTGGTGATAATTATGTTGCCTGTTAAGTGTTTGATAAATTGTCATAATGAAAAAACCTAATTTGAAAATGAAATACTCCTACAGAGCACCTTAGTTTATGGAAATCAAGCACATGGTAATAATAAACGTCACCAAACAAAGAAAAACCCAAAACTAAATTGAGGCAAATGGAAAACGTGAGATGAAAACAACATAACAACAACATCAAAACAAACAAACCAAATACAAAACAGAGACAAGTATAAAACATGAGACGAAAAGCGACCCAACAACAAAATCAAAACCAACAAAGTCTCAGATGCGAAAACCCTCATCATCATCGACTCTTTCAACTTCCAATAGAGGCACCGGTTAACAAAATAGAGTCGATATTAGTACATGAGGTGAGCAGTTCCCCAATAACAACCAAAGCAACAAGTCTCACATGAGGAAATCCTCATCACATGGACCACACAAACTTAGGTAACCCAAATAAAGGACGGATCAACATACAAATAAAGTCTCAGATACGAAAACTCCAGCCGGCAATGGTGAGGGTTCCACAACACCTTGCACCCATCAACCATGCGGTGAGACCCAATCATTGGCATCAACAACCAACAGCCAAAACACCACAATAGGTAAATCTGAAACCCTAAAAGGGCTCTTAGAGAACAACGATGGCCGCAAGACCACCATCGACACCATCAACGGCTACAAGAGCACTACCTGCTCCACCTCAACCACAAAGGGGAGGTTGTAGGAACCTATGAAGTTAAAAGGCTGATGCAATCAAAGGATACCAAAACAACCAAGTCTTCCAACATGCACTTCGGAACAAAGGTGAATTAGCTTCGGAAGTTTTACACACTCAAGAAAAATGCTAAGTGTAAAATCTTCCGAAGCCAAAGTTCACAAGAAACTGTTGTGGAAGCTTTACTCTTAACTTGGAAAATATTCTAAGTGTAAAGTCTTCCGAAGCCAAAGACTCAACTCTTCCGAAGGTAAAAGATGAAGTCTTCCAAAGCTCTCAACACAAAGTCTTCCAAAGTTGTTTAAAGACAAGACTGATTTTCTTCTGAAGAGAGAGAAAAGATACCTTTTCCATCAACTTTATCATAAAGCAACCTACTTTCCGCTGCATGCTCTGATAGTTCACCTGCTATCACTAGTTGGTGAAACTTCCATACTTTATGACAAAGTAGATAAGGTTTTCGCCTAAAAGTTTCTGTTTTTGTTCCTTCTTGGTTTTTTGTAATAGGAAAGTCAGTGAGCTATGGCATGTCATAGTCACTAGTCAAAAGGAAATCTCCCTTTTGACTTTAGGATGATCTTGTTGTCTAGATTAGTCACTTCCAACTGTCTTTTTGCATATTGATGGTTGTAGGATGTAGTATAAGTAGTCTCTGGTTCTTGTATTCAAAATATACTTGTATAACACTTTTAACAGAACTATAGAAGCAATATACAACTTCCTTGAAAACTTTATCTTGTGCTCTTGTTCTTGTTTTACTTGTGTTTATCTTGTATCTTCAGTAAAGGTTCACAGTTTCCTATTTGAATTGTTAAGTGATCTTAAGATCCTCCTAAGTGTGTTAACTAAGTGCAAACTTAAGTACCCTTTAACGGTTCTGCATTTGGTATCAGAGCATTCTAGGCTCTTGATTGTAAGATCTCACCATCTTCAAATCCTCTTAGTTACACACATCACTTAACTCTTCAAATGGCAGCTATCTCCAAAGTTGATATGGAAACTAGAACTATGACAAAGTCCCTACTGATCACTCCTGAGGATTTTGACACTTGGTGTCAAAGAATGGAAGGCTTTATCAAGTCTCAAGATTCCAAGATGTGGGAGTCTGTTGTCAATGGACCTCATGTACTATGCACCTCTTCAGCTGCTGCTGGTGGTGGCATGATACCAAAGGAGAGGGCTGACTTTTCTGATGAAGACTGGAAAAGAATTGATGTTGATCAGAAAGCCATTACAGCCCTCCAAACTGCTCTTCCAAACTCCATCTATAGAGGTTTCAAGAAGTGCAAGACCGCTAAATAGCTATGGGATGCACTGAAACTGATGTATGAGGGTTCAAATGAAACCAAGTAGAACAAGAAGGATCTCCTGAAGCAACAGTTTGAAAACTTCACCTTTAAGACAGGTGAGACCATGACTCAACAATACTTCAGGTATGTTGAGATTGTGGATACTCTGGCTGATGTTGGGGTAACTATTAAGAACAGGGATATTGTAAGGAAGTTCATGTCCTCTCTTCCCAGACAATGGACATACTACTGTGTGGTCATTAAGAGGACTGAAAACCTCAAGACCCTTACTCTCACTGAGTTGTATGGGATACTCAGTGGATACCAGATGGAGATGAACATGCAAATTCATCTGGTAACTCCAACACTCACCAGAGTTCAGCTCTTCATGTGGTTGAAAGGGATAGCAGAGAACCACAGCATCACCTCATCTGCTACCCTGAAAACTCATAAAAGGGTCCTTTCATCACCTTGCCAGAGACACCCAGAGAGAGCTACATCCAAGGAAGTCCCTTCCAAGAGACAAGTGCTTCTCAAGCTTTTGTCTCTACTGATGAAAGTTCAGGAAACTTTCTTTTCACTCTTGAAGACCTGGACTGTATCCATCCAGATGATCTGGAGTACATGGAGATAGTCCAGCAAATGGCTCTTCTCACTCACAGAGCCCAGAAGTTCTATAAGAGGACCGGAAGAAGGTTTCCTAGCAATGCTGCAAGTGGCAAGTTTAGGCTGGACAAGAGCAAAGTCAAGTGTTACAACTGTAACCAGATGGGACACTTTGCTAGAGAATGCAAGGCACCTAAGTCAAATGGTGGCCAAGCTTCATCCAGACCAAACTACACTGAAGGAGGGCACCAGAATGAGAAGCCAAGACAGCAAGCTGCAGTTGCTGTTGAAGAAGGAGGCTTTGAATGGAGCTTTCAAGCTGAAGATGCATCTCCAAACCAAGCACTCATGGCTGATCATGATGAAGCCAAGGTACTTGAACATCTTTGCTCTCCTGAATGTATTGCTAAAGTAATAGATACAGGTCCTACAACTTGGAAATGAGATCTGACATTGAGTCTTTAAATATTTTAAAAGCTGATTTTAAAAGAGCTGAAATGACTATAAACTTAAGATAGAAGATCTAGAGAAAACAGTTTCAACTCTTAAACATGAGCAAACAAACTACAGGACTCAAATTAAGGATCTCATTATCAAGTTGACTGAATGCCAGGCGAAGCTTGTGATCAGCAAAGCCAGGGTAGAAAAATGTGTTCTTGAAGAAGAGACCTTCAAGAAATGATATTCTCATCTCTGCATGCAAAAGTGTGTTATCAGAATAAGCAGGGATTGGGATCTAGTGAGATAGCTCCTCCACACACTCTACTATCAGTTAGATCTCCTAGGTGTGGAACTAGTCAAGATGAGCTGCCATCCATAGACCTTAGTGATAATGAGGATGAAGAGGAGAAGGTAAGGGATGACTCTGAGATGAGTGAAGAGAGTCAATCCAAAAAGGGTCACCATGCTCCTAAGGAGGAAAAAGAAGCTGGTTTGAGCAAAACCAAGAGAAAGAACTTGATCAGAAGAGCAAAGAGAAATCTAGAAAAGCTCAAGAGATCAAGACCACCTTTGATCCCAAACAGAAACAAGTATTTATCTCTGCAGGGTTCAAGGTGATGAAAGCTGAAGATCCTGTCAAGAATTCTAGTACCAAGAGTTCTACTTCAGCTTCAACTCACTCCAGCAACAACAAGAAGACTAATCAGCTATGTGTCACTACTGCACAGCCTGAACCATCTATTTCAAAGAGCAAGCTTCACCCTAAGAAGCCTGCTGCATCATCTGAAAAGGTGGAGAAAGAAAAGGAAAGTGTTCAAGCTCAGTCTTCTTTAGGAAAGAAGACGCTCAGAAGGAAAGATTTGGATTGTGTTATGTGTGGTAGTACTTCACATATGGCTAAGGATTGTCAATACAATTCCAAGAGTACTATCCATATGATTAAGAAGAAAACTTCTAAGAAGAAGAAGAAACAAACAGCTTTAGAAGGAAAATCTATTTCCTTCAGAAGTGCCAAAATGAAGAAGAAGACAAGTAGGAAATTGCTTTCGGAAGAAAAGTTGGTCTTGAAAGAAAGGAATGCTTTCGAAGCACTGAAGCTTGCTGCAGTGAAAGCAAGATCTTCCGAAGGATCCATCTCCAAAGCTTTCGAAGCTACAAAAGCTTTCGAAGTATTGAAGGTCAAGCCCAATCTTCCAAAGGTGGTGTGGAAGATGAAGGAAGACCTGAGACTGAAAGCTCCTCTTCAGCAACAGCAAATGATCCTCAAATCCTGAACATAAGATCACTTACTATTTCATTGCCTTCATCTGAATTTTATAAGCCCAAGACCAATGAGGCTTAGGTTTCCAAATGTAATTAAATCATCTCTTTTGTGCAGGGACTGCCAAAGGCAAACAGAAATATGTGGATCATTGATAGTGGCTGCTCCAGGCACATGACAGGCAATGAGTCCCTACTTCAAAACTTTGAAAGAATTGATGGAGGACCAGTTGCTTTTGGAGGAGATGAAGGAGGTTACATCACTGGTAGGGGCATGGTCTCAAATGGTAAGCTCAGCATTGAGAAGGTAAATTTTGTCAAGGAGCTTGGATACAATCTTTTGAGTGTGTCCTAATTTTGTGACCAAAAACATCACATGCTCTTTACTGAGCATGAGTGCATTGTTCTTAAGCCCGGGGTTGACATTCCTCAAGAGCATGTTCTGCTCAAAGCCCCCAGGAAAGGGAACATGTACAAGATGGACTTGCAGGAAACATCTCCCTCTGGAGAGATTTCTTGCTTTCTATCTAAAGCAAATAGTGATGATTCTTTCCTTTGGCATAAAAGAATGTGCCATGTAAACTTTAAAAACATGAATAAACTGATTAAAAATGATTTGGTAACTAGAATGCCAAAGAAAGAGTTTACAAGTGATGACCACTGTGTTGCATGCCTGAAAGGGAAGCAACACAAAGTGTCTCACAAGCCAAAGGAAATAAACTCTATCACTACTCCCTTACACTTATTACATATGGATCTGTTTGGCCCCACCAGTGTAATGAGTTTAGGAAGGACCTCATACTATTTGGTAATCACAGATGATTTCATAAGATTCACTTGGGTGTTTTTCCTTAGAACTAAGGATGAAACTCCTGAAATCTTAAAGAATTTCATTCTGAAAATTGAGAATCAATCTGATCACAAGGTCAAAATCATAAGTGTGATCAAGGAACCAAATTCAAAAACCAAATCCTTGATACATTTTGTGATGAAAAGGGTATTTCAAGACAATACAGTGCTCCCAGGACTCCTTAGCAAAATGGTGTTACTGAGAGGAGAAACAGGACACTTATTGAAGCTACAAGAACCATGTTGTCTGACTCTAAACTGCCAATCACCTTCTGGGCAGAGGCTGTCAACATAGCTTGCTATGTGCATAACAGAGTTTTGGTAGTTAAACATATGGTAAGACTCCTTATGAACTATGGCACAAAAGGAGACCATTCATTGGTTTCCTCATAACATTTGGATGTCCTTGCACCATCTTGAATACCAAAGATCAAATAGCCAAGTTTGCTGAGAAATCAGATGATGGACACTTTGTTGGGTACTCTTCTCAAGCTAAGGCTTATAGAGTATACAATCTCAGAACTAGAATCATTGAAGAGTCAGCCAATGTGACTTTCAATGAACACACACCTGTGTGAAAGGTTCTGGTCCGGATTGGCTGTTTGATCTTGACTTAGTTACCAACTGTTTTAACAAATCTTGAGAATGTTTCAGGATCTACAGATAACAGGTCAACAGAAGATCCTGATCCAAGATTTGAGCTGAGAAGACCAAACAAGAAGACTACTTCAGCTCCAGTGGTGACTAACCCTGCAATTGAAGCTCCCATCAGCACTAGCATGACAAATACTACTGATTCAAATGAATTGCCTTCAAATTCTAGCTCAAAGGCTCAGAATTCAGGAGAAGAAACTTCAAATGCAGGAGGAGGAACTGGAGGTGGTGACAGTGATCAAGAATTTCTTGATGCTGATAACCACTCCATTGAAGACAACATGAATGATGTGACACACTGATTGGATCAAGAGTCTCTTGATAAGTGTGCTGATGTGGTGGGAGACACCTCATTGCCAGATCAAAATTTCTTAAATTTAGATCTGTCTAACCAACTTGCTGTGATCCCTCAACTTCAGATCCACAAGTCACATCCTACCACAAACATCGTTGGAAATGTTGACTCAGGGGTAAGAACAAGAGGACAAGCTAATGACAGCCATGTTTGTCTACATTCTTGTTTCTTATCCCAGATAGATCCGAAGAAGGTTGATAAGGCTTTGAAGGATGGAAGCTGGATTGAAGCTATGCAAGATGAGCTGCTTCAAATCAGAAGACAGAAGGTTTGGAACTTATGCCCTCTTCCTCAAGGGAAGAGTGTCATAGGAACCAAATGGGTATTCAGGAACAAGAAAGATGATAGAGGGATCATCATCAAGAACAAGGCTAGACTAGTTGTCCAAGGATACGCTCAAGGAGAAGGGATTGATTACACTGATGTCTTTGCTCCAGTTGCAAGACTTGAAGCTGTAAGAATATTCTGGCTTATGCTGCATCCAAGGATTTCAAGGTCTACCAGCTTGATGTGAAATGTGCCTTTCTTATGGGGTGATTGATGAAGAAGTTTATATTAAACAACCACCTGGCTTTGCAGACCCAGATCATCCTGATTATGTCTGCAAGCTTGATAAAGCCCTTTATGGACTGCATCAAGCTCCAAGAAAGTGGTATGAGACACTATCAACATACCTCTGTCAACATGGATACAAAAGAGGTACTATTGATGGGACTCTCTTCATCAAAGAAACAGAAATGACACATTGCTAGTTCAGATATATGTAGATGACATCATCTTTGGTTCAACTAATCCAAAGCTCTGCAAGACTTTAATGCTGATGAAGAATAGATTTGAAATGAGTGCCATGGGGGAACTCAATTTCTTTTAGGAATTCAAGTGAAGCAGGTTGAAGATGGCATCTTCATCAGTCAGTCAAAGTATGTACAGGACATACTTACAAGATTCAAGATGACTGACTGTAAGGTTGCAAAGACACCCATATCCAGAAACCACTCCCTTGGTCGTGATCTTGAGGGGGAGTGTGTTGATGAACATCTCTACAGGGCTATGATTGGGTTACTTATGTATCTTACTGCTAGCAGGCCTGATATCATGTTTGCCATATGCATATGTACAAGATATCAAGCCAACCCCAAGATGTCACACCTAATCACTGTCAAAAGGATTCTTAGATATCTCAAAGGTGCTCCAAATCTAGGCCTTTGGTATCCAAAGGATTCAGACTTTAATTTGTATGCTTATACAGATAGTGAATATGGTGGTTGTAACATGACTGCAAAGTCCACATCTGGGGGGTGTCAGTTCCTGGGTGGAAGGATAGTCTCTTGGCAATGCAAGAACCAATCCTGTGTGTCTGCATCAACTGTTGAAGCTGAATACATTGCTGCTGCCAGCTGCTGTGCTCAAGTGCTTTGGATTCAGAATCAGATGCTAGACTATAGGTTCAATTTCAAAGAGACTCCCATCCACATAGACAACAACAGTGTCATCTCTATTATAGAGAATCCTATGCAGCACTCAAGGACCAAACACATCAACATCAGGTATCATCTGATTAGGGATAATTTTGAAAAAGGGTTGATAAAACTAATCAAAGTTAACACAAATGAATAATATGCTGATCTGTTCATAAAAGCTTTTGATGAACAGAGGTTTAAATATCTTGTGTCAGCTATTGGGATGATTAACTTTGAATAGATTTTTCTGAATAACTTAATCAACATTATTTCTTAAAACTGTGTGTCCTAGGTTGTCTATTAGATCACTTCATAAGCCCAGTTCTCTTTGGAAGAAAAACAAACTTTTAAATGATATCTCTTAGAATGATGAAAATTTACCTTGGGAAGAAGCAAAAGTTGCCTTCGGAAGAAATTTATGTCTAAATCGTTTAAACAGCTTATCTGAGATTTACCTTCGAAAGAAATTCTTGCAGTATCTTTCGAAGCTTAAATTTTGGTATAAGTACTTAAATGCATTTTAGGAACAAATTTCTTCCGAAAGAAATTTAGTCTCGGAAGACTCATTTATTTCTTCCGAAGCCAAAATTTTCAAAACTCTTTAAAATATCTTCCGAAGCAAAATTGCCTTCGGAAGCTTTGATTGTAAAGCTTCCGAAACCAAAATTACCTTCGGAAGCTTTTTCTACTTCCAAGAAAACTAACTTTTTGGGCGCCTTTTTCAGAAGTAGGACCCACTTGCGGATTTCAAAGTTTATCTTTTTGTCATAACTTTGTCTCGAATCTAGAGTATATCTTTCCAAACGGTTCTATTTCATCTCTCTACTCTCATTGTTCCTTAACCTAAAATTACCCCCAATATTCATCTTCTTCTTCCTTCCTTCACTACAAAGCTTCTTCAAATGGCCAATCTTGATCATCGTAACGACCTTGATTTTGCCATGCACCTACACAGCCAACACAATCAAGTTGCCCTATTAAACTCTGAGAACGATCCAAGCTTCTCAGACGTGTGTAGGTATCTTTCATTGTCTCACTACTTCACCTCCCTTACAATCGATCCTCCTCTCTATGAGGATCAGTTTCTTGAGTTCTGGCGGACCTGTCAAGAGGTCACCATGGACAGGGAGAAGGCACTGTCTGCCACAGTGCAGGGAAGGATGGTTTTCATCACTCCAGCCATTATAAACACCCATTTGCAGCTGGATGATAAAGCAGGTGAGCTGTCCTTTCCAAAAACTGTTGTAAACCAATCCTTTGAGCAGATGGGCTACGAAGGTGACTTTTTGGTCAAGACCTTTAGGAAGGGGAAGGTCTCATTCCAATGGAAATACCTCCTCCATGTCGTCATCCACAGCTTATCCAACAAACATGGAGGATAGGACCAGATTCCAGAAGACCTCTCCTTCATTGTCCATGGGATGGTTCAAGGGGTCAAATTCAGGTACTCTCAGTTTGTATTTACAAATTTACTAGCGAATTTGGATTCCTTAGAATATTACATGTTCCCCCGGTATGTTCAACACATTCTCAACTATGAATTGGGACCACAGTTGAGGGGAACAGGTAATGTTCTTAAACTTGCACATATGAGGCCCGGCATTTTCGAGATATTGAAAAAACCAACTGTTGGGTTCTTAGGGGTAGAAACAACCCTTGTCCCAAAAATGTTTGAGCTCATTGCTCAGGGTGACATCCTAGCAGCACCAGCTAGTGATGAACCAACACCCTCTACCTCTCACCCACCTCAAACACAACCTACCATCACCATCACCTACAAAAGAAAACACAAACGAACCCCTGCACTTGCTACTGAGCATGTGCAGGCCCCCATATCATAACCCATACAGGGGGAAGTGGAATCCAGAGCTCCTACTTTCCCTGAGGAGCAGACTACTCCCATCTTTCAAACAATCAGTGCTGAGGTTCCTCATGTTCAGCCTGATGAGCTCACAACTCCACAAACAGCCTTAAGCCATCACTCTGAGTCTTAACACTCTAGTGATCAACCTTTAGGGGAAAGCTACCATCCCTAGCCTCTTGATCTTAACCAACCCATACCCAGCCTTGACTTCTACTCTAATGAAGATTTGGGTTTCAGTGAGTATCATGACTCTCCTCTCTCTACCCATACTCAAGGGGAGATGAGTACTCCTGCTTCACCCATGTCTAGCCCACATCAGACACCCCAAACTGAGGTGGATCTTCCTGTGATTGTCCAGGAGACCCATGTGGAAGAGGCTCTCACTGTTGCCAGTGATTACATCTTTAAGACCTTAACCACGATAACCCAGCCTCTTGACATTGTCATGGGGCAGGGAAAATCCAGCAGCCAAGAACTCCATGTTGGTGGTGAGGGAGCGGACTTTGATTCACCTCCTTCATCCCCCAATGATTCTTCAACTAAAGATAAGGGGAGTCTGAAACTCAGGTGCATCAACTCAAAGACATCTGCACCCAACTGGTTTCACAGATAGCTCACCTTGAATCATAGGTGACTATCTTGCAAAGGAGGGTCCATGACCAGCAACTTGAGATCACCGACCTCAAGGGCCAGTTAGCTGAGAGACCCATAGGAAAAACTCATCTAGGTCCACAAGAACCTATGGATGTTATGGATCACTTCCCCAGCTCACCTATGCATGAGGGTGATGCTACCAAAAAGGGGGAGGAAGTTTTGACAGCCACAGAACCTGGGAGTTCTTCCTCAAGTATGGACACACAGGACTCACCATCCTATCTTGCAGTTGTCCATGCTCAGCAACCTCTTCTAGACAGTGATCTGGAACTGCTTATTCAACAACTGTTTGAGGAGGGAGTACCAAGAGCAATGTCTGCCCCATCTGAGAACCCAATCAGGGGTTGGGGGTATGACAGTGATAGGAAAGCTCTTGTACTCTCTAGAGCTCAGGGTCAACTAGAAATCTTAAACATTTCAAACCTGAGTTTCTATGAGGGTATAAATCTGGTAGATCTGGCACTTGTCAACCCAAGCAATAAGACAAGCTGTCAGACTAGCCAATCAAATTCAAGAATAGGTGCTGGCAGAATTCAAAAGGAGAACAGCATCATATTGACATAGGCTAGCAGTTAAAGGCTTTGGTCAACTGGATGTTAAGGTAGACCCAAAGATTAGCTTCGAAGGGAAAGCCTTGACTTAAGGCCCAGAGGCTAAGACTGTGAACCTTGAGACAAGATCTCCTCCAGCACCCCATACCCTCAATGAGGCACCAGTTGGTGATGGTGCTTCACAACCTCTCCTTGGCCAGAGCTTGACTGCTGAATCAAGCAATGAAGGCCAAAGCTCTCCTCAGGCTGAGTCAAGATCTGCAATAGACAAAGGAAAAAGGAAGATGACTCCTGAAGAGATTGAAAAAGAAAAGTGAGAGAGGAAGAGGAAGCTGAGGGGAGAGAGTTCAAGTGGTTCCCCAGGATTCATGCAAACTGTAATTATGGCTGCCCCTGTACCAAACACTCAAGAAAATGAATTAAAGGCAGCCAGGCTCAACTATTTGGGGACCAAGAACCTCAACATAGATGAACTCATCTCTCTCCCTTTAGAGGAGTTAAATGAACTGCTGACATTGAATTGTTAAAGGAGAGGAAGGAAGCAGAGGATGCAGCCTTGACCCTCAAACACAAGGAAGAAATGAGGAGAAAAAGGCTTTATAAGAACATTCCTATCCTCTCCCCAGTTCAAGAAAGTCTTGAGTCAGAGACTGTGGCTGCTGAACAACCTCAGGTAGTTGATGAAGAAGAAAGAATAAAAATGATTAACTACCTGAGTGCCATAGGTCTCTATCAGGAACCTGCACTCCTTCCCTTTCCTTATGACTACATATTATTTGAATACAATAAACAGCTAGAAGAACAAGCCAAAAAGGAAAGGCAAGCTGCAAGGAAGAGGCAAAGGGAAGAAGTTGCAAAATCAAGAGCCATCATCCAGAAAAGTCAGAAAAAGTCTGCAGATAGGCAGAGGATGATGAGCTTCTTGAAGCTGTATGGGTTCTCCAGAAGGAGGCTTGGTCCCATGTCTCTATCCACAATGGATGAGCACATAAGGGTGATCAAGCAGAAGATAAAAAGGGGAGAGCTTGTGGACCTTCCTTCATCATCAAGTCAAGCTCAACCTGAAGTTGAGGTAAAGGTGGAACCTATAGAGACAACACCACCTGCACCTAAAGCTGCACAACAGCTAACTTCATCTTCTAACCCACAGCAGGGTTCTCCTCCATCTCCTTCTGAAACTGGGAGAGAGGAGATCCCAACTAAGAGGGAATCCACTGAAGAACCTGATACTGAAGACCAACCCTCTTAGTTAAAATCATCAGGGAGGAAAAAGAGGATGGCCAAAAGAAGATCATCTTCAAAGAAGAAAAGAAGAAAGGCATCCTCCTCCTAACCTCAGGATGATTCAGAACATCCTGAGGAAGTGCATGAAGAGGACTCTCAACCAACTCCTATCATAGTAGAGCCTCTCTTTGTTGGAAGACAAAATTCTGTCCTGGACATTTGCTGAAGATCCAGACAGATGGTATGTCACTAGAGATCAGGGAGAACAACATGTCTACTTCACAAGTGACATGCTTGAACTCCCTCTGTATGATCTCTATGACATGAGAAGGTACTTCATGAGTCTGAAGAATCCAGATCTGCTAATGAAGAAAGGAATTTTGAAGATCCTCATGTGGACTATCCCAGTCTGAAGAACCTCTCTGTTTTGGTAGCATCAGCCTGGGGGGAGTTTGTAGGAACCTCTAAAATTAATAGGCTGATGCAACCAAAGGATACCAAAACAACCAAGTCTTCCAACATGCACTTCGGAACAAAGGTGAATTAGCTTTGGAAGTTTTACACACTCAAGAAAAATGCTAAGTGTAAAATCTTCCGAAGCCAAAGTTTACAAGAAACTGCTGCGGAAGCTTTACACTTAACTTGGAAAATATTCTAAGTGTAAAGTCTTCTGAAGCCAAAGACTCAACTCTTCCGAAGGTAAAAGATGAAGTCTTTCGAAGCTCTTAAGACAAAGTCTTTCGAAGCTGTTTAAAGGCAAGACTGATTTTCTTCTGAAGAGAGAGAAAATAAACATTTTCCATCAACTTTATCATAAAGCAACCTACTTTCCGCTTCATGCTCTGATAGTTCACCTGCTATCACTAGTTGGTGAAACTTCCATACTTTATGATAAAGTAAATAAGGTCTTCACCTGCAAGTTTCTATTTTTGTTCCTTCATGGCTTTTTGTAATAGGAAAGTCAATGAGCTATGGCATGTCATAGTCTTTAGTCAAAAGGAAATCTGCCTTTTGACTTTAGGCTGATCTTGTTGTCTAGATTAGTCACTTCCAACTATCTTTTTGCATATTGATGGTTCTAGGATGTAGTATAAGTAGTCTTCGGTTCTTGTATTCAAAATATAGTTGTACAACACTTGTAACAGAACTAGAGAAGCAATATACAACTTTCTTAAAAACTTAATCTTCAGTAAAGGTTCACGGTTCCCTATTTGAATTGTTAAGTGATCTTAAGATCCTCCTAAGTGTGCTAACTAAGTGCAAACTTAAGTACCCTTTAACGGTCCTGTAGAGGCAGAGTGACAACAAGCTCCACCGCCACCGCCATATTAGAATTAAAAAAGATGGAGATCGAAGCGACCCAACTGTCACCAACACCGTCGCCTTTGCCACCACAAACAACAACAGCAAGGTCGATGCAGTGGCTTGCTCTCCCGTCGCCTCAAATCGCAAACATCAACAGAAAGGGCGGTGCGATGAGGAGTTCTCTCAGTCGTCTCAAGTTTCTCTCTCTCTCTCTCTAAAACCACACTTGCTAAAGAGCAAAATGACACGGAACCACATATAAGGTAAGGGTAAAGAAACATTGTGCATTGGTAGGTTGTACAGGCTTGATACATGGCTGATGGAGGAAGATACGTGACTTCCTATATAACCACACAGGGGGAGGGGGCAAAATGACAACTCAACAAATTTGTGTGGCAAAACCACAAGCACAAAAACACTACTATTCCTCAAATTGCTTTTTTCATAGTATACAATTTCCCTATAGGTTTATAAAAGAGTGTTAAGAAGCAGTTAGGTTTTCTAGGTTTTAAGTTTGGCCATAGGTTTTTGCTCCATTTTGCTCCTCCCATTTATGTTATATAAGGAAAGAAAAAGGGTTTCTTCCTATTATGTGGGTGTTTAGGAATGTTTTTTTTACCAATTTTTAACTTTTAACTTTTTAACTTTTAAAAAATTAAAAAGTTATTTTATAGTGTTTGGTAATGTGATGATTATGAGGAAAATAAGAAAATAAGGAAATAAGTCAGTCCATACTAACTTATTAACTTATCGAAAAGTTAATAAGTTAATAAGTTATTTTGAGAAGTAATCCAAACACCCTGTATTTCTCTGTATGTTTCTCTGAAAGGGTTTTTAGGGTTTTGTGGTGCTATACCAAAGGCGACGATGGCGAAGGCGGTGGAAGCGGTAGCGGTAATGATTATCTTGCATGTCTTTCTCGTTGGTGGTTTATTGTGGTGGTGGCTCTGTTACCGCTTCGCCTTCCCTTTGTGGTTGAGGTGGAGAAGGCGGCGGTTGCCCATGGCTCAACCGACGGTCTATGCCGTCATGTCGTTGGTGCTGTCGTTTTATGGAACCTCATGGTTCGTGGCTTGAAATCATCCTCTTTGGTGGTGCTGGAGGCGGTGGAGGCAATGGCCGCTCTGGCCTGGAGCAGTTTACCTGCCTCCTATGCGCCGTCTGGCGTCTACTTTTGGAGGCTGACTTGGTGGTTGTTGCGGCCACACCTTCCCGTCGGTGTCACCATGGGTGTCGATTATTGAGTTCTTTTAGGCCTTGCGGTGGCGTCTTACCGGAAATCGGCCCTTCTTAAGGGTTATAGGCCTACCGCCACCGAAACTTTCCTTGCATGGGTTGCCTAGGAGGCGCAACGCCAATTTATCTTCCTTTTTCTGATTTGTGGTTCATATCCTGAGATCTCTTCGATGATGGTGCTTGATAACAATTTTTCTCCCTATGTTTTTGTCTTTCGCTCGATGATGATGTGCAGGCCACATCTAAGAGCTATTCATGCCGACCCTTATTTCTTTTGAACAGGTTGATGGGTCTTTGGTGTGCACTCTATGTTGGGTTCTTTAGTTGTTTGGTTGCTCACGCTGATTTGGTGCTCATCTGTATAAACCCTATTTTTTTATTAAACTAAGTTGTCATCATTGCTCTACTACTGTTATCATCATTGCCTGATAGCTGGGCTGGTACTGTTACAGCAATTACTAGTTCCACCAGCACGTTCACTTTAAATGGGGTTCGGGATATTATTATGGGCGAAGACACCAGATGAAGAAATTCAGGTGAAACATCAAGTGAACTATTGAATGTTGGCAGAGGAAGAAAGAATAACAGAGGTAGTAGGAGCAAGAACAGGAAAAGGAGTCAGTCTAGGGCTCGAAATGATGTGACTTGTTGGAACTGTAAACAGGTGGGACACTTCAGGAATCAGTGTCCGAATGATC
Source organism: Flaveria sonorensis (assembly GCA_025506505.1). Lineage (NCBI taxonomy): Eukaryota > Viridiplantae > Streptophyta > Magnoliopsida > Asterales > Asteraceae > Flaveria > Flaveria sonorensis. The sequence goes on from CM046434.1 coordinate 19,941,290, forward strand.
AAAAAGAAGTTAACACTGCAGCAGACTACTCAGACGATGATGCTTTAATTTGTAGCGTGGAGAGTAGTGTGGATTCCTGGGTCATGGATTCTAGTGCTTCATTTCATGCTACCCACAGCAGCGAAGCATTGCAGAATCTAAAAGAAGGCAATTTTGGTAAGGTAAGACTCCCGAACAATGATGTTCTTGATGTTACGGGCATGGGTGACATGGATTTAGTTACTTCAGCTGGTTCATGGACTTTGAAAGATGTCAGGGTGATTCCTGATTTGAAGAAACAGTTGATTTCTGTCGGTCAGTTGGATGAACAGGGACATGAGGTTAAGTTTGGGAATAAGCAGTGGAAAGTTGTTAAAGGAAATCTTGTCATTGCTCGTAGAAAGAAAATGGGTTCATTGTATATGGTCAGTTTACCATCTAAAGGAAGTGATGTTCCAGTTCAGAAAAATACCAAAGTCCAGTTCATAGAATCTCGTGGGCAGAAGAAGGTTTGCTTTGCAAGTAAGAAACCTAGAGTCACAAGAAAGATTCAGAATGAATGTGCATGGAAGAGTTCAGAAAAACCACTTAAAAGATTTCGTGGCAGTGGGAGCACAGGTTGTGCTTCAGTCATAGTTCCTAAACGACAGTGGGTTAAAAGAACTAATATTCCATCTAATAAAACCTCTCCAGATGATTACTTGCTGAATATGGAGAGTGTTTGTTCTCAGGGTGTTCCAGGATCTGGCAGTTTGTTTCAGTGGGAGCCGATAGGGACGGAGAACAGGTCAGTGGCAGATACAGCCGTGACTGATATATTGAAGCTCGGGGGAGCTTTAACGGCCTTCAGGTTAACTGATGAGAAGGCCGCTGCAACTAGGAAGACGAGGAAGATTACAAGAGGTACAAGTGTTCACATCGGAAGGCAGTTTGAAGATGATCAAGCCTCCAAGTGGGAGATTGTTGGGTTTGTGGAGTCTTGACTTGGGCTCGGGTTAAAAGACAACTCAGTGGCAGATTAATTAAATTAAAGACCTGGCCCGTTTTCATTTAATTTTAGCCCATTAGGGTTTTCTTAGGGATTAAGTTGTAAACCCTAATTTTTTTCTCTATTTATATTGTGTCATTATACTTGTAATTCCTCACGAGTGAGGCAGAAAGCAATAAAAGAGTATCCTGGTTGCAGCCCATGGACGTAGGTCACATCGACCGAACCACGTTAAATCTCACATGTTCATCTTTGTTATTATTTTCTCGCAGTTTGATTGTGTTTGTGTGTCGATCTACACCCGGATCCCTAACAAGTGGTATCAGAGCTTCGGCTCGTTACACACGCAAGAAACACGAATCGCGAGAGAAGTATCGATAGAGGTTTTCAAGAATCGGCATCCGCTGCCGCCATTCTGCCGCCGCCGCTGTTCTGCTGCCGCCGTTCTGCCGCCGCCGCCGTTCCGCCGCCGCCGTTCCGACGTCGTCGTTCTGCCGCCGCCGCTGTTCTGCCGCCACCGCCACTCTGCTGTCGCCATTCTGTTCTGTCAAATTAGGGTTTCCTATCGAACTTACTGGGTAGTTTGATTGTGTGCTGCATTTCAAAACTCAGTTCCGACTCGATTGTTAAGCATCTGTGGTCTGGGATAATGGCTGAGAGTGGGAAACTTCAGATTGAGAAGTTTAATAGAAACGATTTCGGTTGGTGGAAAATGCAAATGGAGGATTTGCTTGTTCAAAAAGACTTCAGATTGAGAAGGCCGCTGCAACCAGGAAGACGAGGAAGATTACAAGAGGTACAAGTGTTCACATCGGAAGGCAGTTTGAAGATGATCAAGCCTCCAAGTGGGAGATTGTTGGGTTTGTGGAGTCTTGACTTGGGCTCGGGTTAAAAGACAACTCAGTGGCAGATTAATTAAATTAAAGACCTGACCCGTTTTCATTTAATTTTAGCCCATTAGGGTTTTCTTAGGGATTAAGTTGTAAACCCTAATTTTTTCTCTATTTATATTGTGTCATTGTACTTGCAATTCCTCACGAGTGAGGCATAAAGCAATAAAAGAATATCCTGGTTGCAGCCCGTGGACGTAGGTCACATCGACCGAACCACGTTAAATCTCGCGTGTTCATCTTTGTTATTATTTTCTCGCAGTTTGATTGTGTTTGTGTGTCGATCTACACCCGGATCCCAAACATCCACCAACTAAGATGCAAATATGAACTATATGAGATTCAATTTAAATTCTATGCCTCAAATACCATCCTCCCAAACACTGCTTAAATTTAATTTGTATTACCTATGGTCTTGTGGATTTACCTATGGGAATGCAAAATGGAGTTTGGTATAAAGCATTACATTTGAGTACATAGTTGTTTCCCCTTTTTGGTTGGCTTGTTAAGATTATTCTATTTCTCATCCACAATAAGGTATTTAACAAACCATTCTTACCTAATCACTATCTGAGAAGTTCTTTATTGGTTGGCAATTTCATTTGTTCCAAGTTCATCACTTAACTTTTTTTTTTTTTTTTGGTAGATGCTGATGATGGGGCCATCTGTTACCACTATGTTGTCTGAACTCCCTTCTATCTTAGCATTTCTTTTTATCTTTCTGATAGATAGGTGAAGTTTCTAACATAATAATTATGCATATTGTCTATATAAAAGTTATTTTTTGGAAGTTGATTGCTCAAAGTTCCAAATTTTTTGATATTTGCAGCTAACATCAGCTTGATAACATTTTGAAGGTGATGACAAACTAGTGGAGCATAGTTTGTGGTGACAACATAATATACTTTGTTTATATGACAGATGGTATATCAAGCTTTTGGGGTCCAGTGACTTCATCCCATGAGCGGTGTGAAAAAAATTATGTTTATTCTTCTTATGTTGCTGAGTTCTATAATACTGTCTCAAATGTCCCGTGCATCCTATTGGCACTCGTGGCCTTATAAGTTCATTGCTACAACGATTTGAAAAGAGGTTTAGTGTTCTTCACTTGTCAAATATGGCCCTTGGTATTGGAAGCGTCATGTATCATGCCACATTGCAACATGTGGAAGTACATTTTCTTCATTCTTGTTGTAACCGTTTATAAATTTACTTATTTACCCCTTTTTTAAGAAATTTTATTTTCTATTTCAGAAAAATGTCATTTTGTTCATTTTATTTATTATTTTCTTAAATACTCACAATTTTTCATATGTTTTCAAATATAATTTATAGTATAACAACCTTAAACAACATAAGCACATCCAAACACCTGATTTTTTTGTATCACGTAATGACTTTGAAAACACACATAGTTAACACATCCACAAATGTGATTATACTTGAATCTGATAATTGGAGGTGTACAATTTGCACGCAGCAGCAAAGCGATGAGACTCCAATGGTATGGGAAATGCAGCTGTACATATACATCCTCTACTCACCAGATTGGCACTACTGTAGCACAATGCCAACATTCCTGTTCTTGTACGGTATCTCTTTTGCCATCCTACATTCAGTGATCTGCTTTGATATTGGTTTCAAGCTTCATTACGTTATGCTTTGACTCTTGTGTATTCCTTGCATGTACAAGTATTACATTCACACACAAGACACATCTGCCAAAAGCCTAGCAAAATTATATTTCGCCACCCTTTTCCTTGGTAGTTTGTGCTGGTTAGGTGATCGATTTTTCTGCACCCACATTTCTACCTGGCCAATTAATCCTCAGGGCCATGCATTGTGGCATGTCTTCATGGGCTTCAACTCTTATTTTGCAAACACATTCTTGATGTTTTGTCGTGCACAACAACGAGACTGGAGCCCCAATGTGGTTTATTTTATGGGAATTCTTCCATATGTCAGGATTCACAAACCAAAAACGCACACCAAGTAATATGGAGAGGTAGATACAATATTTTCCAACCCACAATGGAGATGTAGCAGCCTATTTTATTTGATTTATCGTTTTCTTTTGTCTAGTATGATTTGTAAGAACGGGTTAACGCTGTTGAGAAGGATTTAGCTGTGAACTAGAATGTTTATGTACCAAATTTTGTATCAAATTTTTCGACCGTTTAAGTTACAGTTTGTTTAATATTATGATTACAACTCCCTATTAAGTGAGCAAACAGTGAAATCTTGAGAGATTCAATTGTGGGTCTCAGGTTATAGCTTATGTTAAGTTTGTAGGCTCTTGTTTCTTATTGATCTTGCAAGTTTCTCTTTGCTTAACACATTGACCATGGTTCATAATCTTGTTTTTCATGATCGGTGTCAAAATGGGTTAGTTTGGTAGTAAAAGGGCTTGGTTGGAACAAAACAAATACTTTCTTGATACGGGTCAAAAGGGGTTCATACGGGATAATGTGATTTTAACCAAATATGTATATTTGATGAAATTGCCACTTTTGTTTTTGTGGATCTCTTGTAAGTGATGGTGAATCCTTTATTGCCCTTTGTGTTTGGATGGAGTTTGCCTGCCTCTATATAAAACATCTGTCTGTCTGAGTTAAGTTGAAGAGTTGGTTTGCAACCTGGGTGCTTGAAATGACAAGAAAGTAATATTAAATTAATTAAAGAGCCAGGTTGGGTTTTGATGCGGGCCCAAGTGTTGAAGAACGGGCCTTAATGTTTTTAGAGGCCCAAGACCGCGCTGCACGAAAATAGGCATAACCTGGGCTACGAACCTCCGTTTCTGACGTGCTACCAGTCAAAACGACCGTGGAAACGAGTGCTACGTCACGGTAACCGGCCGTAGGCAGGTTATCCCGTTATTTTTTCAAAATAAGGCCTCTAAATGGGTTTTTGGGCCACTTTTATGTTTTTTTCTAGTTTTTCGGTTTTGTTTTGGGCTTTTGTTTGGCCCATGGTTGTTTGTTTTAGGCCCGTTCGAATTTTGACTTGTTATTTAAGTTGTCTTGATGTAATTTGGATGGCCACTTGATCATTTCCGCAATTAAAAAGTATGTTTTTTCAAATTCGTAACTTTTGGGGTCGAATTTGGGGTTTGGGTGAAGATCATCACGGGTATTCACAGAATCAACGTGTTTGAGCTCAGATTTCATTCCGTGCGCTACATCAGGTTTCTTCTTGAATTCATGCCATTTAACAGGCAGAATTTGAATCTTTGTGAAAACACATGCATCAGAAACAAAAATCTTTACCACTAAAAAATAACAGGTTGACTACCATTCCAAATCATACTTTTATATAAATCAATATAACAGGTTGACTACCACTTGGATTGTGATAGTAACGGGTCAATTAGAGAGTTAATTATACAAATTTCATAAATTCTCAATATAAAGAGTAAAACTATATAGCAAGTATAATAATCTCAAAACACGCAGGTCGATCTCTGAGTATAATTACAAATATCAACCCATAAGTAACATTTCAACTTATAAGTATAATGTGTGGATTGTAGTATGCGGACATTATGGGGTGTGTTGTACTGATTGGTAAAGTGTGGGTGTATGGATGAGGGAGTCTTAAATAAACATTTAATTTCTGGGTCAAAAAATCAATGTCGCTTTTGATAAAACGGGTGTTTTGATAAACTATACACTCACTAGCAAAAGCTGACTTGTTTTATTACGCGAACCAGAGTAAGTCTAGGTGACTAGAACAAGGTATCTCTGAGATCACGAACTAGATGAGGCATTTCATGCCAATGCATGCCCCTCTAGTGTATTCAACGTGCAAGATTGTATACTTTTCATTTACTAGTTGGTGCCATAGTTCTTGATTTTTATGTACCATTGCATCTTCTAACTCTTTAGAAGATTTAAGACAATGTGGTTAGCTTAGTAGGGGTGCGTCATTCTTGCATATTATTATTGATTAATCTATAAAGCAACAACCCCTATGCTGTAGAAGTTTGTGATCCTATGGTGTTTTTCTATGTTCAGTTATGAGCTTGGGAGAGAAAACTTTCAATTTCGTCATACAATACCACAACCCATGATGTCTAGTTACCCTACAGTGCACAATAAATGATAAATAATGTATATGTACTTTCTAAAGTATATTTATTAACACGAGACAGGATCTTAACATTATGAGTAAATGGGGTGGTTGTCTAAGCTGCCAAGAAACACCAAATCATACGTTACAAGAAAACTGTTAAATTTCCTATAAAAGTTTTTGACAAAAACATATTTGTCGGGAAATTAACTTTTTGACAATTTTCCTTAAAAAACTATTAAAAACTCGGGATTTTTCTACTAGTGATATACTCTAACAATATCTTTCAGAATTAACTTCTTTACAAGTGGACGAGGTAACTAAAATTACCTACATTGTTAAATATCATCACATGATTTGTTTGTAATATTTACTTCTTTTACTCAGTTTAACTTGACCTCCTCTTTTGATGTCCTTGATCATCTACCTGAAATGTGTACATATCTTCGGTTATTAAGGCGCAGAAAATTTGAGACTCAACATGAAAGAAAGTTTAAAAATAACACCGATAATGAAAAAAATAATATTTTTAGATCTTAATCCATCATATATTTGTCATTTCTCCTTCGCTATGTGTTGATCCATGGTAATGATGAATAGATGCTACAAGCGTGATGATGGTTTATTATACTAGATGAAATGTGTTAAATCCTTTTAAACTAATTTATCTTTCTAAAAGCATTCACAACCCGTTCCCCATATATATGTGAATAGATGCCTTATATTATGTGGGATGGTTGTGAGAGATTGTGAGTGAAAAAGTTAGGAAATTTATAGAGTACAACCCCCATAAATATTTTAATATTTTTGAAAATGGTTATGAGTGGATTAGAGGGAAATGTAATGATAAAAGTATGAAAAAAATATTATTTAATTAAAAATAAAAGATAAAAAACAATGATATTTAATGTAATTATAAATATATAAATACGGGATGAATTGTGAATGCTCTAAAAGAATTCACATTTGGTTCTCCATAGTTATCTCAATCTCCAAATTTTAAAGGAATTATACTAATTTGTGTAATATAACTTTACATCAGATGATCCATTCTTATCTCATTCCTTACAAAAAGATATAAGTCCACCATATTTGAGATCACCTATAAATATAAGGAATGAGATGTAAAAGGTTTTTAGAAAATATAGAATATATTTAAAGGATGATGATTAGTATATAAATTACTAGTTTTAATTACTCTTATATTACACGAAAGTGTGAATAGTTAATTATTAAATAACATAAAAATAAAAATAAAATCAAGTGTGTTTTATATTAAATAAGATATAACAATTTTTGATTATCAGATCGCAAATTAGCAAAAACATTCTAGAAAACTACATTTGTAGTAACATTAGTAGGTTTACACTTATCATCTAAAGCTAAAAGTTTCAATCCACCTTTACTATTAACTTGTGACAAGATGGCATAAAGCTGATCATGCGTAAAAATAGGCTCTTTCAAGTATAAACCGACACTTGACAGAGATTGACCTTGACTTTTGTTTATTGTTATAGCAAAATATACAGTCAAAGAAAATTGTCTTTTTTTAGACTTAAAATAAATACTTTTGACGGGTCAAATAGTGAGCTAGATATTGAGTGGGTGTGAGGATATTAATATGAAGAGATTAAGATTTAAATAATATACACTGAAAATTTATGTGCAATAATTAGATCAATTTCGAATTATTTTGACACTTTAATCAAATATAGAGATATAGTATTGAATCGGGTTGGATCGGGTTATAAATGTTCATAATAACTCTGATTAGTAAACCCTTGTATTATACGGGTTGAAAAAATAAAATATTAAATATAATAAAATTTTATGAAGTATAAAATGATAATCTAAAATAAGATATAACTAAAATTACATATGAGAAATAACTATAAGTAATAAAATAATGATATCAATTTTTAAACTTTTGTTTTTAAACTTTCTTTCCAAAAAAAGTTAAACATTTTTTCAAAACAAACCGTATTAAAAATGTTATTTTTAAAATTTTTTTATTGTAACTCCTAATTTTAATTATTTTTAGTTTATAAAAAATTTACTTTATAAATTGTATTTTAAAAAAAGTTAGATGTTTTAGAAAATTTTTTAATTGTATAAAAATTGTTTTCTAGAAATAACTTTAATAAAAAGAAATCTTTCTTAATTTATTAAAAAAATTAATCCAAAAAAGAATTAAATTTATTTAATATTTTTAATTTAGGTAATTATTTAACAGAAGAGATAGACGGGAAAAATAAACTTAGAGGGCCTAAAAATATAACAAATGTCCCCATAAGTTACTTTTTTAGTATTACATATAGATAGATAAAAAAATAAAAAACAACTCCCAGACAAACATATGAATTTTAAAGGATGATGATTAGTGTCATAATCTTTTTACCGTACAACAAAAGGACATAGAGAAAGAGTCAAAATGGCATCTCACAATCAGTGATTGCTAAGCTGTCACGTATTGGAGGTCGTGGTCTCATATTAATGGAAGATAATGCACCTTAGTGACCATCATGATCTCTACAATATTCCCCAACAACACATGACATTCTCCTCTTTTTCTGCTTCTAATAATCCCACATTATGTTACTTATCCTTTTATATATTCCACGTTTAATATTATATGTTTCTTCTACTCTATGCACCTATAAAGACATAATATTCGTTGTTGGTCTGTATTCATTGGCGATTTAAGACATTGGTGAACATCAATATATCCTTCAAGGGAGTTATCTGCTAGCTGTTAATGGTATATATTGCTCAAAGTTCCAAAAACATGGGATTTGTGGATAAAAAGGATGTCGAGAACTGTGGAGCGAATTCAGAGGTTGAAGATCCAGATGAGGTGGTGAGTATTAACAAGAACATGAGTGAGAGTTCGGCATGTGTAACTGAAGATGACGAAGAAGAAGATGTTCAAGGGAAGTTACACATTGGCCCTCGACGTACCCTTAAAGAACAGTATGAAGCAGACAAGGTATGCTTCTTGTACGTTTTTATCAAAGTGTATTTGGTTTTAACTGTTGTGTTGCACTAAAGTTATCGCGATATGCATTGCTTACTTGTAATGTTATAAAGGACTTGATGTATATTGATTTTGATTATGCTTGTTTTATAGGATGATGAGAGCTTGATGAGATGGAAAGAACAACTTCTTGGAGCTGTGGATATTAACTCTGTTGCTGGTAATGAGATGTTAGAATTATTAAATGCTGTTTTTATGTTTTATTCCTGGTGATGTTTGTTGCTCTGATGTTATTATTGTTGCAGAAACACTAGATTCAGAAGTCAAGATCTTGAGCCTTGCTATTGTATCACCTGGTAGAGAGGATTTGCTTCTCCGGATTCCGGATAATGGAAAAGTTAAAGGAACATGGTTTACACTGAAAGAAGGGAGTCGTTACTCGATTAAATTCACTTTCCAAGTTCAGAACAACATTGTTTCGGGTCTCAAGTACACCAATACAGTCTGGAAAACTGGTCTCAAAGGTATGATCTGTTTCTGATCAAAGTATGTATGTGACACGTGAACTAAATACCACATTGTCCTGTATTGACCACATCTATGTTGCTCGGCTATAAGCCTAAAATATTACTAACGCTTTTGGGTTGAGTGGAGCAATCTAAGGATGGGTGAGGTCTCCACTCTGACAACCATAAACAAAGACGTGAGTTTCTTGTGTGAATCCGGACAATATTTGTAATATTCGTCGGAAGTTATCTTGAGAACTTTAAATATTGCAAGAACTTGCCAGATCCATTCAAAATCATTGTTTTATCCTGGCATCTATTACTATTATAATACAACATTGTTATATGTGTAAATTTACATGCATTTGTATATTTTTAAAATTTACATGTGTAAATTTACTATTCACACATGTGTATGTTTTTACTTCATGTAAATTAACTACATTCATATACCAATATTGTGTTTTAATAATAATGCTTGTATTGCATTTAGAATAATTATTTTGATTGTTTTTATCGAGTTTTTTGAGTTCTCGTAACATTCAGGACTTCTTATTTGATATTTCCCCTTCGTCCGTGTGGGCCCAGATCATTAGAATTTGTTTGGCTATACTATTCACGTGCACAAACATGTCTAGTTATATCTCATTAACAACTTGGTGACTTTGTTTACAGTTGACAAAACCAAAGAAATGATTGGCACTTTCAGTCCTCAACAAGCGCTTTATACCCATGAAATTCCTGAAGATACTACTCCTGCTGGAATACTTGCTAGAGGATCATATTCAGCAAAAACTAAGGTACTTCCAATCAAGTTTAAGTTTTTTTTCATATGACTTGGCACAAATTGTGATTTCTATAATATTCTAACTACACCCCTCTCGGGTTCTCATAATCCTTTACAGTTTCTAGATGATGATAACAAGTGTTACTTGGAGCTCAACTATACGTTTGATATCCGGAAAGACTGGCAATAATCTTGTAGTCCGTAGAAACATTCCATTTCTGAATGTTTCTTATCACCAAAAGATTGAAATTCAAAAAAGTTAAGGTTTTTGTGGGTATCTACTTGATAAACACATTGTTACATTAAATCAGATAGATGTTAATCCATTTGTTATGAATTGAATTCGAAAAACATGAGTTTTTTTTTTTGCAAATATCTCATTTATCTCAGGATATTAAGTAGGGGTGTTGATTTTGACACGACAAAGATCTAACATTGAATTTATGGGCTTGGGTTTAGCCTAAACGGGAGCGGGTTGGTTTCCGTTCGAAGTCACGAGCACATTTAGCTAAATAAGTCATGTACATGTCAAAGTGTTGAGTTCGAGCACATTTAGCTAAACACACAATGTACATGTCAAGGTGACAGGTTCGCAAAGACCCGTTTAATTGTTTTTTCATCTAGCTAGTTTTCTGAAAGCGTTTTATACGGTAACTTAAACTATTTGATTTTTATGCCAATATATAGAATTTTGGCATAGTTTAATTATAATTTCTTAATGTTATATTTGAAATGCGTTTTATACAGAAGTAATAAATTTTCAAGTTAAATGAATTATGTTCACGTGAAAACAAAAAAACGCATTTTGTGTTCAAGTTCATCTCATTGACACAATATTTGGGTTTCTCTCAAGAACCAATGAATAAAAACATTTGGAAGCCTTAATGCGATTTTCCTTTTCATTTTAAACTTTAAAGTAAATTACACATATTATTCTTTATAAATATATAAAATGGCATGATGTGTCCTTACATTTCAACTAGTACACCAGATGTCCTTTTTTCTAGACATTTTTTATGCTCGATGTCCTATGAACTAACCTTAATTCATTGCACCTTAACTCTATCACGTGTGCCTCACGTGAGGGGCATTTATGTCATGTTAAGTGTGCTATTGATCTGATCTTCACCCTAACATAAAATGAGTATTTTATAAAGAATTAATGGGTTCCACTCTTTTATCTTCTTCCTCTCATGTCTCTCTAACCTGCACCACCACCATCAAAGTTATCTCGCTTGTAACCCAAATAAAGATCCTTCGTCCTTGTCGCGATAACCTCCAACGACCACCACCATCGTCAACTACAACACCCTTGGCGTGATAACCTCCCATCACACCCTCTTCTTCATCCCTAACATAAGTCCATCTCCATCTGACTTACTCACACAAACAAACTCTCTCTACTATATTCACTAGGAACCTAGAAGCAATCGTAACGCACCGCCAGAGCAACCATATAGCCCATGTATGTTAAATTCCCAAAATAAAATTAAACCGTTTTCCCCATCTCTTTCAAGCTTGGTATTGAATAGTAAACTTTGATAATTAACAAGCCGGGTACTTGGAAATGGTGGTAGGTTATTTTGGTTATAATTAGGATGTGTGTTTGAATATAAACAAATCAACAAAGATTGGTTTGATGAAGATGAATAGGTGGGTTTTTCATTTTGTTGGAGATTAACAAAATAAAGATATTACGGGGGTTAAAGATCAAGATACAAGTTGTAAAAAAATCTGGATTTTTTAATTTTCTTTTAATCTTTTGATTCTTTTATTATTTAATTATATATCTTTATTAAAGTTTATAAAATTAGTTATATATACCAAAATACCCTCATGTTTTGTGCACATAATGAGATTTATGTAAAACATTCGACGCTAGTTAGTGCAAAGGATAATGAGCGTGTAATTTAAAAAAAAAAGTATATCTATTATCTTTACTACTATATAATACATAAATTTAAAGTAATTTGGTAATTTGATCTAAATTATATAAAACCATCAGTGGTACCCTTAAGATGCATTTATACAAACTTTATGTTTTTATATTAGATAACCATTCATTTAATTTATTTTTAATTAAAGTTGATGTTAATCGCGCGAATTGTAAGTTTCTAAAGTTGGTTTTTCTCTTTGCTTTTAAAGCATAACGTTTTTAAAAAATCAGAATACATTAATACACTATTACAACATGCATATTTTTATTTATGTTTCGATATATATATTATTCAAAATTTACCCCAATCAAATATAATATTTTTAATTTTTTTCGCACCAACGTAATGTTTTAAATTTCCCAAATTACCTTAAATTGCCCAAGACGTGATTACATTATGATATAAATTTTAGGAAAAACGAGGCCGCAACAACGCACGGAAAATAAATGCTAGTCTGTAAAGACATGTCATGTAATTTCATATATTTAGAAAGTTCAAACTATGTGATTTACTCTAAACCTTTATGCTCCGACATTGTAAATATCATCTTCTTGTCTTTTAGTATCCACTAAAAATTCTTTCATAGGATGCCTTCTTATTCATTAATTAAACGTGTTGTAGTAATCTTATAATTCAAGTATGGTTTCAGTTTTTAAGAAATTATAAGTTTGATCCATGCTGTTCACTTTAGTTTAGTACGAGTGGTCATTAGAGTAGATAAACGTTAAGGTTTTTCAGTTCATTAGGAGTGAAATGATCAAATATCCTCTATTTAAAAATAAATAATATTTACTCTCTTGGATGATAGTGACAATGGTTGTGGTAGTGGTGGTCCTAGTCGTATTTGTGGAATTAGTTGTCGTAGTGGTAGTAGTCGTCGTAGTGGTAGTAGTCGTCGTAGTGGAAGTAGTCGTCGTAGTGGTAGTATAGTTCTAGTCGTAGTTGTCATAGCCGTATACATAGTGGTGGTGGTGGTAGAGGTAGTGGTGATCATAGTCGAGTGGTGGTAGTAGTCTTCTTAGTGGATGTAGTTGTTGACTTATCGTAGGGGTAGTAGTTGTTGTAATGATAGTAATAGTAGTAGTAGTAGTAATAGTAGTAGTAGTCATAGTGATAGTTTGTAGTAGTAATGGTAGTAGTGGTAGTATTGGTAGTTGTAGTGGTAGTGATCGTAGTTGTAGTGGTAGTGATAGTGATAGTAGTAGTAGTTGTAGTGATAGTAATGGTGGTGATGACAATGGTAGAGGAAAAGGAGTAAGAGTAGAAGAGAAGGAAAAGGAACAATAATAGGAGGGCGAGGAGTGTGACATCTAGTAATTTCAAGTTAATATTTGTACTATAATAAAACATGCTAATATTATGAATGCTTTTGTAGACTTAATTTTCAGTTAATTAAGGTTATTTAAAGTCTAACAAAGACCATATAGTACGTAGTTTCGTATTTGGTAATTTCAGGTATTATCGTATCACGTTGCGAGAACCGATGGTGATAACCCGGTTAATTGGAAAATCTAGAAATTGGTCAATATGCTTAAATTAGCTTAAACTAATACATTATAAGTGGAATTTTATTTAAACAAGTAAAAATTAAAAGTCGGTGATCTTCGTTTCGTGTTATCCCAAAATGTACGTATGTCTTAGAATTATAAAATTAAGTAAGATATGAATGTGCTATCTAGCACTTAATATGACAATTATTTGCTAAATTTTTATAATGTTTAGTGGCCTTATTATTTATTTGGTTAAATTGAATAAAACCCTCAAATAAACTTTAGACTTTTATAAAATATGCAAGAACTAACTAACTGACCAAGTGTCAAAATTCTATTAGAAAAGGACAAATCCTTCCCTCTCTCCATATGTGGTGTCCCACACGAGGACACATCTCAAATTCCAACTTAAAGATTATAGCGATATGGAGATTTTCTAAAAATCTACCAATAGATTATGACCCACTTACTCATCAAACTACTTCATAATCATCTTACATCTTCACATTCAAGCTCACACTCTCTCCTCTCTCTCACTAATCGGCCAAGAACACCAAACCACCACCCTTTCATCATTATTTGTTGATCTAAAACAAGAAACATGTATCAATCCTCTTTCATTTGAAGCTTTGAGGTGTTTTTGATGAAATACAAGCTCATTTGGAGGATCCATACAAGAACATCCATAAGAATACTCATTTTCTTTAGTTTTTTTCAAGGGTATAAACATTGATCTCTTTTTCACTTGCATGCAAGTTTTGATCATGATTTTTGCATAGGTTGTTCACAAAATAAAAAAGGTTTTTGAATTAAATATTAAACAATGGTCTTATAGTAAAATGAGGGTTTTTGAAAGAGAAAAAGTGTTTGTCCGTGTATCGTATGTATGGTATGTATATGTGTTGAAAGTAGTCTTGAATCTACTAGATTATTGTTAGATCTTCACATACAAAAATGATCTATATTTGGTTTGTGTTAAGAACTTTATAAGAACTAAATTCGAAAAGAAACAAATAGTAAAATATGTGTATATGTATGTACATGTGGGCGGTGCATGTTAGCTAAATGTGTTATTAAATGCTAGATTCTAACATGCAAATAATGATCCATGAAGTTTTTTTTAGGTATTTACCAAAATAGTGTTTCTTGAAAACTATAAACCAAAATGATGTTTTTCATTTATTATTTGTATAAATAGTTTTTAAACAACTTTGATAACTAATTTTCCCCTAAACACTAGTTTGGTAAAATCTTTATTTTTATTGTAGCTTCGCATCATGATCCGATATTCATGATGAGTTGTAAGTTAAAAATGATGGCTTAAGCTAAATAATAATAAGATAACCTTGGTTGGAGGATTGTATAATTGATGAACTTATTTAAAAAATATTTATGTAAGAATGAATGACACCATTTGGTATTTGAGTAACCAAATAAAAATAAATAGACACAAACACTACTACAAAGCTTTTAATAGATGACGTGCAAAAGATGACGCGTCTTTTGCACGAACAAAGATGACATGCATTTTCACGTGTCATAAAAATTATGTCGTATTTTATAAAATTTGTAGAAAAAATGACACGCATTTTTGCATGTCATCTTTGTCCGTGATATTTTAAAACGCGCCATACTTAATTTTCAATTCCCCACTTATGTTAGAAGGCATTGGTATTAATTGTTTCAACAAAACCCTAAATAAATTCACAGAGTTTTTCTCCACCACCACGACCACGCATAGACGACCACAAAGCACCCGATGACCACCACGCACCGGCCAAGCCACTACCCCTCACTGGCCGGCCACCACCACGCACCTGCGACCACCGCACAGGTGACCATCGAAGCCCTAATTTGCGCCATTAGCCCTTATCATTTGTCCCTCACCGGCTGGCCACCATCACATCCCCATCTCGATCGATCCAAGACACCTCAAGCTATGACGACGGTGGTCTGACCCAACCGCGTTCATGATGGCGTTTGTGGTTTAAACCACAAACTCAAGCGACGGCAAGACTGACTCTGGGCGGAGGAGGAACTTGAGGTCAATGATGCATCTCATAAACAACAGGTTAGAGAACTTTTCTTTTCTAGCATTTAAGATTGCATATCCTATACCAATCAAGAATATGATGTTTCATGCTAAATTAAAACCTTGTAAAATTTGATCTAAAACAAGTCTCAATATCATATACAAATCGTAACAAAAATGTCGAAAAGTCAAGTTGATACCCGTCTCAATATCAAATACAAACAAAAAAAAGTGTCAAAGAAATTCAACCCTCTTACTAATTGTTACCCCCTCTTAAAGGTTTAGAGGGACGTATATTGCCCTATTATGGCCTCCTTGTGTACAAATTCCACATAGAAAAGTTTTTTCCCTTCTTTAATATTCATTCCATTCTGTAGTCTTGTTGAGTGAGGACGACCATTTTTAATATTTCTTCGATTTGAATTGGGAAGCAATTCCTTAATAAAAGTTGGTTGTGGCCACTATGCTTCATAAGAAAGTTTTAAAAACTAGGATGACCAAGTAGCACAACATTCTATAAGTGATTAGTAAGAATTATGAACATACTGTCAAGTGTTCAAAGAAAGTTTGACACATGCACTCAATATACGAGAACCTGAATACTTAAATATCTCCCACTTATCACATGTGTAAGTTTTTCTTTCAAGTTAACTACTTGGACATATATTAGTTTTTGATTTATCACCTCAAATATTTGTCTCCGTTGGTTAAAAGATCTTAAATAGTGGGCACCAGCCTTTGACTTGCAACAACATGAGGAGTATACACATCCCTATTAGCTTGAGCATTAGACCACGTAGGACGTCTGACATCAAAGTACTTAACCAATCTATAAAATGTAAACTAAACACATACTGTGATTGGTAAGAAACGAGCATCTTTGTGTACACTATAAAAAATCTCTAACAAATTTGTAGTGAGCAACCCATATCGCCTTCCACCATCATGTGCAAGGATCTATTTATCAAGTGGATGTCCCTCAAGCCTCTAGCACGCTTGTGGATT
Organism: Flaveria sonorensis; assembly: GCA_025506505.1. Taxonomy (NCBI): domain Eukaryota; kingdom Viridiplantae; phylum Streptophyta; class Magnoliopsida; order Asterales; family Asteraceae; genus Flaveria; species Flaveria sonorensis. The sequence continues at coordinate 19,957,946 of CM046434.1, forward strand.
TATTTGCCCTATTTCTTCCATAATAGAGTTGAACTTTCGAATTTGATTTTGACTCCCGGCTTGGTAAGCTAAAGATTTTAGTTCAAGTTATGAAACTTATCATTAAAGTTTTTGATGAAATGCCTTGAGCAATAACTATTGAGATGCTTTAAAATGTGAATTGTAGATCAATATGGTGAAGTTTATACAAAAGAATTATAATAAGCAATACTTATGAAACCACATGGCTCCAACCAAGGAGATTCTTGCTCATTAACCACCTTTAAAATTCCATTATAACGATCAGATATTGTAGAGTTTGATAGCTTTAATAAAATCTTCCTTATTATTGAAAGAATCTTCTTCAACTCACGAGTCCAGTCGTTCTTACTATCAGAATGTTATATCATCCAATTGTCATCAATAACCAGATTAGTTTCCTCTAAACTGGTGTAAGTAGGAGGGACTTGGAGGTTACCATTTGATGTTTTATCTCTATCAACTTGAGTTTCCTCTTCATCTCCATCTTCTTCTAACCTATCATCAACATCGGCTCAAACTTTAGTTTCGACAACATAGTCATTGTTTACGATAGCAAATTGAGACATCATGTGGAAATGCGCATTATGAATAATTTGTGATATTGTATTAACCAGATTCATTCTTTAATACAAAGACCGTATAATAATCGAAATCAAATTAGTCCACAAGTCGAAAAAATATAATCAATCTGATTGCTTTATGGTGTCACAATTGGACTTCGATGTGAAATCAATTGGCAACCAAATTAATTTTGCAACCAAAATTGATCCACCAAAGGATTTCATGTAATATTTTTAAATTATCATGAAAGGCTTTTAGTTAAGAAAGATATCCAAACAATAATTATTCAATATTAACCCATGGAACATTCAACCAAATAAGTGTTTAAAAAAGCATTCAACGGTCAATTGCGATGTTAAAAATAAAAATCAAGCTAAAATTACCTTCTACTTGTAGATTAGGAATCGATGGGTCTTGTTAAAAGAGCAAACAGAGGTAACCAAGAAGGTGTTGTCTGCAAGAAGACGTCGTCGGCAGACTAGGGTTTAAAGGTAAAAGAAACTAAAACGTCTAAAAGGTAGTCTAAATTGTTTTATTATTGTAGAAAATAAGATATATATGAAATAATATATAAAAACACTATTTTAGTAAGTAATTCTTAAGGAATACTATTTTGGTAAATAATTTTCCCCTTTTAACATCAATTTGGTAAAAAAAAACTCACGATCCATGGGGGAATGATTATGAATCTAACTTTCAAAGTGTTTTTAAGATTAAAAACAAATGATACATGTTTGGGTTTTTACATATTGATGTTCATGAATTTAATGACTATGCTAAAAAAGGTGATTCTTGGCAAGGTCAAAACTTGCATGTTTGAGATCTTTGAAGATTTAGCAAAATAAGTTAAAAATAATTATATTTTACATGAAAGATACTTATTCTTTAATAAAACGTCAATCTTGATGATTGGATGGTTTTGTATGTGGTTTTCATGCATAAAATATGATCTAAAATAGTTGTTTTAGCATTGAAATAAGAAGTTTAACATGACTTTGGATAACTACAATATCATTATGGTGGCATTGAGTTGTTTTTCGTATATTGTGCATGATGACCCTCCCAATCCTAATCATTAACATATAGAAGATCACATATTATATTAGTAGATCTATCGGGTTTGACAACCCACTCTCATAATTAGTTGCTATGGTCAACTAAGACGAGAGAATATATTTTGAAAGGAGCATGAGGGATAACATTAAGTCTTGATTTTATTACGGGCTATTGGTTTTGATCATAGTCGTAGGACATAGCTAGTCATTGACGATCCACACATTAGTCCCATGATAATCATAGCTTACTATAAAAGGAAACTTTACTTGCCTTTTTACTAAACCTGTAAATTTACTGGCTTTATACTGACTTATTTTTGGTCATGTTTTTTAGGTTTTTAGGAATGCATGGAATGAAAAGGTTTTATGGAAAACATAAATGTTTTGGATATCACATTTTGGGACCAACTTAAGTCGTTAAAAATTCTATGTTTCATACAATTAACCTTTTAAGACTTTGAACTTTTATACATAGTTTTGTAATAATGTTAACTTCTTGAAAGTAAACAAGGGTAATTTTTAATTATGTATTTTTTCTTAATAATTATTGGTAACCAACTTTCGTTATTGCCACCATACGTGTCTTTACGTTGTGATTTTGAAGCGTGACAAGGAGTTAGTGGAGGAGCAGTCGGAGAGGAGTATTAGGAGTAGTAGTAGGATGAGTAGTAGGAGGAGGAGATAGTAGTAGTAGAAGTAAGCAGAATAGTAGTAGGAGTAGGAGTAGGAGTAGGAGTATAAGGAGGAGGAGGAGAAGAACTAGTATTAGTAGTAGGAAGAATCATGGTAGCAATGGTAGTAGTGATGTTATAAATCATTTTAAATCCACTGTACTATTGGAGAGATGAGTAGTGGTAGTAGTATAAATAGTTATAAATGGTAACACTCTAGGAAATTTCCACATCGGCCGTGGACAGGAGATATGTTGGGTTCATAAGGAATGTATTGCCTTAAATATGAAAAATGCATTTTGGGTGCTTTGTCTATGGATGAAACAATAACTCCAAAGATAAGCGTGCATGGGTGGGAGCAATCCAGGGATGGGTGACCCATGGAAAGTTTTTTACTTGGGCAACTAGAAGCATGTCCATGAGCTTCTCATGGACAACACAGATAATATTAATGGTATAAGGGGTTGGATGCTATAAATGGTATCAGAGCCACTCTTGTATCGTTTAGGATCGTGGGGCTAATCTCACAAGTAACAAGCAGTAAACCGCACTGGATATTGTCTGCTACTTGGAGAGAATACCCACATCATGTGTTTAAAACGTGTCCAATAGGGGAAGGTATCCAACCCCTTATAAAGAGACTTCTGTTCCCTTTTCTAACCGATATGTGATGTTACATCCTCCCCCACTTGGGAGACCAGCATCCTCGCTGGCACACCGGCTCGGCCCTAGCTCTGATACCAATAGTAACAAGTAGGAAACCGCAATGGATATTGTCAGCTACTTGGGGAGAATACCCCCATCATGGGTTTGAAACGCATCCGATAAGGGAAGGTATTTAGCCCCTTATAAAGAGACTTTCTTTCCCCTTCCCAACCGATGTGGGATGTTACATCCTCTCCCACTTGGAAGACCAGCATCCTCTCTGGCATACTAGCCCAAAGCTGGTGTTGATACATACCATAACAAGCAGAAAACCACACCGGATATTGTCTGCTACTTGGGGAGAATACCCCTATCACGGGTTTAAAACGCGTCCGATAGGCCCGTTATAAAGATACTTTCGTTCCCCTTCCTAACCGATGTGGGATGTTACGTCCTCCCCCACTTGGGAGACCAGCGTCCTCGCTGGCACACCGGCTCGACACTGGCTTTGATACCAACTGTAGCAAGAAGGAAGCACACCAGATATTGTTCGCTACTTGGGGAGAATACCCCCTTCACGGGTTTAAAACGCGTTCGACAGGAGAAGGTATCCAACCCCTTATGAAAATACTTTTGTTACCCTTTCTAACCGATGTGGGATGTTACATCCTCCCCCACTTGGGAGACCAGTGTCTACTGAATCAATATTTTAGATTCGTTGAGCTTAGATCTTAGGATTCATCAATTTCAGATCCGAAAATTCAAAATTAAAGATGGGTGGAAGTGTGTGAATCGAAGAACAAGGACGTGTGTGTATTGTATAATGTTATGATTTCATTGATGTTGAATAACAAATTACAATGAAGAAACATATACAAAGATGGATGAACATCAAACCCACTCTAAGGAGAGAATTTCTCCTTGGGTGGTGATTTACACCATGAAAAACACACACTTAAGAACTACAAGCCACTTTGCAACAACCACACATTACAAGTGGCACAAGTGGTTCTATTTATAATGTTTTTACATCATGACCTAATTTTGACTTTTCTTGTGGTCTTGATGTTGACTTTGTCTTATTGACTTTGTCTTGTGTTTGTTTTGTTCTGTTTATCAACTTGGTCTCTGAACTTGTACAATGAGATCTTCAGTTGGCTTTGATTATGGTTTCGAAAGCTTCAGTTTTTCAATTGTTGAACCCAACAATACTCCCCCTAAACTGATGCTTGCCAAACTTTAACTTTGAAGATCTTCTATGTCACATGTCTTCTTGATCAACTTATGTTCTGACATAGTTCACTGTAGTTCTCCCCCTAAGATTAAGCTTCTCCAAATGTATTTCTAATAAAGGATAGAATCTCTTTGAGAATAATTGACGTATTGGATATGAGGTGTATCACTTTTGGATTACTGTTTGTTCATATCACACTCAAAGGATTAGAATGTATTAAGCATATGATGAGGCTTTGAACTTCAATAAAAAGCATCAGGAACATAAGTCAGTCTTGAAGACACTTCAACTCTTTGAATCTCTGAATTAACTTGATAATGGATGGTTTCAAGTACTTCAGAAAGAGTTTCTAACAGTTGTACAAATCCTTGATTGGATCAATGATTATGTGACCAAGGTTGATTTCTTCATTTCTATTGAATGTGAAAATGGATGTGCCTGTTGGTTGTAATCATCCGTATTCATCATGTTTCTTGTTTTGTTGTTTGTTGTAGTCATCTGTTCATCGATATTGTTATTGTTGATGATGTTGTTGATGATGTTGTTGTTGATGTTGATGTTGTTGATGATGTTGTTGTTGATGTTGATGTTGTTGATGTTGTTGTTGTTGTTGATTTTGTTGATGTTGTTGTTGTTGATGTTGATGTTGTGCACGGAAATCAAAACTCAAAAACACAAAAGTGGCCCAAAAACCCATTTAGAGGCCTTATTTTGGAAAAATAACTAGATAACCCGCCTACGTCGGGTTACCATGACGTAGCCCTCGTTTCCACGGTCGTTTTGACTGGTAGCACGTTGGAAACGGAGGCTCGTAGCCCAGGTTATGTCCATTTTCGTCCTGCGCGGTCTTGTGCTTCCTCATTCGCATTGGCATGTTAAACATCCGCATTAGTATGTTAAACATCCGCATTAGTATGTTAAACATCTGCATTAGTATGTTAAACATCCGCATTAGTATGTTCAACATCCGCATTTGTTTAATCAACATCCGCATTTGTTTACATAGCCGCATTTCTTTGTTCACATCAGCATTTGTTTGTTCTTCAACAACATTTGTTGACATCACATCCGCATTGGGGCACATAACAGCTGCATTTCTTTTTGTTCATCAGCATTAGATTGGAACTTTCATCCGCATTTATGTAGTTAATACATCCGCATTTGAAGATTCTTATCAGCCGCATTTGGAAATCATCCGCATTGGTTGAGTTACACAACCGCATTGGTTGTGTAACATCAGCATTTGTTCGGATCACATCCGCATTTCTTTGAAGAAATGCGGATGCATTAAGTTCCATCCGCATTGAAGATTCTCATCCGCATTACATTTCAACACATCCGCATTCGTTTAGTTCTCACAACCACATTTGTATGCCCTTTATCAGCATTAGTTCTGTTTGAACATCCGCATTTGGTTGCCTTAGTGACAAATGCGGATGGCTTCAGTAGGAAATGCGGATGGCTTGTGTTTCATCCGCATTTGTCTTTCCTGTTCATCATCAATCTGAGAATATTGAATTCAGGTTCAATCCGAATCATTTCTGTTTGAGATCTTTGTAGTTAGCCTCGAAATCATGTTAATTGTACACTGGTGGTCTCGGATTTGTGGTGTGATTTGATTCAACAACCCATTGATTAACCACCAGTTCGAGATCTTTGTATTTTGAATCAACCTGTTCGAGATCTGAATGTTCTTCTCAAATAAATGTTCAAACCGAATGTCTTCTGTTGAATGCTTTATCATCTTGAATTCGAACCCATTTTGAACAGATTTGTAGATGTTCTGTGTATTTTGTTGAAGAACAGATGATGATGAAGATGAACAGAGACTTGTTCTTTATTTTTTTTTATTTTCTACTTTGTTGTAAACATCTTTAAAGATGAAATCAGATCTGAAACATACATGAACCCAACAACCAACAGCTCTGATACCAATTGACTGGGTTTGAGAATAAGATTCTCGGTTGATGTGACTCAACCTAGGACCAAATATGCAGACCGAGTCAGTAATATAGTTGCGGAATCACTATATTACAGAACAGATGAATCTGAAATAAATGTTTGAGTAAATGTTGTGCATGAACACCGAAGTCACTGATGTATAATATTGATGTTATAACTGTTGAAGACCAAAAGCTTACAAAGTTAGGGTGTGTGACCCTATTTATAGTTGTATACATTACCTGTACAAAAGACTAAACTAACCCTGATCTATATAAGTGAATCTAGTCTAAGTAAAAAATAAATATAAAAGTGTAAGTTGTTCATCCGCATTAGTTCATGCGGATGAACAAGTCTTCATCAGCATTAGTTGTCTTGTGATCCGCATTAACTTAGTTCATCCGCATTAGTTTATGCGGGTGAACAAGTCGTCAGCAGCATTTGATCAGCGTGTTTGCTCACCCGCATTAGTTTATGCGGATGAACAAGACTTGGCCGCATTTCCTTTTGTTCATCCGCATAAACTAATGCGGGTGAACACTTTTTGTTAGCATTTCTTCAGTTCATCCGCATGGACAAATGCGGGTGAACACTTCTTGTTCAGCATTTCTTCAGTTCATCCGCATGGACAAATGCGGATGAAGATGATCTTACATACACTATATCTTCACAAGACACTTCAGAGCCCTCAAAAACAAAGCTGCTGAAGATGATCTAGAGTTTATGTTGAAGTGTGTTAAGATCTTGAAGATGGCATTTGACAGAATCAACAATAAAAGGGAACAAAGGAAGATGAGAAAGGTGCAAATGCAGATGAGCAATATTGTCAAGTTAGATGTTGATACTGAAGGGTCATTGCTGATTCATAGAGATGGGTTATCTTCCATTTCAGTTTGGGAACCTATCACTTTGAAACAATGGCCCCTTGCTGCTATCTACACCATGAGTGAGATGAAGATACATGTGCTGAGCAGAGAAAAGATGAAAGAATCAAAAGACTTTTCCAATATGATCAAGGCCATTATCGATCCCTCAATGGTACAACCTGAATCACAAATAGAAGCTGCTACAACTTTCTCCCCAAAAGTCCAACAGAAGACATCACAAGAAGACCAACCAGAATCTTCACAACCACTAACTCCATCATAATCTTGAGGAACCTAGGCAGTATAATCCTTGGGGGGAGTATTGTTAGACCCTGAAAGGATCATACTTGCCAACTCAAGAAGTGGTTAGAGGTTGTTCTGGTTGGAGAACATTAGTTACAGAAAACAACAGAAGAACACAGAAGACATCATCAACAGAAAACAACAGAAGACAAGAAAAGACAAGTATAGAGCACCCACATTTGTTAATGCGGATGACTAGTGAACAAATGCTGACAAGTGTTTGTTCACCCGCATTAACAAATGCGGATCAAGACAACTAATGCTGAACAGAAGTGTTCATCCGCATTTGTCCATGTGGATGAACTGAAGAAATGGTAAACAAGAAGTGTTCACCCGTATTTGTCCATGCGGATGAACTGAAGAAATGCTGACAAAAAGTGTTCACCCGCATTAGTTTATACGGATGAAAAAAAGGAAATACGGCCAAGTCTTGTTCATCCGCATAAACTAATGCGGGTGAGCAAACACGCTGATCAAATGCTGCTGACGACTTGTTCACCCGCATAAACTAATGCGGATGAACTAAGTTAATGCGGATCACAAGACAATTAATGCTGATGAAGACTTGTTCATCCTCATGAACTAATGCGGATGAACAACTTACACTTTTATATTTATTTTGTACTTGGACTAAATTCACTTATATAGATCAGGGTTAGTTTAGTCTTTTGTACAGGCAATGTATACGCCTATAAATAGGGTCACATACCCTAACTTTGTAAGCTTTTGGTCTTCAACAGTTATAACATCAATGTTATACATCAGTGACTTCGGTGTTCATGCATAACATTTACTCAAACATTTATTTCAGGTTCATCTGTTCTGTAATATAGTGATTCCGCAACTATATTACTGACTCAGTCTGCATATTCGATCTTAGGTTGAGTCACATCAACCGAGAATCTTATTCTCAAACCCAGTCAAAAATATTGTAGTAGAATAATTCATCAAAAACCATTTCATGATTTAATAAATACATTTGCCAAGTAATACATCATCGTTAAAAAGATTACAAAATGTCACTTAGTTGTATTACAAAACAACATCATTATTATTGCATGAGATGGATGCCAGTCTTGCCCGCCAAGTAGCTTCACCCTCGTGCCATCCTCAGTAACAAGTTACCTGCCAACTGAAAATGCATGAAAAGTCAGTGTTGCTGAGTGAGTTCTAGTTTTAAAACATTTAAAATACCTTGTTTAAATATATAAAAATATCGTTTTCTTAAAATACATCCTTTTCATAAATCCGTTATTTCCGTAAGCGATCACACATCATACCTGCAACCAGATAATATTTATTATTATCTTTCATCATTCTTCTCATTCATTTCGTACTTTTACCATTATCTTTCACTTTCTACCAGACCAACGTGCAATACCCCGAACATTATGCACGAAGCGGGTACTGGGCCGAGGTCTATAAATAGACCCCTAACATTGTGCACGAAGCCTGACCCAATACCTATGGAATGCTACAAGGGTCCCGTCAATCTCAAAGATTGACCCAGTGTGCATCCTTCGGGTTAGCTAAACCACACACAGTTGAGCTAACGACAATATGGTCGTGCACCTCTATTAAATTTGCTTGCAAGACTTTCATTCATTCGTTATGTTCCACTTTTCATTAACATTAATCTTTCACTTCATTTATGATAATACTTTACGTATACGAGCATAAACACACCAAGTAAAGTCACGCAATAATACATAATATGGAACATAAGAACAGGCCATAAACATGCATAACATCAACACATACAACCATCAAAACATCCCAGGGTTAAACCCTAAAATTTCTATTTCCCAAAAATCTCAGAAAATTTCTAAGGTATTTAGGCACATGAGCACTATGCAGGCTCACCAACACTTAGGCGCATGGAAACACTTAGGCGCCTGAACTAACACTTAGGCGTATGAGCAATTTTCTGGGCGCATGGATACTATTCGGGCACATGAGGTACACTTAGGTTTTTTGGGCAGTGGGTGCATGGGCACTATTGAGGCGCATGGGATGGAACTTAGTCTTTTTGGCTAAGTATCAGGAGCATGAGCCTACCACTTAGGCGAATGGGCAAAAATCCAGGTGCATGAGCAACACTTAGACTACTGAGCAAAATTTCTAGGCGCATAAGGTACTGTTTGGGCGCATAAGAAAGGACTTAGGCGTCTGAGCTAAATTTCAAGCGCATGAGCCCTGTTTGGGTGCATGGGCAGCACACTTACATGTTTTTAAATTATTTCCAGTCCCAAACATCATTCTAACATACTCATAACTTAAATCTATCATTCTAAGCACCTAAAACAAGCATAAAACCAAGAAATACAACCAACCAAACATAACATACATACGGTGATAATACATACAAGTTGTAAAATATTTATGCATTTTCAGCCCCAAAGAAGTTTAAAAACACAAAACCGGGAATCTAGAACTCACCTAATGCAGCCTTCAAGTAAAACTCAACCGAACTTGAGGGCACAAAGAGTCCAAACACCTGAAAACACAACAAAACACACAACCAAGCACAAAGAACACATAAAAACCAGTTTTAAGGTTAAAAAGCCAACAAAACCAAACAAAAAACACAAGAAAAATACCTACCTTAGCAAAATCAGCTTCTTTCTCTCTCTAGAAGCGACAGATCTTCTGTTCTTCTTCTTTCTTGTTTCCAGCCGAAAAGCAGAAAGCAGAGGGGATGCATGGGCGACCATACCTTTTAAACATTAAAATAATAAGGTTTTGTACTTTTTACACTTTGGCCCCCTCCACTTGTGCTCCTTTTCTATTCTTTCAAGATACTTTTCTTTTCCTTTCTTTTTATTAAAATTTTCGGGTGTTACAAGTCCACCCCCCTTACAGATGTTTTGTCCCCGAAACCTGTTATTCTTCAAACAGTTATGGGTAATGCTGTCTCATCTATTCCTCAGTCTCCCACGTAGACTCAGATCCCTTCCTATGCTTCCACTGCACTCGCACCAGTCAAACCACTTTATTTCGTAACCTCTTCTCTTTTCGGTCAATGATTGCCACTGGTTGCTCTACATAGTTGAGCCGTTCATCCACTTCAATGTCTTCCAGTGGTACAATCATGTCTTCATCAGCTAGGCATTTTCTCAGATGAGATACATGAAATGTTGGATGAATTCCACTTAACTCATCAGGTAGCTCCAATCGATAGGCCACCTCTCCTACTCGTGCAACAATTTGGAAAGGTCCTATGTACCTCGGACTGAGCTTACCCCGCCTCCTAAACTGGATGATTCCTTTCCAAGGCGAGACCTTCAACATGACCCCATCATCCACATTGAATTCAATTGGACTACGTCTCTTGTTGGCATACGACTTTTGCCTATCTTTTGCCGCCTTCATGAAGGCCTTGATCTTCTCCAATTTCTCAGTCGTAGCCTCAATCACTTCAATACTGCCCAGCTCTTTCTGCCCGATGTCTCCCCAACACACGGGCGTTCTACACCTTCCACCATATAGCATCTCATATGGTGGCATGCCAATGCTGGAATGATAACTGTTGTTGTATGAGAATTCTGCTAACGGTAAGTGTTCATCCCAGCTTCCTCCGAAATCAATGACGTAGGCTTGGAGCACATCCTCAAGCGTCTATATAGTCCTCTCCAACTGACCATCTGTCTGAGGATGGTAAGCCGTACTGATATGCAACCTCGTGCCCATTGCATCATGAAACCTCTTCCAAAACATGGATGTAAACCGAGTATCCTGGTCCGACACGATAGACACCGGTACACCATGATGCGTCATGATCTCTTTGATGAATAGATCCGCCAACCTCTCGAAAGAAAATGTCTCGCGGATCGGTAGAAAGTGAGCACTCTTCGTTAGATGATCAACTATCACCCATATAGTATCGTACCCTCTTTCCGTATGCGGTAACTTCGTAATGAAGTCCATGGTGATGTGCTCCCACTTACACTCGGGTATATCTAAAGGTTGGATGCTCCCATATGGATTCTGATGCTCGGCCTTCACTTGCAAGCAAGTAAGGCACTTGCTTACATACTTCGCTACATCGTGCTTCAGACCCGGCCACCAGTAATCTTTCTTCATATCATGACACATCTTTGTAGCACTGGGATGAATAGAGTATTGAATCTTATGAGCTTCATCCATGATCCACCCCCATAGTTCTCCATAACAAGGGATCCATATCCGCCCGAAGCGGGTTCTAACTCCGTGAGTATTTTCACCCAACTCTGTGACTAGACCTCTCATCCTTTTTGAGTTAAGGCGATCTTCTTTCAATGCCACATCTTAGAACTCCTTGATCTGTGTCAACACATCGGAGGTCATAATCAACTGGTAAGCTTTCACCCGGATTGGCTCGGGTCTCTCTTTTCGGCTAAGGGCATCTGCCACTACGTTGGCCTTGCTAGGATGATAATAGATCTCATAATCATAGTCCTTGATCAATTCTAGCCACCTCCTTTGCCTCATATTGAGGTCTTTATGCTCAAAGAAGTATTTCAAACTTTTATGGTCCGTGAAGATAGTGCACTTCGTCCCGTACAAGTAGTGCCTCCAAATCTTCCACACGAAGACCACGGCCGCTAGTTCCAACTCATGAGTGGGGTAATTAGCCTCGTGGATTTTCAACTGTCGGGACGCGTAGGCTATCACTCTTCCCCTCTGCATTAGCACACAACCCAATCTCGAATATGATGCATCTGAATAGACCACTAAGTCTTCGTTCCCTTCGGGCAACGTCAAAATAGGAGCTTGAGTCAATCTCATCTTTAACTCCTCAAAGCATTCTCCTGTTCTAGTCCCCATACAAACTTTATGTCCTTGCGGGTCAACTTGGTCAATGGTGAGGCTATCTTTGAAAAGTCTTGGATAAATCTTCTGTAGTAGCCCGCCAAACCCAAGAAACTACGAATCTCGGATGGCGTCTTTGGAGACTTCCATTGCATCGCTACCTTAACCTTTGCCGGGTCCACCATGATTCCTTCAGAATTTACCACGTGACCCAAAAATTAAACTTCACGCAACCAGAAAGCACACTTAGAGAATTTAGCAAACAGCTTCTCTCTCCTGAGTGTCTCCAACACTTCACAAATGTGGCCGGCATGTTCTTCTTTGCTCTTTGAATAAATCAGGATATCATCAATAAACACAATCACTGATTTATCTAACATTGGCAGACGCTCTCGGTTCATCAAATCCATGAAAGCAGCTGGCGTGTTAGTTAGACCAAAAGACGTAACGAGAAACTCGTAGTGTTCATGACCCATGCGAAACGCTGTTTTGGGGATATCCTACTCCTTCACCTTCAATTGATGGTAGCCAGATCTGAGATCTATTCTTAAGAACCAACTGGCACCTTGGAGCTGGTCAAACAAGTCATCTATTCTGGGTATCGGATATCGGTTCTTCACCGTTAACTTGTTTAACTCACGGTAGTCAATGCACATCCTCATACTATCGTCTTTCTTCTTTACAAACTAGACCGGAGCACCCCAGGGAGAGATGCTCGGTCGGATGAACCCTTTGTCAATAACTCCTGTAGCTACACCATCAGTTCCTTCATCTCAGATGGAGCCAATCGATACGGTGCTTTGGCAACGGGCTGAGCACCAGGTATCAAGTCGATCTGGAACTCGATCTCGTGTTCCGGTGACACACCTAGTAAATCTTCTGGGAACATGTCTGGAAAGTCACACACAACTGGTACGTCGGTCAATTGTGGTACTGACGCATCCACATCCTTCACGTAAGCCAGGTAGGCACTACATCCACGCTTCATGCACTTCTCTGCCACCACCATTGAAATCACCTTCGGAATCGTAGTAACTCGATCACCATAGATCGTCACTGCAGTCCCATCAGGCGCAGTCAATCGGATCATCTTCTTGCGACACATAATATTTGACTCATAGGCTGCTAACCAATCCATCCCTAGAACCACATCGAATCCGCCTAGGGACATCACGAATAATTTAGCAGAGAACCTATGGCCTTCTAATTCTATGTCATAATTATCTATCAGATTAGAAATCCCGGTAGACTTACCAATGGCAGTTTCTACATCAAAGGGCTCATCAATTCTTCTACTCCTAACAGGTAACTTAGCAGAGAAAGCAGTAGAAATGAAACTCCTACTAGCACTGGAATCAAATAATACAGAGGCACAAGTTTGGTTTACTAGAAACATACATGACACGACATCGGGGTCCACCCTGGCCTCCTCCTGGGTCATCGTGAATGCTCTAGCGCTTGCCCTCTGTCCTTCATTCTCGGTCCTCTTCCTCGCCCCAGAACTCTCCGCCCTTAGCTTCTTGCAATCCTTACTCACACGACCTTCTTCACCACAGTTATAGCACCTCAACACCCTACAATCCCTTGCCAAATGACCAGACCTCCCACACCTAAAGCATACCTCCAGTGTGCTCCTTTCCATATTTGCCACACTTCTTCATCCCCGAGCTTAATGACACCACCCTTTGGTCATCCACCCTCGTCCTCTTATTGTTTGGATTGAAACCACAACATCCAAAGCACTTTCCACTCCAGTTCCTTTCACCACCACCTGCCTTTCTCACCTCTACAACAGCCGTTTCCCTCTCATCATAGAGTCTCCCTGCCAGATCCACTGCCGATCTAAAGGTACTCGGCCGGGCAACAATCAGGTAAAACATCATAGGAGTTAATGCAGATGCAGAGGGGACTGGAACAGGAGAATTTTTTTAAATTATTTCCAGTCCCAAACATCATTCTAACATGCTCATAACTTAAATCTATCATTCTAAGCACCTATAACAAGCATAAAACCAAGAAATACAACCAACCAAACATAACATACATATGGTGATCATACATACAAGTTGTAAAATATTTTTACATGCATTTTCCGCCCCAAAGAAGTTTAAAAACACAAAACCGGGGATCTAGAACTCACCTAATGCAGCCTTCAAGTAAAACTCCACCGAACTTGAAGGCACAAAGAGTCCAAACACCTAAAAACACAACAAAACACACAACCATGCATAAAGAATACATAAAAATCAGTTTTAAGGTTTAAAAGCCAACAAAACCGAACCAAAAACGCAAGAAAAATACCCATCTTAGCAAAATCAGCTTCTTTCTCTCTCTAGAACCGAGAGATCTTCTGTTCTTCTTCTTCTTTCTTATTTCTAGCTGAAAAGTAGAAAGTAGAGGGGATGCATGGGCGGCCATACCTTTTAAACATTAAAATAATAAGGTTTTGTACTTTTTACACTTTGGCCCCCTCCACTTGTGCTCCTTTTCTATTCTTTCAAGATACTTTTCTTTTCCTTTCTTTTTATTGAAATTTTCGAGTGTTACACCTTGCTGGCACACCGGCCCAACCCTGGCGCTGATACTAACGGTAACAAGAAGGAAACCGCACTGAATATTGTCCGCTACTTAGGGAGAATACCCCAATCACGGGTTTAATATGGGTCCGATAGGGGAAGGTATCCAGCCCCTTATAAAGAGACTTCCGTTCCCTTTCCCAACCGATATGGGATGTTATATCACATCCATGAATAGGACGGTGTAGCAAACCTTATTGAGGACGATGAGTCTATAAAAGGGTGATTGTAACATCATAGGGTGGATAGGAGAGATGGTGGATTCGTAAGGAATATCTTACCACTAACATCACTAATGTGTTTTAGCAAATTTGGTTGTTGATGAGAGGATAACTCCATAGTTAAGGGTGTTTTGGTGGGAACAACCAATGGATGGGTGCCCCTAGGTAGTTTTCACTCGAGTAATTAGAAAAGAATTTATGAGCTTCTCATGGGAAAACAGACAATATTGATGGTATAAGGAGTTGGATGGTATCCATGTTAAGTTCTTACATGATATAATATGTTCAACCTTTGAAACTGATCACATTTGTGAAAATCTAAAGTCACAAAGCCCCTACAAGTCAACATAGCCTCCATAACTCCTAACCCTAAGCTAATTTTCTAACATAGATTTCTAACATAGTCCCCCGTAAGTAACTCAATGCTTTCACATATGAGTTATTACCTCTGTAACTAGGGTTACACCTCTATAACTAATGCATGCTCACTAATTAAAATGTGCCTCTGTGATGGACTTGTATGCCCAAGTAACCATAATTAGAGGTGCACATTAAACCCAGGTCCACAACCCAACCCGACGACCTGAACCAAACACGACTAGGTTTCAACCGGGGTTCAAATGAACCTAGTTTGTGCACCTCTAACCATAATTGACAACACTACTATCGAGATAAGATTAAAGATTTTCACCATAAGTAAGAATAAGCAATAGATTGTCTAAAGAGTTAAACAAGTCTATCATGAACTGGTAAATTGGTAAGATAATTATTTATATAAGAAGTAATATGTGGCAAATTAGATTTGTAGTTTGGAATTACAAAAAAGGAACTAATTAACTAACTTTTTAATTTGAAATTACAAAATATATGTTTAATTACACATATGAGATATGTATAATTGATTGTTAGTTAGTTAAATTATATTTCTTATATATAATTATAATATTACTGCTATATAATTGAAATAATTATAGTTTTTGGTTATTTGTGAATATTAGACAATCATAGGGGATTAATGTGTAATTAATTTAACCCTAAAGTTAGAGAATGTTAAAAGAACCCTAAAACCCCTTTCCACATCATGTGTGGCCACCACTACCCATGGTGCGTCTGTGTGTGGTCACTTCATCATGTATTGCCATTGTTCCTGACATCATGTTTGTTAACGGGTATAATACTAACACCGGACAAAGATTCACGTGTATTGGTGATCAAATTTAGGAGATAAGCCGATATGTTAGGGTTGTGATCTTTGGTTTATGAGTCCGGATCTAGACTAGATTGTTATCATGTGATGTTTCTCTTGATGAGGTATATGACTCATGAAATGTATAAACTTAAACCCCATATGGTTGTTATTAATTATTTGGATTTATGATAAAATTGGATCAACACCCATTCTATTGGACATTAGATGTATGATAATTGATATTTTCAACATTTGTATAAAGGTACGATCAACATTAGTATAAAGGTACGATTCAAAAAGCTAAACCTTAGGCAACAACAAGTAATAACGTATAATTGTTTCACGTTATGATTCACGAATTGCGATTTAATCAATGGTGATTAATTATTAAGAGAAAAAGTTTATTAAATTTTTTTAATGTTGCTTAATTAACCTTTAATCAACTAAATGTTTTATAATTTTTTACCTAATTAAAGGTTAATTAGTAAAACCACAAGTGTTTACATATAAAACAAAACTACAAGGCTAAAGATATAATTGTATTTTTTATAAAATAGGGGATTAGAGAAATTCTAATCCCTATCCTCTTGTTGCCGTCAAATACCCCCTCTTGACCTTCCTCTAGGCCGAAGGCCAAACAACTACCACAAGCTGTCGTCGTCACCTTGTGTCACAACCGTCACAAGAATCTCAAGTATTGCTATCATTGCAAGCCTCGTTCCATAAAAAAGATCATTTAGTGAGATCACTGATTGCTCCTAAGGTGCAAAGTTTTGAACTTTATCATCAAAGTATAAGACATTACCAATCTATGGTTGTTAATTGTTTATAAGCGTGTAATTGGGTACCTATTTTGGGTATGACTGATAAGATTATTTAGCAAACATTTCTAGCTAACTTTTGATATTATAAAGTTTCTATTTTAGTAACTATAACCGGTTATAGTTGACAAACAATACCTAACAGTGGTACTAGAGCCACTTTTACGCGGATTCAAACATTACATTTATCGATCTTGCGTTATTTTGATATAAAGATCATGACTTTGGATTAAAAGTTTTCAATATTAGTATCTTCAAATGTTAGAGTTTGAATCTTTAAATAGAAATCTTTACCTTTTGTATTTGTGATTGAAATCGAGCACTAGTGATCCATATTTGAATAGTTTTTGTTGCTTATTTGGTTTTATTATTTGTATTATTATTTTAGGAGTTTTGAAACCCTAATGTAATAGATAAGTTTATTTTTTTATTATTGTAAAGTTGTTTATTTATATTCTTGTAAACCAGAAGATGAAGATTAGAAGACCAAAGACGAAACATGCATGAGTCAAGATGGAGATATTGAACCAAGTGGGAGATTGCAGGTTGGGTTGTGACCCTTGACTAGTTTGGGTTCATTTGTAGGCCGAAAAGAAATCAAACAAAAAAATTGCTAGTTGCTTGGTTTAGGTTTTATTATGTTTGTGGTTGTGATTATATATGGAAAGGTAATTAAATAAAAAAGAATTTTAATATATGTAAAACTAATTTAAGATAAAAGGTTAATGTTGGATCAGGTTTGAATTAAACAAGACTTTTTCAATGATCGACAGTTAGCGAATGTGGAATCTAAGTTAACTATTTTCTAACAAACACAAACACTTTGAATAAGTAATAGCATAAAGAGTTCTTTCAAAGTATTCACTTGGTAATTTTTCTGTTTACAAAGAGTAATAACAGCAGATCACATATAGGCAAACAAGCTAACTCAAAAACTATACAAATGTGAGGTATTTATACTATACAAGCAAAACACTAGAATGAATCCTTATAATCTATTCTAGGTCTATGATCAATGGCATGCTCAACCATTATCTACACATTATGGCATACCACAAATATGCAATACTATTGGTTACTAAGATATGTACAACAAAGACAAGAAATCGATACTTCAGAAGAATTAGCAGTTGCAGAAGTATGTTGTCATCACTACACTTCTTACTGACAGTCTTGTCTAATGCAGTAGTGAAACAACAGATAATCAGCATATGCACAAGTGCTATTTCACAACAGTTCGATACTTGAAGATATCAGCATATGTAGATCAGTACTAAACTTAGAGTTCAAGTAGCTTCATCCTTTTTATGATTCAAAAAATTCCCCCTAAGATGATGATACCAAAACTCTCTTTCATCCTTCAAGCATCCTCATCAATAGTTGTTCATATGTGCATCCTCTCCTATCTCTTATGGGGTTATCAAGAAGTAGGTTTACTAGTAAAGGAATTGTAACTCCAATGAGTAATGAGATCATGAGTGCTCAACGGAGTCACATGTAGAACATCTTCTTCTTTATCTCCAACTGGTTCATTTTCAACCCCCTTTCCAACTTTCACTTTAAGAATAGATTCCATTGATTTGTACTTATCAGGCATACCTTCATATTCTTTGATCAAGGAGAACATTCTCTTCTGGTCTTCAGTGTTGAGATTCAGAACTTCTGACTTAGTCAAAAAGAAAGACTTTGATCCGTCCTTTCTTTCAATAAACTACCTTTAAGCTTTTAAGTCATATCACAGTCAATGATATATGTACTATCATTTTCTAAGGGTTCCTCTTGGTCAGATTCTGAGAAATCCTTTTCCATGGATTGCTTTGGATTTTCTAAAGCTCTTCTGATTCTTGTAGTAGTTGTAATGATCTCTACTTCATCTGCTGAAGGATCTGCTTGAGTTCTTGTAGATGAAGATTTAGTTATTTGAGGTTTTTATTAGACTGGTGGAGAATTTTGCTCAGTAGTTTAAGCAAAAATTAAGTAGGAAGAGAAGATTTTGATTGAGTGCTGGTTACAACAGCTTTAATTTCTTTTTTTTTCTTCTTTGTGTTGAAACTTGCATTGACTTCTCAAGGTGACTTGTAAATATTCAGAAGAACCTTTCCTACTTCTCTTGCTTCTAAGTCATTGTTTCTTAGTTGCAGCTTAGTTAGGTTAGCCATCTCAAATCTTTTAAAGCAGACAAGCTAATTTCTTGAGTAGGCTACTCTTCCAGCTGCCGACCTGGTGATAATGTATGTATATTTGTTTTGATCGTATTCCCACTCCAATATTGGGTCATATGCTGAGAAATGAGTTTTAGGAATCTCTTCACAAGACTCAACTTTGACTAAGGATAGCACCTTTTGAAGTAGATTCTTATTTCTACATCCAAAAGTGCTTAAGAACTCAACAATTTGCTCTAAATTTTGAACAGGAAAATCAAGTATTTCTTTCTTATGGTTGTGATAAGTGATCACTCCATTTGCCCTTTCGACTGCAAGTTTCATCATTTCATATATGTAGCCAGCTCTCAGTACTTTTGTTCCCTTTGTTCCTTTAATTATCTTCCCTTCTACTTTAGGATCAAACAGTCTTGCTTTCATTACCATTTTAGGTTCAACCTTCTTTATAGCAATGAGTGATAATAGAGGCTCATTATCATATGATAAAGTAGTATTAGAAGGAGGAGATATTGGATGTTCAATTGGCAGATGGGAAGACCTTTGAATCGGAGGACATTGGCTTGACTTTAGCAGTTGTTGATAAAGGAGCTTGTTTAGTGGTTGTCACTTGATGAGTGCTTTCAGAATTTTCCTGGATGACTAAGATAGTATTTTCTTGACAACCTTGGCTTTTGGTTTAGATGGAGTTATTGATTTTGATCTGCTAGTTTCTCCAATAGGTTTGATTCTTCTATTTGAAGCTCTAGGCTCTTTTGCACTTTGAATTAGTCTAATGATGTTCTTTTTCATAGAAGTTTCTTGAGATATACCAGCATACAATTCTACAAGCTCTCCATATACTTTCTGTGGATACAGCTCCATGTTCTTAGTTGTTAGAAACCTTACCTTTCTTTCTTGAGTCTTGTATTCTATTCTTCTTCAGCAGTCATAGGTATCTTTCTTTTTTTAGAAGAAAAAAACTACAGTGTGTATTACTGCTAAAGGTTTAGTCGATATACCTGATGCCTTACAGCTGCCTTGGGATCAACGATTGTTTTTTGAACTCTCTTATCATCCTTAGGTAACTTCTAGGACATCTATTTCCACATTCACCTCTGGTTGACCCAATATCACCTCAGTTGATTTCTTGAGTTTGGAATTAGGTGTGTCCTTTTAAACTTTATAAAGTTAGCTTGCTTCTTATTTAAGAGTAACACCATGTCATTCCATATCATCCTACATGGATTAGGATCCCTTGGTGTAATCATCTATCCAGTTAAGTCACCTACTAAGGAAGTTTCCTGTCTGAATGGTTTGGCAGTTGCATCATCAGCTAATTTCCCCAGCTCTTCTACAAGTTCTGATAATGCTATAAGTAATGGAGCTTCTTCTTTAGCATTTGACTTTGAGATGGCTTCAAGTCCCAATACTTGTTCTCTTTTTGGTGATTCTTCATCAGTCCTTTCTCTTTTGAGAGATAAAGAAGTACTAGTAGTTTTAAGCTGTGCCATCTTTTTCTTACCAAGCTAAACTTTTTGGTTCAGGCTTCTCATTGATCTTCTGAATTCCATTTTTTTCTCCTTTGAGCTGTCATATCCATGTCTATTTAGTAGAAAATTAAGCTTGACTTCAGCTTCAGATAGAGGTTCATAGTCTTTATTCCATCTTAAAGAAAAAGGAATTGGCTGTGAGTTAGTTAAAATTTGTTTAGCCAGATATAAAAAGATATCATCAGCATCTTTGGGTTATCTTCCCTCTTCTTGGTAGTATCATCTAGGATTATAGATAACACTAAGTGGGTAGAGGAATGTATACCTAAAGGTTGTTGTGGTGCTGAAGATACTTAAAGGCTTAGGATAATTAACTGCTGAAGTTTAATCATTTTTTGAAGTGATTCAACCTAAGATTTAAGGTTGAGTTCCCTAGGAGCTGACAACTAAAGATTGCTTAGTTGGGATTCCAATGTTGCAACTCTTACATTTTGTTCTTCTAGAGTCTTGAGCTGAGTTTCTACCTTAAGAACTTTTTCTATCGAAGCTCTCAACGGGCAGTTTTCAAATTGAAGGACTGTGGCCCGTTCAGCATAAGCTTGCAATCTTGCATTCTTTGCTTGTAAGGAAGTTAGTCTTTGGGCAAGATAAAAGTTATGTGCCGTCAATTCATGAATTGGTGTAAGACTTCCCTCATCCGTATATGTTGAAACCTTGGGACTAGGTGAGGTTCTAGGCAAAGCCTCTGCACCCTCAGCACCGGATGTGGTTTCTTGGTGCCCTGGATTCCTCTCTTCAAGGAGTGACTCCTATTGTGGGTGAAATTCTTATGTAGTATTCTGCTCAGTATTTCGGTGCTCAAGATATGCAGACAGGTTTAGTATCCTGGACCTTATTCCTAGCAAATATCCCTGACATATTTCTTACAGATATTGTCATTTTTAATAGAGTAATTAATTGCATGACTTGGTCCAAGCTATAAGATCAGGATGTGACTAGATACATGAATGTTGAACACGTATGAGAGACTTTCAATGGTTATTTAATGAGTTATAATGAATAAATGGTTGTTGTAATAGCTAAAGACTTGGGCTTTGCTGAAGACCCAGACTTAAGGTTGTTAGAAACGTGTAGCAAAGACTTGTAACAGTTAAGAGGAGAAGAAAACATGTTCAATTAGCTAGATAACGGCTAACTGGTCAAAGTAACTGCTGAGGATCCCGAGAATCTCGCTGAATATCCCAAAAATATTTCGCATTTTGTTTATTTCATTTACTATATATAATGAGGCTTGGCTGATCGCTTTAAGTCATTTACTTACATTCACACACCTGATATTTGTTCACAAACACTCAAACCACTCAAATAGTCATTGTAACACTTAGATACAATCATTCAAGCTCTCGAGTTGTACTTGTTTTACGTTATTAATCAAAGAACCGGCCACCGACGTTTTGGCAGGCACTAAGGGGTTTTTTGTGCCGGAGATCACTTTGATCAAGGGCTTTTTCCTCATCAAAAATTCATTGTCTTTGTTCTTACTTAATTTGATTGTTCATTTTTGTAATATCCTGATCGATATTCTGGTGCTGGTCAGATATTTTAGTTAGTATTTTGATATAGCACACTACCTCACTTGACTAATTTGTTCATTGATTACCTTGTTAATTTTTGACCAAAAGAATTTGGCGCCCACCATGGGGCAAGTGTCACTATAATCTTCAAAATTTTCTTAAACATCTTCCCTTTGTTCGATTTTTCACTCATTCTTTATTTTTTCAAAAAAATGGCTTCCCAATCAAAGCAATCTTCTTCTTCAACACCTTCTTCTTCCATTTTTGCTGCTTTGAATGCGCCTCTTCCTCCGCCTCCTAATTTTGAAGCATCTCAGAGGAATAAGGATAAGGCTACCACCAAAACTGCTACTCCTATTCCTAGGTCCGGGAATAGTGGTGGAGATTCTGCTCCAGTTTCTGGTGAAGAATTTTGCTCGGTAGTATCCATGATGAAGCAGCATATGGAGCAGCAGCAGCAGACCAATAAGTTGATGATGAGTCAACTTATGGAGTTATAGTCAGCATCCAAAAAGTCGGCCCAAGATGTAGAAACACCATTGCGCCCTAGGATACTTAAGTTTGATTCTGCAGCATCCTATAGGGTGCAGGATGATGACATAATCCCGATGCCGGATAGCGTGGCTGGACCATCTGTTTTAACCAAGACTACAACAAGGGAAATAGGATTTTCCTCGGGATTCTTCTTGGGACTTACCTCAGGATTATCCTCAGGATATCCCATAGGATCTTTTTCTGGAACCTTTACTGATGATATTCTTACAAAGAGAAACCCTTCAGTTGCTAATAATTTTCAAACTATGCAGGATACAGGGATGAGTATTGCTGTTGCTAGAGAAATCCAGAAACTTAAGAATATGATCTCTACCGTGCCGGGTGTGATAAAGCCCATACCTGAAGTATCCAATTCTTTTCACAGAATATCCCGCTTTGCACCATCAATTTATGATGCTGAAATCCCCAAGAGATTGCAAACTCCTAGCATGAAGCTCTATGATGGTTCAACTGATCCTGAGGAGCATATTGCCCAGTATAGGGAGAGGATGGAGATTAACCCTGTCCCTGAGCACATGAAAAAAGCCTATTTGTGCAAGGGATTCGGATCAAGATTGACATGTCTAGTCTTGAAATGGCTGCTTAATCTTCCACCTTATTCTATTACTTCTTTTGCTCACCTAATTAATATGTTTAACAGTCAATTCTCCTATAGTAGAGCATTTGAAAGACTAAAAACTGATTTGTACAGGGTGGTCCGTAATCGTGGAGAATCCTTAAGAGATTATGTTAACAGATTCAGTAAGGAGGTTTTGGATATCTTGAACCTTGATATGCCAACGGTAGTTCAAGCCTTCAAAATAGGCTTGCCAAAAGACTCTACTTTCTATGAGGATCTTGTGATGAATCTTTGCAGGAATTTAAACGAAGTCAGAAACAAGGCTCCGAGATTCATAAGGCTTGAGGGGACACCATAGATGTCTATAATGATGATATGGTAGTCAAGTCAAAGAGAGCTGAGGATCACCTCCGGGATGTTAAAGAAGCTTTCGATATCCTGGACCAATTTAATATGAAGCTGAATCCTGCCAAGTGTCATTTTAGTATGGGGACAGAAAAATTCTTGGGATACATGGTCACCAAAAGGGGGATAAAGGCCAGCCCAAAGCAAATTAAAGCTATCATGAACCTAAAATCCCCAACTAATGTCAAGGATATCCAAAGGTTAACCGAGAGAGTTGCAGCCCTAAACAGATTTATATCGAAATCCTCCAAGAGATGCAAAGAATTCTATGATATCCTGAAAAAGAATAAGAAGTTTGAGTGGGGACAAAAACATGAAGAAGCTCTTTAAGCTCATAAAGAATACCTTGCCTCAACCCCTCTATTAATGAAGCCAGAAGATGGAGAGCAACTGTCATTATACCTGGTAGTATTCCGGACCACTGTAAGTGCTGTTCTTGTTAAGGATCATGATAGGAATCAACATCCTATATATTGTGTGAGTAAAAGTCTACTTGATGCTGAAACCAAGTATTCTTATCTGGAAAAACTTATTTTAGCTTTGATAATGGCTTCTACTAAGCTTAGGCATTATTTTGAAACACATAGGATATGTATTAAAACAAATTATCCAATAAAAAATGTGCTTAAAAAACGTGAAATGTCTGGTAGGATGGCTAATGGTGTGTAAAGCTTAGTGCCTTTCATATAATATATGAGCCTAGGACTGCTATAAAATCCCAAGCCTTAGCTGATTTTATGGCATATTTTAGTCAGGATATCCTACAGGAAGTAGACTTAGAAGTTCAGGACATAGAATCTAATAATGAAGTATGGACCTTGCATACTGATGGAGCACCTAATATAAGAGGAATAGGGCTAGGAATCATTCTAAAATCACCACAGGAGGACATACTACCCCAAGCCATTAGATGTGAATTCCAGGCTACGAATAATGAATCAGAATATGAAGCCCTTATAGCAGGATTGCAATTGGCTAGAAATATGAATATAAAATGCTTGCATGTTTATATTGATTCCTTGTTTTTAACTAATCATTTTAATGGCTTATATGTTGTAAAAGGATATAAATTAGCTAAATATCTCCAAATTCTTAAGAAATTAGCAAAATGTTTTGAAATATTCTCCATAGAACAGGATTCTTTGGCTTATCTTGGATCGACTATCAGGATACCGGAAGGGGTAAAGATACCTATCACCCATATCCTGAAACCAGCTATAAATGATGATGAACTTGTTGCTGAAGATGTCCAGGGAGTGATGACCATTGAGGATGAAGAGCTTCAGGATCCTGATAAGGATACCAAATCATGGACTCGTCCAATCCTGAACTACATAAGGAATGGGGACATCCCAAAGGAAGAAAACCCAAGAGCCTTTAGAGCCAAGGTATCTCGATACACTATTATTGATAATATATTATTTAAAAATCCTCTTGCAGGTTCTTATCTGAGATGTTTGAAGGATCCCAAAACCAATGAAGTGCTTAAGGATATCCACAAAGGTGACTGTAGGAATCATTCTGGAGGCAGGTCATTATTCTCAAAGGTATTGCGAACAGGATACTACTGGCCCACTATATGGAAGGATGCCATGATATATGCTCAAAAATGTGATGCTTGTCAAAGGCTTCTATGTACCCAATTGTATCCCCATGGCCTTTTATGAAATGGGGGATGGATATTATGGGAAAGTTACCGAAAGCACTAGGAGGAAAGGTTTTTATGCTTGCAATGACATATTACTTCTCCAAATGGATTAAAGCAGAGGCATTTGCTCAGGTTATTGAAAGAGAAATGGTGTCCTTCATCAAGAGAAATATCGTGACAAGATTCGGAATCCCGGTCGAGATAACCTGTGATAATGGATCCTAATTTTAGGCAAGAGAACAACAAGTTTCTATGAAAGCTGGGGAATAAAGATTATAACTTCAACTCTAGTCCATCCTCATGCTAATGGACAAGCAGAATCCTCAAACAAGATCATCCTCAATAACTTGAAAAAGAGATTGAAGAAGAAAAAAGGCAAATGGGCAGAAGAATTACCATTTGTACTTTGGGTTGATAGAACTACATCCAAGAATGCAACAGACCAAACCCTATTCTCATTGGTATTTAGGGCTGAGGCCATGATCCCGACCGAAATGACCATCCCGACAGCAAGATCCAACCTTGAATCCACTCAGGATAATGACCAAATATGATTGATGCTTTGGAAGCCCTGGATGAGCTTAGAGATGCTGCTAAAGTCAGAATAGTATCTCATCAGCAAAGAATTGTAGGAGCCTACAATATTAACTTGACTAGAAGATTCCAAGTAGGTGATTTGGTGTTAAGAAAAGCATTCCAGAATACTACTAAGGCGAGTGATGCAAAGTTGGCACCAAAGTGGGAAGGCCCTTACATGATTGATTCTGAGGCTGGAAAAGGAGCATATTGGTTGGCTACCTTGGAAGGAGATATTCTGCTTAGATCTTGGAATGCAATTCATCTAAAAGCATATTTCATGTGAGGTTAACCAAGATTCCTTGGAATCAAGACTAGTATGTTTGCTTTCCTTACCAATATTCTCAATCATATTCCTGGCTATATCCTGATGTATATTCTGTTTTAATTTTTAATTATTATTCTCAAAATCATTACTGACTTAGGGGCTGTTTGGAAACTTCTAAATGAATAAGTGTTGAACCAATTAGAGGTCTAAACCAGTAAGAGGTCTGAACTAATATATGTTCATAAACACTCAAACACACTCAAATAATCAAACACACTCAAATAATCATTGTAACACTTAGATACGATCATTCAAGCTCTTGAGTTGTACTTGTTTTTCGTTATTAATCAACGAACCAGCCACCGACGTTTTGTCAGGCGCCAAGGGTTTTTTTTGTGTCGGAGATCACTTTGATCAAGGGCTTTTTCCCCTTCAAAAATTCGTTGTCTTTGTTCTTACTTAATTTGAGTGTTAATTTCTATAATATCCTGATTGATATTCCGGTGTTGGTAAAATATTTCAGTTAGTATTCTGATATAGCACACTACCTTACTTGACTAATTTATTCATTAGTTACCTTGTTAATTTTTTTACCAAAACAACTCTATAGAGACATCCTTAAAGTGAGTTTCCATGGTTGAGGTCATAATTATGTTATCTATGTCCCGTTGATCAATTGATGGATCAGCAGTAGAGATAACCTCTCCATATTGATGCTTTCTACCCCAGGGTCAATCTCTTTTGATAAATATTGTCGGTTAGATATTTTACTACACATTTATCTCCACTGTATGTAGGATATGGGAAGGGGAAAATAGTAGATCATGCTGAATGATAGTATAGGCATCCTCATCCAGGTAATAGGAAATGTGAGTGAGTGTTTGAGAAGATATGTCTGGCATGGGATGTGAACCGGTTCCTAATGAGACTTCTTCCTTATTAGTTGTCTTAATTATATGGGTATCATTTTTTGGTTGTTCAAAAGAGTATTGGGACTCTAATTGAAAGCTAGTAGGCTTAGTTTAGGTCTGCTTAGAAGAAGGAAGAGAAACCTTCTTTTTTGAGCTTGATTTTGGTGGGGCTGACACCTTTGGCTTAGCTGGGACCTGAGTTTCCAGTCTTGCTTTCTTTGGTGGGTGAGATTTAGGAGCCTGCATACTCTCAGTAGAGAATTTAGGGATTCACTTCTTTATGACCAGTTTGGGCTTTGGACTGGAGGCTGTGGGATCAGTAGTGGAGGGTGTAGCCACTCTATCACCCTGAGGCTCAGTGACCCCTAGCATATGAGCAAATAGACCAGTTATTTTACTTGAAAATGAATTTGGTGTTGCCTTGAACTTTGTAAACATAGCTATATTTGAAGATCCTAAAGCATGCACATATCGAATTCCTTATTTAAAATTTGTTGAATAAATCTTGGGTGCATAAGAAATTTTAACTTATCAGTGGCATTACATTTTCACATAGATTTTGAAATATGAAATTTGAAAAATTGTAACTTTGTTGTTTTACAAGTCCATGGATAATCGCTACTAAATCCAATGGAACTTGATCCCCTTCTCATGATTTGTTTGACAAACAATATAGAAAAATATGAAGGATTATTTTTCTGTTATGATATACCATTGATTTCAAGAAGGTGGAAGTCCAAAGTGGTCCTTCATATGCTATTTATTTGAACATGACACTCACCACTTCTTTGGAGAAAGAGGATTCTCCATTTGCATCATGTAGTGGCTTAGGAGATGGTGGTTGAGTCCTTGTACGATGGTAGTTAGGACTTTGGTTCCATGGTCTCTTTTGATAGAACATATGTTCTAGAATTGCTGAATGTACGAAGTAGAAATCACTGGTTTGACTAAATTGCAAAGGCATAGTTGCTATTATGAAGAAATTTCAGCACATGGTCATATACTAAATCACCAATGGGCTCAAGTTATGCAACAATATTGTGATTAGGTTAAAATTCTAGGTGGGTTTGATGTGAGTAGGATTTTAGAGATTTGAAGGTTTTTGGTAATAAGTGAAGGTAGAAGATGACAATGGTCAAAAGAAGAGTCGATTTACAATTAAATGATAATATATAATAGTAATATTTTAAAATTTTCACCATCGTAATTTTAATTCCGGTGGTTCTGTGGCGATAGAAAAGTCTTTTCAATGAAAAGTACGGCACCACTACTTATCGAAAGATGTAAGTGGGCCCTACCAGATCTTTGCAGATTAAGTGCCGAAATAAACTAATCTGCCAAAAGTTAGGGATCGGTAGATGCAAAGATGTGTTATCAGAATAACAGATTTTTCTTAATAGTTTTTATCAATTTACATTTCCAAATAATGTTAAAATGAGTATAAAATATTCAAAGTTAATCATCCTAATAGTAGATATAAGATATTTAAACCTTGTCTCATCAAATGCATTGGTGAAAAGATATGCATATTACTCATTTGTATGAACTTTGACTAATTTAATAATCTTTTTTTTTTGCATAATCATGAATGATATAATACTTGATATCAATGTATTTTGTCTTTGAATGCTGAATTGGATTGTTGGTAATTGAGATAGCACTATTGTCATCAAGAATAGGAGTATTCATGAAGGTTACTCCATAACCTCTAAGTTGAGTTTGAATCTACCACACCTGAACACAACAACTAGAAGCAATAATGTATTCTGCTTCGGCAGTTGATGTGGACACACAGGTTTGTTTCTTGCATTGTCATCAATAATGTATTCTGCTTCGGCAGTTGATGTGGACACACATGAGACCAATCTTCCCCTTATAAATTGGCATCCTCTAAAATTGGATTTCTTGTTGATGTTGCATCTTCCATAGTTGCTATCCTATACCCATAGAGAATGAAATTAGTAGTTTTAGGGTACCATAATCCCATCATAGGTTCCCTTTTAAGATTCTTCAAAACTTTCTTGGCAGATATCATGTGTGACACTTTTTGGAGCAGCTTTACATCTTGAGCAAATACATGTGGCAACATAATATCTGATATGCTGGTTATGAGGTAAATAAGAGTTCTAATGATTACTCGATACTTCTGCTGACCTACTGCTTCCCTCTTAAGATCAGGAGTTAATGAGCATGCCCTAGACATTAGAGTCATTGCAGATTTAGCATCAGTAGCATGAAATCTTACTAAGATGTCTTAAACATACTTAGATTGATTTATGAAGATGCCATCAGGTGTTTGTTTTACTTGCAACCATTAGAAGAAGGTGAGTTCTCCCATTAAACTCATTTCAAACTTTTACTTCATGAGATTCTTAAAGTCCTTACACAATCTATCATTTGTAAAACCAAATATAATTTCATCCACATATATGTGCACCAATATCATATCCATTTCAACTTTGTTTATTAAAAGAGTGTTGTCTATAGAACCTCTAATGTTTCCATTTTTTAGGAGAAAGGTAGATAGTGTCTCAAACCATTTCCTAGGAGCTTGATGAATTCTATAAAGAGCTTTATCAAGTTCGCATACATAATCTAGATACATTGGATCTTAAAAACTAGGTGGTTAACAGATATACACTTCTTCATCTATATAACCATAATGAAATGCACTCTAGAAAGAAAACCAAAGTGAATCTTGTAAAATCATCTATTATAATCAAGCAATATGATTTTCTTCTCAAACTCTTTACACCTACTAGGCCAAACAAATCCATATGTAATAGATGTAAAGGCCTTGTGACTGAATTCATTTCTTTGGACTTATCAGAAGATTTGAGTTGCTTTCCATTTTGACAAGCAACACAATGATCAACACATGCAAATTCGTTGTTTGGTTGTCCTATGACTAACCCATTTCAAACTAATTTATTCATGTTTTTGAGATTCACATGCGTCAATCTTCTGTGCAAAAGGGAGGATTCATTCATTGAAGCTTTTGAAATGAAGCATGACATATTTCCTGAAGGTGATGCATTATGCATGTTGAGCATGTACATATTGTCCCTCCTGGGTGATATAAAAAGTATTTTATTTTATGAAATTACAACACCAGGAGATAGAACATACATTCATGCTCTATGAAAAGAGTATTGTGTTTTTGATCATACAACTAAGACACACTCAGCAAATTATAGTTCAACTCCATATAATTCACCTTATTAAAGCTCAGTTACCATTACTGACTATCCCTCTACCAGTATTGTATCCTCCTCTTGTATCACTTCCAAAGGCAACAGATCCACCATCGTATGATTCAAGATTTAGCAGGCATGATCTATCACCAGTCATGTGCTGAGAGCATCTGCTATCCATAATATACAAGTTATATTTGGTCTGTAGATGTTCCTACACATAAGCAATTTTATTAGTAATGAATGGGGACCTAAGCCTATTTAGTCTTAGGTCTTCCAAATTTCAGCATTTTAACATCATTCTTAGGTGCTGAATGTTTGATTTTAGGTGTTGGGTCATCTTGATCTTTATCAAGATCAGTAGATATCTTTCGTCTCAAGAATTTCTTTTTAGCTTTGGAAATTCTAGACACTTTGGCATCATCCTTCTTCTGATTACCTTCTAAAGATTTTGGAGAGGAAGAGGCTTTCATGTAGGTCTTCTTCTTGGGAGCTGTAGGTGGTGATTTGTTCGATAAATTCTTTGGAAGTGCTGAGTATTATTTTCGATCAACACTCGGCTTGTTTTGTTTCTGAGCTGATTTAAAATCCCCACCTTTCCTTCTAGGTGATTGATTAGTAGAAACGGAGCTATATAAAGTTCTTACTAATTTGATGTGTCAGATGGATTGCGCTAGGGGATTTTATTGACAATCTTTAATGAAATGTTTGTTTTTCCCACACATTAAGCACATGATGTTGATCAACTGCTTGGCTGACTTATGTAGGATCGATGTTTGTCTCATAACATATGATGATCACACAAACTCACTTAATGTCACTCGGGTTGATGAAGCAGAATCCTAACCAAGTTCACAAGTAATATAATAACTTCAAACAGAAAACATAAGAGCCCAAGAGTGGTTTTCAAGATACTTGTATATATTACTTCTCAACTAGGTATTACAAGACTCTTACAAGCATGGTTACTAAGTTACATAGAGATACTATATATACTACTATCTATAGCCGGTTATACTTGGAAAACCAGCTGGAACTTACAACTAGACAAATATTACATTGTTTAGAAGTAAGGTATCTAAGATAATAATATCTTAGATTAGGTAGTCATGACATGTCCATGACTTACCTTTTGTTACCAACTAAAAGTGGCAACTGTACTAAGCTGAGAATGGTTGAACAATGGATTAAAATAAGGTCAATTACATGAGCATCGGAAAGCACCATGCAGTCTATCAGAGTGGTAGCGGGCTTTCAGATAGACCATACTTATGTCCACTGGTTCATAGTTAGTTCTTTTAAAGCTAAATGGCTTCGGAAAAATAAATTCTT
Organism: Flaveria sonorensis; assembly: GCA_025506505.1. Classification (NCBI taxonomy): domain Eukaryota; kingdom Viridiplantae; phylum Streptophyta; class Magnoliopsida; order Asterales; family Asteraceae; genus Flaveria; species Flaveria sonorensis. The sequence goes on from CM046434.1 coordinate 19,989,494, forward strand.
CTGAGGCCATTTATACTTTGGAAGAATCAACTTCTTTCGAATGTTTGCAAGTCTTCAGGACTTTATTCTTCTGAAGACTTTGTCTTTGAATCTTCAAAGTTGCATACTTTGGAAGAATAAGAACTCAATCTCGGAAGACTTAGTTCTTCGAGCTTCGGAAGATCTTTGACTTAGCTTCGGAAGAGTAGTTTGTTCCTTCGGAAGACCATTTGTTTGGCACATCAAAATATATCTAAGTGTGGCTTTGGTTGCACCAACCTCATTAGATCCAACAGTACTCCCCCTAGGCTGATGCTACGAAAACTTCACTTGTTTCTTTTCCACAAAGTCTTCAGCACCAGGGAAAGAAGGTATTTTTCTGTCTTTGAGTTCCTTCTTGATGAAGTGGAGAGGATGTTATACAAGTCATCTGTAGATAGTAGATTCAGTTGGTGACTTTGGATGACATGTCTCCTCTGTTGTGCCCCTCAAAAAAGAGTTAGTTGATGAGAACCATAGTCATATTCCCATCTGACTATAGGTTCTAAAGTTGGTCCTTCAACCATTTGTATGAATGTTCTTCCCTTGAAGGTTTCTCTTTCCATTTCAGCTTGTGCTTTTAGTTTCATTTTGTTGACATGAATGCTACCCAAATGATTTCTTATATAAGTAGCAATCTGAGAGCTGGAAGGGTTGGAGAATGGTCTCTCTACTAACTTAGGAATATAAAATCTGTTTGAGTGTAGTAGAGCGGATGCATCAAGTCTGGTTATTTGACCATTCTCCCTCTGTATTATGAAGCTTTGAGTAGTTTCATACAACCTCCACTAGAAAATTAAGCTTCTGGGAGTGAGGGGGCTGGTTGGAAGCATATTCCTTTTTCTGGTGTCTAGCAGAGTCACCAACCTTCTCCTTAACTTCTTCCCCTTTTCTTCTCATTGTTGACGGCTAGAAGTTGGAGATCTTGGTCCAACGTTCCCATAGGTAGATCAAGAAATGCATCGCTTGTGAGGGAACGAGAAGATCCATCAATGTATTTTGTTTAATTGACTCTTACTCATAAGAGATGTTGCTCAAGGTTGTGTAATTGATGAGCTTCCTTTTGATCTCCTTAAATTCTTCTAGGGATAGGGGCTTGGAAGGTTCAGAAGATGGTTTGGGTTGAGATTAGGTTCTAGGTTGTGTTTTGGGTTTAAGGACAGGTGGAGGTGGATGTTGTTTAGAGATAGGAGATGAAGGTGTGGTAATGGCTGATGGTGTGGGTTTGGGAGTCAAGGGTTTAGAGGTTGTTTTTGTTTTGATGGGGAAGGGTGAAGGTGTGGGAAGTGGCTTTGTCGGCTGTGCTTTGGGTTTGGGTTCTATCTTCTAAGTGCTTTGTTTCCAAGGCACCACCTCCCTTCTTCCTAAGCGAATGTCAGTCTTTATGTCGCTGACATGTCGTTATAGGGTCTTCTTAGACATGGGCCCCACTTGCCTGCTAGTAAAGCCATGGGCTTAAGGTAGGCTTTCATCCATTCCTTATCTCCTTCCTTCTTGGCAGAAGCAAGTATAGCTTCTTCTTCTTTCTTCTTCTTCCCCTTAGCCTTTCCCTTACATCCTTCTTTCTTTCTTTGTTGACCTCCTTAGTTTCTTTGTAGAAAAGATACATGATCATATCATGATCATGTGGGGACAACTCCTCCTTTGTATAGCCTCTCTTGCAGAGAAAGGCTATCTTTTCTCTCCTGTCTTCAGTTTTTGCTTCCTCCTCCCTTTTTCTTTTCTCCTCCTTTTTGGTTAACCTTACTGCTTCTTCTCTTTCTTTCTGCAACAAGGTTTCTTTCTCAAGCTTCACAAGTTCATCAAATGCGAGAAGAAGCATTTGTTCATCTTCTACTCCCAGGCTAATGAGCCTGTCAATGATCTCCACCCTCTTCTAATTATTGATACTTTCATGAGATGTTGCTGCTGCTTTGGTGCTTGCTGCAAGCAACTTCTTAGTGCTAATTTTTCCTTTCTTTCTTATCTTCTCCAACCATTCTTCCTCTAGAAGCTCTTCAGCAGTAAGCTTTCTCTTCCTTTTAGGATCATTGGAAGATTCAGCCTATGGAGATTCTGGTTTTGAGGATTCAGGTTGGGGTGGTAGAAATTAAGGTTGTGGTGCTGGCTTGAGAGGGGTTGAAAGAAAGTCCTCACTGTTGACTTCAGAAGCTAGATCAAGAATGGCTTTTGTAAGCAGCAGTTCATCAGACACAGCGGATAACTCTATAATTCCTTCTGCAGCTTGGACTTCAGCTTCAGAAGTAATTTCCAGAGCTTTAGAAGATTATAAAAGTGCTTCTAAAGCTTGAGTTTCCACTTTGGAAGTTGTTCTCACAGCCTCGAAAGTAGCAAGAACTCAACTATCTGTCCCTCTTGAGTCAGTTGCTGGGCCATCAGTCTGTGTATTCCCTTCGAAGTCAATCTTGGGTTCAACAGAGACCTTAGGTTGACCAACGTTCTCCTTAGAGGTAGATGATGCAGTCAACCTTTGTAGCTCTTCAGCCCCAAAGTAAGCAATGGCAAGATCAGGCGAGGGTTGTTCAAGTGAGGAGCTTATCAGAAACTGGGTTAAAATTTGTTAAGGTCGATAAGCATCCTTGGGTCCACTTTAACTGAAATGGTGGGTGGTTGAGGAAAGATGGCTACAAGTTGTTGCTGTTTGGGGTAGAAAGAAGAAATGGTAGTATAGGGTTCCACTTGAGTTGATATCTCCTCATGAGTGTGAGCAGATATCTCCTCATCATATCTTTGTTTCTGTAAATTCTCCTACTTTTTGGTAGAATCATCTTGAGAAGTAGATGAGCTAGAGGAAGAACTCAAAGAAACCTGAGTATGCATAAGCCTAACAGACTTCTCAATCTGTTTCTCAGCTAGTAGAGCCTTGAGATTTTCAATCTCAAGTTACTGAGTGAAAGACCTATTTTCTAAAGTCTTAACCTTTGATTTAAGATTGGTGACTTTGGAAATTAGGTATCTGATGGTGAGTTGCAGACTACCCTCATCTTTTTTTAAAGAATCATCAGGAGATGGGATAACATACCTAGTATGTTCATCCTCATCACCAGTTGTAGTTTCTTGGCGCCCTGGATACCCTTGCAGACTGATGTCTCTTTGAGAGGTATCAACGGGCAAGGTTGCCGTAGATTCAGTTTGATTGATGTTACCACTGTCTTGAGAGGCTATTGAAACACTCTTAGTAGTGGCAACTGAATCTATATGAGTCACCTCCACTCCGGTTGGACTCACCTCAGTTTCGTCTTGCTGATGTGGGCTAGATATCAGAGGTTCCCTGGGACTCAGTTGATCTTGAGAGGGGTGAGGTAGATCAACATCATAGCCCTGATGTTGGTCAAGAAAGGATATAGAGGTTATAGCTATTGACCCTGGATCTTAACCATAAGCAGTTGAGCCAATGATGTGGCTATCCCTTTTTGGCTGCTCAGGAGAGTGTTGAGACTCACCCTGAGGGCTTATGGCTTGGGTAGCAGGGTCATCAGGTTGAGACTGAGGAGACTCAACACTGATATTAAGGTCAATTATGGAGGATGGTTGGACCTATGACTGAGTGGGAGCCCTAGATTCCACTCTAGTCTTTTTGGTTTGAACAGAGGGGATGTGACCAATCAGTGTAGATTGATCAAGGGTTCGTTTGGGGCATCTTTGGTATGTGATTTTAATTGGGTGTGAAGATGTGGATGGCAGTGTAGTGGTGGTGTTTGGTGGGGGATCATCACCTGCTAGGCTTGCAGGGATGTCACCATGAGCAATTGGCTCAAGAATACCTGGAAGGAGATCAGTGCTTCCAGTAAAGTTAGTGGACACCATCTTCAATGTCTTGAAGATGCCAGGCTTCATGTGAGGGACCAGTAAAACATGAGCAAATTGTAGTTCATCCTGGTCCAACTCACAATTGATGATGTGCTGAATAAACCGAGGATACATATAGAATGAATCCCTGGTGAGATTGCTACTCAAATTATTTAGCATAAACCTTGAGTAGTTGAATCAGAGGCCATTTACCCACCCATGGACTAGGCAGCCTAGATTATAGGTAATTTGATCCCATCCCCCTAATTTGTTGGATAGGCTATGCAGGACAATGTGAAGCAGGAACTTCCAGTTGTATGAGAAGTTGAACTTGTAGACTGTAGATATGCTCACATCTCCTCCATATGTTATTTCAGTATAGGTTTCCTCCAAATCAGACTTGAGAAATTTTGTGTAGGCGCCTTCATCATGGAGTTCCAAATGCTCCCTGATGGTTGTTTCACTGATGATTATCTCCTGTCCACAGATCCTTAATCTGATGACCCTTTCATCATTGATCATTTTGCTGCGACCATTGGCCCAGAATTTGGCCATATGGTTTGAGTAGATGGTGGGGTTAACAGTAAGGGCAGTAAAGTATGTTGATTGAGAAAGAAACTGGACGATAGGGGCAAAATCGACATCCCTTAAAAAGTCAAGGATGGCGACTTGGTTGTCTTGGGGTTCAAGGCCATTGTTTGGGTGGAAACTGTTTGATTGAAGTGGGAAAATAGCAAAAGCAGGATGAAGAAGATGAATAGTGAAACTTGGGTTTTTAACGAACGGTAAACAAAAGTAAGAAAGAGAAACAACTGGTAATTTTATTTGGTGAAAAATCCACTAGATAAGGTGAAATGATAGATGAAAAGATGGTTTGAGGTTCAAGCGGATGTAGGCGGATATGATGAAAAAGATTTAAAATTCTAGCTAATTACTGTTCTTTGACAATAACTCTACAGTAAAATAATATGGGGCCGAAAGATTTCCGTTGCACGGTAACATTTCTTCCAAGAGTTAAAACTCTTCCAAAGACAAACAAGTTTGTTTCCGAAAATTATATTCCGAAGGTATTTTGTTTCCAAAGGCAAACGTTGGTTTACAACCACATTTGCTTCTGAGAACAATCAATGCTTCTGAGAATTTAAGTTAATAAGCTTCGAAAAACAATTTGAGAGATAGTTAAAATTTCTTCCGAGGCTAAAAACTCTTCGAAAGAGTTATGTAGAACTCTTCCAAGGATAAAATTCTCTTCGGAAGATTTCTTACCTAGAAAATTTTTACAATTTTGAAAAACTTTCTGTTGGATCTAATAAGGATAGTCTATATTATCAATACAGTCAAAGTCAATAAACGTCAACATCACTGTCAAAGTCATCAGAAAAAGCATACAGACGCGTTCGAGACGAAGAACCGAGACTAGACGTTGAAGATATAAATGACTAGGAGTTTATTGTTAATAAATATATTTTGTGTCAACAAAATATATTTATTTATGTTTAAGTCATTTTTATATTTTATATGTAATTTCTCTAATTGTCTAAGTCTAGGGGCTTAATATGTCATTAGTGAATATTATCACTATATATAGATTAGTGACAATTAGGTTTAGAGAGCTTGAATAAGCCATTGGTTGAGGGGCTTTCACTTTGTAATATCTTTAGCAATCAAATTCAGATGAAACAAGGATTTATTTGATGTTCTTGAGTGTTCTTCATATATTCATCCATTTTATATTTGTTTGATCTAGATTTCATACAAATATCATTGATATCTGTGTTTTAGTGGGATTTGTTTGTGTTTATCAATCAAGTGTACTATTATATCCATTAGTAGGACCAACAAATATGGTATTCAGAGCCATTGTGCTCTTCATTATTTAAGTTTTCTTTGGTTTCTAGTTCAAACTCACTGTTCCATTCATTTTCAATCTGATCTGCGTGTTTTGGACATGAAAATTGATTGTGATTTCTCGATTTTTGTGTGGGAAGCTTTAGAAATCATCAGATCTCAAATTTATTGAGATTTGGATGAATTTCAGTTGATTTCATGCTGAAAAAGCTGTTCAGATACGTCGGGCGAAACTACATCTTCATTCAGCGAAACTACATAGTTCTTGGTTTTTGAATCTGGTTTCTTCGTCCCTGCGAAAGTACATGCGTTGAATGAAAGTTCACCGTGTTTGTGTGCCAAACCCAGCAAAATTGCTGCCAAATTGATTTCTGAACGAAAGTTCAACTAGTTTCGGGTGAAACTACCCTGCGAAACTAGCATCAACGTGCCACTGCTGGGCGAAACTGCTGTCGAAATTACTGGCGAAAGTACTAGCGAAACTACCAGCGAAATTGCCAGCAAAATTAGTGAAATTTCAGCGAAATTAATTTCTAATCATGTCAAAAATGGCTCTTTCAGAAGTCCCTAATTCCTTCAAATATGATAATCTAATATCGGCACAAAGTCGGTTTGATTCTTTTGCAGCCATGAAAGATGAAAAGATATCTGATTTTGTTGATCGATTTCTGATGGTGGGAAGCAACTTTAAGAAGTATGATGACCAGCTGGGGAACCATGAACAAGTCACAAAACTTTTGGAATCTCTTCCTCAACAGTGGAGTCCATAAGTTAGATTGTTAAAGCAGGAAAGGAATTTTGCTGCCTACAAACTCATTGAAGTTATCAACAAGCTAAAGTCATTTGATTTGGATATGAAAGAGGAGAGTATAATCAATTCATGTATAGTGGTGTATCTTCAAGTGTTGAGATCAAAGAAACTAGAGAAGAAGTCAACCATGCATTAATGGCTGAGGTGGTAAACAGTGATTAGGATTCTGTTGAGGATTTTGATCCTTTCAAAGAATTCAGGCGTGACACTCAAGGTGAGAGTGTTGGTGATGTTGGTGATTATGCAAGTCAGTGTAAAGTTCACGATGAAGGAAAGCAAGAGGAAGTTGAAGCTGAAGAAGCTAAGAAGAGAGCTGCTGAGGAGGAAGAATACAAAAAGAACACTCCTATCTGTCAATGTGAAAAAGTCCTAGCTGCTGAAAAGATAGTTATAGGACTTCCTTATGAGGTTGTTCAAGACATGTGTTCTCCTCCTTGAAAAAATCATTTATTTGGAGTTTATAAAGCTAACAGATTATTGTTAGAAAATGAAAAAGAATTAAAACAAAGAAACAAAGAACTTAAAATCAATGAGTCCAAATATTTTATCAAACTAAGAGAAGCTTTAAAATAAAATGATCTTTTAAAAAGAAATCTTTTAGAAAAGAATTTCGAGATTAATGTTTTGAGCGAACGAGTCACATTAGCAGAATTTGAGACTAGCAAGCTTAAAACTAAACTTGATAAATGGACGATATCAGGGATGAAGCAGGAAGAACTATTATGTAAGCAAAGGGGAGCTAGAATCAAAACGGGTTTGGGATGTGGTGGAACTTCATATGTTTATCCTCCTCCTAGCACTCATTGTTACTCTCCTATGCCTCAACCTCATCCATCTAATGATTTAATTGAAGTTGCAGATACTAATAGTCTACATGCAGGTTTAAGCAGCGTTAATCATAAAGAGGTTCAAGATGAATATGATTCTCTTGCTGGTTTGGGACACATCAAATAATGATCTGATAAGCAAAATGATAATTCCACCCTTGATGCTTCAAATCTAGTATCAGGTGTTTCCTATAACTTCTTTAACAAATTCAAAACAGGCAACATCCCTTCTTTTGTTCATGTTAGGTATGTCAAAGAAGGAACAGCTGTGGAATCGTCAGGAAATCGGAACTCAAAAAGTGGTATCAATCAAGATCCGTTGGAAGCATACTTGTGTATACAAGTCTGGACAAGCTCAGATGATGAATCAAAAATCATTAAGTCACCTGAAGTTGTCAAGTCTTAAATGCTTCCAAAAGTTTTATCAAGACCTATACGGATCTCATCTGCAAATGCTAAACAAATCAGCATTCCCTCTAAAACCAAAAGAACCAAAGAACTAAAGAACCAAAAGCCTTTCAAGGCTTGCTTTAGATGTGGAAAAGAAGGTCATGTGCTAAAGAAGTGCCCTCAAGTTCAAAGACAGGCTTGGGGCACGGGTTGCTTCTCTGGTTCAAAAAGTAAAAAGCACATATCTTTGAATGGTTGGATGAAGAACAATCTATCCAAACCTTCTCATGTGAAGCCGGTTTCACATGATTCAAAGATGAAAAGGACCAATGTTTCAAAATTGAAATCTCAACCTACGTGTCTTAAAAAAAATGATTTCCAAATTCAATTCTTTCAAATCTAAAGTAATTGAGCAGAAACAAATTTGGAAAGAAAAACAAAAGGTTAAAGAAATAAATGATTTTTCGAAAGGGTGTGTGCTAAAACAGGTTATGTACACTGATGAAAAAGAAACTCCCAGGACCACGATGGCCTGGGTCCCCCTCTCTAACTAATCTGTTAATGAGTGCAGGAACAGTTCAAGAGGACTGTTAGTAATCCGTTTTACTGACAGAGAATGTTCCTCATTCAAATTCGAAGCGTAACAAACAGGTTATGGTTTTGGTATCTCATCCATATTTTGGATACTAATCTGCACTATTACATTTCACATTTGACAATCACTGCACGTTTCTTGGTACTTCATTTCTTATCTTTTTGCTAGTATAATTTGGAAGACTTTCTTTGCTAGTATAATTGAAATGGGAACTAAGAACTTGATTTGGGATGACTGAGAAATGATAGTATGTTTTCTTTGTATGCTTGGTTTGCATGACTTGTACCTTTGTGAGAAATGATAGTAACTGATGGAGATGTCTGTATCACTTAAAATTCAAATATCTAAAAAGATAGTTTTATTATATGAAATGTATGGTAGGCTCAGCCCAAAAATGAAGTAAACAGTGATTCTGTAGCCTAACTAAAGCTTTAGAACTCAGTGATAAGGATCATTTCCATGACATCTCGGCCTGCACAAAGTTACAAGTCTCATCAAAAACAGGTTGAGAGTATCTGACTTCTACCTTGATCCCTTCCATTCCCAAAATCTCCCTATCCCCTAGTCTTGAATGTAGCTTATCGTTAGCTCTCCAGATGTATATTTCGTGCTTATCTCCTGTGCTATACGGAAGCATTGACCTGGAGCGATGATCTTCTCTGTTATACGTGAGTATAGACTTGAAGCTCTCATCAGCATGCTTAGATGATTATCTCCTCTGTTATACGTAAGTATAGACCTGGAGCTCTCAACATCGGTTTCCTAAAATAAAGGCACAATGATTCTTAAATAAAGATCATTGTTGAACCTCAAAAGGAAGTCAAGCAAAGTCAATCATATTACTTAATAAGCCCTGATGATGGGATAAGATCTTTGTCAGATGTCTGTGGGAACCAAGTTACCTGAGCTTCTCTAATAGAACCTAAAACATGATAAAATCAGTTGCAGGTCACTCGTTGAAAAGAATAAGGTTTGGGTTTAAATTGGACAAATATACTAACAATCATTCTTGAACTGTTTTTGGCTATCAAATTTTAAAATCATGATCAGAATCTGTATCAGTGTGATCTCACGAACTTGTCGATGTTTTAATACATCTTTGTGCTTAAGTATATCTTGAGGATGTGATCTCATGATCAAATTAGTTCTTGGTGTAATATATATATATATATATATATATATATATATATATATATATACATACATATATATATATATATACATATATATATATATATATATATATATATATATATATATATATATATATATATATATATATTTCAAGTCTTCCATATTATGCTATTGAAATGATCTCATATTTTCATGCATTGCACGGGATTTTCACACTCAAACGAACATGGTTTTGTGTGTTTATATTCATAGATAAACACTAGTTTATTTGTAGTGTTGAAATGATCTAACGAGAAATGTGTAGAATGTGTTTGTTGATTGTGTTGTAGATTTTTGCTTCATATGATGGCCAATCATCAGCTGAGCAAAGTACCTGACCAGAGAAGCTGTTCTTCAAGTTTGCAGAAGATAACTAGCTAGGATTCCTCCTCCTATATCTTTTGAAGCACTCAAAAATAGAGAGTTGGAAAAGCTGTTCCTGATCATTCACAAAGAATGCATAAGAAGAGGGGGGAGCATACAAAAAGGGGGAGTTTGTAAGAAGAATGATCTTCAATACCAGATCATCAATCTAGGGGGAGATTGAAGATCATTATATGGTTGACTTATTGGTGCTGATCATGATACAAGACGTTGATAATGATAGACTAAGGGGGAGTATTGTTGGGTCTGATAAGGATAGTCTATATTATTAACACAGTCAAAGTTAACAAAGGTCAACATCACTGTCAAAGTCATCAGAAAAAGCAAACAGACGCGTTCGAGACGAAGAACCGAGATGAGATGTTGAAGATATAAATGACTACAAGTTTATTGTTAATAAATGTATTTTGTGTCAACAAAATATATTTATTTATATTTAAGTCATTTTTATGTTTTATATGTAATTTCTCTAATTGTCTAAGTCTAGGGGCTTAATATGTCATTAGTGAATATTATCACTTTATATAGATTAGTAACAATTAGGTTTAGAGAGATTGAATGAGCCATTGATTGAGGGGATTTCACTTTGTAATATATTTAGCAATCAAATTCAGATCAAACAAGGATTTATTTGATGTTCTTAAGTGTTCTTCATATATTCATCCATTTTATATTTGTTTGATCTAGATTTCACACAAATATCATTGATATCTATGTTTTCAGTGGGATTTGTTTATGTTTATCAATCAAGTTCACTGTTATATCAATCAGTAGGACCAACACTATCTGGCAACAGGGTTTAGATTGTATTTAGACAGCATAGACAAGACACATTTTACAAGGTTTTCAAAAAAGAAAGACTAGTTAATGTTAATCATCCCAATAGCTCTGAATAAATATTTAAATCTTTGTTAATCAAAGGCTTTTGTGAACAAGTCATCTCATTTGAATTGACTTTGACTAACTTGATTATATTTTTCTCATGAATATCTCGAATGAAATGATACCTGATGTCAATGTGTTTTGTCTTGGAGTGCTTGACTGGATTTCTATGATAGAAATGGCACTCTTGTTGTTTATGTGGATAGGAGTCTCCATGAAGTTGAAACGATAATCCAGCATCTGATTCTGAATCCAAAGCAGTTGAGCACAGCATCTTGCAGCAGCAATGTACTCAGCTTCAGCAGTTGATGTGGATACACATGATTGCTTCTTAGACTGCCAAGAGATAATCCTTCCACCAAGAAATTGACATCATCCTGATGTTGATTTCTTATTGATATTGCATCCATCGTAATCACTGTCAGTGTAACCATAGAGGTTAAATCCCTATTCTTAGGATACTAAAGACCCAATCTAAGAGCTCCTATGAGGTATCTAAGAATTCTTTTGGCAGTAATTATGTGAGACACATTTGGAGAAGCCTGATATCTTGCACAGATGCATATTGCAAACATGATATCAGGTCTACTTGCAGTGAGATACATCAAAGATCTAATAATTGCCCTGTATTGTTGCTAATCAGTATTCTCTCCCTTGGAATCAGGACTAAGATTATGATTTCTAGGTATAGGTGTCTTGGCTGGCTTACAATCTGTCATCTCAAATCTTTCTAAGATATCTTTGACATACTTAGATTAATTCATGAAGAACCCTTCTTCCATCCACTTCACCTGAATTCCTAGGAAGAAATCCATCTCACCCATGGAACTCATTTCAAACTTATTCCACATGATGCTTTCAAAGTCTTTGCATATTTGGTAATTTGAGGAACCAAAGATGATGTCATCAATATAGACTTGTACAAGCAAAAATCCTTCCCAGACTTTCTTATGAACAAGGTTTTGTCATTTGTGTCTCTAGTATAGCCATTCTTGAGAAGGAACTAAGACAGTGTCTCATACCACAACCTAGGTGCCTACACAACCCATAGAGAGCTTTATTAAGTTTACACACATAGTTAGGATGTTGTGGTCTTCAAATCTGGGTGGCTGGCACACATAGACTTTTCCATCGATATCTTCATACAAAAATGCATATTTCACATCAAGTTGATAGACTGTGAAGTTCTTGGATGCAGTAAAAGCAAGAAAAATTCACACAGCCTCAAGTCTTGCAACAGGTGTAAAGACATCTGTGTAATCTATGCCTTCCTCCTGTGTGTATCCTTGAACAACAAGTCTAGCTTTGTTTTTGATGATCAAACCACTATCATCTCTTTTGTTTCTATACACCCACTAAGTGCCAATAGGAACCTGACCAGGTGGTAATAGAAATAAGTTTCATACTTTTTGCCTCTTGAATTAAAGCAACTCCTCTTGCATTGCTTCTATCTAATTATTTTCTTTGAGGGCTTCTTCCACCTTCTTTGGATCCATTTGAGAGGGAAAACATGTGTACAGGCAGACATTCCCATTGTGGGTTTGACTTCTTGTTTTCACACCTTCTGAGAATCTCCAATGATGTTCTCAACTAGATGGTGTTGTGTATCCTGAACCTAGAAATCACATCTAGTTGCATAGATAGATATAAGTTTGAAATGTTTTGCTCAGGATTTTGAACATCATCAATAGTTGAAGTCTCACATTCATTCAATAAGGACTGATTTAATGAATGTGTGACAGCATCAATGGTATTTTGCTGAGAAGCAGGATCCATAGTTTCCTATTCCTCCTGATTACTGTCTTCATCAGCTTGGTGTTGAATACTTAAGTTATCAACTGTTGAGTTATGTGGCTCAGTTGGCTGACAACTTGATGAAGCTCCATTGTTTCTTGAGATATTCAAGCTTTCAAGATTTTTAGTTGAACGAGCTTGATCTTCATTTCTTCTTGAAGAAATTGGAATAGGTATTGGTAACTCAAACATTTGATCTTCATAGTTGTCACCTTGAATTCTTGTTCCAGATGAAACATTCTCACAAGATAGTTTAGAATAGTTTGCAAACAGTTCTAAATTGAAGATATATTCAGGACCATTGCCCTTAACATAAGGTGTGTGCTCATTGACAATAATGTTGGATGATTCCTCAAATTATTGACTTTTGATATTATACACTCTATACGCAATAGAGGTTGAGGAATATCCAACAAAGATAGCATCATCAGGCTTTTCAACAAATTTTTCTAAATTGTCTTTTGTGTTGAGGATGATGCATCTACTCCCAACGGACCTAAGAAACCTATGAACGGTGGCCTCTTGTTCCATAGCTCATAAGGGGTTATTCCATGTGGTTTAGCTATAAGAACCCTGTTCAGCACATAACATGTAGTGCTGACTGCTTCTGCTAAAAGGTTAAGGGCAGTTTAGAGTCAGCTAACATAGTGCTAGCAGTCTCAATTAGTAACCTATTTCTCCTCTCAGCAGCACCATTCTATTGAGGAGTTCTAGGAACACTATATTGTCTGACAATCCATTTTGAGTTACAGAATGAGTCAAGAACTTGATTCTTAAACTCAGTCCCTTGATCATTTCTAATTATTTTTACCTTGTGATCTATTTGATTTTCATTTTTAAGAATAAAAGATTTTAAAGTTTCAGTAGTTTCATCTTTAGTTCTTAAAAGGAAAGCTCATGTAAATCTTGTGAAATCATCAACAATCACAAGGCAATATTATTTCCTTCCCATGCTCAGTATGCTTGTAGGACCAAATAGATCCATGTGCAACAATTGTAATGGGGTGGTGATAGAGTTGACCTCTCTAGATTTATGTGAATCTTTATGTCGATTCCCTTTTAGGCAGGCAACACAGTTGTCCTTACAGAAAAATTTCTTTTTAGGCACACCATGTATAAAATTATTTTTAACCAATTTATTCATGGTTTTAAAATTAACATGGCACATTCTTTTATACCAAAGAGTTGACTCATCACCATTTGCTTTGGAAAGAAAGCATGATACTTCACCCTATGGGGAAGCCTAGTTTATATCTAGCTTGTACATATCCCTCTCCTGGGAGATCTAAGAAGCACAAATTCTTGAGGAATCGTCATCCCGGGTTTGAGGATGATGCACTCATATTCTGTGAAAAGCATTTGGTGCTTTTGCTCACAAAATTGAGAAACACTAAGGAGATTGTGTTCAAGCTATTTGATAATGTTTACTTTGTCAAAGTTTAACTTACCATTGGACACACTACCTCTACCAGATATGTATCCTCCGGCTTCACCTCCAAACTAAGCAGGACCTCCATTAAAATGTTCAAACTATTGTAGGAGAGATCTGTTCCCTGTTATGTGTCTGGAGCATCCACTGTCTACAATCCAGATATTTTTATTTTTGTCATGTAGATGTTTCTGCACATTAAGTGAAATGATTATTTACTATTAGAAACCCAAGCCTTTTTGGTCTTGGGCATTCCCAATTCAGATGATATAATTGAACCAAAATGTATGCATGGGGTTCAATTATGATTTGTGAAGAAGAAGATTGGGCTGCAACATCTTTTCTGATCTTCCAATCCATCCTATGGTTGATCAAGCTCGATGAGCCTGAAGAGGATTGTGCAGCATAACTTCCTTTCGAGGCTTATTTCTTCTCGGAAGAAGTTGTCACCACCTTTTCTTCTGAAGCAGTTTTCTTTTCGGAAGGTTTCAAAGGATTCCTTTTGTTCCTTTCTTTTCCTTCCGAAGCTAGTTTGCTTTTGGAAGTGCTTGCTTCCAAAGGCACTCTATCTTCAAGGGAAAACTTAGGAAGCTTTTGTTTATTCTTTTGTTTGCCTTCTGAAGTCAGTTTCACTTCGGAAGAGTAAGCTTCTTCCAAAAGCAACTTGGCTTTGGAAACAAACTTTCCTTTTCTTAACACTTGGGCCACATGGTAAGGTCCAAATGTGAAACCCTCCTTGACTCCTTCTTTCTTAACATTAAATACATAATGTGTGCTTCTTGGATTGTAGTAACAATCTTTAGGCATGTGGTTATGCAAGCCACAGATTATGCATTCAATGTTAATTTTGATAGGGCAGGTTGATGGTTGCTTCTGGAGCTTTTGTTCTTTATTATCAACCTTCCCTTTCATTTCTTGATCCTTCTTCAGAATAGAAATGCTAGTAATACATTCCTTTCTTGAATCATGATTTCCAACCACTTGAAATCCAGCTTATATGAATACACCCTTTTGCTTTGGGGCTATCTTTAACTTTGACTCAGCCACCTTTTTGGCAGGTTTTCTTGCTGTGGGGATGAGGTTTTCTACCTTATCCTTCCATGTGGTGGTTTCCATTATTGCATCATTCTTCTGCTCTTTGGGTAATAGGTCATCAATTGTAACCTCTTGCTCCTCTACACCATATCTGAGCTGTCTAATAGACACAAAGGAGTGTGGTAGAGCAATTTCATTGGTTCCCAACCCACTTTTATTTTGATAACATACCTTGGAGTGGGAGGATGGTGCAATGATGGTATGGAAGTTATGCTCTTTAATGGCATACTTCTTAGCTTTAGCCTCAGCTATCATTAGCTAGGCTTGAGCCTCAGTCAACTTGGAGATTACATCTTTTATTTAAGCCCTGTAATTTGAATGTTCATATTTTAAAGAGGACACAATTTTCTCTAACTCTTTTATTTTGAGTTTGTAGTCAGATTCTGCTCTATTAAAATTAGATTTTAGTATTTTTAAAAACTCAATATTAGATTTAATTTCCATATTGTAGTCCTGATAGAATTTGACCTTAGCAATACTGGCTAGAGTACAGAGATGTTCATATACCTTAGTGTCTTCAGTTCCAGCCATGAGAGCTTGAGCAGGAGTGACAACTTGCACCATGAAGCTCCAATCAACTTCTTGTGTAACAGTTGTAGTTTGTTGCTTGGTGGATTTGGTTGTAGCTTTAGGGGTAGCAGGATGTTGGGAGGCTTGAATTGCTCCAGGATTAGATCTAGGAGCTTTGCATTCCCTTACAAAGTGACCAAGCTGGTTGCAATTGTAGCACTTAGCCTTTGTCTTGTCAAACCTAAATTTGTTGTTGGTTGGGTTCTGAGGGAACTGCCTTCTAGTTTTTTGAAGAACTTCTTTGCTCTGTAGGTTATGAGAGCCATCTTTTGGACAATATCCATGTATTCTACATCATCTGGGCTGAAAGACTCCTAATCTTCAAAACAGAATTGAAAATCTCCAGAGTGTTCACTCCCTGAAACAAAGGCACATCTATCCTAGAAAGGATTTTGATGAGCCTGTTGAGACTTTGGTGTCTTAGGGAATTTGATGTAAGGCCCAGAAGAAGAGGATGATTGTTGGGTGTAGTTCAGGTACAGCTAGGGCTGGGGAGTTCTTGAACCTTTAGCAACATGTAAAGCATTACTGACTGAAGAATTAGTGATACTGTTCATCTGATGGCTTTTCTGAGTTTCCATTTCCATACGGTATCCATCAAGGATTCCGTATAGTTCAGTCATGGTGAGAGTGTTGAGATTCTCAGTTCTCTTGATTAAGACACAATAGAAAGCCCACTCATGAGGCAGTGCACTCATGAATTTTCTTACTATGTCTCTCTTCTCAAGAATCACTCCCATAGACTGAAGAGAGGTGATCAAGTCCATGTATTGCTAGCTCAAGGTCTCACCAAAAATATATGTGAAGTTCTCAAACTTTTGCTTTAGTGCATCTTTCTTTGACTCCTTGGATTCAGCAGAATCAAAGTACATCAGCTTCAAAGCCTCAAAGAGTTCTTTGGCAGACTCGCATTGCTTAAAGCCTACCAATATAGAGTTTGGTATAGCAGTAAGCAAAACAGTCATGGCTTGGGAGTCAATATCCATTCTCTTATAGTCTTCATCTAAGTAGTCATCAATGGCCTACTCAATCGTCGCACCATTTCCTGTTGGAGATGCCACCTTTGGCTTGTATAGACCATGGGTAACAGACATCCATATTCGGCTATCCTGGTACTTGATGAAGCCTTTAATGCGGATGCACCAGGTCTCAAAATCATCAGGAGTGATGGAAGGAGCCTTGGTTAAAGTTCCCATCTCAGACAAAGAGAACTTTAGGTTGAGAGCCATTAGAGTGAAGTGAGTGAGTATGAAGAAACAAGGGTGATTTGGGATGGTAAAATCTCACAATCATGAGCCTAAAAAGCTCCGATACCAATTGCAGGATCGGTGTTTGTCTCACAACATAAGATGATCACACAAACTCACTTAATGTTAATCGGGTTTATGAAGAAGAATCCTAACCAAGTTCATGAGTAATATAATGAGTTCAAACAAAAAACATAAGAGCGCAAGAGTGGTTTTCAAGATACTTGTATATATTACTTATCAACTCATGGAGAAACTATATATACTACTATCTACAGCCGATTATACTTGGTAAACCAGCTAGAACTTACAACTAGACAAATACTACATAATTTAGAAGTAAGGTATCTAAGATAATAATATCTTAGATTAGGTAGTCGTGACATGTCCATGACTTACCTTTTGTTACCAACTAAAAATGGCAACTGTACTAAGCTAAAAATGGTTGAACAGTGGATTAAAGTAAGGTGAATTACATGGGGATGGGAAAGCATGATGCAGTCAATCAGAGTGGCAGTGAGCTTGCAGACAGACCATACTTATGTCCACTGGTTCATAGTTAGTTCATCTGAAGCTAAATGGATTCAGAAGAATAAATTCTTCCGAGGCCATTCATACTTTGGAAGAATCAACTTCTTCTGAATATATGCAAGTCTTTAGGACTTTATTCTTTGGAAGACTTTGTCTTTGAATCTTTCGAGTTGCATACTTCGGAAGAATAAGAACTCAGTCTCGGAAGACTCAGTTCTTTCTTCGGAAGTTCTTCACACTTGAGCTTCGAAGATCTTTGACTTAGCTTCAGAAGAGCCATTTGTTCCTTCGGAAGAACATTTGTTTAGCACAACAAAATATATCTAAGTGTGGTTTCGGTTGCACCAGCCTCATTAGATCTAACAGTACTCCCCCTAGGCTGATGCTACCAAAACTTCACTTGTTTTGTTTCCTCAAAGTCTTCAGCACCAGGGAAAGAATGTATTTGTCTGTCTTTGAGTTCCTTCCTAATATAGTGTAGAGGATGTTATACAAGTCATCTATAGATAGTAGATTTAGTTGGTCACTTTAGATGACATGTCTCCTCTGTTGTGCCCCTCAAAAAAGAGTTAGTTGATGAGAACCATAGTCATATTCCCATCTGACTATAGGTTCTGAAGTTGGTCCCTCAACCATTTGCAGGAATGTTCTTCCCATGATGGTTGCTCTTTCCACTTCAGCTTGTGCTTTTAGTTTCATTTTGTTGACATGAATGCTACTCAAATGATTTCTTATATGAGTAGCAATCTAAGAGCCGGAGGGGTTGGAGAATGGTCTCTATACTAACTCTGCAATATCAAATCTGCTTGAGTGTAGTAGAGCAGATGCATCAAGTCTGGTTATTTGACCATTCTCCCTCTGTATTATGAAGCTTTGAGTAGTTTCATCGAACCTCCACCAGACAATTGAGCTTCTGGGAGCAAGGGGGCTGGTTGGCATCATATTCCCTTTTCTGGTGTCCACCAGAGTCACCAACCTTCTCTTAACTTCTTCCCCTTTTCTGCAAGAGAATCATTGTTGACGACTAGAAGTTGGAGAGCTTGGTCCAATGTTCCTCTAGGCAGATCAAGGAATGCATTGCTTGTGACAGTATAGGAAGATCCATTAATGTATTTTCATTTAATTGAGTCTTCCTCATAAGAGATGTTGCACAAGGTTATGCCATTGATGAGCTTCCTTTTGATCTCCTAAACTCTTCTAAGGATAGGGGCTTGGAAGGTTCAGATGATGGTTTGGGTTGAGATTGGGTTCTGCTTTTCTGTTTTGGGTTTAAGGATAGGTGGAGGTGGAGGTTATTTAGAGATAGGGGATAAAGGTGTGGTAATGGCTGATGGTGTGGGTTTGGGAGTGGAGGGTTCAGAGGCTGGTTCTATTTTGATAGGGAAGGGTGATGGTGTGTGAAGTGGGTTTATTGGCTGTGGTATAGGTTTGGGTCCTATCTTCTAAGTGCTTTGTTTCCAAGGCACCTCTTGCCTTCTTCCTAAGTGAATGTCAGCCTTTATGTCACTGACATATCAATGTAGGGTCTTCTCAGACATAGGCCCCACTTGCGTGCTAGTGAAGCCATAGGCTTTAAGGTAGGCTTTCATCCATTCCTTATCTCCCTCCTTCTTGGTAGAAGCAAGTATAGCTTCTTCTTATTTCTTCTTCTTCTCCCTTAGCCTTTCCCTTACAGATTTCTTTCTTTCTTTGTTGACCTCCTTAGTTTCTTTGTAGAAAAGATACATGATCATATCATGATCATGTGGGGCCAACTCCTCCTTTGTATAGCCTCTCCTGCAGAGAAAGGCTATCTTTTCCCTCTTGTCTTCAGGTTTTGCTTCCTCCTCCCTTTTGTTACCAACTAAAAGTGGCAACTATACTAAGCTGAGAATGGTTGAACAATGGATTAATGTAAGGTCAATTACATGGGCGTGGGAAAGCGCCATACAGTCTATCAGAGTGGCAGCAGGCTATCAGACAGACCATACTTATGTCCACTTGTTCATAGTCAGTTCTTCCAAAGCTAAATCGCTTCGGAAGAATAATTCTTCCGAGGCCATTTATACTTCGGAAGAATCAACTTCTTCTGAATGTATGCAAGTCTTCAGGACTTTATCGTAGGACCATATAAAGGGTGGTCAATACAATCAGTTTCATAACTAGGAGAATTTTAGAACACTTAACAAATTAAATAGGGAACCGGGTTTGTGTGAGATGATACTAAGAACACAAGTAAGTAATGAGATAGAACTAAGAACAAGAACAGAGAAGTATGATTTTCAAGGATGTTGTATATTGCTCTCAAGTTCTATTACAAGTGTTGCATAGCATAAAAGAAATACACGGACCTAAGATACTTTATACTACATCCTACAACCGTCAATACTTTGAAAGATAGTTAGAAACACTAATCTAGACAACAAGATCAATGTAGAGTCAAAAGGCAGATTGCCTTTTGACTAGTGACTATGACATGCCATAGCTCACATCCTTTTCTAATATAAAAAGGTTAACAGGTACAAAGTAGAAAGTTATAGACAAAGACCATAATCTACAGGTTACAAAAGCATGGACTTTTCACCAACTTGTATATGTTGGTGAGTCTTCAGAGTTGCAGTGAAAAGTATGTCAGCTTTATGAAAAAGCAAATCAGAGAAAGCATGTCCTCTCTATCTTTGGAAGAATCAATCTTCACAACAATTGGCTTCGGAAGACTTTGTCTCTGAAGCTTCGGAAGACTTCATCTTTGTCTTCGGAAGATTTCGACTTTGGCTTTGGAAGATTTTACACTTAGAATATTTTCTGTGGAGAGTGTTAAACTTTCAAAGAAACTTTTACCTTGTACATTCAGTGCATGCATGCAGGACGATCCTTGGTTGTTTTGGCTTCTTTGGTTGCATCAGCCTTCTAATCTTCTAATATAACCTTACAAACTCCCCCTAGGCTGATACAACAAAAACAGAGAAGTTATTTAGATGATGACAGTCCTCATTAGGATCAAGACCATATCTTTCTTCTTCATCTGGTTAGGATCCCTCAGACTCTCATAATATCTTCTCATGTCATGGAGATCATGTAGAGGAAGATCAAGAATGTCTTGCCAGAAATAGACATCTTGACCTCCGTGATTTCTGATAACATACCATCTATCTAGATTAGTAGCAAAGGTCCAGGACAAGATGGGTCTTCCAGTTGCAAGAGGCTCTACTTGAATTAAAATTGGTTGAGCAGCCTCTTCTAGCAATACCTCAGGATGCTCTGACTCATCCTGAGGTGTAGAGGTGGATGCCTTGGTCTTCTTGTTGGAAACACTCTTCATGGCCATCCTTTTCCTCCTTTTTGAAGTCTTTAACTAAGAGGACTGGTCTTCAGCTCCAGGTTGTTCTACTGTGTCTCTCTCAGCTGGGTTCTCTTCTCTTACAGGTTCAGAAGGAGAGTGAAGAGGACCCTGTTGTGGATCAGAAGATGTGACAGAGATGCAGCTCTAGGTCCAAGTTTTGTTGTCTCAGGGGGTTCAACCTTTACCTTAACTTCAGGTTGAGCTGGACTTAGTGGAGAATGCAAGTCAACAAGCTCTCCCTTCTTAATCTTCTGGTTGATCAGTTTGATATGCTCATCCATGGTGGATAGAGACATTAGACCAAGCCTCCTTCCAGAGAATCCATATAGCTTCAAGAAGCTCATCATCCTTTGTCTATCAGTAGACTTCTTTTTTCTCCTTTGGATGATGGCTCTTGACTTTCCAGCTTCTTCCTTTAGTTCTCTCTTAGCAACTTTTCTTTCTTTGGTGACTTGTTGCTCCAGCTGCTTGGGATACTAAAATTCAACATACTCATATGATAAGGGAAGAAGTGCAGATGCCTGAGAGTCTAGTGGCACTCAGGTAGTTGATCATGTTCAGTCTATCAGCTTCCTTGTCTACCTGAGGTTGTGCAGTTGCCACAACCCCTTTCTCAGGACTTTCCTAAATTGGGGAGAGGATATGAGCATGCTTGTAGAGCCTTTTCTGTCTCCTTTCTTCCTTGATTTTAAGGAGCAATGCTGCATCCTCTGCCTCCTCCCTCTCATTGGACAATTCCTTGTCAGCTAGTTCATTCAGTTCATCTAAAAGGAGAGATAGTTTATCAATGTTGTAGTTCCTGGTCCCCAGGTAGTTTAGCCTGGCTACCCACAACTCATCATTCTGAGTATTTGGCCTGGGGTAGCCCTGATGGCAGCTTCCGTGAAGCCTGAAAACCCTCTTGAACTCTCTTCCCTTAGCTTCCTCTTCCTCTCTCTCTCCTCCTCCTCGATCTCCTTAGAGTTCATCTTCCTCTTCGCTTTGTCTTGCATAGGCCTTGGTGTCTCAGGGTGGAGAGAGCTTTGGGCTTCATTGCTTGGTTCAACAGTCAAGCTCTGGCCAGAGAGAGGTTGTGAAGCACCTTTACCAGCTGGTTCCTTACTGAGGGTAATGGGTGCTGAAGAAGTTCCTGTCTCAAGGTTCACAGGTTCAACTTCTAGGCCTTCAGTCAAGGCTTCCCCTTCGAAGCTAATCTTAGGGTCCACCTCAATATCTAGTTGACCAAAAATCTCACCTGCTAACCTTTGTCTATATAATCTTGATCTCATCTTGAATTCTTCTAGCACCCTTTCTTGAATCTTATATGCTAATCTTGAAGCTTGTCTGTTTTGACTTGGGTTGACAAGTGGAAGATCAATCAGATGGATGCACTAATAGAAACTCAGGTTTAAAAAGTTGAAAATTTCCTGTGGACTTGGGAAAGTGAGTCCACATCCATGTGGACTTGGGAAAGTGAGTCCATATTCATGTAGACTTGAGGAGGTTGCTGAGTATGGACCATTGCAAGTGAGGGTGGTGAATCCTCAAAGTCCATACTCTGTGAAGAACTCCCAGGTCTGTGATTGTTCGGACTTCTCCCCCTTTTTGGTAGCATCACCTTCTTACATAAGTGAGCTAGGGGTTGGGTCTGTCACATCCATAGGTTCTTATGGACCTAGTTGAGTTCTCCTGAGTGGTCTCTCAGCTAACTTACCCTTGAGATCGGTGATCTCAAGTTGCTGGTCATTGACCCTCCTTTGTAAGATAGTCACCTGAGAGTCCAGGTGACTTATCTTTGAGAATAAAGAGGTGCATGTTTTGGTCAGCTTTTGCACCTTTAGTTTCAGACACTGCTTATCTTTATCAGAAGAATCAAGAGGGGATGAGAGAATAGGACCAAGGTCTTCTTCCTCATCACCAGCACTTTGTTCTTGGCTGCTGGATTTCCCCTACATCATGACAACTTCAAGAGAAGTGTCAAGAGGCTGTGTTGCCATGGTTTAGGTTTGAATGATGTAATCACTTTCTAAAGTGAGAGCCTTTTTCATATGGACCTCCTGAACAGGTTCAGGGAGATCCACCTCAGTAGTAGGTGAATGATGTGGGCTAGACATGAGAGAAACAGGAGTACTCATCTCTCCTTGAGTAGGGGTGGAGAAGAGAGACTCATGATACTCACTAAAGCCCATGTCTTCATCGTCATAGAATTCAAGGCTTGGGATTGGTTGGTTTAGATCAAGAGGCTGGGATGGTAACTGTCCCTTGATGGTTGTCAGTAGAGTGAAGGCTTAAGGCTATGGGGGTTGTGAGCTCATCAGGCTGAGCATAAGGAACCTTAGCACTGATCATTTGTGAGATGGGATTGGTTTGCTCCTCAGGAGAAGTGGGAGCTCCAATGTCCACTTCCTCTGTATGGGTGATGATATAGGGACCTGCACAAACTGAGTAGTATGTGTAGGGGTTTATTTGGATTTTCTTTGGTAGGTGATGGTTATTTGTGGTTGGGAGGTAGATGGTGTGGGTTCAACACTAGGTGGTGTTTCTAGGTTTTCACCTTGAGCAATGAGCTCTAACATTTTAGGACAAGGGATGTTTCTACCCTTTAGAAGCCAACAGTTGGCTTCCTCATTGTCTTGAAGATGTCGGGCTTCATCTCTCCCAATTCTAGAATATTACCTGTTCTCCTCAACTATGAGCCCAGTTCACAGTTGAGAATGTGCTGGACATATCTAGAAAACATGTAATACTCTAAGGAGTCTAAGTTTGCAAGTAAATTGGTATAAACAAATTGTGAATACCTGAACTTCACCCCCGAACCATCCCATGGACTATAAAAGAAAGGTCTTCTGGAATCTGGTCCCAACCTCCATGCTTGTTGGATAAGCTGTGGATAACTACATGGAGGAGGTACTTCCATTGAGAGGAGACCTTCTCTTTTCTGAAGGTCCTGACTGACAAGTCACCTTCATAGCCCATCTACTCAAAGGAGTGGTTAACAACAGACTTTGGAAAGGACAAATCACCTTCTATATCATCCAGCTGAAGATGACTGTTTATTGAGGCCAGAGTGATGAAGATTGTCCTCCCCTGCACTGTGGCAGACTGTGCCTTCTCCCCATCCATGGTGACCTCTTCGCAAGTCGTCCAGAAATCCAATAACTGATCCTCATAGAAAGGAAGATCAATGGTGAGGAAGGTGAAATAGTTCATCAAAGAAAGATAACGGCAAACCTCTGAGACATCGAGATCTTTCTCAGAGTCTAACAGAGCAACTTGATTATGTTTCTGTGAAGATGCATGGAGAGATCGGGTTGGTTTCTACGGTCGGGGTTGGCCATTTGAGGTAGCTTTACAGAGAAGGAAGATAAGAACAAAAGAGGTTTGTGGGTGAATTAGGTTAGAGAAAAATGTAGATAAAGAGGATAGTGAGAAGAGGGGGAACCATTGAGAGAATATATATGAAATGAATTTGAGACAAAGTTAAAGAAAAAGAATAAACTTTGAAATCCGAATGTCGGTCCCACCTCTGAAATAGTACCCAAAAAGGTAGTTTTCTTGGATGTTGAAAATCTTCCGAAGGTAATTTTGCTTCGGAAGGTTTAAGAAAAAGCTTCCGAAGCCAATTTGGCTTCGGAAGATATTATTAAGATTTGTGAAAATTTCGCTTTGGAAGAAAAATACTTAGAGAATTTTTTTTTCTTGCAAGACAAGTTTGGTTTCGGAAGAGATTAAGACTTGGGAGTTTTATTCTAAAGAGAATAAATCTTCTGAAACTTAATTGCTTTCGGAAGAAAATTTTCCTTCAAATACATGCAAGTACTTAGAAGCATATTTAAGCTTCGGAAGATATTCTTAGAATTTCTTCCAAAGGTAAATTTCTTATAAGTAGTTATTTGACTTGAAGACATAATTTTATTCTGAAGACAACTTGAAATCTTTCAAAAAAAATATGTTTGAAATTTTTTTCAAAAATCTATGGAATATCATTTTAAAGATTTTCTTCCAAAATAAACTTGGCTTATGAAGGTGATATAATAGACAACTTAGGACACACAGATTTTAGAAATAAAGTTGATTTAAGTTTAAGAAAAGCTACTCAAAGTTAATATCCTAATAGCTGATACAAGGTATTTGAATCTTTGTTCATCAAAAGCTTTAGTGAACAGGTCAGCATATTATTCATTTGTGTTAACTTTGACTAGTTTGATTAATGTGTTTTCAAAGTTATCTCTAATCAAATGATACTTGATGTTGATGTGTTTTGTCCTTGAGTGCTGCACAGGATTCTCTGTAATAGAGATAGCACTGTTGTTGTCTATATGGATGGGAGTCTCTTTGAAGTTGAATCCATAGTCCAGCATCTGATTCTGAATCCAAGTCACTTGACCATAGCAGCTTGCAGCAGCAATGTATTCAGCTTCAGCAGTTGATGGAGACACACAGGATTGTTTCTTGCATTGCCATGAGACAATCCTTCAACCAAGGAATTGACATCCCCCAGATGTAGACTTTGCAATCATGTTGCAGCCACCATAGTCACTATCTGTATAGGCATACAGATTAAAGTCAGAATTCTTTGGATAACTAAGGCCAAGCTTGGAGCACCTTTGAGATATCTAAGAATCCTCTTGACAGCAACCAGGTGTGACATCTTGGGGTTGGCTTGATATCTTTCACAGATGCATGTGGCAAACATGATACCAGGCCTGCTGGCTGTGAGATACATAAAAGACCTAATCATAGCCCTGTAGAGATGTTCATCCACACACTCCTCCTCAAGATCAGGTCCAAAGGAGTGGTTTCTGGCTATGGGTGTCTTAGCAACCTTACAATCAGTCATGTTGAATCTTGTAAGTATGTATTATACATACTTTGACTGACTTATGAAGATGCCATTATCAACTTGCTTCACTTGAATTCCTAGAAAGAAATTGAGTTCCCCAAGGCACTCATTTCAAACATATTCTTCATCAGCCTCTCAAAGTCTTTGTATAGCTTTGGTTTAGTTAAACTGAAGATAATATCATCCATATATACTTGAACCAGCATTAAGTGTGTTAGACCCTGAAAGGATCATACTTGCCAACTCAAAAAGTGGTTGGAGGTTGTTCTGGTTGGAGCACATTATTTACAGAATAATGCAGTAGATATCATCAACACAAGAAAACAGAAGACAAGAAAAGACCAAGTATAGAGCACCCGCATTTGTTAATGTGGATGACTAGTGAACAAATATGGACAAGTGTTTGTTCACCCGCATTAACAAATGCGGATCAAGACAACTAATGCTGAACAGAAGTGTTCATTCGCATTAGTCCATGCGGATGAACTGAAGAAATCCTGACAAGAAGTGTTCACCCGCATTAGTCCATGCGGATGAACAACAACAAATGCTGATGAAGACTTGTTCACCCGCATGAACTAATACCGGTGAGCAAACACAAATGCTGATGAAGACTTGTTCACCCGCATGAACTAATGCGGGTGAGCAAACACAAATGCTGATGAAGACTTGTTCACCCGCATGAACTATTGCGGGTGAGCAAACACAAATGCTGATGAAGACTTGTTCACCCGCATGAACTAATATTCACAATATTTTACAACATTTACTACAGTTCTTGATTCTCTTACATTCAAGCATTTACTACAACAATTAATGTTCTTTGATATAGTAATTCCGCTGCTATATTATTGACTCAGTCCACATATTCGATCCCAGGTTGAGTCACATCAACCGAGAATATCATTCTCAAACCCAGTCAATTGGTATCAGAGCCTTGGCACTTGAATTCATCATAGAATCATCTTGGATTTTGGGTGAAAATCGATTGAACTGTAGACTGAGTTGTTCATCAGCAAGATCTACTCTTCTGATAAACAAACATACTGTAATAGAACACCACAAAGTACAAAAGCTTCAGATCTGCTGCTATCGAACCCATCTACACAAAATCAAGAACTTAGAACTCCTTCAAATTGACAGATCTAAACTTAACAGACCTGTTCTTGACCGAAATCAGAAGATTTGAAGAAAAACACACTGTTCGAACTTAAAATCAACTTAAAACAGCATTCAACAAGTTAAAATCAGTTTAACTAACATGGATTCCTATAATCATTCTGAAATTGGTCATGCATCCAAACCTCCTATGCTTAAACACAAATCTGAGTTGAAGTAGTGGAAAATTGGTTTCAGAAAATACATTACAGGTGTAGATCCTGACTACTAGATATCTATTTGCAAAGGTCCCTACATTCCACTGTCTCTAAATGCTGATCAAGCTGAGCAGTACAAAACTGCAAGAATTCCCATTGACGATCCAAACTTAACTTTTGATGATGAAGAATATAAGAAAATCAATATTGATCTTAGAGCTTATTCTATCCTTACTCAAGCACTGAAAAAGGATGTTCTGAAAAGATTAGAAAAATATGGAATAGCTAAGGGTGTCTAGGATTCTCTACAGATTATGTGTGAGGGAAGTAGTGAAGTTACAGAAATTAACAAAGACAAGTTGATAAATCAGTATGAGAAATTTCATCATACCAAAGGAGAGTCTATCTCCAGATAGCTTCACAGATTTGTGCAACTTGTAAATGACCTTGAAATTATGGGGGTCACTTACAAGGAAAAGGAACTAAACAAGAAAATGCTGCACAGCTTGCTTGAAAGCTGGAAACAAAATGTTACAATGTTGAAGAATACTCTTGATTTGGAGAGTACTAGCTTGGATATCATGATTGCAAAAATTGGGGCTCTTGAACTTGATGAAAGGAGTAGAAATCTGAGTGGACCTCAAGTCATTGAGGCTTACAAGTTTCCATCTGAAACTCATTCTGTTGAAAATGCCTTTGTTACTGAAGAAGATAACTTTCTGTCATCAAGAGATCAAACAAGAACAACATGATTTTATGCTGCTCCACAACCTCAAAAACAACCATCTTCTGCCCAACCCACTGTATCTCCTAACAACATGCATGATGAGCAAAAATCTGAAGAACAAAAGGCAACTTACAATGCCTTTGTTGCTAGCTTTGAAGCCTACCTTGGAGGGAGACTCACATCAGCTCATCTAATTCAAGAAGATCTAGAAGAAATGGATCCTGATGATGTTGAAGAAATGGATTTGCAATGGCAGATGGCCATGTTTGCTATGAGAGCAAAGAAATTCTTTCGAAATGGGAAGAAACTGAGTCTCAATGAGAATACAAAGCTAGGCTATGACAAATCCAAAGTTAAGTGTTTTAACTGTGGATTGAGTGGTCATTTCTCTCGGGAATGTAACTCTCCAAAGAGAAGCAACAACAATTTTCAAAGACCCTCACATGGCCAGCATGCTTCTCAACACAACACCAACTTTCAGCCAAGCAACTCTTATTCACACCAACAACAAAATCAGCAACAGCCAATTCAGCAACAACAAAATCAGCAACAGCCAATTCAGCAAAGACAACCTCTGCTGACTCATCAATCTCAAGGAAGTAATCAACAAACTTCAAATGCACTTGTCATCAGATAAGATGGAGTTTGTGATTGGAGCGTGTATGTTGAGGAAGTTCAACCACAGTTTCAGAATCATGCACTTATGGCATATATTAATGATGGACCAACTCCAATGCCTTTGAGGTAAAATCCAATCTATGTTCTGAAAAATGTGTTCTAGAAGTACAGGGGTACAGGGAACACAATCACAAATTGGCTAATAAAATAAGAGAAGAAAAGGTGAAATCAGAGATGTTAAAACAAGAAATCAGAATTTATGAAGTTAAAATCAAATCTCTGTTGTCTGACATGGAAACACTCCATGGTGAAAAGTACACACTTGTAGCTGAAAATGAGAGGTTAACTGAATTGTTGACCAAATCAAAAGCTGAGCAATCAGCTACTGAAATGAAACTTGAAAAGTTTACGCTCTCATCTGTCAAGCTGCAAGAGTTACTTGTGTCTCAAAAAGGGGCTAAAGATATGACTGGAATAGGCTACAAAACTTGTCCTCCTCCATATAATGATAACTACACTGTTATGCCTGAGTCACTCTCTCAATCAGATACAAAAGAATCTAAAATTATTGAAACCGAAGCAATGATCTCTCAAACATCAAATCTTCAAAACAAACCAGGTGTTTACATTGAAACTGATAAGGATAAAATCAGATTGGGTCATCCTATCAAAATCAAAGAGTGCTCAGACAAACCTGTGGTTATCAAGAAACTAAAGTGCCCAGTCAAAGCTATTGTGCCTTTTGTAAAATTTGTTCCACAAAATTTAAATTGAAGCACAATGCTGAATGCTCAGTGAAACTATCTCCTGAAAGCAGATCTGATTATGAGATCATATCTCTTAAAAATTCAAGCAAATCAGACAGGGTTTCATTGAACTTCAAGGATAAAACCAAAGTTCCTGTAGTTACCAAAGGAAAACCCACTTTTGTTCAAAAATCTAAAATGAAATCTGATTCACCATCTTCATCAAATATCAAACAAGGAAGTGGGTTTGATATCTTCAACAAAGAACAGGTAGAACAATTCGATAAGGAAATAAGGGAATACAGAAAGAAGCATTATCAGTCCATGAAAACAAAGCAAGTCAGAATTGTGAAACAATTTGTTGGCACTCCAAAGACTGATACGACTTCTGTTTCAAAATTAAAGGACAATCAAATGTATTGTGAATTCTGTGATATGACCAATCACAAAACAGATGAGTGCTATTTCACTGAGTACTGTTCTATCTGTGACATGAACAATCACTCAACAAAAAACTGTCATTTTAACAAATATTGTTCATTGTGTGATATGACCCATCACAATACAATTGATTGTTACTTTAATAAAAAAGGATTGAAAAATTCACAACTCAAGCCCATTTCATCGGTTCCAACTGACAAGGTCAGACACAAAAGTCCAACAAACCTAAACAAATCACCAAATTCTCATCAAAAGTATAAAATCAAAGTGATTTCTAAAAAAACAAAAATCTGTTCATCCTTTGCACAAAAATCAAAAAGAAAGGTTTGTATACTCCTCTGACACATCAGATGAAATTGATGAATTGAAACCTCAAAGAAACAAAAGAAAAGGGCTGAAATCATCCTCCTTTAAAACACACACAAGAGGAAAGTATCAAGAAGTAACAGTGATAGATGCCAAAGACAACCCAAGACCATTATGGCTTGGGTTCCTCATTCTAACTAGTTCTTTTTGTGCTTGTAGGGTCATTCATACAGGTCTAGTAGCTTATGGTACGTGGATAGTAGATGCTCCCGACACATGACAGGAGATAGTTCCCTCCTTCATGACTTCAAGCACATTCAAGGAACTACTGTGGCATTTGGCGGAGATTCACAGGGCGGTAGAATTACTGGAGAAGGTTCAGTGATGAATGGGATTCTGAGCTTTGACAAAGTCAATTACTACGAGCAGCTGAACTTCAATCTGCTCAGTGTATCCCAGATTTGTGACAAGAAATATTCTACTCATTTCACCAACACTCATTGCTACATCATGAAACAAGGATTTTACATTCCTGAAGAATAGGTTGTCTTGAAGGCACCAAGGAAGAATAATACATATGTCTTGAACCTTAATTTTGCTTGTCCATCAGAAGAGACATGTCTATTGTCTAAAGCATCATTTGATGAATCACAACTTTGGCATAGACGTTTAGGACACACGAATTTTAAAAATATGAATAGACTGGTCAAAGGAAACCATGTAATTGGTCTTCCTCAAAAGGAATTTCATTTTGTTGACCACTGTACCGCGTGTCTCAAAGGAAAACAACATAAATCATCTCATAAGCCAAAACTTGTGAAGACTAACAATTGTCCATTAAAGTTACTTCATATGGATCTTTCCGGACCGACTCACGTCATGAGTATTGGCAAGAAGCATTATTGTTTAGTGATCATTGATGACTTTACTCGATTCACATGGGTCTTCTTCCTACTTCATAAGAATGAGGCGTCCAAAATCATAATAGATTTTATAACCAAAATTGAAAATCAACTTGATTTAAAAGTAAAATCTATTAGAAGTGACAATGGGACGGAATTTAAAAATGAAAGCATGAGTTCATTTTGCACAACAAAAGGCATTGTTCATCAGTTCAGTGCAGCTCGTACTCCACAACAAAATGGAGTTGCTGAAAGAAGGAATAGAACACTGATTGAAGCAGCAAGAACAATGCCTACTGATGCAAAACTGCCAATTACATTTTGGGCAGAAGCAGTTAACACTTCATGTTTTGTGCAAAATTGAACTCTGATAATCAAAGAACACAATAAAACTCCTTATGAACTTCTTTTTCACAGAAAACCATTCATTGGATTTTTGAAGTCATTTGGTTGTCCTGTCTCAATATTGAACACCAGAGACCATTTAGGAAAGTTTGCTCCTAAGTCTGACAAGGGATTCTTTGTGGGATATTCCTCAGTGTCTAAGGCTTTTAGGGTGTTTAATCCTAGATTAAACATCATTGATGAATCAACAATTATTCAATTCAATGAGCATTCGTTTCCCAAATCATCAAATGGTCCTGACTGGTTGTTTGATATTGTTTCATTTACAAGATCTTTTGATCAGTTCAATTTGTCAAATGTAGGAACATCAGGGTCAGTTGAAAGAAGAACAGACTTCCCAATGATTCCTCCTTCTACCGATCAATAAAATGAAGAAGTACCCTTACAAGCTGATCCTATCCGGCAAGTTACACAAAATGAAAGTATCTCAACAGATGCTGGTCGTAGTTCAATGCCATCTCCTTCAGCTAAACCTTCAACTGA
Organism: Flaveria sonorensis; assembly: GCA_025506505.1. Taxonomy (NCBI): domain Eukaryota; kingdom Viridiplantae; phylum Streptophyta; class Magnoliopsida; order Asterales; family Asteraceae; genus Flaveria; species Flaveria sonorensis. Next base: position 20,020,965 of record CM046434.1, read on the forward strand.
AGTGAGACATTCAGAACCAACACATGCACCAGCTGATACTAACAGAGATGAAAATGATGAGAGTATTCAGTGTGCTGCTAAATCTGAAGATATTGTACCCTCTGATTCTGATCATCACTCTCCCACACTACAACAACAAGATGCCTCTCACCAAGATGATCTGAATGTCTCCAATCTTAATATGTCCATTGCTGGTATTTGATTCCAATTACCAGGACACACAAGAATCAACCAGTGTCCAACATTATTGGTGATTTAGACGAGCAGGTGACACGAAGCAAGTCAAGTATTGCAAACATCTGTTTGTTTTTTTGTTTTCTGTGTCAAACTGCACCCAAAAACATTAAAGAGGCTCTTCAAGACAATAGCTGGATTGAGGCAATGCAGGAAGAATTGCTACAATTCAAGAAACAGGAAGTATGGCAGCTGGTGGATCTTCCTGAAGGTCAATACCCTATCAGCACCAGATGGCTGTACCGAAACAAGACTGATGACAGAGGGATCGTCATCAGAAACAAAGCAAGATTGGTAGCACAGGGCTATACACAAGAAGAAGGAATAGATTATGATGAGGTGTTTGCTCCTGTTGCTAGACTAGAAGCCATACGGCTCTTTCTTGCATACTCTGCATCCATGAAATTCATAGTTTATCAAATGGATGTAAAGTGTGCATTTTTATATGGAAAGATCTCTGAAGAAGTCTACGTGAGTCAACCTCCAGGATTTGAGGATCCTGATTTCCCTCACAGGGTATACAAGCTTGATAAAGCTTTGTATGGCTTACATCAAGCCCCTCGAAAATGGTATGAGACTCTGTCATCCTTTCTTCTTGACCATGGTTATGAAAGAGGGAAGATTGACCAGACTTTATTCAGAAAGAGAAAAGGGAAGGAGATGATGCTTGACCAGATTTATGTGGATGATATCATATTTGGCTCCACCAACAAACAACTCTGCAAAGACTTTAAAGATCTTATGCATTCAAAATTTCAGATGAGTGCTATGGAAGAACTCATATTCTTCCTAGGTCTTCAAGTACAACAAACATCCAGTGGAATCTTTATCAACCAGTCAAAATATATGGAATCAACGTTGAAGAAGTTTCACTTTGTAGACCGTTAGTCCATCAGAACTCCGGTTAATACAAAAGTGAAGATTGGCCCAGACACAGATGGCAAATCTGTGGATCAGAATCTTTATCGATCCATGATTGGTTCACTTATGTATTTAACAGCCAGTAGACCTGATGTTATGTTTGGTGTTTGTGTATGTGCCAGGATTCAAGTAGATCCCAAGGAATCTCACGTGAATGCAGTCAAGAGGATATTCAGATATCTTAAGGGCAAACCTACTCTTGGTCTATGGTATCCAAAGGATGGAGACTTCAATCTCTATGCATACACCAATAGTGACTACGGGGTATGCAATTTCAACAGAAAATCCACTTCTGGCGGTTGTCAATTTCTTGGTCCCAGACTGGTGTCATGGCAGTGCAAGAAACAGACCAATGTTTCTGTATCGAAGGCTGAAGCTGAGTACATAGCAGCATCAGCTTGTTGCTCTCAAGTTCTCTGGATTCAAAACCAGATGCTTGATTATGGTTTCAATTTCTTGCACACACCAATTCATATTGAAAACACTGCTGCAATCTTCATAACAAACAATCCAATTCAGCACTCAAAAACAAAACATATTGAAATTAGATATCATTTTTTGAGGGGCTGTGCTGAAAAAGGTTTAATCAAGCCGATTCAGGTTAACACAGACAATCAACTAGCTGATTTGTTTACTAAGGCATTTGACCCAAGTCGGTTTGAATTCTTAGTCCAATCAATCGGCATGATTAACCTTGAGTAAAAAATAAAAAATTTACAAAAACATCAAAAATTTCACAAAATTACAAAAAGAAATCAATTTTAGTTGAAGTCCTTGTTTTGTACTCTGGGGAAATGATATAATTACAGTCGTTATATCATTCACTGTGCTTAATTCAATATCTTGAAAGACTGACATGACTTACCTGATATATGGGTAGGCTCAACTTGGAACAGAAGAAAAATGCTATGATAAACTAAAGATCATATTCAAATGTGAATACATCATCTCAAAGCATGTAAGTATCTAACTTATCCAAGTGTGTGTATGTGTAGCAACCTAAACACACTGGGTCATGATACCTTATGAATCTCATTCACATCAGTTTCTCCTTTGTTTTGCTGAGCAAAGACCTGGGGAAGCAAGCACATAATGCTGATGTCTAGATCCAAAAAGATTCCCAATGAGGAACGCATCCAACATGGATGACAAATAAAACAAAATATAACAAAAAGAATCCCAAAGTGGATCATCTTCCAAAGTGAAGAGCAAAAAGAATCCCAATGTGGATCAAACAAAATAAGGATCAGGTAAAAGAATCCCAAAGTGGATCACCCTTACCAAAATGAATGAGACTTCACAATTTAAATGACCAGGTATTGAAAGTTGTGAAAAAGTTCTACTATACAGTACATGAGGATAGTTGATCTTTCTATGCTTACGAGTGTGAGGTTCATGTTGAATGTTTATTTCAATCAAAACATGAAAATTATCACATGCATTACAATATTGACCAAGCATGAGTTTAAAAGGACAAATATACCTTCAATCAATAAGCTCATGACAACTTGCACTTATGAAAGATAAGATTGTTATGATCCCAAAATTTCAAACAAAAGTGCAAAACAATAAAACAATTCAGAAATATTGTCCTAAAATTTTATAAAGTTTATTTAAAGTTTTTATCCCGCATGGATATAAACTTTAGGGGGAGTAATAAAATTTTAAAAGGAAATATTTATAAAAACATGAAATTTGCAAACAGTAGATTGATAACTTTGTCAAATTGATTGTGTCTGTATGGAAATTACTCCATAATCAGCTTCAGAAGATGCATATGCTCCAAAATCAGTCAAGTTGGGAATCTGTGTCACATCAAAGATACATGACAATCCAAGCAAGAATTGACAATCTCTGAATTTGCAAAATCTTAGGAAAACAACAAAAATGCAGACTCATCTTCATAAAATCAGAAGCAGCTATAGAAACCAATCAGATTCAGCCACTGCAAAAACATTAATTTTTGACAAAGTACAAAATTTCATGCGGGTAAGTGCATTGGTTAATGCGGGTGAAGGTATCCCTGCCATTTAACCAATGCGGGTAACTGTTTTTTGTACAAGTAAACTAGTGCGGACAAAAATTGTTCATCCGCATTAGGTACAGTAAATGCGGACAAGTCATTTGTTCACTCGCATTTGCTACATGAAAATGCTGGTTAACATTGTTCACCCTCATTTGTCCTGGTTAATACGGACAAGTCATTTGTTCACTCGCATTTGCTACAGTGAATGCTGATCAATTTGTTCACCCGCATGTGTCACAGTATATGCGGACAAGTAATCTGTTCTCTCGCATTCGCTACAGTAAATGCGGACGGGTAAAATTAGTCCTTCCACATTCATTAACAGTAAATGCGGATTGGTAAAATTAGTCCTTCCGCATTCATTAACAGTAAATGCTAGTTTGTTCATCAGCATTTGCTACAGTGAATGCGGCCATTGAAATTCTGTAACCGCATTTGCTACAGTAATAAAATTTTTTGCACTTGTAAAATTTTGTGAAAATTATGAAATGTATTATAAATACTCATTTAATGTGAGTCATTTATTACTTTTCAAATTTTTGAGTGAACTTTTATAGTGTGTCGAGTGCCAGAAAACCATTCTTCTTCGGAGTTCGAATCTACACTAATCAAGCTTCATTTTGTTCAAATCCAACATCAAAACAAACAACATTGTCTGTTAAATCGAAGTATTATCAACCACAAGGTGATCATCAGATACTGAAAAACTTCGACTGTCAAACAAAATTTCTTGAAATGGAACCCTAATCTTGTGAAATAATTCAAATACACTCAAGAACACTGGATTTAGATGAATGACAGAGTTCATTAAAACCAATGATGGGTGTAAACTTCAAAGCTTTCATGTGGTTCTAAGAACACATAAAACATCGATGAATAGGGGATACTGATGTATAACAATGTTGACATCACAACCTGTTAAAACACAATCAAAATTAGTACATCCTAACACAAAGAAACAAAATTTTGAACTGTTCTTCATGAAAAATCAAAATCAGGTCAAATAACCAAATGTAACAGTAACAAGCAGAATTCATATTGACCTAAAAAGTCAAAACTAAACAAATCATACACAATTCTCACTAATTCATACTCTCTATGTGCAGATTACATAATGGCTAACCTGACTTGCTGCAAGCTCCATAATGTCAGTGGTTTTCTTGATTCTGATGTCCCAGAAGCTGAGGGACTCAAAGACATGATCAAGTTCATATCCACAACAAGAGTGGCTCATGCCATATCAATGAGACCTGTAATCTATGAGAATTACATCAGATATTTCTCGGGAAATGCAGAAGCTTTGGATATTGATGGAGAGAAAGCAATCTCAGGAAGAATATCTGATGATCACACTCTGGTGATATCAGAACAATCTGTTAGAGAATGCCTTCAATTTCAAGATGATCCAAATTCTCCAACTGAATTTGATGAAGAAGATATCATGTCATTCTTTGCTAACATTGGATATGAAGGTGGTTTTGAGGATAAACAAATAGTCAAAGGATTAGTTGATTTGCAATGGAGATTCCTTATTCATTATGTGCAACACTGCTTATCGAAAAGGAAGACTGGATGGAATGATATACCCTTGACTACATCATCACTTGTTTGTGCTCTCTGCTCTAACAGACCCTACAACTTTTCAGCCTATGTCTTTAATGGAATGATGGAAAACATTCAAGATGGGAGAAGGAACATGTTTTAATGTACCCCAAATTCATTCAGTGTCTTATTAATGAAGCCTTTCCTGATCTACTTTTAGAAGGCCCCATTCTTGAGGTTCCTCATTATAATGCCAAATCTTCGAAGTACATCAAGAAGAGAGATCCAAGAAACTTCTATAGTGGTACTTTCTTTCCACTTTTACCTTGGATGCAACAACAAATAAATCCCCAAAAATGATGTGCCAATGGATGACGAACAATTACAACAACAAGAAGAAGAACATGTTATACAAGAACAAGTACAAGATGATGTTCCTACTGAGGAACCTGTTCATGAAGAGGCTACTGCTCATGAACAACACCATGTTGATGAGCATGCAGAAACTGAAGAACACATTATACCAGTGTCACCCTTGATTGGTGATCCTCACACTGGTGAAACACTACAAGAAGCTACTGTTTTATCTCCTTTGAGGGTTGATCCCATTATCCCATAATCATTCTCTCCAATTCATATACAAGAAGATTCATAAGGCAGCTCACCACATGAAGCAGATGCTGAGGCTGGGAGTTCTGGTGAATCTACCAGCTCCTTAAAATCTTCTAAATCTTCTGATGATGAAGAAGATAACCAACATACTGTGCCTCTACTACAGAGACAACTTGTCTCTAAAGATGCTCATTCTGAGAGCTTTACAGAATCAGAGGTGAACAGACCTGATGAAAAAGATAGGATGATATCTGATCTCTTAACCAAATGTCTAGAATAGAGAAGACTTTGGATAGAAGGGCAGGGATAATCAATGATAGAGTCCTAGAGTTGGATGAAAAGGAGAAAGAACTGAGTGAATTAAAAGCCAAGTATGATGCTGATTTGAGAACAAAAGATGAGGAGATCAAACAGTTAAAAGCCTCTTTAGAGATGTCAAGAGAAGAAATCAGTGGTCATATGGACACTGTGGCTATTCAAACTGTAGCTATGGAAGATCAAGGGCACATGTTGGAGATACAAATAGAAGTTATTACTGATCTGAACAAACAAAATGAGGCTTTGAAGAAAAGAATTGATGAATTGGAACTGATTGCTTAATTAAAGGCTGAATTTGAAAGAGAAGCAACAGAACATGAAGCTTAAGAAACAGATAAGGCAGTTCATTCACAACAGCAAGAAACCAGTGGTGTTAGGGATGATGATAGCTGGGAGATAGTAGTATATTTTGATCCATCTACTGAAAAAGAGGCCATGATGAAAGAACTAATAGATGACATGGATTGATTCTCTTCAAGTGAATTCATTATAGATGAGGAATTCTGGGATTACATCAAAAACACCAAATCCCCCTCTGAGTCTATAGTTGTAATTCCATCACAACCTATGTCAATAGAAGAAGTATTGAGAATGCAGCTTGTTCTTGCTGTGTATTGACTGATGATCAACAAAGTTTAATCAATAGACTTTGTGATGAATTCAAAGAAAAGGAAACAGCTGAATTGAACAGACAAGAAGCTGAACAACAAAGAATCACTGCTGAGCTTAAGGCTGTTGAAGAAAAACAACAGGCCAAAACTGACGCAGCTTTAACATCAGGACCAAGAGTGATCACATTCAAAAGAAAAATGAAATACTTGACTGAAAAAGCAAAAGGAAAACTTCCTATAGTTAAGGAAGAACAACCTAAGAAGAAAACTAAAGATGATCCTAGGAGTTTGGCAGCAATTGCTGAATTTTTAGATGAACATGAACAAGCTGAGAAGGAGTTGCGGCATACTTTTGAAGTGATTATGTTGGAAGAAGGAGAAACTGAAGATGAACAAACAAAGAAACATGATGACATGAGGAGTCCATCAATTATTGAGCCATCTGTTGAAAGTATGAAAGAGAAGGCTAAGACTAATGATCTTATGATTCATGCCATGTTCCTGATCAACCATGGATGTAATGCTGATATAGTCTTTAGCATGACTTATGAAGGTATGGTAGAAGAAGTGAGAAAGATGGAGAAGCTTCTTGATCCAACCTTTGTGACTGAATTTGAAAAAGAAAAGGAAACTACTAAATAAGTCACAAGTATCTCTAAGACAGCAAAGAAGTATGACACTCAAACTGCATATCCTGATCCTTATAGTATGACAGATAAGGAAATGAAGGATTATCTGTCTCAACAGGGATTTACAAAAAGAAAGCTGGGGAACATGAAGAATAATTCTCTTAGGGCTGCTATGTTAAAGATGATCAATGACAAGAAAGAAAGACTAAAAGCAATTGAAGAAGAAGTGATTGCCCAAAAACCCAGAACAAGAAAATCAACACAAGATGTGCAGTTGATAGTTAAAGATCAAGATGTTCTGGCCCCTATACTTCACAAGAATCCAGAGTGGTTTATTGAACATTCTCAACTTAAACTTTAAGAGGGGCTGACTACTGCTGAAACGATAAGAGGGGTATCTACTCCCAGTGGTAAGACAGATGTAAAAATTATTGCCTGGAAGTATGATAGTAACTGGAATATGTTCATGGTGAAGAGGATATCAGATTAGTTCAATTTTTCACAGAGTACACTGCCTTAGTCAATGCCTTGAAAGTTCATGATTTAAAAGAGTTGGCTGAGCTAGACTTGATTAATCCTGATGGAATGTATAGAGGATATGAATTTGAAGATATTCTAAAGATGTTTAAAAGAACAAAGAACTTCAAATCACTGAAAGCTATCTGCACCAGAAAAGACAAAACATTCAAGAACCTATTTGATCAAAGAAAGAAAAGAGAAGCTGAAGAGATTGTGTTTCTTGAACTACAAGTTAAGCCAACAGAGAGTTTGAAGAGGAAAATGATTGTTGGTACTCATAAAACAAAGCCTATTTCAAATGTGTATTATGATGAAGATACCTTTAAGCTAGTAATTGAAAGAAAATGGGAAGGAAAGGAAGCCCCTGAAATAAGAATCTTCAGTGGGTATGAGGTTAGATTGCTAGATGAGTCTTACATTCATTACATCTTTACCAGACACTTCAGAGCTCTCAAAAACAAAGCTGCAGAAGATGATTTAGAGTTTATTTTGAAGTGTGTGAAGATATTGAAGCTGGCTTTTGATAGAATTAACAACAAGAGATAACAGAGGAAGAAGAAAAGGCTACCTATGCAGATGGGCAACATAGTCAAGTTGGAAGTTGATGCTGATGGTTCATTGGTGATTCACTGAGATGGATTATCTTCTATTTTAGTTTGGGAACCCATCTCTTTGAAACAAAAGCCCATTGCTGCTATTCATACAATGAGTGAGATGAAGATTCATGTGCTTAGTAGAGAAAAAATGAAGGAAGCTAGGGATTTTTCAAACATGATAAAGGCAATCCTAAATCCTTCCCTTGCAGAACCTGAGGTACATCATGAAGATGCAGCATCAATCTCTCCAACAACAGTCCAACAGAAGACATCACATCAAGACCGACCAAAATCTTCACAACCACCACCACCATCACACTCTTGAGGAACCTAGGCAGTATAATCCTTAGGGGGAGTATGTTAGACCCTGAAAGGATCATACTTGCCAACTCAAGAAGGGGTTGGAGGTTGTTCTGGTTGGAGCACATTATTTATAGAATAACGCAGCAGACATCATCAACACAATAAACCAGAAGACAAGAAAAGACCAAGTATAGAGCACCCGGTTGTTGGACTCATCCTGAGGTGTAGAGGTGGATGCCTTGGTCTTATTGTTGGAAACACTCTTCATTGCCATCCTTTTCCTCCTTTTTGAAGTCTTTAACTAAGAGGACTGGTCTTCAACACCAGGTTGTTCTACTGTGTCTCTCTCAGCTGGGTTCTCTTCTCTTACAGGTTCAGAAGGAGAGTGAAGAGGACCCTGTGATGGATCAGAAGATGTGGCAGAGATGCAGCTCTGGGTCCAAGTTATGTTGTCTCAAGGGGTTCAACCTTTATCTTAACTTCAGGTTGAGCTGGACTTGGTGGAGAATGCAAGTCAACAAGCTCTCCTTTCTTAATCTTCTGGTTGATCAGTTTGATATGCTCATCCATGGTGGATAGAGACATTAGACCAAGCCTCCTTCCAGAGAATCCATACATCTTCAAGAAGCTCATCATTCTTTGTCATCATTCTTATCAGTTTGATATGCTCATCCATGGCTCTTTTAGATGATGGCTCTTGACTTTCCAGCTTCTTCCCTTAGTTTTCTCTTAGCAGCTTTTCTTTCTTTGGTGACTTGTTGCTCCAGCTGCTTGAGATACTAAAATTCAACATACTCATATGATAAGGGAAGAAGTGCAGATGCTTGATAGAGTCATGTGGCACTCAGGTAGTTGATCATGTTCAGTCTATCAGCTTCTTTATCTACCTGAGGTTGTGTAGTTGCCATAGCCTCTTTCTCAAGACTTTCCTGAATTGGGGAGAGGATATGAGCATGCTTGTAGAGCCTTTTCTGTCTCCTTTCTTCCTTGATTTTAAGGAGCAATGCTGCATCCTCTGCCTCCTCCCTCTCATTGGACAATTCCTTGTCAGCTAGTTCATTCAGTTCATCTAAAGGGAGAGATATGAGTTTATCAATGTTGTAGTTCCTGGTCCCCAGGTAGTTTAGCCTGGCTACCCTCAACTTATCATTCTGAGTATTTGGCTTGGGGTAGCCCTGATGGCAGCTTTCGTGAAGCCTGAAAACCCTCTTGAACTCTCTTCCCTTAGCTTCCTCTTACTCTCTCTCTCTCCTCCTCCTCGATCTCCTTAGAGTTCATCTTCCTCTTCGCTTTGTCATGCACAGGCATTGGTGACTCAAGGTGGAGAGAGCTTTGGCCTTCATTGCTTGGTTCAATAGTCAAGCTCTGGCCAGAGAGAGGTTGTGAAGCACCTTCACCAGCTGGTTCCTCACTGAGGGTAATGGGTGCTGAAGAAGTTCCTGTCTCAAGGTTCACAGGTTCAACTTCTAGGCCTTCAGTCAAGGCTTCCCCTTCGAAGCTAATCTTAGGGTCCACCTCAATATCTGGTTGACCAAAAATCTCACCTGCTAGCCTTTGTCTATATAATCTTGATCTCATCTTGAATTCTTCTCGCACCCTTTCTTGAATCCTATATGCTAATCTTGCAGCTTGTCTGTTTTGACTTGGGTTGACAAGTGGAAGATCAATCAGATGGATGCACTCATAGAAACTCAAGTTGAAAAAGTTGAAAATTTCCTATTTACCATGAGATCTAGACATGACAAGAGCTCTCCCGTCTGTCTCATACCTCCATCCCATGATTGGATTCTCAGAGTGAGGAGATGGGGTAGGCATAGCTCTGGAATACCCTTTTCAAACAAGTTTTGTATGGGTGAGTCCACATACATGTGGACATGGGAAAGTGAGTCCATATTCATGTAGACTTGAGGAGGTTACTGAGTATGGACCATTGCAAGTGAGGGTGGTGAATCCTCAAAGTCCATACTCTGTGAAGAACTCCCAGGTTCTGTGATAGTTTGGACTTTCTCCCCTTTTTTGGTAGCATCACCTTCTTACATAAGTGAGCTAGGGGTTGGGTCTGTCACATCCATAGGTTCTTGTGGACCTAGTTGAGTTCTCCTGAGTGGTCTCTCAGCTAACTTACCCTTGAGATCAGTGATCTCAAGTTGCTGGTCATTAACCCTCCTTTGTAAGATAGTCACCTGAGATTCCAGGTGACTTATCTTTGAGAATAAAGAGGTGCATGTTTTGGTCAGCTTTTGCAACTTTAGTTTCAGACACTCCTTATCTTTATCAGAAGAATCATAGGGGGATGAGAGAATAGGACCAAGGTCTTCTTCCTCATCACCAGCACTTTGTTCTTGGCTGCTGGATTTCCCCTGCATCATGACAACTTCAAGAGAAGTGTCAAGAGGCTGTGTTGCCATGGTTTAGGTTTGAATGATGTAATCACTTTCTAAAGTGAGAGCCTTTTTCATATGGACCTCCTGAACAGGTTCAGGGAGATCCACCTCAGTAGTAGGTGGATGATGTGGGCTAGACATGGGAGAAACAGGAGTACTCATCTCTCCTTGAGTATGGGTGGAGAAGAGAGACTCAAGAGGCTGGGGATGGTAACTGTCCCCTGATGGTTGTTCACTAGAGTGAAGGCTTAAGGCTATGGGGTTGTGAGCTCATCAGACTGAGCATGAGGAATCTTAGCACTGATCATTTGTGAGATGGGATTGGTTTGCTCCTCAGGAGAAGTGGGAGCTCCAATGTCCACTTCCTCCTATATGGGTGACGATATAGGGACCTGCACAAACTGAGTAGTATATGTAGGGGTTTATTTGGATTTTCTTTGGTAAGTGATGGTTATTTGTGGTTGTATTGGTGGTTGGGAGGTAGATGGTGTGGGTTCAACACTAGCTGGTGTTGCTAGGTTTTCACCTTGAGCAATGAGCTCTAACATTTTAGGACAAGGGCTGTTTCTAACCTTTAGAAGCCAACAGTTGGCTTCCTCATGGTCTTGAAGATGTCAGACTTCATCTCTCCTAATTCTAGAATATTACCTGTTCTCCTCAACTATGAGCCCAGTTCACAGTTGAGAATGTGCTGGACATATCTAGGAAACATTTAATACTCTAAGGAGTCTAAGTTTGCAAGTAAATTGGTATAAACAAATTGTGAATACCTGAACTTCACCCCCGAACCATCCCATGGACTATAAAGGAAAGGACTTCTGGACTCTGGTCCCAACCTCCATGCTTGTTGGATAAGCTGTGGATAACTACATAGAGGAGGTACTTCCAATGAGAGGAGACCATCTCTTTTCTGAAGGTCCTGACTGACAAGTCACCTTCATAGCCCATCTGCTCAAAGGAGTGGTCAACAACAGACTTTGGAAAGGACAAATCACCTTTTATATCATCCAGCTGAAGATGACTGTTTATGGAGGCCAGAGTGATGAAGATTGTCCTCCCCTGCATTATGGCAGACTGTGCCTTCTCCCCATCCATGGTGACCTCCTGGCAAGTCCTCCAGAATTCCAACAATTGATCCTCATAGAAAGGAGGATCAATGGTGAGGGAGGTGAAGTAGTTCATCAAAGAAAGGTAACGGCAAACCTCTGAGAAATCGAGATCTTTCTCAGAGTTTAACAGAGCAACTTGATTATGTTTCCTGTGAAGATGCATGGAGAAATTGGGTTGGTTTCTACGGTCGGGGTTGGCCATTTGAGGTAGCTTTACAAAGAAGGAAGATAAGAACAAAGGCAGTTTGTGGGTGAATTAGGTTAGAGAAAAATATAGATAAAGAGGATAGTGAGAAGAGGGGGAACCGTTGAGAGAATATATATGAAATGGATTTAAGACAAAGTTAAAGCAAAAGAATAAATTTTGAAATCCGAATGTCAGTCCCACCTCTGAAATAGTACCCAAAAAGGTAGTTTTCTTGGAAGTTGAAAATCTTCTGAAGGTAATTTTGCTTCGGAAGTTTTAAGAAAAAGCTTTCGAAGCCAATTTGGCTTCGGAAGATATTATTAAGATTTGTCAAAATTTCTCTTTGGAAGAAAAATACTTAGAGAATTTTTTTTTCTTGCAAGACATGTTTGGTTTCAGAAGAGATTAAGACTTGGCAGTTTTATTCTAAAGAGAATAAATCTTCCGAGACTTAATTGCTTTCAGAAGAAAATTTTCCTTCAAATACATGCAAGTACTTAGAAGCATATTTAAGCTTCGGAAGATATTCTCAGAATTTCTTCCAAAGGTAAATTTCTTATAAGTAGTTATTTGACTTGAAGACATAATTTTATTCCGAAGACAACTTGAAATCTTTTGAACAAAAATATGTTTGAAAACATTTTCTAAAATCTAAGGAATATCATTTTAAAGATTTTCTTCCAAAATAAACTTGGCTTATGAAGGTGATAAAATAGACAACTTAGGACACACAGATTTTAGAAATAAAGTTGATTTAAGTTTAAGAAAGGCTACTCAAAGTTAATCATCCTAATAGCTGATACAAGGTATTTGAATCTTTGTTCATCAAAAGCTTTAGTGAACAGGTCAGCATATTGTTCATTTGTGTTAACTTTGACTATTTTGATTAACCCGTTTTCAAAGTTATAATCAAATGATACTTGATGTTGATGTGTTTTGTCCTAGAGTGCTGCACAGGATTCTCTGTAATAGAGATAGCACTGTTGTTGTTGTTGGACCAAAAGAACCAATGAGCCTGATCAGAAAAACCTTTAAGTCCCACGAACATTACAACAACTGAAGTAGTCTGCAACAGCTGAAGACATCAGCTGATAACAAGGTCTGAAGACAAAGTCTGAAGTGAAAGAGCTGAAGACAAAGTCTGAAGTGAAAGAGCTGAAGACAAAGTCTGAAGTGAAAGAGCTGAAGACAAAGTCTGAAGACAAAAGCTGAAGACAAAGACTGAAGACCAAGTGTCAGATGATTGTCACAACAGCTGAAGAAGACCTCTTCAGTAGTTGTGATGGTTTCCTTTCAGTAGTTGTAGTTTCTTTTCTGTACTTATAGTTTCAGTAGTTTTATGTTTCTTCGTGTACTTAGAATAATCTGAGATGTTCTCAGTTGTTGTGAACATTCTCAGTAGTTTGCTTACTTTCAGTAGTTTGTAATAATTCTGTTAGATGTCACTATCAAGTGACATCAGCAGACGTCACATTCCTATATATAAGGAATGCTGACCTAATTGTAATCGGGCAGCTTAGGAAAACCTAGCAGCCGCCACACCGAAGCATGTGTGCATGAATGTTATTATCTCTTTGCAGAAAACCCTATATCTATATAACCGTGTACTGTTCCATTGAATATTTATTGTGTTCTTGCTATATTTGCTTAATTCTTGCTCTAATTCCGCTGTGATTCAACTCTAATTGATCAAACTTAGATCACTGATCCTAACAAATGGTATCAGAGCGGGTTAATCATTGATCGGTTTAACAATTGATCATTGAAACTGCTATTTTGATATCTATAGTTTGATCGAATTAGCATATGTGCAAGAACTGGTTATAAAGATTGATTTTCTGCTGCTTCTGGTTATTTAATTTGAGTTTCTTCTTGGTTCTTATTGAGTTTGTTGTGTTTTTGTGCAAAATCTTTTGAAACTTGATTGATTTGGTTTGAATCTGAGAATGACTACTCCATCTAATGATCCTCACAATACTGGCTCCTCAACCAAGCCTCCGATGCTGGTTAGGAGTGAGTATAACATATGGCAACGAAGAATGCTCCATCACCTGTCTGTTAACAGTTCAGGTTGTTGGACATCTGTGGTTCATGGTCCACACAAGCCTATGGTGAACAATCCGGAGACCAATCAAATGGTTCCGAAGAAGAAGGAGCAATACTCAGATGAAGATCGTAAACTGTTTGAGATTGATGCTAAAGCCCATGGAATTCTGGCCATGGCACTGCCGAATGAAATCTATTCTGGGCTTATGCATCATGAAACTGCTCATGACCTCTGGAATGCTTTGAAGGAACAATTCGGAGGAACTGATGAGGTCTTAGCAAACAACAGAGAAATCCTCGCCCAACAATATGAGACATTCTCTCATAGGAAGGGTGAGACACTGACTCAACAGTTTGAGCGTTTCTCCTGCTTGATCTCTGAACTGAAAATGGTCAAGCAAGAGTATACTAACAGCCAGATGAACAACAGATTCCTCAGATCACTGCCTGAGAGATGGGACACATACACCATTGTCCTACGCTCCAGTGCAAATCTGGATAGCCTATCTCTCACCCAACTCCATGGGAAACTGCTTACATTTGAAAGAGAGATAGAGCAGAAAAGGAAACTGGCATCATCAGGAAAGCTCTCTGATGACTTTGTACCAGGTAACACTGCCTTGGTCGGTCATGAGTCAGAATATGCTGGATCAGAAAGTCATTATGATGAGCATATAGATTTCTCTTCAAACAGTTCTGATCATGCATTTGTTGGTGTTGACAGTCATTCTGGGTGTAATAGTGATAATTTATGTTTTATCATGGATGATTTGCAAGGTATTGCTGATGATGATTTAGAAGAGATGGATATTTTGAGCCAAATGGCCCTGATCAATATCAGATCTCAAAAGTTCTACAAGAGAACTGGTAGGAAATTTCCAGGACTCTCTGGCAAAACCAAAGTTGGTTTTGACAAGAGTAAGTTGAGGTGTCACAAATGCCACAGGCTTGGGCACTTTGCAAGAGAGTGTAGATCAACTGGATCTAACTCCTCTGCACCCTTTGTGACCTTTCCAAGCAATAGTTCACAAAACAAAGGGCAACATCCTGCTAGTTCTGGTCATCACTCACAACCTCAATCTCCTGCATACTTTGTCCCTCAGGGTTCAATGCCATATCCTTATCCCTGCTATTATATGCCACAGCCAAATCCAGTTCATGTCCCTATAGCACAACAACCTCAAGCCCTACCTGAGCCTCAACCATCTCCATCACAATCTCAACCTCATCACAGCTTCTTCACACCAGGAGTTGTTGACTGGAGCAGCTTACCAGATGATCTTTCTGGTTTCAATGAGCAACTATCTGCTGGTGCTGGTCAACATGGTGGTGAACATCCTTTTGGGAATCTTGCTCTCATGGCCCTGGAGTCTACTGAGGGTTCCTGCTCAGATGCTTCATCTTCACAGGTAACCCAGATATCTTCTGAGGCTAAAGCCAAGTTATGTTCTGAATCATGCATAGCTGCCTTTGTCTCTATTAGAGAGGCAAATGTAGCTTTAATCAGTCAAAATCTTGAGCTTGAGAAAACTATTTCCAAAAGAAAAGATGAGTATGTGTCTGCACTTAATGACAAAGATGATGAGATTTACAAGCTTAAATGCCAACTTAATGATGAAAAGGCTAAGGTAGAGGTCATACTCGAGAACCACAGAAGTCTCAAAGAGACACTTGCAGCTACCCAAGTTGAGTGTGACCGATGGGTAACATCCTGCAAGGGATTTGAAATGCTTCTCAGCAAGCAAACAGCTTCAAATGTGAAGTTTGGAATAGGTTACAATCATACTGCACCACCTACTGATTTTACTTCAAAATCAATAGTAAAATCTGAAGGTGAAAGTAATTTCCAAACCACATCATCATGTGATTCATCCTCAAATGATAATACAAAATTAGAGGATGAAGTCAGTGTTAAGATCTCAGCAAATCAATTGCCTGATGGTTTAAATGCTGATAAACACATGAAGCTGAGAAATTCAGATGTTGTTCCTCAAAGTACTCCAAGTACTGAAGGGCAAGTCACAACATCTGAAAAGCATTTCAAATCTGATGAAATAAAAGGATTAACAACTGCTGAGGAATCTATCATACGGTCTTTCAGGACGGATAGAGAACAGCTGAAGAACAAGTCTTCAGTTGTTACCGATCCTTCAGTACTTAACACAAGTACTGAAAGGAGGAAAGTACTGAAGATCACACCTTCAGTAGTTTCCACTTCAGCAGTTGATCAATCCAAGATGAAGAATAAGCCATGTGAAATATGTGGTAAATTCAATCATCTATCTGATGAATGCTGGTACAAAAAGGGTTCCAAACTCAACAGAGATAAGCTCATTAAAGAAGAATAAATAAAATGAAAAATGAGTTTGAAACCAAGTTTGTACCACAGTCATCTAAAACTGATAAACCCAAGGCCTCACCAAAATCCAAAAAGAAGGATGGGGTTTATCAGAAAACAGCTGATAGTGTTCCTCATGATAAACATCAGACGAAGTCTGTGAATTTCAAGGAGGAAATGGTGGGTCACAGGAACTCATCAAAAACAAGTACTGATGTGTCAAATGAGCTGAAGGCTTTAGCAACAAATCAGACACAACTTGTTATGATGGTTCAGCATTTGTTGGGGAGAGTTAACCAACTAGATGCACCTGTGATCAAACCACTGAAAAGGAAATCCAAGCCCAAATCTAAGAATTCCATTTCAGCACCATCTCCACCTTCATCAGCTGTTAATCATGAGAAACAAGTTATGGTTAAATCTGTTGATGAAAACATACCCAAAACCAAAAAGGTTTGGGTCTCTAAAGCTAACTAGTTTCTTATGATAATGCAGGGTTCTTCAGCATGCCAAAGAAGCATCTGGTATGTAGACAGTGGAGGATCTATGCATATGACTGGGAGCAGTTCTCTTCTTAATGACTACTCTCAAGGAAAGAAGGGATTTGTCTCATTTGGAAATGATGCTAAGGGTTACATCATCGGGAAAGGATTTGTGTCAAATGGAGAAATCAGATTTGATGATGTTAACCATGTGGAGAATCTCAAGTATAATCTACTGAGTGTCAGTCAGATGTGTGATAAAGGGCATGTTGCACTTTTCACAAGCCAGAACTGCCGGATTCTGTCTTCCAAAGTTCTGAGGCTGATTGACAAGGTATTGGATGAATACTCTCCTGAAGGCCAACAGGATAGGAAGAGTATATGCCTTGGATTTGTCAAAGAAGATTGATTTAAAAGGTCATCCTTGCCTGTTCTCCAAGGCCTCTCCTCAGGAATCTAAACTGTGGCATAGAAGGCTGGGTCATGTTAATCTCAAAAACATGAATCAGCTGATCCACAAAGTTTAGTAAGAGGTCTACCAATAAAGGAGTTCCTCTGTGATGAAACCTGCACTGCTTGTTTAAAAGGAAAACAACACAAAGTCTCATTTCCTCCTATAGAAGAACCAAAGTCCACTGCCTGCTTGCAATTACTGCACATGGATCTCTTTGGTCCTGTGAGAGTAATGAGCATGGCAAAGAAGAAATACTGTCTGGTAATTGTGGATGATTACTCCAGATTTGTATGGACCTTCTTCTTGCATTCAAAGGATGAGGCTGCTCAGACAATTATTAACTTTGTGTTGTATGTTGAGAAGCAGTATTCCCTATCAGTCAAGTGTATAAGAAGTGATAATGGAACTGAATTTAGAAACCATACACTTGATGATTTCTACCTTTCAAAAGGAATCAAGAGGCAGTATAGCATCCCAAGGACTCCAGAACAAAATGGAGTAGTGGAGAGAAAGAACAGGACCCTAATTGAAGCTGCAAGGTCCATGTTGGCTGACTCTGGTTTGCCACTGACCTTTTGGGCTGAAGCTGTCAACACAGCATGCTATGTGCAAAATAGAGCTTTAGTGAATCAGAGGTTGATGAAGACTCCTTATGAAGTTCTACATCATTTGGCTCCTCTAATTTCATTCTTCAGAGCATTTGGGTGTCCTTGTTACATTCTCAACACAAAGGATCAACTCCAAAAGTTTGATTCTAAGGTGGATGCAGGGTATTTTGTTGGGTACTCATCCACTTGCAAGGCTTACAGAGTGTTCAACTGTAAGACAAAGATGGTTGAAGAAACCTTGCATGTGAAGTTCAATGAATCTCCTAAGGACAAAATCCCACAAAACCCTGTGGAGTTGTTTGATCTGGACATACTGCAATATGTTCCTTATCAGCCTCCAGCTGTTGCAGATCATGTGAATTCATCACCTTCTGCAGCTAGTCATCCATCTGGTGGTACTGATGTTCATGATGATCCCAGTACTCACCTATTCAAGTTTAGTGATCAACTGCCTGAGTCTACTCAACTTGATGTTCCTGTAGCTTCAGTAGCACCATCCACAACAAATGCTGATGAGATTTCTGAATCCTCTACTTCATTTGATATGCCATCTAACACTTGGTTTCAAGAATCTGGATCAACATCTGTTGCTGCTGAGCGTGCTACAAACACTTGCACAGATCTCATAGTGCATCAAGAGCTGAAGAATCACCCAACGTCTCAAATCATTGGTGATATCAATGCTGGTGTCTCAACTAGAAGTCAATTGTCCAACTTCTGCTTCTATGCTCTTTTCATCAGTCAGCAAGAGCCAAAGAACTATCATATTGCATTAAGAGACAATGGATGGGTTGATGCCATGCAGCTTGAGCTTCTTCAGTTCAAAAAGCAGCAAGTGTGGGAACTGGTTCCTCTACCCCCAGGTAAGTGTGCAATAGGCACTAAATGGGTGTTTAGGAATAAAACAGATGAAAATGGGCAAATTGTCAAGAACAAGGCCAGACTGGTTGTCCAGGGGTTTTCACAAGAAGAAGGTATTGATTATGATGAAACCTTTGCCCCTGTAGCCAGACTGGAGGCAATTAGATTGTTCTTAGCCTATGCTGCATTCCACAATCTTAAAGTTTTTCAAATGGATGTCAAAAGTGCGTTTTTATATGGTAAAATAAAAGAAGAGGTTTATGTGTGTCAACCACCAGGTTTTGAGGATAATAAACATCCTGATTGGGTGTATAAACTTGATAAGGCTCTTTATGGGTTGAAACAAGCTCCTAGAGCCTGGTATGAAACACTGTCAAATTTTCTTCTTCAGAATAATTTCACTAGAGGCTCCATAGATAAAACTTTGTTCATTAAGAAAGTGGGTCAGCATAAGCTCCTTGTTCAAATTTATGTTGATGATATTATTTTTGCTTCCTCTGATCCACAGTTGTGTGATGCATTTACAAAGTTGATGCAACAAAAATTCGAAATGAGTGCCATGGGAGAATTACAGTTCTTTCTAGGTTGCAAATCAAACAAAAGGCTGATGGAACTTTCATTCATCAGTCAAAATACACAAAAAGTCTTTTGGCAAAGTTTGATTTACAACACTGTAAGCCCTGTTCTACTCCCATGTGCAGCACCACACAACTGGATGCAGATCAGAAAGGTAAAGCTGTTGATGAAACACTTTACAGATGTATGATTGGGTCCTTGATGTACTTAACAGCTTCTAGACCAGATATTATGTTTGCAACTTGTGTTTGTGCTAGATTTCAGGCTGCTCCTAAAGAGTCCCATTTGATTGCAGTCAAGAGGATCTTTAGATATCTGCAAGGTACTCAATCTCTAGGTCTTTGGTATTCCACTGGGCACTCTTGCAAATTAGTTGCTTTTTCTGATAGTGACTATGCAGGGTGTAAATTAACTAGAAAATCAACTTCTGGTGGATGTCAATTCCTAGGCAACTGTTTGGTTTCTTGGCAGAGTAAGAAACAAACATCTGTTGCTACATCCACTGCTGAAGCCGAGTACATTGCTGCTGCAAGTTGTACATCTCAGGTACTCTGGCTTCAGAATCAATTACTGGATTATGGCATTACAGAGACTAAGACTCCATTACTAATGGATAGTGCTTCAGCTCTTTGTATCGTCAAGAATCCAGTCCAGCACTCTAGGACCAAACATATTGAGATCAGACACCATTTTATTAGGGATTGTTTTGAAAAAGGTCTGATTGATCCAAAGTTTGTTCCTAGTGCTGATGAGCTTGCAGATATATTTACTAAGCCTTTGGACAGTTCAACTTTCCAAAACCTAGTGTTAAGGCTTGGTATGCTGCAGCTAGAATAAGTGACAACTACTGATGATCTCAGTCAACAAGTACTGATGAGCATTCGTATACTACTGTCACAAATAAGTACTGCAGTTCTTTTATCCTCAGTAGTTTTCACAACTACTGAAGACTAAATTACTTAAAAGTACTGAAGTACTCATCTGTTGAAAAGAACTAATGTGGTTACAACTACTGCTGTAGTTACAACTGCTGATGTCAGAATAACAGATAAGTACTGATGACCTATGAAACATCTGAAACTCAGACAAAGTCTGATGAAGTGTTGAGGTCAGAATGAAACAGCTGATGAGCTAAGAATTGACGACAACAGCTGATGAGAAAATTTTCTCTTCAGTTGTTTCAACAACAGCTGCTTCACTTACAACACCTGAAGCCAAAACCATGTCTTCAGTAGTTTCACAACTACTGATGACTAATACCAAGTCTTCAGTTGTTACAACTTCTGAAAGTTAAAACCAGGTCTTCAGTTGTTTTCAAACAACTGATGACAGCACCAACACTTTCAGTCGTTTTATATCAGCCTTTGTCTTACCCTATAAATACCTAAACCTACTTTCAGACGTTTCATTAGCCGTTTTCCGTCCTTCACTCTCTCACCAATGGCGACCATGAAACTCAAACCCAGACACAACTGTGTTGCCTACCTCTCAAATCGGCCTTCTGGAACAAATTTGATAACGCCATCGATCTTATGGTAGATTCCCAGTACCGAACCGCGTTTCTTCTGAATCCTACCATATACCCCGATTCCCTAAGCCAGTTCTGGACCAACGTCTCCGTGCAAACTAGTGAGAATGATAGCCAAATCACTCTCCAGTCGTTGGTCAACCAGAAACAGGTGGTCATCACTACGGACATCATTCGACAAACCCTAGATCTACATGATGCCACCTGTGTCACAGAATACCCGAAAGGCACAACCGATATGTCTTTCATCAACAACGGGTATGAAGGAGACTTAAGTGCTACCACCATTATGAAGAAGCACTTCCATGATGCTGAACGTCTTATCTTCCACATGGTGAATGTCTGCCTTGCACCAAAAACCTCTTCATGGGATCAAATGTCTTCCCGATGGCAACAGGTATTATACTCTATCTTTGAACGCCAAACTTTAAATTTTTCTGAGATAGTGTTTATGGAACTAAAGGATCTGGCCTTGAAACCTGTGGCAAACAGATGGATATTATATCCCAGGTTTCTCATGGCCATAATTTTAACACAGCTAAAATCAGACGGCCTTGTTGGCCTTGGAGTCCCTGCTCCGGCTGTATTGCCTGAAGTATACTCCAGGCACAACTCTGACCCTACAATGAAAGGGGCTGCCCGGCTGCTCAAACCCAAGCAGCGGGAACCCACAGCCTCCACTTCCAGATCCAAAGTCCCCACCAAACCCAAAACCAAAAAGCCCAAAAAGGCTACTCAGGGAGATGAGTCCCCTGAGGATGCCCCTGTAACACCAATACAGGAAACACTTACTGGTTCTAACCCCCCAGTAGTGTCCAAGACTCCACCAACCGTAGCCGCTCAGGCATCCTCTCAACAGGATCCTGATGCAACCAAAATTGGGGATACCACAATGCTGGAACCTATCTCAATTGAGAAGGTTACCATTGAAGAGCACCAGTCACCCCGGGTGCAATCTGCTTCAACCCTATCTCCAAATGCAACCGCCCCTCAAAGCCCAACATTTATTGTTGCACAAGTGTTGAGTCAGCTGCATTCCTCTCCTCCTCCCCAGACACCAATTACAATGGGGAGAACATCTGAGGAAGAGGACCAAAATGCTGCTGATAGCCCACAGCACAGGGGTTATAATGTTCAATCTCCCCGTGTAGAGGAGGAGGTTAGAACATCTGGTGAGGCTGCCACTTCTACTGATTCAGCAAATGAACAGGATGAAGTTGGTAACATCTCTAAGACCTCACCAGAGGCAACTGCCGATGAAGGACTCAGTCCTGAGGCAGGAAGTCCCCAGAACCAAGAACAAGGGGCACATGCTACAACTGATCTACACTCAGGGCATGTACATCCTGATTCAATCAGGAGGTCAGGTGATTCAGCAAAAACTGATGATGACCTGGGCTTTTTCTATGATGTCTTAGCCCATAACACAATCCTTGAGGCTGAGGTGAGTAGACTCAAAGAACTGCTTGCCAAAATGTCTCAGGATCAAAGTCCATCTGCCCCAATAAACCCACAGATGGCACCTTCATCTGAAGGTTTCCCAAACACTCCGCCACTTCACTCAACTGAGCCACCAGCCACTGTTGTTGGCACCACCTCTCAGGGACAGAACCCCTCTGAGCAGATGGTTGCTACATTTCAAACTTCCTTACCTCTCATCACTCCCATCATCAATGAGATTGTACATAAAGCCATTGATGAGAGGATCTCCTCGACTCTAAAAACACTTGTTGATGATGCTGTGCACAAGAAGCTTTCTGCCATTCAAACCCCTGAACCCAATGCACCCAAAAAGGGGGAGTCTAAGGTAGTGAAAGAAAGAAAGAGAAAGAGAGTGGAAGAGGATAAACAACAAGAAAAAGAACAGGAAAAACAGCTGATCACATACAAGAGAAAGAAAAGTGCTGGAACTCAAAAGCCTGATGAAGAGAAATCATTGGAAGATCTGATTAAAGAAGCTGATGAAGCTCACAGCAGATCAATGGACAAAATAATAGATCAACTCTTCAGACAGGGCTTTGATACAGCCACATTAGACACTGAGATCAGAAGGCTGGAGATTAATGAGATACAAGAAAGATGGGCCAGTTATAGTGTAATGGAAAGGGAGAGGTTGGAGATAATGATCCGGTTTATTGCAAAATACTTGGGAAGATCATTAATTGAGATTAAATCATGGACCAGAGACAGTATTCTGGCAATAACCACCAGAATCTGTGCTTCTGAAGAATTCAACAAGGGGTTGATTATAGAAGCCTTAGACGAAGCAGGTGCTGGGAAGAGAACTGATATGGCCAAGCTTTCCAAAGCCAAACTCACCATAAAAATGCTAGATCAGCCTTCCCAAACTCCCTCTCAAAAACAACCAACCCCACAACTCTCCAAATCAACTCAACCCTCAAAACCAACTCCCTTACCCCAAAAACCACCTCAAACCACATCCAGTGATGCACCCAGAAGGAGGAGAAGGGTGTTGAGGATGGTAGAAGAAGAAGAAGAAGATGATGAAGAAGATAGTCTGCCAATCTCTGCTGTTCTAAAATTACCTGAGCCCAGAAGTCAACAAATGATAACACCAGACTTTCAGAGGCAAATGGTGAAAGTTAAGATTGAAGAAGAAGAACAACAGAAACAGCACGATGAGCAACTTTTGAAGATGATTGACAAAGAGTTTCCTCAGTCATCATCTATACAAGCCATGAAGAAACATGCTCAAAGGCTGTATGCTCTCAGGTATACCTTTCAATATCAAAAGGAGAGAGTAAGGATTTGGCCAGACCCCAGGGTTAGTTCTAGAATTCATAAGAAATCCATACCAAGTAGATACAATGGCCAAGTGAGAAAGACCATAGATGCTGCTATTATGTTGGCCATTGTAGTCTCACCCTGGGAAATACTTGAAGACTTCAAGAGAGCCTACAAGTCAAAGATGACCCCTCAAACTCTAATGGAGAACAAAATGGTCAAGAAGGGGTTGTTATACAAGAGGCTTGAAGAGATCAAGAAAAATGAACTCCAGTTGTTATTAGAAGGGACTCACCCAGATGAGTTTGCTTACAGAGAGATAACAACTGTTGAGTTGAAAAATGGAAAGACGATAAAGTACTTATCAGAGTACTATGGCCCAGAGTTCTTCTTCGAAGGAGAAGCAGAAGAACTCACTAAGGAGGAACAAGTTGTTCTCCTTGAGGCCTACGTCAGAGAGTCTTATAGACTCATCAATGGGAAGTAGGTTTCATGGTTGGGATAACAGCTCTGTGTCCAGTTCCCCAAGACAGAGTTCCCTTCCATCCTTTGACATTCACATCTACTGAAACCTGTTCCCTGGCCTGTGCTTATCCGATATCTCTAAAGCTGATCAAGAGAGTATTTCTGCCAAGAATAAGTGGGACCTCAATAAGCTTAAAGGTTTTGGCTGCATTGGTTCAGGGGGAGTTTGTTGGACCAAAAGAACCAATGAGCCTGATCAGAAAAACCTTTAAGTCCCACGGACATTACAACAACTAAAGTAGTCTGCAACAGCTGAAGACATCAGCTGATAACAAGGTCTGAAGACAAAGTCTGAAGTGAAAGAGCTGAAGACAAAGTCTGAAGTGAAAGAGCTGAAGACAAAGTCTGAAGTGAAAGAGCTGAAGACAAAGACTGAAGACCAAGTGTCAGATGATTGTCACAACAGCTGAAGAAGACCTCTTCAGTAGTTGTGATGGTTTCCTTTCAGTAGTTGTAGTTTCTTTTCTGTATTATAGTTTCAGTAGTTTTATGTTTCTTCGTGTACTTAGAATAATCTGAGATGTTCTCAGTTGTTGTGAACATTCTCAGTAGTTTGCTTACTTTCAGTAGTTTGTAATAATTCTGTTAGATGTCACTATCAAGTGACATCAGCAGACGTCACATTCCTATATATAAGGAATGCTGACCTAATTGTAATCGGGGCAGCTTAGGAAAACCTAGCAGCCGCCACACCGAAGCATGTGTGCATGAATGTTATTATCTCTTTGCAGAAAACCCTATATCTATATAACCGTGTACTGTTCCATTGAATATTTATTGTGTTCTTGCTATATTTGCTTAATTCTTGCTCTAATTCCGCTGTGATTCAACTCTAATTGATCAAACTTAGATCACTGATCCTAACAGTTGTCTATATGGATGGGAGTCTCTTTGAAGTTGAATCCATAGTCCAGCATCTGATTCTGAATCCAAAGCACTTGAGCACAACAGCTTACTGCAGCAATGTATTCAGCTTCAGCAGTTGATGCAGACACACATGATTGTTTCTTGCATTGCCATGAGACAATCCTTCTACCAAGGAATTGACATCCCCCAAATGTAGACCTTGCGATCATGTTGCAGCCACCATAGTCACTATCTGTATAGGCATACAGATTGAAGTCAGAATTCTTTGGATAACAAAGGCCAAGCTTGGAGCACCTTTGAGATATCTAAGAATCATCTTGACAGCAACCAGGTGTGACATCTTGGGGTTGGCTTGATATCTTTCATAGATGCATATGGCAAACATGATATCAGGCCTGCTGGCTGTGAGATACATAAAAGGCCTAATCATAGCCCTGTAGAGATGTTCATCCACACACTCCCCCTCAAGATCATGTCCAAAGGAGTGGTTTCTGGCTATAGGTGTCTTAGCAACCTTACAATCAGTCATGTTGAATCTTGTAAGTATGTCTTGTACATACTTTGACTGACTTATGAAGATGCCATTGTCAACTTGCTTCACTTGAATTCCCAGAAAGAAATTAAGTTCCCCCATGGCACTCATTTCAAACATATTCTTCATCAGCCTCTCAAAATCTTTGTAGAGCTTTAGATTAGTTGAACCGAAGATAATATCATCCATATATACTTGAACCAGCATTAAGTCATTCCATGTTCCTTTGATGAAGAGAGTTCCATCTATAGTACCCCTCTTGTAACCATGTTGATAGAGATACTGAGATAGTATCTCATACCACTTTCTTGGAGCTTGGTGCAACCCATAAAGAGCATTATCAAGCTTGCAGATATAATCAGGATGATCTGGGTCTACAAAGCCAGGTGTTTGTTTGACATACACTTCTTCATCAATCACCCCATATAGAAAAGCACACTTGACATCAAGTTGGTAGACCTTGAAATCCTTTGATACAGCAAAAGCCAGGAATATTCTTGCAGCTTCAAGTCTTGCCACAGGAGCAAAAACATCTATGTAGTAGATTCCCTCTTCTTGTGTGTATCCTTGAACAACTAGTCTGGCCTTGTTCTTGATGACAAGTCCTCTATCATCCTTCTTGTTTATAAAAACCCACTTGGTTCCTATGGTAGTCTTCCCTTGAGGAAGAGGACATAGGTTCCAAAGCTTTTGTCATTTGAATTGAAGTAGCTCCTCTTGCATTGCTTCAACCCAAGTTCCATCCTTTAAAGCCTTATCAACTTTCTTTTGCTCTATCTGGGACAAGAAGCAAGAGTATAGACAAACATTTTGTCATGGGTTTGTCCTCTTGTTCTCACCCCTGTATCAACATTTTCAATGATGTTTGTGGTGGGGTGAGACTTGTGGATCCTGAGTTGAGGGATCATAGCAAGTTGATTGGAAAAATCTAAATTAGGGAAATTCAGATCTAGCAAAGGAGTATCACCCATCACATCAGCACACTTATCAAGAGAGGCTTGATCCAATGAGTGTGTGACATCATTTATGTTGTCTTCTATGGAGTGGTTATCAGCATCAAGAAATTCTTGATCACTGTCACCACCTCCATTTCCTCCTACATTTGAAGCTCCTTCACTGGAGTTTTGAACCTCTGAGCTATAATTTGTAGGCATCTTAGATGAATCAGCTGAATTTGTCATGTTTGTGCTGAAAGGATCTTCACTTGCAAGGTTAGTTACCACTAAAGCTAAAGTAGTATTCTTCCTTGGTCTTCTAAACTCAAATCTTGGGTCAGGATCTCCTGTTGATAAGTTACCTGTAGATCCAAAAACATTCTCACAAGACATGTTAAAATAGTTGGTAACTAAATCAAGATCAAATAGCCAATCAGGACCAGAACCTTTCACACTGGGAGTGTGCTCATTGAATGTCACATTAGCTGACTCCTCAACTACTCTAGTTCTAAGATTGTAGAGTATCCAATAAAGTGTCCATCATCTGATTTCTCATCAAATTTGGCTACATGATCTTTGATATTCAAGATGGTGCAAAGACATAAGGAGTCTTACCATAAGTCTTAACCACTAAAACTCTATTCTGCACATAGCAGGCTGTGTTGACTGCCTCTGCCCAGAATGTGATGGGCAGTTTAGAGTCAGAAAACAGGGTTCTTAAAGTCTCAATAAGTGTTCTATTTCTCCTTTCAGCAACACCATTTTGCTAAGGAGTCATAGGAGCACTATATTGTCTTGTAATACCTTTTTCATCACAAAATTAATCAAGGATTTGGTTCTTAAATTTTGTTCCTTGATCACATCTTATGGTCTTGACCTTGTGATGACATTGGTTCTCAATTTTTAGAATGAAGTTCTTCAAGATCTCAGGAGTCTCATCCTTAGTTCTAAGGAAAAAGACCCAAGTGAATCTTGTGAAGTCATCTAGGATCACCAAACAATATGAGTTCCTTCCTAAACTCATTAAGTGTTTTGTATGTAATAAGTGTAGGGGAGTAGTGATGGAGTTCCTTTCCTTTGGCTTGTGAGACACTTTGTGTTGCTTCCCTTTCAGGCATGCAACACAATGGTCATCACTTGTAAACTCTTTCTTTGGTATTCCAGTTACCAAATCATTCTCAATTAATTTAGTCATGTTTTTAAAGTTTACATGGCACTTTCTTTTATGCCAGAGGAAAGACTCATCATTATTTTCTTTAGATAGAAAGCAAGAAACTTCTCCTGAGGGAGATGTTTCTTTTAAGTCCATCTTGTACATGTTCCCTTTCTTGGGGGCTCAGAGTAGGATATGCTCTTGAGGAATGACCACCCTGGGCTTGAGAACAATGCACTCATGCTCAGTAAAAAGCATGTTGTGTCTCTGATCACAAAATTAGGATACACTTAGTAGATTGTACCCAAGCTCTTTGACAAAGTTTACCTTTTCAATGTTGAGCTTACCATTTGTGACTATGCCCCTTCTTGTAATGTAACCTCCAACAACTCCTCCAAAACCAACTAGCCCTCCATCAATATTCTCAAAAATTTGAAGTAGAGAACCATTGCCAGTCATGTGCTTGGAACAAGCATTATCAATGATCCATACATTTCCCTTAGTCTTTTGTTGTTCCTGCACAAGAAAGAAGTGGTTAGTTACATTTGGAAACCCAAGCCTCATTGGTCTTGGGCTTTTCAAAGTGATATGAAGACAATGTAACAGTAACTGATCCTATGTTCAAGCTTTGAGGATCATTAGCTATTGCTGATGAAGAACTTTCAGTCACTTGGTCTTTCTTCATCATCCACACCATCTTTGAAAGATTGGACTTGACCGTCAACACCTTGGAAGTTTTAACAACTTTTGAAGTACAACCACACATGATGCAATCCATTTGCTTCTTTCTAAGAGTCTTTTTTTGAGAGAAAGACTAAACTTGATCACTTTCCACCTCCATCTTTATCTTCACGGATGATGCAGCAAGCTTGTTAGGGTGAGGCTTGTTCTTGGAACTAGATGGTTCAGGCTATGTAGCAGTGGTACACAGCTGATCAGCCTTCTTCTCTTTGGTAGAATAAGTTGGACATGAACTAGAACTCCTGGTACTAGAGTTCATAGTTAAGTCTTCAGCCTTCACCACTTCTGATCCTGCAGAGATAAATATTTGTTTTTGCTTAGAGTTGAAAGTGGCCTTGATCTTTTAAGCCTTCTTTGACTTTATCTTTGCTCTTCTGATTAAGTTCTTCCTCTTGGACTTGGTCATCCCAGCTTCTTTTCTCTCCTTAGGATAATAGTGACCCTTTTTAGGATGATCTTCTTCAGTCTTCTCAGAATCATCCTTCACTATCTCCTTTTCATCCTCTTCATAAATGGGGTCTATAAGGGAAGCTCATCTTCACAAGTTCCACACCTTGGAGATCTTATAGACAACAGAGTGTGTGGAGGAGCTATCTCAGTAGATCCCAGTCCCTGCTTATTCTAATAACAAACTTTGGCATGCAAGGATGAGGATATCATGTTCTTGAAGGTCTCTTCTTCAAGAACATGTATTTCTGCACTGGCTTTCCTGATCACAAGCTCAGCCTGGCATTCAGTTAACTTAGTGATAAGATCTTTTATCTGAGTCCTGTAGTTGGTATGTTGATGCTTAAGAGTTGAAATGGTTTTCTCTAAATCTTCTATTGTAAGTTTGTAATCATTTTCAGCTTTTTTGAAATCAGCTTTTAAGATGTTTAAAGGACTCAAGATCAGATCTCATCTCTAAGTTATAGGACCTATATTTTTTTACTTTAGCAATACATTCAGGTGTACAAAGATGTTTTAATACCTTGGAATCTTCATGATCTGCCATTAGTGCTTGGTTTGGAGATGCATCCTCAACCTGAAAGCTCCAGTCAAAGCTTCCTTCTTCAACAGCAACTGCAGCTTGCTGCTTGGGCTTCTCATTCTAGTGAGCTCCATCAGTGTAGTTTGGTCTGGTTTGTGCTTGGCCACCTTTTGTCTTTGGTGCATTGCACTCTCTAGCAAAGTGTCCCAGTTGGTTACAATTGTAACACTTCACTTTGCTTTTGTCCAGCATAAACTTTCCACTGCTGTATTCCTAGGAAACTTCCTCCCTGTCCTCTTATAAAACTTTGTGGCTCTGTGAGTGAGAAGATCCATCTGCTAGACTATTTTCCATGTACTCCAGATCATCTGGATGGATATAGTCCAGGTCTTCAAGGGTAAAGAGAAAGTTGCCTGTGCTTTCATCAGTAGACACAAAGGCTTGTGAAGAGCTTGTCTCCTGGAATGGGCTTCCATGGATGTAGCTCTCTCTTGGTGTATCTAGGAAGGTGATGAAAGAACCCTTTTATGAGTTGTTAGGGTAGCAGATGAGATGATGTTGTGGTTCTCTACAATCCCTTTCAACCACATGAAGGGCTGAACTCTGCTGATTGTTGGAGTTACCAGATGGATTTTGCATCTTCATCTCCATCTGGTAGCCACCGAGGATACCATATAACTTAGTGAGATTAAGGGTGTTGAGGTTCTTAGTCCTCTTAATGATCACACAATAGAGTGTCCATTGTCTGGGAAGAGAGGACATGAACTTCCTCATAATGTCCCTGTTCACAAGAGTTACTCCAACATCCATTAGAGTATCCACAATCTCAACATACCTGATGTACTGTTAAGTCATGGTTTCACCTGTTTTAAAGGTAAAGTTCTGAAACTGCTGCTTCGAAAGGTCCTTCTTGTTCTCTTTTGCTTCATTTGACCCCTCATACATCCGTTTCAGTGCATCCCATAGTTACTTGGCAGTCTTGCACTTCTTGAAGCCTCTGTAGATAGAGTTAGGAAGAGTCGTTTGGATGGCAGTCATGGCCTTCTGATCTATGTCAATCTTCTTCCAGTCTTCATCAGAATAATCAGCCACTTCTTTTGGTATCATACCACCACCAGCAGCAGCTGAAGGGGTGGATGTTACATGAGGTCCATAGACAATAGATCCCCACATCCTGGAGCCTTGAGACTTGATGAAGCGTTTCATTCTTTGGCACCAAGTGTCAAAGTCATCAGGAGTGATCAGTGGAGATTTTGTCATAGTACCAATTTCCATATCAGCCTTTGTGATAGCTTCCATTTGAGATGTTAAGTATTTTTTGAAACTAAAAGGATTTAAGATGGTGAGATCTTACAATCAAGAGCCTAAAATGCTTTGATACCAATTATAGGACCGTGTAAAGGGTGGTCAATACAATCAGTTTCACAATGAGGAGAGTTTTAAAACACTTAACAGATCAAATGGGGAACCAGGTTTATGTGAGATTATACTAACACAAGTAAGTAATGAGACAGAACTAAGAACAAGAACAGAGAAGTATGGTTTTCATTGATGCTGTATATTGCTCTCAAGTTATAAAAAGGTTTACAAGTAAAAAGTAGGAAGTTACAGACAAAGACCATAATCTACAGTTTACAAAAGCATGGACTTTTCACCAACAGTCTTCAGAGTTACAACGAAAAGTTTGTCAGCTTTATGAAAAAGTAGATCAGGGAGAGCATGTCTTCTCTGTCTTTAGAAGAAAATCAGTCTTCACAGCAAATTGGCTTCAGAAGACTTTGTCTCTGAAGCTTCGAAAGACTTCATCTTTGGCTTCAGAAGATTTTCGGAAGATTTTACACTTAGAATATTTTATGTGAAGAGTGTAAAACTTCCAACGAAACTTCTACCTTGTACATCAGTGCATGCATGCACGAAGATCCTTGGTTGTTTTGGCTTCTTTGGTTGTATCAACCTTCTAATCTTCTAATATAACCTTACATTTATTATTCAGAAGACTTTGTCTTTGAATCTTCTGAGCTGCATACTTTAGAAGAATAAGAACTCAGTCTCGAAAGACTCAGTTCTTTCTTTGGAAGTTCTTCACACTTGAGCTTCGATAGATCTTTGACTTAGCTTCAGAAGAGCAGTTTGTTCTTTCGGAAGAATATTTGTTTAGCACATCAAAATATATCTAAGTGTGGTTTGGGTTACACCAGCCTCATTCAATCCAACAACCTGATCTTCTTTTCGAGTTCTTTTAGCTCTTTCTTCATCTCCTCTATCTTCCCTTTCTTAATCAGCTCATGATCAATGAAATCTTCAAGTATCACCTTCTTACTTGAAAATTTCATCTTCTAATTTTCCAAATATCTTTTCATCTTCCCACACATACTCTTGTTCAGTTTGTAATCAGCATGTGTGGTAAGATCAATTCTCTTCCATGGGAACTTCTTATTGTGAGTTTTCACAACTACATGAGTATAATTTTGAACATACAGTTGTGGTCTCTCTTCTAAAGCATTAGAGGTTCTAGTAGAGCAGTTTCTATTGCGTGTCTTCTTGTTGTAGCTGTGGTTTGGTTGAGATTTTTGTTTGATGGAGGAGATTGACCCAGCTGTTTGTCTATTGGTTTTGGAAGATGAGCTCTCTTTAACAAACTTCACATCCCGAATCATTTTCTTCTTCATCTTTCTTTGGACTTCTTCTTCCTTAACTTCCTTTTCTTTCCTTTCCCTTCTTTCCTTTTTAGGCATATCATCTTCTAACTCTGCACAGACTGGATCTACAGATATTTTCTCCATCACTTCTAAGCTACATCTTGTGGTGTACGCTGGTTTGTAAACCATTGGTGGATCTAAAACATTGTACCACAAAGGTGTCTTTGTTTGATACAACTTTTAGGAGTTCTCAGTGAAGGCAAGCAACTTCTCAAACTTTTTAGTATAAACATTGTATTTTTTGGCATATGTTTTAGCAATTTCCAAGTCCACATTGTGTCAACTTTAGCTTGACCAAAAGATCAATAATCTGGGTCTTAAGGTTTGTTTGTTCATGTGTTAATAATGAAACAATCTTCTTTTGTTCTTTTATCTTTAGTTTTTAAGCTTGTTTAGTTTTCCCATAATCAATTTTAAGAATATTGATTGATTCCATATCATTCATGAGATACAAATTGTAAATTCTATACGTGAGGTGTACATCAAGATTCAGAAGTTACCTGAGGTGAGGGAGTTGAGCTACCGGCCATCAATTTATTGTTGATAGGAGTGATGTCTTCTACTTGAAAGCTCTAGTCGATTAGCTCTTCTCCTGATGCTACAACTGTCGTGTATCTTTGATTGGCAAAGTGTCTTAGCTAATTGAAATTGAAGCACTTTCCCTTGATTTTATCAAATACAAATAAGATCTTCTCCGTCTTTGGAACTTTCTTCAGGTTATCTGTCGGAACTGTTTACCCCTGAAAGAGAACAAGGCTATTTGGTAGTTGATGTCCAGATCTTAAAGATCATTTGGATGAATACATTCCGGATCTTTTTCAGAAAGTTGAAAGAAGTTTGCCTGCTCACTAAGAAAAGCTGAGCATGAAGAGTAGTTTGGTTAAAAGGATGGTGAGGGCTACTGGTTCCATATGTTGAAAGATGGTGATGGCTATGATTTAGATGTTGGAGATTCTGGACAGGTGATCATCAGTACTTGATGAGTCACCATCAGAACTTATTAGGTTTGAGAGTTAAAGGGCTCATGAATGGGTGCTATTAGTGTTAAGAACACTAAGGAGATTGATGATCTGTTGCGTGATTCTTCATCTGCATCCATTTCCATCTCATAGGCACTTAGAATGCCGTACAGCTTCTTAAGAGCCATAGTCTTCTGGTCTTAGTTCTTCTATACAATATCCATGTCTTTAGTAGTGAGATCAAGAACTTTTTGAGAACATCACTATTCTCCATTTTCGCCCTTGCTTTATTAAGAGAGTCTAGCAGTTCAATATATCTTAAATATGTAGTAGCTATGGTTTCTCCCCTTGTATAACCAAAGTTTTTGAACTTTTCTTCAAGACATCTCTCTTGTTTTCCTTCATGTCTTATGTTCCCTCAAATCTAGCCTTCAAATCTTCCTACAACTTTTGAGCAGCTATGAACTTCTTGAAGCAATGAATGATGCTATTTGGTATGCTCATCTTGATAAACCATAAAACTTTTGAATCTACATCAGTCTTCCTTAGATCTTCATTTGAGTACTTTATGGGATCTTTAGGAATCATACCTCCTCCTTTACCAGCAACTTGGACCATAAGGACATATGGTCCATTCAAAATTAAGAGCCACAACTTTAGATCTTGATTCCTTAGAAAATCTTCCATTATGATTTTCCAAGTATCAAAATCATTTGGAGCAAACATGGGTTTGGTTTGAGTATCACTTTCCAATTCATACTTACTTGAAATGGCTACAACAGTCATTTTAAGAGGATAAGATTATGAAGGAATAAGGTGTTTGAAAGTGTGATACAAAGAAATCAAGTGATTTGTTGAAAAGGAAACTTCAAGCAAATCACGAACCAATGTTCTGATAGCACTTGTTAGATCTGGTTTGAATTAAGCAGGACTTTTCCAGTGATCGGCAGTTAGCAAATGCAGAATCTAAGTTAAGTGTCTACATAACAACACAAACACTTTGAATAAGTAATAGCACAAGGATCTTTCAAAGTATTCACTTGATAACCTTTCTGGTTGCAAAGAGTAATAACAGAAGATAACAAGTGGGCAAACAAGCTAACCCCAAAAGTATACATGTGTGAGGTAACTATACTATAAAAGTTAAACACTAGAATGAATCCTGATCATCTATTCTAGGTTTAGGATCAGTACCATGTTTCAGCCATTGATCTACACATTATAGTATACCACGAATACGAATTACTATTGGTTACAAAGATGTGTACAATAAAGATAGGAAATCGGTACTTCGGAAGAATTAGCAGTTGCAGATGTATGTTATCACCACTACTATTCAATACTGATAGTCTTGTCTAATGCAACAGTGAAACAACAGATGATCAGCATATGTGCATGTCTTGATTCATAGCAGTTTGGTACTTGAAGATATCAACATGTGTAGATCGGTACTAAACTTAGAGTTTAGGTAGCTTCATCCCTCTTATGATTTAACCATTTATTTTAAATATCTAATTAATAAAAAGTTTAATAGTTTAAAATTGGTTTTTGATGACGACCAATACAATTTAAAATAGAGTATTTGAAATTGGATCATGTCGAGTGATTGAAAGGAGTTTTAAACCACCAACATAAAACAACATTAAAATTAGATTTAAGAAAATTGCACGACTTGGCTAATGCTACAATTGACCCGGCCGACAATTAAAACATGAATAAAATCCTACACTAAAATAGATGTTTTAAGCCACCCTAAGTTAGTGACGGTTCACCCAGTTTATCTGAACCCCTAGGTAGCATTTGGTATGTAGGAATAAAGGGCGGAATGAAATGAACCATTGAGGGTGAATGAAAAAAGACATGTTTGCTTGGTAAACGTAATGGAATAAATCATTACATAGTTGATTACATTCCCTTAAATTCATTCCATTCACCCCCCTTTTTTTTTCATTCCATTCATTCTTCTATAATTAATCACCAACACCACCCACCTACCCATCACAACAACCACCATTGGCCACTACCACCGGGCACGACCGCCACCACCACCATCGACCACCACCACCAACTACCATTGCCAACCACGTTCCACCACCGGCTCCCACCACCGGCCACCAACCACCAGTAGACATGTACAAAATAACTGGTTTGGGAACCGGTTCAGCCAAAAAATCACAACCGGTTTAAAAATAAAAGCGATTGGTCCAAACCGACCCACACCGCGGTTTCCTTTCAGTTTCCTACTTCCAAGGCCCTAAACCAGTCTTCAACCAGTTCCTGACCAAACCGGTTTTTAAAACTAGCTGTTGCCTAACATTTATATAGCTGTTTTTTGACTGTTATGGGACCATTTTTTGTATTTTTTTACCATTATACTCCCCTTAGGTTAGTATAAATATGTATTGAATGTTTTGATTGAACTACAACAACTTAAAATGCTCCCTAGTCTCAAAAATCTCAAAAACGCTCAATACTTTCGTGCATTAGAAAAAAAACTCTCAAATTGCTTCATTAAGTGCTCAATTATCCATTGGTTGTGATGCTTCTTCAAGCAACATGTTGGTAGCAATCCTTCTTACGAATAGGAACCCCTAAAGATGGTTCAATTACGATTTATGTCAAATGGCTAGCGGTCCAAACAATGCTCATTGCATGTTTTTCAATAAGTTTTTAAAAAAAGATGTAAACACAACCTTGAAAAACCACATTGCTCATAAATATTGTACGGCGTTGATAGGTGAACCTTCTCGAGGTCAAGCTTCGACGATAAGCAAAGAAAATGCTTGGGCTTATAACATTGATGTGGTTCGGGAGCAAATGGCACATTTTGTAATTCAAGAATGCTTGCCATTCAAACATTTCAACAACGAAGTTTG
This sequence comes from Flaveria sonorensis, assembly GCA_025506505.1. Lineage (NCBI taxonomy): Eukaryota > Viridiplantae > Streptophyta > Magnoliopsida > Asterales > Asteraceae > Flaveria > Flaveria sonorensis. The sequence continues at coordinate 20,056,851 of CM046434.1, forward strand.
AATCGACTCATTAAACGAACTCTTCAACCACGTTATACCAATATAAGTCATGCTACTCTTCGAATAGATTATTTAAAACTGTGGAAAAATGGTAAAAATAAATTGGTATATTATTTTGAAAATTTACAAATCGGTGTTAACTTAAGTAGTGATGTTTGGTCGACTTCTTATGGTTCACCGGACTTGTACATTTGTGTCACTACCCATTGGGTAGAACCAGATTCATGACAAATGATGAAACAACCATTGCATTTGAATTGTTTGATTATCCTCACATGGTGAAAATATTTTTTATATTATTGACAAAGTTATTAAAACGTATAAATTGGAAAACAAAATTTTGCCTATATCTTTTGATAATGCGTCAAATAATACGCTTGCGATAGAACATTTAAAATTAAAATATAAACCAATTTGTGACGGTTTGTTTTTTTATAGTCGATGTTTTGGCATATCATAAACTTAGCAGTTCAAGAGGGTTTAAAAAATATTGAACCAACAAAAGACGCATTTAAAAGAATGTTACGTAATATTTTTAGCGGTAACCAAAGATATAATAAGTAACGCAAGTTTTGTAAAGACGCAAATTGCAATTGTTTCGAATTGGGACATACCTACATTATAGAATTCAACTTCTAACATGAACAAAAAGGTTATTAAGCAAAAAGAAAGCTTAATAGCTTTTCATAATATTTTGGTGAGTCGTGTGAAGGTTTTGACTTACCATCCATTATGTTGGGCTACTATTGAAGAAATAAGCAAAATGTTTCATTTTTTTAAAACCACAACTACTTGTATTCCTGGAGTTTATTATCGCCAAGTCCATTAGTTCTTCATCAACTTTATTTAATGTCTTCAAAATTAAATGAGTTTTCATTTAGGGTAGACCTTATCCGAATATGATACCTCCAATGAAAGAAAAACTAAAAAAATATTTTAAAAAAATGCCTTCGGTTATTACACGTGCCACTACCTTATACCCTTGCTTAAATACTTTAGGAAATGAAATTTTACTTGATAAAATTACTCTTGATTTGGGTTTAGATGAAGAAGACCCATTTTACGGTCAAAGTTTAAAACATTACTTTAACCAACATTTATCAAACATGTTTGATGTTTAAATTATTTAGTGTTCCAGCTGACTTTCAAAGTATGACCAGCTGTACGATGTAGTATAAAGTATCTCATGTAACTAGCCCTTAGGACTAAGCCTTGTAACAATTGTAAAACTATTGAGAGCAATATACATCATTCTTGAAAAACAATACTTGTGTTCTCCTTGTGTTCTTTACTCTTGTTCTTTGTTTTATTTGCCGGTTCCCTATTTAATCTATTAAGTGTTTTATCTCTCCAACCTTGTGAAACTGTTGCATCATCTTTAACCGGTCCTGCAATTGGTATTAGAGCTTTTTAGGCTCTTGCTTGTAAGATCTCACCGTCTTTAATCTCTTCAGCCTCTCAAAACACTTACTATCTCAAATGGTAGCTCTCACTAAGGCTAACAAGGGAACCTGCACCATGATCACTCCACTGATCACCCCTAATAACTTTGATACTTTGTGCCAAAGAATGGAAGGCTTTATCAAGTCTTAAGACAACAGGATGTGAAGATTTGTTATCTCAGGACCTTACACCCCAAGAACTACTTCAGCTACTGCTGGTGGTGGAATGCTTCCAAAGGAAGTGGCTGACTACTCTAAAGAAGATTGGAAGAAGATTGATATATATCAGAAGGCCATGACCGCTCTATAAACTTCTCTTCCCAACTCTATCAATATAGGCTTCAAGAAGTGCAAAACTGCAAAGCAGCTTTGGGATGCACTAAAGCTTATGTATGAAGGGTATGAAGAAGCTAAGGAAAACAAGAAGGTTGTCATGGAGCAACAGTTTGAGAACTTCACCTACAAGTTAGGTGAAACTATGACTCAATGATACTTTAGGTATATTAAGATTGTAGATACTCTGATGGATGTTGGAGTTAAACTTTAGAATAGGGACATTGTGAGGAAGTTCATGTTCTCTTTTCTCAAAAATTAGAAACACTATGATATGGCCATTAAGAGAATTGAAAACCTCTCCAACCTTACTCTCACAAAGCTGTATGGTATCCTGAGCAGTTACCAGATGGAGATGAACATGCAGAATCCATCCAGAAGCTCTTCCAACATTCAACAGAGTTCAGCCCTCCATGTGGCTGAAAGGGATAGTAGAGAACCACAACATCATCTTATCTGCTAACCTAATAACTCACAAAAGGCCCTTTCATTACCTTTCCAGAGACACCAAGGGAGAGCTACATCCATGGAATCCCATTCCAAGAGACAAGCTCATCTCAAGCCTTTGTGTCTTCTAATGAAAGTTGTGACAATATTCTCTTCACTCTTAAAGACTTGGATTATCCATCTAGATAACCTGGAGTATATGGAGATAGTCCAGCAAATGGCTCTTCTCACTTATAGAGCCAAGAAGTTCTACAAGAGAACCAGAAGAAAGTTTTCTAGAAATGTAACTAGTGGAAAGTTTGGACTGTATAAAAGTAAAATAAAATATTATAACTATAACCAAATGGGACACTTTGCTAGGGAGTTCAAGAAACTAAGGACAAATGGTAGACAAGCACAATCCAGACAAAGCAACACTGATACAGCTCCCAGATCTGAGAAGCCAACCCAACCAAAACCACAAGTTGTTGCTGCTGTTAAAGTGGGAGGCTTTGACTGAAGCTTTCACGTAGAGAATGTTTCTCCAAATCAAGCATTGATGGCTGACCATGATGAAGGCAAGGTATTAGAACATCTCTATACACATGAATGCATTGCTAAAGAAAACATGTATAGGTCCTATAACTTGGAAGTGAGATCTGACCTTGAGTCTTTGAATATTTTAAAAACTTATTTCAAAAAAGCTGAAAATGACTATAAACTGAGAATAGAAGATTTAGAGAAAACAATTTCTACTCATAAGCATTAGCACATAAATTAAAGGACTCAAATCAAAGATCTCATTACCAAGTTAGCTGAATGCAAGGCTAAGCTTATGAACAGCAAATCCAGGGTAGAAAAGTGTGTTCTTGAAGAGGAAACCTTCAAGAACATCACATCCTCATCCATGAATGTAAATATTTGTTATCAAAACAGGTAGGGATTAGGATCAAGTGAGATAGCTCCTCTACACATATTATTATCTATAAGATCTCCAAGGTGTTAAACTAGTCAAGATGAGTTGCCCCTCATTGATCCTATCCCAGAAGAGGATGATGATGAAAACGAGAAAGTGAAGGATGAACAAAAAGTGAGGGAAGAGGTTCATCCTAAGAAGGGTCACTATACTCCTGGAGAGAAGAAAGAACAAAGGATGGCCAAGTCAGCTAGGAAGAATTTGATCAGGGTTGCTAAAAGAATATCAAAGAAAGCCCAAAAGATCAAGCCCACTTTCAATACCAAGCAAAAACAAGTCTTTATCTCTACTGGGTTTGAAGTGGTGAAGAATGAAGACTTAACTACGGATGCTAGTACTAGGACTTCTAGTTCAAGTTCAAACCATCTTGGTCAAGAGAAGAAGGTTGAAAAAATATGCACCATTGCTTCACACCTGAACCATCCAGCTCCAAGAGCAAGCTTCACCCTCAGAATCCTACTATATCATTTATGATGATGAAGAAGAAAGTGGAAACAGATCAAGCTTAACCTTCTCCTCAGAAGAAAGACCCTTAGAAGTATGCCTATTAACTAGATCATGTATTCTGATACTACTCACTGTGCTAAAGATTGCATCTACAATCCTAAGAGTACCATCCATATGAACAAAAAGAAGACTTCTAAGAGGAAGAAGAAAATAGATTGGGAAGGAAAATCACTTTCCTTCTAAAGCTCCAAAGTGAACAAGAAGAAGATAGTTGGAAAACTTTCTTCGAAAGCAAATATTGTCTCGAAAGAAATGCATGCTTTCGAAGCACTGAAGTATGTTATAGTGGATGCAAAAGCTTCCGAAGGTTCAGTCTCCAAAACTTTCAAAGTCATCAAAACTTCCAAAGTTTTGAAGGCCAAGTCTAATCTTAAAAAGATGGTGCGGAAGATGAAGGAAGGCCATGTGACTGAAGTTTCTTTATCAATAATAGGCAAGGGTCCTCAAACCTTGCATATAGGATCAATAATTGTTGAACAATCTTCAGTTCATCTTGATGAGCCCAAGACCAACAAGGCTTGGGTTTACAAATATAACTAACCATCTCTTTTTCATGTGCAGGAACAGCTGAAAACCAAGAAAAATGTATGGATCATTGACAGTGGTTGTTCCAGGCACAGGCAGGCAATGGCTCTTTGCTTTAGAACTTTGAAACAATTGATGGAGGGCTAGTTCCTTTTGGAGAAGAATTAGGTGGCTACATTACTGGAAGGGGCAGGGTCACAAATGGCAAGCTTAGTATTAAGGAGGTAAATTTTGTTAAGGAGCTTAGATACAATCTCTTGAGTGTACCCTAATTTTGTGATCAGAGACATAAAATGCTCTTTTTAGAGCTTGAGTGCATTGTTCTCAAGCTCGGGGTGGTCATTCCTTAAGAGCATATCCTGCTTAGAGCCCTCGGGAAAGAGAACATGAAAAAGATGGATTTGAAGGAAACATCCCCATCAGGAGAAGTTTCTCGTTTTCTATCTAAAGCAAATAGTGATGAGTCTTTCCTCTGGCATAAAAGAATATGCCATGTAAACTTTAAAAACATGAATAACTAATTAAGAATGATTTGGTAACTGGAATGCTAAAGAAAGAGTTTACAAGTGATAACCATTATACTGCTTGTCTGAAAGGAAAGCAACACAAAGTGTCTCACAAACCAAAGGAAATGAACTCCATCACTACTTTCCTACACTTATTACGTATGGATCTCTTTGGCCCCGCCAGTGTAATAATTCTAGAAAAGGCCTCATACTATTTAGTGATCATATATGACTTCACAAGATACACATGGGCTTTTTCCTTAGAACTAAGGATGAGACTCTTGAGATCTTGAAATGCTTCATTCTTAAAATTAAGAATCAATGTGATCACAAAGATGTGATCAAGGAACTGAATTCAAGAACCAAATCCTTGATACATTTTATCATAAGTAGGGTATTACAAGACAATACAGTGCTCCCACGACTCCTCAGCAAAATGGTGTTGCTGGGAGGAGAAACAAGACACTTATTGAAGTTGAAAGAACCATGTTATCTGACTCTAAACTGCCTATCACCTTCTGGGAAGAGGCAGCCAACACTACCTGGTATGCGTAGAACAGAGTTTTAGTAGTCAAGAGTCATGGTAAGACTTCTTATGAACTGTGGCATAAAAGGTGTCCTTTTATTGGTTTCCTCAGATCATTTGGATGTCCTTGCACCATTTTGAATACCAAGGATCAAATAGCCAAATTTGCTGAGAAATCAAATGATGGACATTTTATTAGATACTCTTCCCTAGATAAGGCTTATAGAGTATACAATCTCAGAACTAGAGTAGTTGACAAGTCAACCAATAAGACCTTCAATGAGCACACACCCAGTGTGAAAGGTTCTGGTCTTGATTGGTTGTTTGATTATTTAGTTACCAACTATTTTAATAAATATTGTAATGATGTTTCAGGATCTACAGGTAGCTTATCAACAGGAGATTCTGATCCAAGATTTAAGCTGAGAAGACCAAGTGTTCAAACTATTTCAGCTCCAGTGGTAACTAGCCCTGCAGCTGGAAATCCTACCAGCACAGCCATACAAACTCTTCAGGTGATACGTCTGAGGTTCCTGTAAATTCTAGCACAGAGGCATAGAACTCAAATAAAGGAATTTCTAATGTTGAAGGAGATGGAGGTGGTGATACTGATAAAGAATTCTTGATGCTGATAACCACTCCATAGAAGACAACATCAATGATGTGACACACTCATTGGATCAAGTTTCTCTTGATAAGTGTGTTGATATGGTGGATGACACTCAATCACCAGATCTGGATTTCACCAATTTAGATCTGTCAAATCAACTTGTTGTGATTCCTTAAATAAGAATCCACAATGTAAGGAATACACTTAGAGGGTCATGCAACCAAGATCAACCAAAGAGCTCTCAACATGAAACAAGTGAAGTACAATGAAGTTACTTTGGAAGATTTGATATAACTTAGTGAATTATGCTAAGTATCAAATCTTCTAAAGCCAAATGACCATATCTTCAGAAGCCAAATATGAAGTCTTCCAAAGCTTCAAAGACAAAGTCTTACAAAGCCAAAGACTGATTTCTTCCAAAGACAGAGAAAACATGCTTTCTCTGAATCACCTTTTGCTGCCACTTCTGAAGACTCACCAACTTATATTGTTTGGTGAAAAGTCCATACTTTTGTCAACTGTAGATTAAATTATTTTTTCTATAACTTTCCAACTAGGTACTTTTATCCTTTTTGTAATATATTAGGATGTGAGCTATGGCATGTTATAGTCTCTCGTCAAAAGACAATCTGCCTTTTGACTCTACATTGATCTTGTTGTCAAGATTAGTGTTTCCAACTGGCCTTTAAAGTATTATCGGCTGTAGAATGTAGTATAAAGTGTCTCAAGTACTTGCATCTTAATATATGCTTTGTAACATTAGTATGAACTTGAGAGCAATATATATCACTCTTGAAAACCATATTTGAGTGTTCTTGTTCTTGTTCATTTACTTGTGTTCATTGTTTCATCACTAACCGGTTCCTTATTTGATCTGCTAAGTGTTCATACTCTCTCCACCTTATGAAACTGTTGCATTGACCATCCTTCCCCGGTCCTGCAATTGGTATCAAAGAATCGCAGGCTCTTGATTGTAAGATCTCACCATCTTAGATCACTTTAGTTTCACAAAACACTTATCAACTCAAATAGCAGCTCTTTCTAAGGCTGATATGGAAACCGGTACAATGACAAAGTCTCCACTATTCACTCTTGATAACTTTGATACTTGGGGGCAACGTATGGAAGGGTTCATCAAGTCTCAAGACAGTAGGATGTGGAAATATGTTATTGAAGGACCTCACATACACAGCACCTCTTCAGCCACTGTTAGAGGTGGGATGATACCAAAGGAAATGGCTGACCACTCTGAAGAAGACTGGAAGAAGATAGATGTAGATCAGAAAGCCATGACCGCTCTTCAAGCTGCTCTTCCTAACTTCATATACAGAGGCTTCATGAAGTGCAAAACTGCTAAGCAGCTCTAGGGTGCACTGAAGCTCATGTATGAGGGGTCTAAGGAAGCCAAGGAGAACAAGAAAGATATAATAAAGTAATAGTTTAAGAACTTCACCTACAAGACAGGTGAAACCATGACTCAACAATACTTTAGGTATGTTAAGATTGTGGATACTCTAATGGATGCTGGAGTAAAACTTGAGAATAGAGATATAGTGAGGAAGTTCATATTCTGTCTTCCCAGACAATGGACTCACTACTATATGGCCATTAAGAGAACTGAGAACCTCTCTACTCTTACTCTCACAGAGCTGTATGGTATCCTTAGTGGTTACCAGATGGAGATGAACTTGCAAAATCCATCAAGCAGCTCTTCCAACAATCAGTATAGTTCAACCCTTCATGTGGTTGAAAGGGACCACATAGAACCATAGCATCATCTCATATGCTTCCTTGAAAACTCACAAAAGGGTCCTTTCATTACCTTCCCCAAGCACCAAGGGAGAGCTACATCCAAGGAAGCCCATTCCAAGAGACAAGCTCTGCACAAGCCTTTGTGTCTACTGATGAAAGTAGTGTTAACTTTCTTTTTATTCTTGAACACTTGGATTGTATCCATCCAGATGATCCATGGAGATACTTCAATAGATGGCTCTTCTCTCTCATAGAGCCAGGAAGTTCTACAAGAGGACAAGAAGGAAGTTTTCGATCAATGTAGCCAGTGGAAATTTGGACTGGATAAGAGCAAAGTGAAGTGTTACAACAGCAACCAAATGGGCCACTTTGCTAGAGAGTGCATGGCACCAAGGACAAATGGTGGCCAAGCACAATCCAAACCAAACTACACTGATGCAGCTCCAAGAACTGAGAAGCCAAGCCAACTAAAACAACATATTGCTGTTACCGTTAAGGAAGGAGGATTTAACTGGAGCTTTTAGGTAGAGGATGCTTCTCCAAACCAAGCACTGATGGCTAATCATGAAGAAGCTAAGGTATTGGAACATCTTTGTACTCCTGAATGCATTGTTAAGTTAACATGTATAGGTCCTACAACTTGGAATTGAGATATGATCTTGAGTCGTTGAACATTTTAAAAGCTGATTTTAAAAGAGTTAAAAATGATTATAAACTTAAAATAGAAGATTTAGAGAAAACCATTTCAACTCTTAAGCATGAGCACAAAAATTACAGGACTCAAATTAAGGACCTTATTACCAAGTTAACTAGAGTGCCAAGCTGAGCTTGTGATCAGCAAAGCTAAGGCAGAAAAATGTGTTCTTGAAGAGGAAACGTTCAAGAACATAATATCTTCATTGATGCATGCAAATATTTTTAGTCAGAACAAGAAAGGATTGGGTTCATATGAGATAGCTCCTCCACACTGATTGTTATCTGTAAGACTTCCAAGGTGTGGAACTTGTCAAGATGAGCTGCCTTCCATAGATCCCATTCAAGAAGAGGATGAAGATGAGAAGGAGATAATAAAAGATGAACCTAAGGAGAGTGACAAGGGTTATCTTAAGAAGGGATACTATTCTACTGGAGAGAAGAAAAGATCAAGGATGACCAAGTCTGCAAGGATGAACTTGATCAGGGCAGCCAAAAGAAAGTTCGAGAAAGCCCAAAAGATCAAGGCCACTTTCAATTCCAAGCAAAAGCATTTTTTTCATCTCTACTGGATTTGAAGTGGTAAAGACTAAAGATTCAACTATGGACTCTAGTACCAGGAGTCCTAGTTCATGTCCATATCATCCTGATCCAGAGTAGAAGGCTGATAAAATATGCACCACTGTTGCACAGCTTGAACCATCCAGTTCCAAGAGCAAGCCTCATCCCAAAAAGCCTGTTGTATCATCTGAGAAGATGAACAAGGAAGTGGATAGTGATCAAGCTCAGCCTCCCATTCAAAAGAAGATTCTTAAAGCTTGCCAACTGAATGCATCATGTGTGGTAGTACTTTTCACTTTGCCAAGGATTGCATCTACAATCCCTAAAGTACTATCCACATAAACAAGAAGAAAACTTCTAAGAAGAAGAAGAAGAAGACAGCCTTCGGAAGGAAAATCTTTTCCTTTCGAAAGCTCCAAGGTGAAGAAGAAGATAAGTGAAAACTTAACTTTGGATGAAATTTTGGTCTCAAAAGAAAGAAATGCTTCCAAAGTACTGAAGTCTGTTGCAGTGGATGCAAAAGCTTACAAAGGTCCTGTCTCCAAAACGTCCAAAGTCATCAAAACTTCCAAAGTGTTGAAGGCCAAGTCTAGTCTTCCAAAGATGGTGTGGAAGATGAAGGAAGGCCATATGACTGAAAGTTCTTAATCAACAACAGCAAATGATCCTCAAAACTTGCATATAGGATCAATCACTGTTGCATTATCTTCTATTCACTTTGATAAGCCTAAGACCAAAGAGGCTTTGTTTTTCCAAATGTAACTAACTATCTCTTTATATACAAGAACAGCTAAAGACCAAAAGGAATGTATAGATCATTGACAGTGGCTGTTCCAGGCACATTACAGGCAATGGATCTTCGTTTCAAAACTTTTAGAAAATTGATGGCGTGCCAGTTGCTTTTGGAGGAGAATCTAGTGGTTACATTACTGGAAGGGGCAGAGTCACAAATGGTAAGCTCAGCATTAAAAAGGTAAACTTTATCAAGGAGCATGGGTACGATCTTCTGAGTGTATCCTATAGGACTGGTAAAGGGTGGTCAATGCAATAGTTTCACAAGAATAGAGAGATATGCAACACTTAATAGGTCAAATAGGGAACCGATTAGATGATACAAAGAACACAAGTAAAAGAACAAGAATAAGAACACTCAAATATGGTTTTCAAGAATGATGTATATTGCTCTCAAGTTCTTACAAGTGTTACAAAGCATACATAAAAGATACAAGTACTTGAGACACTTTATACTACATCCTAAAGCCGGCCATACTTTGAAGGCCAGCTAGAAACACTAATCTAGACAACAAGATCAATGTAGCCTTTTGACTAGTGACTATGACATGCCATAGCTCACTTCCTAATATATTACAAAACGGATAAAAGGTACAAAAGTAGAAAGTTACAGTCTAATGACCATAATCTATAGTTGAAAAAGTATGGAACTTTTCACCAACTCATATAAGTTGGTGAGTCTTTAGAGTGGCAGCGGAAAGTTGTTCAGCTTTAGTTAAAAGGTGATCAAAGAAAGCATGTCTTCTCTGTCTTTGGAAGAAATCAGTCTTTGGCTTCGGAAGACTATGTCTTTGGCTTCGAAAGACTTTGTCTTTGTGGCTTCGGAAGATTTTGTCATTTGGCTTTGGATGATTTTACACTTAGCTTATTTCCTTTGAGTAGTGTAAAACTTCCAAAGTAACTTTACTCTGTACTTCATGCATGCATGCTGAGAGCTCTTTGGATGCTTTGGTTGCATCAACCTTTAAGTGTAGACCTTACATATCCTAATTTTATGATTAGAGACACAACATGCTCTTTACTCAGCATGAGTGCATTGTTCTCAAGTATGGGGTGGTTATTCCTCAAGAGCATATCCTGCTTAGAGCCCCCAGGAAAGGGAACATGTATAAGGTGGATTTTCAAGAAATATTACCTTCAGGAGAAGTTTCTTGATTTCTATCTAATGCCAATAGTGATGAGTCTTTCATTTGGTATAAAAGAATATGCCATGTAAAATTTAAGAACATGAATAAATTAATTAAGAATGATTTGGTAACTGGAATGGCAAAGAAAGAGTTTACAAGTGATGATCATTATGTTGCATGCCTGAAAGGTAAGCAACACAAGGTATCTCATAAGCCAAAGGAAATGAACTCCATCACTACACCCTACAATTATTACATATGGATCTCTTTGGCCCCACCAGTGTAATGAGTCTAGGAAAAACCACTTATTGCTTAGTGATCACAGATGACTTTACAAGATATACTTGGGTCTTCTTTTTTAGAAATAAGGATGAGACCCTCAAGATCATAAGATATGATCAAGGAATCGAATTCAAAAACCAAATCCTTGATGCATTTTATGATGTAAAGGGTATTTCAAGACAATATAGTGCTCCCAGGAATCCTTAGCAAAATGGTGTTGCTGAGAGGAGAAGTAGGACACTTATTGAAGCTGTAAGAACCATGTTGCCTGACTGTAAACTACCCATCACCTTCTTCGCAGAGGCAGTCAACACTGCCTGCTATGTGCAGAATAGAGTTTTAGTGGTAAAGACTCATGGTAAGACTCCGTATGAACTTTGTCACAAAAGGAGACCTTTCATTGGTTTCCTCAGATCATTTTGATGTCACAGCACCATCTTTAATACCAAGGATCAAATAGAAATTTTTTATGAGAAATCAGATTATGGACATTTCATTGGATACTCTTCCCAAGCTAAGGCTTATGGAGTATACAATCTAAGAACTAGCGTAGTTGAGCAGACTGCCAATGTGACCTTCAATGAATACACACCCAGTGTGAAGGGTTCGGGTCTTGATTAGCTGTTTGATCTTGATTTAGTTACTAACTATTTTAACAAATCATGAGAAGACGTTTCGAGATCTACAGGTACCTTATCAACAGGAGATTCTTATCCAAGATTTGAGCTGAGAAGACCAAGTGTTCAAACTACTTCAGTCCAGTGGAAACTAGCCCTGCAGTTGGAAATCTTGTCAGCACAACCTTGATAAATTCTTCAGCTGATACTTTTGAAGTGCCTATAACTTCCAGCATAGAGGCACAACTCAGATGAAGGAGTTTAAAATGTAGGAGGAGATGAGGTGGTGATAGTGATCAAGAATTTATTGATGCTGATAACCACTCAATAGAAGACAACATCAAAGATGTAACACACTCATTGGATCAAGTTAATCTTGATAAGTGTGTTGATATGGTGAATGATACTCAAGCACCAAATCTGAATTTCACCAATTTAGATCTGTCCAAACAACTTGCTGTGATTCTTCAACTAAGGATCCACAAGTCCCATCCCACCATAAATATCATTGGAGATGTTGAGACTAGGGTGAGAACAATAGGACAAACCCATGATAAAAATGTTTGTCTTTATTCTTTCTTCTTGTCCCAGATAGAGCCTAAGAAGATTGAAGAGGCTTTGAAGGATGGAAGTTGGGTTGAAGTAATGCAGGAGGAGCTGCTTTAATTCAAAAGGCAAAAGGTTTAGAACCTAGATCCTCTTCCTTAAGGGAAGACTACTATAGGTACCAAGTGGTTAGTCAGGAATAAGAAAGATAATAGAGGATTTGTCATAAAAAATAAGGCAAGACTAGTTGTTCAAGGGTACACATAAGAAGAAGGGATTAACTATACAGATGTTTTTGCTCCTGTAGCAAGACTTGAAGCTATTAGGATATTCCTTGCTTTTGTTGCATCCAAGGATTTCAAGGTCTACCAACTTGATGTCAAGTGTGCCTTCTTATATGGGGTGATTGATGAGGAGGTGTATGTAAAACAACCACCTTGATTTGCAGTCCCAGATTATCCTAATTATGTCTGCAAGCTTGAAAAAGCTCTTTATGGGTTGCATCAGGCTCCAAGGATGTGGTATGAGACACTATCACAGAACCTCTGTCAGCATGGATACAAGAGGGGTGTTATTGATGGAACACTCTTCATCAAAGGAACAGGAAATGACATGATGTTGGTTCAAGTTTATGTAGATGATATTATCTTTGGGTCAACTAATCCAAAGCTTTGCAAAGACTTTGAGAAGCTAATGAAGAATAGATTTGAAATGAGTGCCATGGGAGAACTCAATTTTTTTCTAGGAATTCAATTGAAGAAGGTTGGGAATGGCACCTTTATAAACCAGTCAAAGAATGTGCAAGACATACTTACCAGATTCCACATGATTGAGTGCAAGGTTGCTAAGACTCCCAAAGCCAGAAACCACTCTCTGGGACTAGATCTTGATGGGGAGTGTGTTGATGAACAACTATACAGGGCTATGATTGGGTCTCTTATGTACCTCACAGCCAGCAGGCCTGATATCATGTTTGCTACATGTATTTATGCAAGATATCAAGCCAACCCCAAGATGTCACACCTGGTTATCGTCAAGTGAATTCTCATATATTTCAAAGGTGCTCTCAAACTGGGCCTTTGGTATCCAAAGAATTCTGACTTCAATCTGAATGATTATACAGATAGTAACAATGGTGGCTGCAATATGACTATAGAGTCTACATCTGGAGGATGTCAATTTCTTGGTGGAAGGATAGTCTTATGGCAATGCTGGAAACAATCTTATGTATCTACATCAACTGCTAAAGCTGAATACACTGCTACTGCAAGATGCTTTGCTTAAGTACTTTGGATTCAAAATCAGATGCTAGACTATGGATTCAACTTCAAGGAGACTCCCATCCATATAGACAACAATAATGGTATCTCTATTACAGAGAATCCTGTACAGCACTCAAAGACAAAACACATCAACATCAGGTAGCATTTGATTAAAGATAATGTTGAAAAAGGATTGATAAAACTAGTCAAAGTTAACACAAATGAACAATATGTTGATCTGTACATAAAGGCTTTTGATGACCAGAGATTTAGGCATCTTGTATAAGCTATTTGGATGATTAACTTTTAGTAGAATTTTGTTAAAACTAAACTCAATATTATTTTTAAAATATGTGTGTCTTAAGTTTTATATATCATCACCATATAAGCCCTGTTTTCTTTGGAAGAAACTTTTCAAAATGATATCCCTTAGAGTTTTGATAATTTTTTATATGTTTTCCTTCGGAAGATATCAAGTTGTCTTAGGAAGAAAATTATGTCTTCAAAACAAATAACTACTTCTGAGAAATTAACCTTCGAAATAAATTTTTGAATATATCTTCCAAAGCTTATATTTGTCACTAAGTACTTATATGCATTGAAGGACTATTTTCTTTTGAAAGAAATTAAGTCTCGAAAGCTTTATTCTTTCATTGAATAAGATTTCTGATATTTCATATCTTCCAAAGCAAAATCTATCTAGGAAGTAAAAATGCTCTAAGTAACTTTTCTTCCAAAGCAAAATTTTTGAAAAGCTAAGGAATATATTCCGAAGCCAAATTGGTTTTCGAAGTTTTCTCAAAAACTTCTGAAGAAAAATTACCTTCGCAAGATTTTCAACTTCTAATATAACTAACTTTTTGGGCAATTTTTCCAAGGTGGGACTGATATTCGGGTTTCAAAATTTATTTGTTTGCATTAACTTTGTCCCAAATTCATATCATATATATATTTGAACAACGGTCCCCCCTCTTTCACTTTCTCCTTCATCTACAAGATTAAAACCCTATGTTCATCGACACACTGTCCTTATTCTTATCTTTCTTCACCTTAAAGCTACTCAAAATGGCCAACCCTGATCCTCGAAACTAACCAGATTTCTCCATGCACTTACACAAGCAAAATAATCAAGTTGCTCTTTATCGTCTGAGAAAGATCCAGGTTTCTCAAACGTTTGCTGCTTCTTATCTCTAACCAACTACCTCACCTCCCTCAAAACCAACCCTCCATTTTATGAAGATGAACTTTTGGAGTTCTGGAGGACCTGCCAAGATGTCATCTTAGATGTTGGGAAGGCACTGTCTGCAACAGTGTAGGGGAGGACACTATTCATCACTCCAGCCACCATCAACTCTCATTTAAGGCTGGATAATGAAGAAGGTGACTTGTCCTTCCCTAATTCTGTTATTAACAACTCATTCTGACAGATGGGCTATGAAGGGGACTACTCCGTAAGAACCTTCAGGAAGTGTAAGGTGTCATCCAAGTGGAAGTACCTCCTCCATATGGTTATCCACTTCCAATCAAACAAACATGGAGGTTGGGATCGAATTCTCAAGGACCTTTCCTATATAGTCCATGGAATGGTTCAAGGGGTCAAGTTTAGGTATTCTCAATTTGTATATACAAATCTGCTTGCAAACTTGGACTCCTTAAATATTATTTTTTCTCTAGATATGATCAATATATTCTTAACTGTGAACTGGGCTCACAGTTAAGAAGTGGACACTGAAACTCCCACTTCTCCTGAGGAGCAAACCACTCCCATCATTTCTATGATTAGTGCTGAGGTTCCTTATGCTCATCCTGATGAGCTCAAAACCTCAGCCTTAAGCCATCATAGTCGATTACAATTGCTATGATGCTCTGCTGATCTTGTGATCTCCAATGATGTTCTTGATGTTCTTGCTATTTTACTATATTGATTGAATGATTGATTGATTTATTGATTGATTTCGATACTAAGAATATGTCTCTTTATAGTTGTATCGATCTCCCTCAATAACCTAACAAACTCTCCTAAAAGTGTGGATCCATGCTTTATTTTTAGCACAGAGGGATTTACTTTACAAAAGAAATATTATTGATATGATATGGAATATTTGCTTGAAATAAATAGTGTCTTCTGTGGTCGTTGACTTGATGACATCACAGGTTCACTTTATGTTGTACTTGATGATTTGAGATCATACAAGTGTTTTGTTCTTCCGTAGGAATTGGTCTTCCATAGGAGTTGGTCTTCCATAGGAGTTGAACCTTTGTCCTTGTACTTCATCCTCAACAACAAACTTCCTTCTTCCGCAGCAGCAACAACTTGACTTCAGAACTTGTTCTTCAGTAGATGTTGAGTTTCCATTGGTTATCTATGGATGTGTATTCCTTGTTCTTTGTTCCATAGAACATCTATGGAGGAACAATTTGTTCATCCGTAGGAGTTCTTTCACTTAATCAATTTTCCAAATTGACCAAGTATGATGTTTTCCTGTAATTACATAAAATCAACACAAATAATATTTGGGTTAACATATATTTCATGCATTACAAAATAATAAAGAATTACAGAAGTTCATTACAAGAAATGATTCATCATCTAAACCTATACAAAAGATCTAGACCTAACATCATCCACACAACTGAGGTGGACCTACCAGAACCTGTTTAGGAGGCCCATATGGAAGAGACTTTCACTTTTGCAGTGATTACATCATTCAGACCTCAACCATGGCAACCCAGCCCATTGACACTACTTTTGAAGTTGTTAGCGTGTAAGGGAAAACCAGCAACCAAGAAACTGAAGCTGGTGATAAGGAAGAAGACCTTGGTCCTATTCTCTCATCCCCCTATGACTTTTCTAATGAAGATGAGGGGAGTCTGCAACTAAAGGTGCATAAACTGTCCAAACTTTGCACCTATTTTGTTTCAAAGGTTAGTCACCTAGAATCTTAGGTGACTACCTTACAAAGAAGACTCAACCAGGACCACAAGAACCAATGGATGTGGTGGACCTAACTCATAGCTCCTTTATGCAAGAGGGTGATGCTACCAAAAAGGGGGAGAAATTCTTACTTACAATCACAAAACCTAGAAGTTCCTCTCAAAGTATGGACATGGAGGACTCACCACCATCACTTGCAGTTGTCCATGCTTAACAACCTCCTTAAAACTACATTGATGTGCACTCACTCATTTAAAGCTTGTTTGAGGAGGGTATACCAAGGGCAATGCCTACTCCATCTCACCCTGCTAAAAATCCAATAGTGGGATGGAGGTATGATGAACAAATGAGAGCCCTGGTAATCCTTAGGTCTCAGGGTCAACAAGAGATCTTCGACTTTTTTAACCTGAGATACTATAAGAGCACCAATCTAGTTGACCTCCCACTTGCCAACCCAAGACAAAACAGGCAAGCTGCAAGGTTAGCTAATAGGATTCAACAAAAGGTGCTTGAAGAGTTCAAGCTGAGAACAAGACTATATAGACAGAGGCTAGCAGGCAAAACTATTGGTTAGTTGGATGCTAAGGTGGACCCTAAGATTAGTTTTAAAGGGGAAACCATGGCTAAATGCCCAGCAGTTGAACCTGTGAACCTTGAGACAGGAGCTGTTTCAGCACCCTCATCGCCCATTACCCTCAGTGAGGCACCAACTGGTGAAGGTGTCTCACAACCTCTCTCTAGCAGAGCTCAAGTACAGCACCAAGCAATAAGGCCAAAGCTCTCTCCACCCTAAGTCACACAGGCCTGTGAGTGACAAAGGGAAAAGGAAGACGACTCCTGAGGAGATTTAGGAGGAGAAGAGAGAGAGAGGAAGAGGAAGGCAAGGGGAGAGAGTTAAAGTAGGACCCCTGGCTTCATGGAAGTAGAAATCAGGGCTACCTATAGGCCAAGTACTCAAGATGATGAGTTAACGACAGCCAAATTGAATTAGTTAGGGTCCAGGAACTATAACATTGATGAACTCATCTCTCTTCCCTTGGAGGAATTAAATGAACTGGCTGACATGGAACTGTATAAGGAGAGGAAGGTAGCTGAGGTATCATAATTACTTCTCAAGATCAAAGAAGAAAGAAGAAGAAAGAGAATCTACAAAGCAACTACCCTCTCTCCAGTCCAGGAAAGTTATAAGACAAAGACTGTGGCTCCCGAGGAACAAACTCAGGTAGGAAGGGAACAAGAGAGACAAAACATGATCACCTACCTGAGTGCCACAGGTCTCTATCAGGCAACATACATTCTTCCCTTGCCATATGATTACATTAAGTTTGAATACCTCAAGCAGCTTGAGCAATAAGTGCAAAAAGAGCAAAAAGCTGCAAAGAGGAAGATGAGGGAAGAGGTTGTATGGTCAAGGGCCATCATCAAAGCAAACTTGAAGAAATCTACTGATAGATAGAAGATGGTTAGCTTCTTGAAGCTGTATGGATTTTCCGGAAAGAGACTTTGCCAATGTCTCTATCCACCATGGATGAGCATATTAGAGTGATCAAGAAGAAGATAAAAAGGAGTGAGTTGATTGACTTGCATTCTCCACCAAGTCAGGCTACACCTGAAGATGAGGTCAAGGTTGAACCCCTGGAGACAACATAACCTCGACCTAGTGCTGCATCTTAGCTAGCTTCATCTTCTAATCCACAACAGGGTCCTAATCCTTCTCCTTCTGAACCTATGAAGGACAACAACCCAACAGAGGAAGACAAACAAGAACAACCTGGTACTGCAAGCCAGTCTCCACAGTTAAAGTTCAGAAAGAGGAAAAGGATGGCCATAAGAGGGACAAGAAGAAGAAGAAGAAAAAGTCCAAGGCATCCACCTCTGCACTTTAGGATGGGTTAAAACATCCCGAGGGTGTTCAAGAAGAGGCTGCTCATCCAACTCTTATTCAAATAGAACCTCTTGATGCTAAGAGACCCATCGTGTCTTTGATGTTTTCCATCAATCCAAACAGATGGTATGTCACTAGAGATCAAGGAAGTCAAGACAAGTACTTCTGGCAAAACATACTTGACTTCCCTCTGCATGATCTCTATGACATAAGGAGCTACTTTGAGAGTTTGAAGAATCCTGACCAACTGATGATAAAGGGAATGGTCTTGATTCTGATAAGGACTGTCAACAAATGAAGATCAAGAATCAAAGGTCTTTTTAGTTTTGGTAGCATCAGCCTAGGGGGAGTTTGTAAGGAATACACTTAGAGGTTGATGCAACCAAGATCAACCAAAGAACTCTCAGCATGCAACATGTGAAGTACAAGGAAGTTAATTTGGAAGATTTGATATAACTCAGTGAATTATGCTAAGTATCAAATCTTCCAAAGCCAAATGACCACATCTTTCGAAGCCAAAGATGAAGTCTTCTGAAGCTTTAAAGACAAAATATTCCAAAGCCAAAGACTGATTTCTTCCGAAATCAGAGAAGACATGCTTTCTTTGAATCACCTTTTGACAAAAGCTGAACCACTTTCCGCTATCTGAAGACACACCAACTTATATGGTTTGGTGAAAAGTCCATACTTTTGTCAACTATAAATTAAGGTCTTTAGTTTGTAACTTTCCAACTTTGTGCTTTTATTCTTTTTTTAATATATAAGGATGTGAGCTATATTATGACATAGTCACTAGTCAAAAGGCAATCTCCCTTTTGACTCTACATTGATCTTGTTGTCTAGATTAGTGTTTCCGGCTGTAGGATGTAGTATACAGTGTCTCAAGTACTTATATATTAATGTATGCTTTGTAACACTTGTAAGAACTTGAGAGCATATAAAACATTCTCGAAAACCATATTTGAGTTTTCTTGTTTTTTTTTTGTGTTCATTGTTTCATCACTAACAGGTTCCCTATTTGATCTACTAAGTGTTCATACTCTCCCCACCTTGTGAAACTGTTGCATTGACCACCCTTCCCCGGTCATAAACACAAGTCACATCCCACCACAAACATCATCGGAAATGTTAAGATGGGTGTGAAAACAAGAGGACAAACCCATGACACAAATGTTTGCCTTCACTCTTATTTCTTGTCACAGATTGAGCCTAAGAAGATTGATGAGGCTCTAAAGGATGGAAGTTAGGTTGAAGCAATACAGGAGGAGCTACTTTAATTCAAAAGACTAAAGGTTTGGAACCTATGTCATCTTCCTCAAGGGAAGAGTACTATAGGTACCAAGTGGGTATTCAGGAATAAGAAAGATAATAAAGGACATGTCATAAAAATAAGGCAAGACTAGCTATTCAAGTGTACACACAAGAAGAAGGGATTGACTACACAGATGTTTTTGCTCCTGTATCAAGACTTAAAGCTGTTAGGATATTCCTTGCTTTTGCTGCATCCAAGGATTTCAAGGTCTACCAACTTGATGTCAAGTGTGCCTTCTTATATGGGGTGATTGATGAGGAGGTGTATGTAAAACAACCACCTTGATTTGTAGTCCCAGATCATCCTAATTATGTGTGTAAGCTTGACAAAGCTCTTTATGGGTTGCATCAGGCTCCAAGGATGTGGTATGAGACACTATCACAGTACCTCTGTTAGCATGGATACAAAAGGGGTGTTACTGATGGAACACTCTTCATCAAAGGAACATGAAATGACTTGATGCTGGTTCAAGTTTATGTAGATGATATTATCTTTGGGTCAACTAATGCAAAGCTCTACAAAGACTTTAAGAAGCTAATGAAGAATAGATTTGAAATGACTGCCATGGGAGAACTCAATTTCTTTCTAGGAATTCAAGTGAAGCAGGTTGGTAATGGTATCTTTATAAACTAGTCAAAGAATGTGCAGGACATACTTACCAGATTCTACATGACCGAGTTCAAGGTTGCTAAGACTCCCATAGCCAGAAACCACACTCTAGGACCAAATCTTGAGAGGGAGTGTATTGATGAACATCTCTACAGGGTGATGTAGAAGGCGAGTTGTCCTTCCCTAAATCTACTATAAACAACTTATTCTGGAAGATAGGCTATGAAGGGGACTACTTTGTCAGAACCTTCAAAAGAGTAAGGTTTCCTCTCAATGAAAGTACCCCCTCCATGTAGTTATCCACTTCCTATCCAGCAAACATGGAGGTTGGGACCAAATTCCTGAGGACTTATCCTATATAGTCCATGGGATGGTTCAAGGGGTCAAGTTCAAGTACTCCCAGTTTGTTTATACAAACTTGCTTGCTAACTTGGACTCTTTAGAGTAGTATATGTTCCCTAGATATGTTCAATACATTCTTAACTATGAATTGGGCTCATAGTTAAGGGGAACAAGTAATTCTTAAATTAAGACAGATGAAGCCAAGCATCTTCAAAACAATAAAAAAGTCCATTGTTGGCTTCTCAGTAGTAGAAACAGCCCTGGTCCAAAAAATGTTAGAGCTCATTGCTCAAGGTGACAACTTGGCAGCACCAGCCAATGTTGAACCCACACCTTCTATATATACACCACCTACACAGCCACAAATCACTATCACCTACCAATGAAAATCCAAACAAACCCCTACTCAATCTACTCAGGTTGAGTAGGCCCCCATATCAACACCCATGCAGAAAGAAGTGGAAATAAGAGCTCCCACTTCTCTTGAGTAACAAACCACTCCCATTATTTCTTTGATCAGTTCTGAGGTTTCTTATGTTCAGCATGATGAGCTCATTACCCGAGCCTTAAACCTTCACAATGAATCTCAAAACTCTAGTGATCAACCTTCAGGGGAAATCTACCATCCCCGGCCGCTAGATCTCAACAATCCAATCCCAAACATAGAATTTTATGATGAAGAGGATATGGGTTTTAGTAAGTACCATGAATCTCTTTTCTCCACCCTTCCTTAAGGAGTGATGAGTGCTCTTGAATCTCCCATATCTAGCCCAAATCATCCAACCACAACCGAGGTGGGCCTCCATGAATATGTTTAGGAGGCCCATATAGAAGAGGCACTCATTTTTGCAAGTGATTACATTATTAAGAAACCCAAGCTGGTGGTGAGGAAGAAGACTTTCGTCTTATTCTCTCATCCCCCTATGATTCTTCAAAAGAAGATAAGGGGAGTATGCAACTAAAGGTACAAAAACTATCAAAACTCTATACCTATTTAGTTTCTAAGGTAAGTCACTTAGAATTTTAGGTAACTACCTTACACAGACTGGTCAGTAACCAGTAACTTGATATCACTGATCTCAAGGGCAAGCTTGCTGAGAGACTTGTCAGGTGAACTTAACTAGGTCCATAAGAACCTATGGATGTAGTGGACCTAACCCTTAGCTCCCCTATGTAAGAGGGTGATGCTACCAAAAAAGGGGAGAAAGTCCTACCTACAATTACAAAACCTAGCAGTTCTACCAAAACTATGGACATAGACGACACACCATCGTCACTTGTAGGTGTCCATTCTCAACAACCTCCTCCAGCTTACATTGATATGGATTCACTAATTCAAAGCCTGTTTGAGGAGGGTATACAAAGGGCAATGTATACCCCATCCCACTCTACTGAAAATCCAATAGTAGGATGTAGGAATGGTTAAAGGGATGGTCAATACAATCAGTCTCATAATGAGGAGAGTTTTAGAACACTTAATAGATTAAATGGGGAACCGGGTTTATGTATATGATACTAAGAACACAAGTAACTGAGACAGAACTAAGAACAAGAACAGAATAATATGGTTTTCAAGGATGTTTTATATTGCTCTCAAGTTCTATTACAAGTGTGATAAAGTATACAAAGAAATACAAGGACCTAAGATGCTTTATACTACATCTTACAGCCGGTTATACTTGGAAAACCAGCTGAAATTTACCACTAGACAAATACTACATTGCTAGAAGTAAAGTATCTAAGATAAAATATTATCCTAGATTAGGTAGTCATGATAGGTCCATGACTTATCTTTTGTCACCAACTAAGTATGGTAACTGTACTAACTGATAAAGGTGAACAGTGGATTAAAGTATGGTCAACTGCATGGGCATGGGAAAGCACCATGTAGTATATCAGAGTTGGCAGCAGATGTCAGTCAACCAATACTTGTGTCCACTAGTTCATAGTTGATTCGTCCGAAGGCAAATGGCTTCGAAAGAATAAATTCTTCCGAGGCCTATTTATACTTCGGAAGAATCAACTTCTTTCGAGTCTTCTGCAAGTCTTCATGACTTCACTCTTTGGAAGACTTTGTCTTGGATCTTCTAAGTGTGAATGCTTCAAAACGAGAACTACTTGGTCTAAAAGACTTGGTTCTACCTTCAGAAGTTCTTCATATACTTCAGAAGGAAAACTACTTAGTCTCGAAAGACTTAGTTTTCCTTTTAGAAAGATCTTCAGTTTGTCTTCTAAAGAGCAGCTTTGTCTTCGGAAGACTTCTTCAATTGTACTTCAAAATGCTCTAAGTGTTGTTTTGGTTGCATTAGCCTTATATGATCCAACAAACTCCCCCTAGGCAGATGCTACAAAAGCTTCACTTCTCAGTTGGGTTCTCTTCTCTCACAGGTTCAGAAGAAGAGTGAAGAGGACCCTGCTGTGGATCAGAAGATGAAGTTAGCTGAGATTCAGCTCTAGGTCTAGGTTGTGTTGTCTCAGGGGGTTCAACCTTGACAACCTCAGGTTGAGCTGGACTTAGTGGAGAATGCAAGTCAACAAACAATCCCTTTTTAATCTTCTACTTGATCATTCTAATATGCTTATCCATAGTGGATAGAGACATTAGACCAAGCCTCATTCCAGAGAATCCATACAGCTTCAAGAAGCTCGTCATCCTTTGTTTGCCAGCGGACTTCTTTTGGCTATATTGGATCATGGCTCTTGACTTTCTTGAACTGGGGAGAGGGTAGGATCATGCTTGTAGAGCCTTTTCTGCCTCCTTCCTCTCCTTGGAAAATTCCTTGTCAGCCAGTTCATTTAGTTCTTCTAAGGGGAGAGAAGTAGTTCATCCACATTCTAGTTTCAGGTCCCCAAGTAGTTTATTCTGGCTACCCTCAACTCATCATCCTGAGTATGTGGCCTAGGGGTAGCCCTGATGGCAGCTTCCATGAAGCCTAGAGACCCTCTTGAACTTTCTCCCCTTAGCTTCCTCTTCCTCTCTCTTTCCACCTCCTTAATCTCCTCAGAAGTCAGTTTCCATTTCCCTTTGTCACTTACAGGCCTTGGTGACTCAGGGTGGAGAGAGCTTTGGCCTTCGTTACTTGATTCAGCAGTCAAGCTCTAGCCAGAGAGCGGTTGTGAAGCACCTTCACCAGCTGGTGCCTCACTGAGGGTAATGGGTGTTGAAGAAGTTCCTGTATCAAGGTTCATAGGTTCAACTTCTGGGCCTTCAGTCAAGGATTCCCCTTTGAAGCTAATCTTAGGGTCCATCTCAACATCCAGTTGACCAAAAGTCTTACCTGCTAGCCTCTGTTTGTATAGTCTTAGCCTCAGCTTGTATTCTTCAAACACCCTTTCTTGAATCCTATCTGCTAATTTTGCAACTTGTCTATTTTGACTTGGGTTGACAAGTGGAAGATCAATCAGATGGATGCTCTCATAGAAGCTCAAGTTGAAAAAGTTGAAAATTTTCTATTGACCATAAGATCTAGAGATGACAAGAGCTCTTCTATCAGTGTCATACCTCCATCCCATGATTGGATTCTCAGAGTGATGAGATGGGGTAGGCATAACTCTAGGAATACCTTCCTCAAACAAACTTTCTTGAGTGAGTCCACATCCATGTAGACTTAGGCAAGTAGGTCCACATCCATGTAGACTTTGAGGAGGTTGCTAAGTATGGACCATTGCAAGTGAGGGTGGTGAATTCTCAAAGTCCATACTCTGTGAAGAACTCCCAGGTTCTATGATTGTTTGGACTTTCTCCCCCTTTTCTAGTAGCATCACCTTCTTGCATAGGTGAGCTTGGGGTTGGGTCTGTCACATCCACAGGTTCTTGTGGACCTGGTTGAGTTCTCCTGAGTAGTCTCTCAGCTAACCTGCCCTTGAGATCGATGATCTCAAGTTGCTGGTCATTGACCATCCTTTGTAAGACAGTCACCTAAGATTCCAGGTGACTTATCTTTGAGACTAAATAGGTGCATGTTTTTGTCAGCTTTTGCACCTTTAGTTTTAGACTCCCCTCATCTTCATCAGAAGAATCATAGGGGAATGAGAGAATAGGACCAAGGTCTTCTTCCTTATCACCAGCATTTTGTTCTTGGCTGCTGGATTTCCCCTACACCATGACAGCTTCAAGTGAAGTGTCAATGGGCTGGGTTGCCATGGTTAAGGTCTTAATGATCTAATCACTTGCTGAAGTGAGAGCCTCTTCAATATGGACCTCCTGAACAAGTTCAGGGAGATCCACCTCAGTAGTAAGTGGATGATGTGGGCTAGAAATAGGAGAAACATGAGTACTCATATATCCTTGAGCATGGGTGGAGAAGAGAGACTCATGATACTCACTGAAGCCCATGTCTTCATCATCATAGAATTCAAGGTTTAGGATTGGTTGGTTTAGATCAAGAGGCAAGGAATGGTAACTGTCCCCTGAAGGTTGTTCACTAGAGTTTTGAGACTCTGAGTGAAGGCTTAAGGCTGTGGGGATTGTGAGCTCATCAGGCTGAGCATGAGGAACCTTAGCACTGATCATTGGTGTGATGGGAGTTATTTGTTCCTCAGGAGAAGTCAGAGCTCCAGTGTCCACTTCCTCTTGTATGGGTGATGATATAGGGGCCTGCACAAGCTGAGTAGCATGTGTAGGGGTTCGTTTGGATTTTCATTGGTAGGTGATTTTTATTTTTGGCTGTGTTGGTGGTTGGGCAGTAGAAGGTGTGGGTTCAAGAGCTGTTTCTATCACTAAGAAGCCATCAGTTGGCTTCCTCATAGTCTTGAAGATGCCAGGCTTTATCTATCCCAAGTGGAAAACCCAAGCCTTGGTCATGGGCTTATCAAAGTGATTTGAAGACAATATAATAGTAACTGATCCTATATTCAAGCTTTGAGGGTCATTAGCTATTGTTGATGAAGAACTTTCAATCACTTGGTCTTTCTTCATCTTCCACGCAATCTTTGAAATATTGGACTTGACCTTCAACACCTCGGAACTTTTGACAAACTTTGGAAGTTTTGGAGACTGAACCTTCGGAAGATCTTGCTTTCACTATAGCAGGCTTCAGTACTTTGGAAGCGTTCTTTTCTTCGAAGACCAAATTTCTTTCGAAGGCAAGTTTTCACTTGTCTTCTTTTGAGAGAAAGACTGAACTTGATCACTTCCCACCTCTATTTTCATCTTCACAGATGATCCAACAAGCTTCTTAGGGTGAAGCTTGCTCTTGGAACTGGATGGTGCAGGCTGTGTAGCAGTGATACATAGCTGATCAACCTTCTTCTCTTTGCTGGAATGAGTTGGACATGAACTAGAACTGCTGGTACTATAGTTCATAGTTGAGTCTTCAGCCTTCACCACTTCAAGTCCTGCATAGATGAACACTTGTTTCTGCTTAGAGTTGAAAGTGGCCTTGATCTCTTAAGCCTTCTTTGATTTTCTCTTTGCTTTCCTGATCAAGTTCTTCCTCTTAGGCTTGGTCATCTTAGATTCTTTTCTCTCCTCAGGAAATAGTGAACCTTTTTAGGATGATCTTCTTCACTCTTTTCAGAATCATCCTTCACTATCTCCTCTTCATCCTCTTCATATATGGGGTCTATGAAGGGAAGCTCATCTTCACAAATTCCACACCTTGGAGGTCTTACAGATCGAGTGTGTGGAGGAGCTATCTCAGTAGATCCTAGTCCGTGCTAATTCTGATAACAAACTTTTGCATGCAAGGATGAGGATATCATGTTCTTGAAGGTCTTTTCTTCAAGAACAAGTTTTTCTGCCCTGGCTTTGCTGATCACAAGCTTTGCATTTTGTTAACTTAGTGATAAGATCTTTTTTGAGTCCTATAGTTGGTATGTTCATGCTTAAAAGTTGAAATGGTTTTCTTAAAAACTTCTATTTTAACTTTGTAATCATTTTCATCTCTTCTGAAATCAGCTTTTAAAATGTTTAAGGACTCAAGATCAGATCTCATCTCTATATTATAGGACCTATATCAGTTAACTTTTGCAATACATTCAGGTGTACAAAGATGTTCCAATACCTTGGTTTCTTCATGATCTGCAATCAGTCCTTGGTTTGGAGATACATCCTCAACCTAAAAGCTTCAGTCAAAGCCTCCTTCTTTAACAGCAACTGTAGCTTACTGCTTGGGCTACTTATTCTGGGGAGCTCTATCAATGTAGTTTGGTCTGGTTTGTGCTTGGCCACCATTTTTCTTTGGTGCTTGCACTCTCTAGCAAAATGTCCCATTTGGTTACAGTTGTAACAGTTCACTTTGCTTTTGTTCAGCCCAGACTTTCCACTGGTTGCATTGCTAGGAAACTTCCTCCCTGTCCTTTTGTAAAACTTCTTGGCTCTGTGAGTGAGAAGAGCCATTTGCTGAACTATTTCTATGTACTCCAGATCATCTGGATGGATACAGTCCATGTCTTTAAGGGTAAAGAGAAAATTTTCTGTGCTTTCATCAGTAGACACAAAGGTTTGTGAAGAGCTTGTCTCTTAGAATGGGCTTCCTTGGATGTAACCCTCTCTTGGTGTCTCTAGGAAGGTGATAAAAGGACTCTTTTGTGAGTTGTCAGGGCAGCAGATGAGATGATGCTGCATTTCTCTACAATCCCTTTCAATCATTTGAAGGGTTGAACTCTGCTGATTGTTGGAGTTACCACAATCTCAACATTTACTCCAACATCCATTTGAGTATCCATAATCTCAACATACCACCACCACCAGCGGCTGAAGAGGTGGATGGTACATGAGATCCATAAACAACAGATCCCCACATCTGGGAGTCTTGAGACTTGATGAAGCCTTCCATTCTTTGGCACCAAGTATCAAATTCATCAGGAGTGATCAGTGGAGACTTTGTCATAAACCCGGTTTCCATATCAGCCTTTGTGATAGCTGCCATTTGAGTTGTTAAGTGTTTGTGAAATTGAAGGGATTTAAGATGGTGAGATCTTACAATCAAGAGCCTAAAAAGCTTTGATACCAGTTGTAGGATTGGTTAAAGGGATGGTCAATACAATCAGTCTCACAATGAGGAGAGTTTTAGAACACTTAACAGATCAAAGGGGAACCGGGTTTATGTAAATGATACTAAGAACACAACTAACTAAGACAGAACTAAGAACAAGAACATAATAATATGGTTGTCAAGGATGCTTTATATTACCCTCAAGTTCTATTACAAGTGTTACAAAGCATACAAAGAAATACAAGGACCTGAGATGCTTTATACTACATCCTATAGCCGGTTATACTTAGAAAACCTACTGGAATTTACCTCTAGACAAATACTACATTGCTAGAAGTAAAGTATCTAAGATTAAATATTACCCTAGATTTGGATGTCAGACAACCCATACTTATGTCCACTGGTTCATAGTTGATTCTTCCAAAGGCAAATGGCTTCGAAAGAATAAATTCATCCGAGGCCTATTTATACTTCGGAAGAATCAACTTTTTCTGAGTCTTCTGCAAGTCTTCATGACTTCATTCTTTGGAAGACTTTGTCTTGGATCTTCTAAGTGTGAATGCTTCGAAAGGAGAACTACTTGGTCTCAGGAGACATGGTTCTACCTTCGGAAGTTCTTCATATACTTCGGAATGAAAACTACTTAGTCTCGGAAGACTTAGTTTTCCCTTGGAAGTTCTTACTTAAGCTTCGGAAGATCTTCAATTTGTCTTCAGAAGAGCAGCTTTGTCTTCGGAAGACTTCTTCAATTGTACTTCAAAATGATCTAAGTGTTGTTTTGGTCACATCAGCCTCATATGATCCAACATGGGATGGAGGAATGATGCTGATAGGAGAGCCCTGGTACTCTATAGATCTCAAAGACAACAAGAAGTCTTCAACATTCACAACCTGAGATACTATGAGAGCCTCTCTCTAGTTGACTTGCCTCTTGCCAACACAAGTCAATCTAGAAAAGCTGCAAGAGTAGCTGAGAGAATTCAAGAGAGGGTGCTTGAAGAGTTCAAGCTGAGATCCAAACTATATAGATAGAGGCTTTCAAGTAAGACAGTTGGTCAACTAGATGCTGAAGTGGACCCTAAGATTAGTTTCAAAGGGGAAACCTTGGCTAAAGGCCCAGTAGATGTGCCTGTGAACCTTGAGATAGGAACTGCTTCAACACCCATTACCCTCAATGAGGCACCAAGCAATAAAGGCCAAAGCTCACTCCACCCTTAGTCATACAGGCATGTGACTAACAAAAGGAAGAAGAAAATGAACTCTAACAAGATTGAGGAGAAGAAGAGAGAGAGGTGGAGGAAGGCAAGGGGAGAGAGTTGAAGTGGGACCCCTGGCTTTATGGAAGTTGCTATTAGGGTTTCCCCTAGGCCAAGAACTCAAGAAAATAAGTTGAGAGCAGCCAGACAGAACTATCTAGGGTCCAGGAACTACAATATTGATGAACTCATCTCTCTCCCCTTGGATGATTTAAATGATTTGGCTGACATGGAAGTGTCAAAGGAGAGAAGGGAAGCTAAGAAAATAGAATTGCTCCTCAAAATCAAAGAAGAAAGGAGGAGAAAAAGACTCTACAAAGCTCCTACCCTCTGCCCAATTTAGGAAAGTCCTGAGGCAAAGGTTATGGCCACTAAGAAACAAACTCAGGTAGGTAGGGAACAAGACAGGAAAAACATGATTACCTACCTGAGTGCCACAGGCCTCTATCACGCAGCAGACCTGCTTCCCTTCACCTATGAATACATCGAATTTGAATACCTCAAGCAGTTTGAGCAAAAAGTGCTGAAAGAGCAAAAAACTGCTAAGAGGAAAATGAGTGAAGAGATTGCAAAGTCAAGAGCCACCATCAGAGCCAATCAGAAGAAGTCTATTGATAGACAAAAGATGGTGAGCTTCTTGAAGCTGCATGGATTCTCCAGAAGGAGACTTGGTCCAATTTCTCTATCCACCATGGGTGAGCATATTAGATTGATTAAGCGGAAGGTCAAAAGGGGTGAGCTAGTTGACTTGCATTCTCCACCAAGTCAGGTTGTACCTAAAGCTGAGGTCAAAGTTTAACCCTAAGAGACAACACAACCTGGACCTAGTGCTACATCTCAACCAGCTTCATCTTTTGATCCGCAGCAGGGTTTTGATCCCTCTCCTTCTGAATCTGTGATGGAAATGAACCAACTGAGACGGATAAACGAGAACCATCTGGTACTCAAGGCCGGCCTTCTCAGTTAAAGTATAGAAAGAGGAACCGATGGCCATCAGAAGGGACAAGAAGAAGAAGAAGTCCAAGGCTTCCACCTCTACACCTCAAGATGGGTCTAAACATCCTGAGGGTGATCAAGAAGAGGCTACTCATACAACTCCTATTCAAGTAAAGCCTCTTGCACCTGAGAGACCTATCGTGTCTTGTGTGTTTGCAACTAACCCAGAAAAATGGTATGTCATTAGAGATCAAGGGGGTCAAGACATGTACTTCTGGCAAAACATACTTGTTTCAAAGACAAATTACCTTCGAAAGGTTTTCAACTTCCAAGATAACCTTTTTGGGCAATTTTTCAGAGGTGGGACCAACATCTGGATTTCAAAGTTTATTCTTTAGCATTAACTCTGTCCCACATCCAAGCATATAAATATCCTTACAACGGTTCCCCCTTTTTATTCTTCTTCTTTATCTACAAACTTCTAACCCTATATTTACACACAAACCCTTATTGTTCTTCACTTTCTTCTTGATAAAGCTTCCTTAAATGGCCAACCCTAAACCCCAAAACCAGTAAGATTTCTCCATGCACCTACACAGGTAACATAACCTGGTTGCTCTGTTGTCGTCTGAGAAAGATCCTGGTTTCTCAAACGTTTACTGGTTTCTAACTCAATCATCGTACCTCACCGCTCTCACAATAGACCCTCCATTGTATGAAAAACAACCGCTAGAGTTCTGGAGGACCTACCAAGAGGTCATCTTGGACGGTGAGAAGGCACTGTCTGCAACAGTGCAAGGGAAGACTGTTTTCATCACACCAGCCACCATCAACACTCATATGAGGCTAAATGATGAAGAAGGTGAACTTTTCTACCCTAGAGAAGTTGTCAATGGATCATTCAGGTTAATAGGCTATGAAGGGGACTACTCAGTCAGGACCTTCAAGAAGGGTAAGGTCTCTTTCCAATAGAAGTACCTTTTGCATGTTATAATCCACTCTTTATTAAACAAACATGAAGGATGGGATCAAATTTCGGAGGACTTATCCTATATAGTCCAAGGGATGGTCTAATGGGTCCTGTTTAAGTACTCTCAGTTTGTTTACATAAACTTGCCTGCTAACTTAGACTCCTTAGAGTATTACACATTCCCTAGATATGTCCAACACATTTTTAACTTTGAACAGGGCTCACAGTTGAGGAGAACAGGTAACACTCTTAAATTGGGATAGATGAAGCCCAACATATTCAAAATCATGAGAAAAGCTACTGTTGGTTTCTCAAGGGTAGAAATAGCCACTGTCCCAAAAATGTTAGAGCTCCCTGCTAGTAGGTGACAATTTGGCACTACCAGCCAATGTTGAACCCATACCTTATTCATCTTCACAACCCCAACAACCTCAAATAACCATCACCTACTACAGAAAAACCAAACGAACCCCTGCTCAGTCTATTCAAATTGAGCAGGCCCCTATACACTCACCCATGCAAGAGAAAGTGGAACTAAGAGCTCCTACTTCCCTGAGGAGCAAACCACTCCCATCTTTTTAATGATCAGTGCTAAGGTTCTTCATGCTTAGCCTAATGAGCTTATTATCCAAGCTATAGGCCTTCACTCTGAGTTTCAAAACTCATGTGAACAACCTTCAAGGGACAGTTACCATCCCCAGCCTTTAGACATAAACCAACCCATCCCTGACCTCCAATTCTATGATGATGAGGATATAGGATTCAGTGAGTACCATGAGTCTCTCTTCTCCTACCCTGCTCAAGGAGAGATGAGTACTCCTGAAACTCTCATATCTAGCCCATATCATCCAATCACAACTGAGATGGACTTTCCTTAACATGTTTAGGAGGTCCATATGGAAGAGGCTCTTACTTAAGAAAGTGATTACATTATTAAGACCTCAACCATGGCAACTCAGCCCCTTAACACTTCTCATAAAGCAATCATGGAGCAGGGGAAATCCAAATCCCAAGAACCAATATCTGGTAGTAAGGGAGATGACTTCGGTTATGTTCTCTAATCCTTCCATGATTATTCTGATGAAGATGGAGGGAGTTTGCAACTAAGGGTTCAAACATTGTCAAAAACAAGCACCTACTTTGTTTCTAAGGTTAGTCACCTGGAATCTCAGGTAGCTACCATACAAATGTAGGTATTTAATCACCAATTTGAGATCACCAATCTCAAAGGCAAGTTAGCTGAGAGGCCTGCTAGGCATGTTCAACCAGGTCCACAAGAACCTGTGGATGTGGTGGACCTAACCTGTAGCTCACCTATGCAAGTGAGTGATGCTACCAAAAAGAGAGAGAAAGTCTTAACTACAATCACAAAAGCTGAGAGCACTGCCCAGAGTATGGACATTGAGGCCTTACCAACCTCATATGCAATCGTCCATACTCAACAACCTCCTCAGGCCCACGTCTTTGTGGATGCCTTAATTCAAAGCTTATTTGAGGAGGAAATGCCAAGGGTTATGTCTACCCTGTCCAATAGTAGGATGGAGGTATGACAATGACAGAAGAGCCCTAGTACTTTCTAGATTTCAGGGTCAATAAGAAGTGTTCAATTTTAAGACCCTGAGATACTATGATAGTTTTCCTCTGGTTGACCTGCCACTTGCCAACCCAAGTCATAACAGGCAAGCTGATAGGTTAGCTAAGAGAATCCAGCTGAGGGTGCTTAAAGAGTTCAAGAGAAGATCTTATATATATAGACAGAGGCTAGCAGGGAAAACTGTTGGTCAACTAGATATTATGGTAGACCCTAAGATTAGCTTCAAAGGGGAAACCTTAGTTGAAGACCAACAGTAGAACATGTGAACCTTGAGACTAAAACTTCTTCAACACCAAGCACCCTCAGTGAGACACCAGTTGGTGAAGGTGTCTCATAGCCTCTCCATAACTACAGCTCAAGTGCAGCACCAAGTGAAGAAGGCCAAAGCTCTTTCCACCCTGAGTCACTCATGCTAGTTATTGACAAAAGAAAGAGGATTCTGACCTCTAAGGAGATTGAGGAGGAGAAGAGGAAGAGGAAGTGGAAGGCAAGGGGAGAGAGGACAAAAGAGACCCCTAGCTTCATGCAAGCTACAATCAGGGCTGCCCCTAGGACAAATACTTAGGAGGATGAGTTAAGGGAAGCAGGATTGAATTATCTGGGGACTAGAAACTATAACATTGACAAAATAATCTCTCTTCCCTTGGATGAGTTGAATGAGTTGGATGACACTGAAGTGTCAAAAGAAATGGAGGCTAAGGCTGCAGAATTACTCCTCAAGATCAAAGAAGAGAGGATTGTATAAATCTCCTGTCCTCTCTCCAGTTCAAGAAAGTCCTGAAGTAGAGATTTTGGCAGTTGAACAAGAAAAACAGGTAGGTAGTGAACAATATACACCAAAGATGATAACAAACCTTAGTGCCACAAGCCTCTATCAGGTAGCAGCCCTACTCCCTCTATCATATGAGTATATTGAGTTTGAAAACCTTAAGCAGCTGGAGCAAAAAGTTGTAAAAGAAAAGAAAGCTGCTAAGAGGAAGATGAGGGAGGAGGTTACTAAGTTAAGAGCTACCATCAGAGCCAATCAGAAGAAGTCTGCTGATAGAATGAAGATGGTGAGCTTCTTGAAGCTGTATGGGTTCTCTAAAAGAAGACTTAGTTCAATGTCTTTATCTATAATGGATGAGCATATTAGAGTGATCAAGCAAAAGATTAAAAAGGGTGACCTAGTAGACTTGCATTCTCCACCAAGTCAAGTTGCACCTAAAGCTGAGGTCAAGGTTAAGGTCAAGGTTGAACTCCAAGAGACAACAATACCTGGACCTAGTGTTGAATCACAACCAGCTTCATCATCTGACCCATAGCAAGGTCCTGAACCTTCTGCTTCTAAACATGTGAAGGGAAAGGACATAGCTGAGAAGGATAAAAAAGGAACATCTGGTACTCAAGACCAACCGTCTTAGTTGAAATATAAACAAAGGAAGTGGATGGCCAAAAGAAGGGACAAGAAGAAGAAGAAGTCCAAGGCATCCACCTCTGCACCTGAGGATGAGTTAGAATATCGTTAGGGTGAACAAGAAGAGGCAGCTCAACCAACTCCACCACAAGTAGAGCCTCTTTTTGCTGAGAGACCGATACTGTCCTAGGTTTTCTCTACAAACCCAGACAGATGGAATGTCATAAAATGTCAAAGGGGTCAAGACATATATATTTGGCAAAATATGCTTGACCTTCCTCTACATGATCTTTTTAACATGAGAGATACTTTGAGGGACTAAGGAATCCAGACCAACTGATAAAGAAAGGAATGATCCTGATTCTGATGAGGACTGTAAACAAATGAGGATCAAAACTCCCAGTCATCCTAAGTTTTGCTAGCATTAGCCTATGGGAGTTTGTAAGAGCTACCTTAGAGGTTGATGCAAAGCAAAGTTCTCTCAACAAGCATTCTGAAGTACAAGTTACTTCGGAAGCTTCAATACAAAGTCTTTCGAAGCGAAGAGACTGATTTCTTCCAAAGAAAAAGAAGACATGCTTTGTCTGACATGCTTTTGACAAAAGCTGAACCACTTTTTGTTGCCATCTCTGAAGACTTACCAACTTATACAAGTTGTGTTATCTCTGTACTTTTGTTAACTGTAGATTAAGGTCATAGAGTATGTAACTTTCTACTCTTGTACTTTTATCCATTTTGTAATAGATTTGGATGTGAGCTATGGCATCTCATAGTCACTAGTCAAAAAGCAATCTGCCTTTTGACTCTACATTGATCTTGTTGTCTAGATTAGTGTTCCAGCTAGCCTTCAAAGTATGGCCTGCTGTAGGATGTAGTATAAAGTATCTCATGTAACCAGTTCTTAGGACTAAGCCTTGTAACAATTGTAAAACACTTGAGAGCAATATACATCATTCTTGAAAGCCAATACTTGTGTTCTACTCGTGCTCTTTACTCTTGTCCTTTGTTTTATTTTGTCGGTTTGCTATTTGATCTGTTAAGTGTTAGTCTCTCCAGCGGTAACCGGTATCTGTTCAAGCTTACACAATAGCTTTAAAGTCTACTTTTTCTATTAGTGGTAGGATTATATCAATAATACTAACTTGACTCATTCCCCAAGCAGTAGAAATGTCAATTTGAAAAAGAATTGGAATATGAAGCTGAATTATACGAGGATGAAGTAAAGAGTGTATTGACACCCGGAGTGACCGATGATAAAGCGACATATGATGATTATCTTCGTAATAGCTCGGGTTCGAGGGCGAAGAATAAAAGCATCAAAATACGCAACAAATGAACGGTTGCGTTAGATATTTATTTTTTTAAAACAGATAATAGAACTTTAAGTCGTTTGAATTGTTTTTATGTTTTATATTCTATGTATTTCACTCTGATTTTTAAGAGTTAAAGTAATGAATGAATTTAATTTTAAGTCGTTTGTAGTGTTATTATGTTTTAATTTTTAAAACTCATAAATATCTTTTACAAATAATAATTTATAAATATTTCTTGTGATTATAAAAACAAATAATTTTTTATTTATTTATCAGCTTTCATAAATTTATTTTTATGATTTCATACTTTATATTTTTAGTTAATTTGTGATTATTATTAAAAAAAATTAACCCTAACCGGTTGGGGTCCGAACCGGTTTCCAAACCGACCCAAATCTATTTCGGCTCCCCCACATCCCAAACTGGTTTAGGACCCGAACCAGTATGGGCAGAACCTGGTTTCATTGACAACGAAAACAATCAGTCCGGTGGGGGGAAAACCCTGTGTGTACACCTCTAACCACCGGCCACCACCACCACCGCCAACCACCGGCCACCACCACCGCCAACAACCGCCTACAGCTGCCAACTACCGGCCACCACCACCGCTGCCAACCACCATCAATGCAACCACCACCACCACCAAAAACCACCACTTGTTACCACCACCATGGTTGTCACTCGTAAAACCACTTTTGTATTTCATTACTTCATATTTTTCTACCTAACAAACAACATAAAGTAATGATTTATTTTATTCGCATATGCAACCAAACAAGATAATGGAATCTAATGATTCATTTCATTCCATAATCCATTCCATACCCTCATCCATTCCGTCCCATCATTCATTCTATTACTTCATAGCAAACAAACCCCTAGTGTTTGCATTTACCCTACATCTGGGCCTATGATTTTGGTGGAGGGTACAACCCCGATTTTTAAGTCACTTAGGCTAGTTATACATTAAAAAATTAAGTCCCAATATTACTTATAACCATTTAAATTTGGCATCCTTGGGGTTAAATGTACCAATGTTTGACACCATTTGTCGTGCGACCCTGAATCGAGAGTTGTGTATATGCTAGTAGAGAGTGCTTCAGCCATTCACTAAGTTTTGGTAAAACGTATGTCATCCAAATTAAATATATTTTTACAATTGGGTTTAAAATTGATTAGGAAATCAAGCATGAAAGTACTAAATAATATCTTTTAAATTTTGTAGATGTCTAGTGAACGAGTCCCGTTACTCCATTTTCTCTTAAGTTAAACCTTAAAAATAACAAACTCAACAACTTCAACTACATGGATTGGTTTAGGAACCTAAAAATCATTCTCAAGATAGAGAACAAGATGAATGTTCTCGAAGGACCAATTCCTGAAGAAGCCACCAGCCACCACCCGAAAAGAAGTTACCTATAGGAACTACGAAAGGCATGTGGATGGTTCCATAAAAGTAGCCTAGGTCATGCTAGATTCCATGATTCTAGAACTTCAAAAGAATCTAGAAAACATGCTAGCATTTGGCATAGTTGAGTATCCAAAGCAAATTTTCAAACAGCAGGCTCGTCATGAGCAGTTTGAAGTGATAAAATCACATATTACTGGTAGTATGCTAGTGGGTTCTTATGTCATCACTTATATGTTGAAGATGAAAGGTAATGTTGATTACTTACCACATCTAAGGCCTATTAAGCAACGATCTGGCTAGGGATATTATCCTTAACTCAGTGCGAAAGTCATATAGCCAATTTATTATGAACTATAATACGAATGATTCGGACAATACCTTCTCAGAGTTACAGTTTATACTT
Source organism: Flaveria sonorensis (assembly GCA_025506505.1). Taxonomy (NCBI): domain Eukaryota; kingdom Viridiplantae; phylum Streptophyta; class Magnoliopsida; order Asterales; family Asteraceae; genus Flaveria; species Flaveria sonorensis. The sequence goes on from CM046434.1 coordinate 20,093,634, forward strand.
AAAACTACTGAGATGAATGTACCATGTTCTAGTAAACCTGGTACTTGTTAATGATCAAGGAGGGTGGAGTTAGGAAGCCTAATGCCAAGGGAAACAGAACAAAGTAGGGGTTATGTAATTATGATGCAAGAAGGGTTTACACTTGCGTGATAATTACAACGCACAGAGAATTAGAACGCCAAGGGGTTGGAATTATCATGCAAAAAGGGTGATATTATGAGTGGAATTATTAAGTGTATAAGAATGATAAATAATTATGCATGAACTTCGTAGAGTTGTCACTAAAAGCATATTTTTCATATTAACCTTTTCTTATCTTATACTAATATATAAAACAAAACCTTGGGACACAAGTGTAACTTTATAAAAAATTAACACACCTAATACAACTTTTTAATTATTAGGTACAAGTATTTAATGCAATCATTCATATTTTCTCCTTCATTTAGTAAACTTCTTCTAACTAATACATTAATTAATACATATTATTAATATATTATTTAATAATGTAAGATTATTTAATATATTACATTATATATTATAGTATTTATAATACTTTAAATTAACATTTAAATTTATTAATAAGTATTATCTTTTTTGAATATTTAACTATATAATTAATAAATATTTTTATAATAATAATAATAATAATAATAATAATAATAATAATAATAATAATAGTAATAATAATAATAATGGTAATAATAATAATAATTAAATCTATAAATAAGTATTATCTTATTTGAATACTTAACTATATAATTATTAAATATTTTTATAATAACGATGATAATAATAATCTATATCTGTATATCAATAGTTTATAATAATAATAATAATAATAATAATAATAATAATAATAATAATAATAATAATAATAATAATAATAAAATTCATAAATGAGTGTTACACCAGTACAAAAATAAGGCTTTTTACAGCTGTTATTTGAGTCCTTTAAAACGATTTCATAAGTGTTTTAAATGTATGTGTTTTAAAAAGTATGAAAGGATTTATAAAAAACAGTAAAAACGCTTTAAAAAACTTTCCTAAAACGGAGATTCTAATATCCCATAACCGCTGTAAAAACTCAATTCTCCGATTAAAATAATTAAAAACAAATCAAATAGAATGTTTTTTTATTCCAAGCAAATCAAATACAGATGTTTTTTATCTATTGCAGCTTTTTTCTTATCAAATACAACTCTTTTTCTTATCAAATACATCGAATTTTCTTATCAACTCAATATAGCTGTTTTTGTAATATAGTACACAAGCACGGATAATTTTAAAAGCAACAAACCAAAGACTATATACAGAAACACAAACTATCAAATATTTCAGCACTACTAGATAATTAGCTTACATTATGTCTTTAACCTTCTAAACTAACTAACAAGAGAAATCTCTAAAATAACTGAATGAAAAAATAGGCTTTTAGTTATGCTGTGAAAATTAGTTGAACATCAAGCAATGTTATCCAAACTTTTCATCAAATCTGAAATAATTAGACGCGTCAAAACATTAAGACACCTGCTTTCAAAACATCATATTTGCCGCCTTGGTCATTTCAACTCCACTATCATTGATTGTCGAAGTGTTGATACTTCTAGTTAGTCAAGTTCTTGAAACAAATCTTGCCCAAGCCTATAAAGAGTTTAATTATTAGTTTTCAAACCTTTTATAACTATATAAACATATAATTGTTTGAATATTAAATACAATTACATAAACCCAATTTTTATATACTAAGTTACGAGGCTCTTTAAGAAACATTAAGTATTCAAATTCAAATGTATGGAGAGTGAAAGTAAAATAAGAGAATGAAACTCAATGAGTTGTATATCCATAAATATAAATCAACTACTCTCTTGACCATACTTTTATATATATGGACTACGAAACACATGCAAGAAGACATCAACTAAAATAAAAATAAAACGTAGACAACAAAAGTAACATATTGCTATAATATACATGCAAATATATATGAACTTAACCAAAGTTAAAACATTGCATCCACAACACCACACTTTGAAAAATGATAGGATTAGCACTTAGATTCATTTTGCCATGATCTCAAAACTCCAAGGTGATCAAAGAGTTCTCTAATGTATGTTCAACAAATTGTTCAATTTCACATGGACTAAGAAGCCTAGTGTCATGATCATCTAAAATAAATAGATAGATAGATAAAATTTAGATTGCAAATCAATATATTTATTCTATTTAGTGTAATATGTAAGAGATAAGATTTTAAAATATACTTACAAGATGTTCTTTGCACCGAGTTACAAAATCATACATGGCCTTCATTATATAATATCCACATTCCCAGCCGTGAGATTGTTGGTAGCACTAAATACATTGAATTAACAAATATTTATTTGGAATACAAAATTAAACAAATACAGTAAGAAAGATAAAAAGTCGGAATAAAAAATTAAACAATTACAATAAGAAAGAGTAAAAGTAGACTTACATTAACCATTTGCCATAAAATTCTTTTTGCCGTAGCCTTTTCAAATAAGTTAACGATGGCGTAAGACTCAACATTCTTTAACTTTTTTATTGAATCGATAATGTATCCAAAGAATCTCTGATTGGTAGGATTGCGGAAAATTATAATTAACAACCAATGACCCTTGCTTAAATAAAAAATTAAAAATTAGTACTTTAAAAAACATAAATAAAAACATTGTAAGAAACATACATAAATATAATAGCCGGCAATATACGGTGCCATAAAATATTACTTGCCCTTTTGATGCTCCATGACATCTTTAATATGATCGATGACGAAATTACTATTCGTACTGCACACACTAAGTTCGATCATTTGAGGATTAAAATATGCAGTTTTATCAATACCTTTAAGTTACCCAAGTGTATATAAATACCTAAAATAGAAAAATAGAAATGAGGTTAATAACACCCAATTAAAGTAAAAGAAATATTAACATAGAATATTTAAACGAATAATAAGCAAACTTACATCGTATACCAACTCAAGACTCCAATTTCTGCCCAATCATTGACACATAATTTCATCATTGACTCTGTTTTAACATTCTCAGTATAATTTTCTCTAAACATCTCGCTTGGTGAAGTAACAATAACTGAAATGGTTTGGGTAGATACATGCACAAACTTTTCTACTAACTTACGTATTTTTTTAGGCCTTGACTTTGCCATTGTCAAAAGTTTAGTTATTATGTCAAGATCCTCAGTTGTTAAGAATCAAGAACCTTAATAGCTTTAGGATCAGGATCATCTTCAGTATGAGTAGGTTGTACAAGGAACTCGTCACTCAACTACATTAGCAAATGACACTATCAAACCTTTTTTCACAACATTTATTATAAGTAAAAAATATGTATTTGTGTTTTTATGTCCGTATTACAGAATAAATTGATAACCAGATCTAAAAAACTAGCATCGATATTTCCCTCTTCAAGAAATGTCATGTTTCCTTCATCAAACTACATTTTAAAATAAAATTATATTTATGTTAACTAATTACAAATTAAATACAATTACCTGTACGGGCCGATAATCCACAGAATGTTATGGCGGGTGTTGATGTTGGGCAATTGATTGTCGTGAAGAACCATTTTTTAAAATCTATGCATTATAAAAAATATTCACATAACATTAAATAAAAATATATACGGTTATCGTTTGAATAAATTATACCTTTATCGTATTTCTAGGCCACTGAATGAATTATCTTTGTGTGCTTACTATATCAGTTACTTCCTCATTCTTTGTGTAGCGCGGGACTGGAAAACTTTTACAAGTTTCATTTTCAAAATCTACTTGGACTTTCACATAATCTTCGTGCATTGAGTTTCAATGTAAAATCCTAATAGAAGTAGGATAAACTTGTCCATGTCCTAAAACCAAATCGGGATAGTTATCGTCGAATGGCTATATAAGTTCACAACTACTTATTGACTGTAAATACGTAAAAAATATTAGTAAACATATTGGAAATAATGAAAAAATCTTAAAATATATTATCATAATTTTCGGTAGTAAATAGAGGAGCTCTCTTGAGCTACAGCAACTTGATTCTGGTCTTTCTGCATGGCATCTATCTCCTCTCTTACTCTCTTTGCCTCCATAGTCTTTTTTTTCTTTCTAGATGTAACATCCGCCTTCATCTCTTTCTCTTTACAATGCTATTAAAATATTATATTACACTCAATAATTTGATTAATGTAAAATATATAAGAATTACATAACAATATAAAATTTTGCCAACTCGTGAAGTCTTCCTCTCAATACATCTTCTCATAAAAGATGTGGTCAAAGTTCAAATAAATTTGTGACAGGATTGTAATACGCTTTACTAACAACGTATATCTTTGAACTTTCATTTTTCATATGAGCTATATGTGGGTAGCATGATACTAGGTGAACCATTATATAAAAAAATGACGGTGAAAAGTACATCTCTAGTTCACAAAGGGTAATGATAATTTCCTTTTCCCATTCATCTGAGTGAATTATATTAGAAAAAAAAGTTTTGTGATTATATGTCTGATGTTCTCCGGTAACAATCCACGAATTGCAGTAGGTATCATATGTGTCTTTAAAACATGACAATCATGAGACTTCATACCAAGTAATTTACAATCTTTTACTGACACCAATCTTTTAATATTTGCTTAATAGTTAGACGGAACTTTAATATTGTGTAAACATTCACAAATCTTTGTTTTTTTTTTTTGCTTTTGATATTGTATAACAAACAAGTGGGAGATAAATACCCATGGCACTTTCAAGAGGGCAAGCTCTTTACGTATTCTCATTTCTTCCATATCTCTACAGACATTAATCCTGTATTTAGTTTTTCCAGAAATGTTTAATAATAAGCCCAACAAGCTATCATATACATTTTTTTCAATATGCATAACATCTAGGCAATGCCGAACTTCCAAAAATTTCCAGTAACGTAGATCCCAAAAATTAACCTTTTTTTCCAATTACCTCCTTTCTCAACAACGGGATCTTTTTTCTAATACGATATTAATATTTTTAACTCGTAAAGATGCATCAAAACCTTTCCGAGCAGTTCGAAGCTCATTCTTTCCATCAAACTCTTCTGTTTTTTTCGATAACGATGATTAATTGAAAGAAATCTCCAATGTCCCATATACACGGTTTTTTTTCAATTATTTAGCCATATGGAACTTGTCTAGTCTTCACATATTGGACAAGCTTGTTTACCTTTAGTACTATATCCTAACAAATTGTCATACGCTGGGAAATCACTTATGGTGCAAAACATCATTGCTCTCATCTTAAAGTTCTTTTTATAAGCATCATAAACATTTACACATGTACTCCATAGTGTTTTCATGTCATCAATCAAAGGAGATAAATAAACGTCAATATCATTACCAGGTTGTTTTGGACCCTGAATTAACAAGGACATCATTATGTATTTTCGTTTGATGCATAACCATGGTGGAAGGTTGTAGATACATAAAAGAATCGACCAAGTACTATGATGAGTACTCATGTTCCCGAAAGGATTGATGCCATCTGAACTAAGATCATATCGTATGTTTCTAATCTCATTACCAAAATCTGGAAATTTATAATCAATACTTCTCCACTGAGGTGAATCTGCCATATGTCTTAACTTTCCATCATCTTTACGCTCATCACCATGCCAACGCAATAGTTTTGCTTCTTTAGTGTTAGCAAATAAATGTTTGAGTTGCGAGTGAAATACCATAGTAATTTAGCTAGCGGTCCATTTTTTGTCACAACATCATCATATTCAGCGGTTTCATTTTTGCGCTTGTACCTCGATGCACCACAAGTAAGGCATTTATGATTTTTTTCAAACTCATTTATATACAACATACAATCATTTGGACATGCCTGTATTCTTTTAACTTTTAGTCCCATTGGACACATCAATTTTTTAGCTTGGTATAAAGATATGGGCAAGTCACTGTCTTTAGGAAGTATGTCATGTCAAAACAATAACAGACTTGTAAAACTTTTATCGCTCCATCCGTAGTTTGACTTTAAGTTAAACAGTTTCAACACAACACTAAGTCTAGAAAAGTTCTCACAACCAACATACAACAGTTTTCTAAATCAGCAAATATCTGTTATAGTTTTTCTTGATCATCATCACCAGCATTAGTTTTAAAATCATTGAACATGTCATTTAGATTATCATTGCCCTTATCAAAATTGTCGTTATCATCATTGATGTACTAATCATTGTTTTCATCATTATTAGTGACTGCATTGGTCGACATTGTGCTATTATTAGCAAGTGATTCTCCATGTTTTGACCAACAAGTATAATTATACATGAAACCATGTCTAAACAAATGATACTCGATGTCCTTTATTTTCTTAAATTCTGTAAAATTTTTGCACGTCATACAGGGACATGAAACAAATTTGTTGCCTTTTATTATACAATCATCTTCAGCAGTCTTAAGAAAACTTTTCATGCTGATCGAATATGGGGGTTGATAACGTCCAACATTGTACATACAATGACTATGCTCCATCTAACATATTTAACAAACAAAAATGATATCACATAAACCTAAAGTAATCAAAGATGATAATTCTTAGATCACTTTTTGCTTATTCTATTTCATATATATGTACATACATACCTGTTAACAAGGTAACAATTTATAAAATAAATTGATAATATTTATCTTTTACTCCTTAAGTATGCGTATAAACAACATACTCTATTGGGTATAAATAGAAATTTATTAACTTTTTTTAAATAATCAACTCATTAAAAACGTACATATCTCCTAAAAATGAGATAAAATAATTAAAAAAATGGAGAGTTTCATATATACTATTTTAAACTTTCTAAATATGTCTATCCTATATATCAAGGTTTTTGAGGATACGTGACGTTATTATATACATTTCCATGTTAGTTTTTCCGCCTAATGATTTTCTTGATTTTGTTTAAGTAATTTAATTATCGGTAAATTTTTTAAGATATGACATGAAAAGAGTTTTAGATAAAAGAATTAAATAATTATATTTCTAAAAAATAAATCTTCTTATGTTAATAATTTATTAAGATTTACTAAATTATAAGATTTCAATTATATCATATTTTAAAATATTTTTTTTATAATTTTTAATTTTCATTACTTGTCATTTATAATTTCTTAAATATTTTTTATTTCTTATTTTATCGATGATTATAACATCTAATATATATTTTTTTTATAAAAACTAATGATTTCAAGAAGTTACAATTACTACCTCCACCCATGTGATACATGGGTTCTAACCTAGTATCAAATCCAATAAATCTTTAAAAATGCCGCATATATATATATATATATATATATATATATATATATATATATATATATATATATATATATATATATATATCCTTTTCAAATAATCAATATACACTTTTTAATTTTTTTTAGTGACATGGGTTTTTATGATATTTTGACTAGTTTTTAATGGTATATATGACATTTATAGTTTTAGTTGGGTACATATGATATTTTACAATTTTATAGGATATATATGAAATTCTCCTTACAAAGAATATAGGTATGATCTAAAAAGTTTCTAAAAATATAAATGATTATTATAATTAAATATAAGGATGCACACACACACATATATATGAAGGTTGATCATCAATATAAATAATCTAAGTAAAGTTAAAAGAGAATGATATTACCTTAATCAAGAATCCTGTATTGCAAAATATCAGTTTGTTCAAAAGATTGTCCAACTCTTTTCCTTTGATCATGAAATCATATTTAATTTAAGTAAACGTAAAGTTAGAAAAAAAAGAATAAAGAATCAATAGATAGTATTATCTGAAGTATTCTGTCAATAAATGCTCTAACGAACAAGAACAAAAATAAATGAATGTATCAAAGTTTAAGAGTTTGATCTTGATAAAATGAGAGAAGTATAGAGAAAATTATGAATATGGATTTGGATTTATGAATTAGGTTAGGTTATATTTTATAAGAGTTTAAACCTACCCTTATGGATAAGGTAGAAAATAAAAATTATAAAACTTAACAAACGAATGTTAAATTTATATTCTCGTTATATACAAAAACTCAGTAATAAATAACAAAACAAACTAAACTTAATATTTTTAAAGTTGCATTTGAAGCAAAACAACACTTTGAGTTACGATATTATTAAAATGGTCACTTTATAACATCAAATACAGCGTAATTTAAACTTAAAATACTATCAAATACAACGTTTAACCAAAAACAACGAACTGTTTTTTAATTTTATATTTAGCCCTTTGAGTTACATCAAATTTACATTTGATCACCTAAACTTTTTTAAGTTTTATACTTAAAACTTCAAGTTATTTCAAATTTTATTTTAATCAATTTATGTAACACCCGGAATTTTATTTGAAAGAAGAGAAAGGGAAAGTACGAAGAAAGAAAAGATAATGGACACAAGTGGAGGGCTAAAGTGGTAAAAGGACAAAAGTCCATTATTTTAATAATAAAAGAGGTATGGCCATCTCTTTAAAAGCAAATCTGCTTTTGGCTCTCGGCCAAAGCAGAAAGAAGAGGAAGCTTTTGAGATTTTGAGAAGAAAAAGGAAGAAGCTGCAAAAAGGTTAGTTCTTGAGTTATGTTCGGTTTTAACTTAGTTTGCAGCTTGTAACCGAAGTTCTCGGTGTTTAGAGGTTGTGTTTGGGATTTTTGAAGTTGCTGTAGCAAGTGGGTTTCGGGTTGGAGGTGTTTTGTTCGAAGATCTGCTTCAAGGTGAGTTTCTAGGCCCCTTTTTTTCTTGTTTTCGAAGTTTTGGGGTTGTTATGCATACTAAGCAAACATTTTAAAAGGAACCGCATGTGTATGCTTGTTGTTGTTTGAATGATGTTCTGTGGTTTTAGCTTTGATGATGTTTTAGAGGTTTTTTGGGGGGTTAGAATTATTGTTATCATGTATTAAGGGCCTTAGAATGTTAGATCTATGTTTGGGTAGTGTTAAAATGATTATCGGGTGTTTTGGGTAGTTAGAAATATTTTCTGAATGTGTTCATTCGCCTAACTGACCTTCATGCGCCCAACTAGTAGTCAGGCGCCCAAACAGTACCCTCATGCGCCCAGAATGTTGGTCATGAGTCTAGGTGTTGCTCATGCGCCCAAATAGTGGCCATACTCCCAGAATAAGTGAAAATGCGACTAAGTGTTGGTCATGCGCCCAACTAGTGCCCATGCGCCCATAGTTGCCCATGCGCCTAAGTGTTGAAGCGCCTGCATAGTTGAAGAACGCCTAAGCAGTGCTCATGTGTCTGCATAGTTGTAATGCGCCCAGGCTGTTTATACTTAGAATTTTATGCTGATGTGCCTAGAATGTTCCGATGTGCCTCATTCTAGACTTAGGGTTTTCTAAGGGCTTTAAGAGGTGATGTTTGAGATAGATTCCTTAGTGTTGTGTTGGTTTATGCTTGATGTATGTATGATGTTATGATGGGGTCTTTGGTGTGTGTGTGTGTGATGTGTTGTCTTTCTTCGTTAAACATTTTTTAAAACGTATGTATTATGTTATATTATAAGTTGTGTATGATGTTATGACTTTACGTGGTTTGATGTATGGCTATGAATGAACGTAAAGTATTATGTAACGAAGTGGAAGATAACGATAATGAAAAGTGAAACGTAATGAAAGAATGAAAGTCTTGCAAGCAATGATTGAGGTGAGCGACCATGTTGTCGCAACAGACTCGTCAGGGGTTAAGCCATGAGATTGACCCGAGTGATAGAGTGCAATCATTGAGATTGCCTCGAAGGGAGTTCAATCCGCAGGGTTGACTCGAAGGGAGTTCAATCATTTAGATTGGCTCGAAGGGATTCTATTATTGACTCGAAGGGAGATCTATCCTTGGGATCGACTCGAAGGGGATCCTTGTCGCGTACCCCGGTACTGTCGGTCTTCAGACATGAGTCGGGTATTGCATGAGACAGGATCCAGATTAAAGTGAAAGATAATGATGAAGGTATGAAACGTATGAAATGAACGATGATGAAGATAATAATAAATATTATCAATGTATACGTATGATGTGTGATCGCATACGATTACGAAGGTTATGATTTAAAGAAAGTAAAGTATTTTATTTATAAAACTAGAATTCACTCAGCGTAGCTGACTTTTTGTATGCATGATAGTTGGCAGGTATTTTGTTGATGCTAAGGAGTTGCAGGCATGGATGCATACGCTACTGGGAACGTTTTGAGTCTGGCATCCACATTTTGATATGACGTTGTATTGTGATATGTAAACGATTTATGTAATATGATAATATGTTTAAATTATTAATGAAAGTTTCTAAATTCCGCTGCAAAAGTAATGTTTGTTTTAAATATTTTATGCAATGACGGTCCAGCTGTAAGCGTCCCGGGAACGGGGCCTTACAATTTACAATAAAGCTCTTAATTATTGTAAAGTCACCAATTATTCATTCAATATTTTTCTTCTATGTTTTGAGGTATTTATATTTTTATAGTATGTTTCTCTATTACACTTTTCTATCAGCGTTTCCCACATAAACTTTTTTGGAGTAATTAGTACTAATATATAAATTATCATAATTAAAATTCTTAACTTTTATAACCCATGCAATATAGCGTGAGTCTTACCCACTAGGATATATGTATGTATGTGTGTATATATATATATTACAAACCAATGCATTACATGAGCTGAGTAAATCCAAATGTTAAAATAGATAATATATGTCTCCTATTAAATTAAACCTATCTATTTTTTTTATGTTTTATCTTTAGTTTCATTTTATATGTATTCTTTTATTTTTAGATGTTTAGAAAAAGTTTTAAAAAATTATTAAAAAAAATGCATTTATCCTAGGAAGAAATACAAAAAAAATTATTATTACATCGCAGTTATATTTAAATTTATTATTACTAAGGGATATTAAGGCTGGAATTTAAAAAATTAGTTTTTTTTTTTAATTTAAAACAAATTAACAATGAAAAAAAACATCTTGTTTTTAATGGAAAAATAAATTGATGTCTATTATTTATTTTAATTATACAGTAGTAAATAAAAGAATAGTTTTTTTAGTTTTCAACATTTTCTTTCATTTTTTTAGGAGAGAAACGAGAAAACAATAAATGAACTTTACAAGAAGTCGACACTTGATTGATAAAATTATTTATTTATAATAAAAAGGATTTGTGAATATATAATATTTAAAAAGAGTAAATATGCATGATGGTAATATGCAGTTTTTTAATTAAAAAATAACAAATTCAAAAAAAAAAAGATTAAATTTGAAAAAAAAAAACTATATTTTAAAATAATATTAAATTCTCAAATAATCAAAATTTAAAATATATTATATATAGTGTTGTTGATTTGAAAACCAAAATTATTAGATCATACTATATTCGAATTAAATCTTTATGAACGGTTGCAAACATCAATAACTTGTGACAAACAACTCAATTCCATGTGAAATACATAACGCATCAAGTTCACATGTTTAACACTACCAACTTTAGTTTGTGCTTTAAAGAAGTCGTATAATGTTTCTTACAATCTTATTTTTATATTGAAAAACTTAACTTAGATAATTTTTACAAGTTTCAGTTTAATGATTCTATAACATACAAATATTATATATAAACATATCTTTGTGATGACTTTTACTGTAGTCATGGGGTTTTGAATACATCATAACAAGAAGTTACAACATATTCAAGAAATAACTATAAGGTTTTAGAACACCATGTTATAAGATAAGATAACCTAATTTTAATCTTGCAGGATCGGTGAAGATAGGTCAATGCAACAGTTTTACGGTTGTTTGGAGAGTGTTAGAACATTTAATAGATCAAATATGGAACCGGTTTATGATTAAACAAAGAACAAAAATAAAGAACAAGAACAAGATAATATGGTTTTCAAAAATGTTATATATTACTTTCAAGTTCTTACCAAGTGTTACAAAGCTTATCTTCTTAAGTTACAAGTACTTGAGATACTTTGTACTGCATCCTACAGCCGGCCATACTTTGAGGGCCAGCTGAAAACACTAATCTAGACAACAAGATCAAGGTAGAGACAAAAGGCAGATTACCTTTTGAATAGTGACTATGACATGCCGTAGCTCACATCCTAATATATTACAAAAAAAAAGTACAAGAGTAGAAAATTACAGACATAATACCTTAATCTACAGTTTGACAAAAGTAAGGACTTTTCACCAACTCATATAAGTTGGTGAGTATTCAGAGATGGCAGTGAAAAGTGATTCAGCTTTTATCAAAAGGTGAATCAGAAAAAGCTTGTTTTCTCTGTCTTCGAAAAAATCAGTCTTTTGGCTTCGGAAGACTTTGTCTTTGAAGCTTCGGAAGACTTCATCTTTGGCTTCGGAAGATTTGGTATTTTGGCTTCGGAAGAATTGATACTTAGTATAATTCACTGAGTTATATCAAATCTTCCAAAGTAACTTCCTTGTATTTCACATGTGCATGCTAAGAGCTCTTTGGTTGCATCATCCTCTAAGTGTGACTCTTACAAACTCTCCCAAGGCTGATGCTATGAAAACTGAATAAGAGTTTTCAAGCTTGATCTTCATCCGTTGAAAGTCCTCATCAGAATCAAGACCATTCCCTTCATCATCAGTTGGTTAGGATTCCTCAGACTTTCAAAGTATCTTCTCATTTCATAGAGATCATGTAGAGGGAGGTAAAGTATGTTTTGCCAAAATTATAAATCTGGACCCCTTTGATCTCTAGTGAAATACCATCCGTCTAGATTAGTTGTAAATGCCCAAGACAGGATGGGTCTCTCAGTAGCAAAAGGCTCTACTTGAATGGGAGGTGGATGAGCAGCCTCTTCTTGGTCACCCTCAAGATGTTTTGACCCATCCTGAGGTGCAAAGGTGGATGCCTTGGACTTCTTCTTCTTCTTCTTATCCCTTTTGATGGCTATCCTTTTTCAGTTTCTATACCTTAACTAAGAAGGCTAGCCTTGAGAACTAGATGGTTCTTGTTTGTCCTTCTTAGTTGGGTCCTTTTCCTTCATAGATTCAAAAAGAGAGGGATCAGGGCCCTGCTGTGTATCAAAAGATTAAGCTGGTTATGATGCAGCACTAGGTCTAGGTTGTGTTGTCTCTTGGGTTCAACCTTGACCTCAGCTTTAGGTGCAGCCTGACTTGGTGGAGAATACAAGTCAACTAGCTCACCCCTTTTGATCTTCTGCTTGATCACTTCCATGTCAGCCAGTTCATTCAGTTCATCTAAAGGGAGAGAGATGAGTTCATCAACATTGTAGTTCCTGGACCCTAGATAGTTCAGCCTGGTTGCCCTTAACTCATCTTCTTGATTGCTTGGCCTGGGGGCAGCCCTGATAGCAGCTTCCATAAAGCCAGGGGTACCACTTGAACTCTCTTCTTTGCCTTCCTCTTCCTCTCCCTCTTCTGCTCCTCAATCTCCTTAGAGGTCATTTTACTCTTCCCTTTGTCACTGGCCTATGTGACTCAGGGTGGAGAGAGCTTTGGCTTTCATTTCTTGGTATTGGATTTGAGCTTTGCCAGAGAGAGGCTGTGAGACAGCTTCATCAGCTGGTACCTCATTGAGGGTAATGGGTGTTGAAGCAGTTCCTATCTCATGGTTCACAAGCTCAACTACTAAGCCTTCAGCCAAGGTTTCCCCTTCGAATCTTATCTTAGGGTCTATCTTAGCATACAGTTGACCAACAGTCTTGCCTACTAGCCTCGTCTATATAGTTTGGATCTCTTCTTGAACTCTTCAAACACCCTTTCTTGTATTCTCTCAGCTAACCTTGCAGCTTGCCTAGATCGACTTGGGTTGGAAAGAGGCAAGTCAACTAGAGAGAAGCTCTTATAGTATCTCAGGTTGTGAAAATTGAAGATTTCTTGTTGTCCCTGATACCTAGAGATTACCAGAGCTCTCTTATCAGCATCATATTTCCATCCCACTATTAGATTTTCAGCAGGGTAAGATGGGGTAGAGATTGCCCTTGGTATACCCTCCCCAAACAGGCTTTGAATTAGTGAATCCACATCACTGTAAGCCTAAGGAGGTTGTTGAGTATGGACAACTGCAAGTGAGGGTGGTGAATCCTCTATGTCCATACTCTAGGCAGAACTCCCAGGTTGTGTGATTGTAGGTAGGACTTTCTCCCCCTTTTTGGTAGCATCACCCTCTTGCATAGGGGAGCTAAGGGTTAGGTCCACCACATCCTCAGGTTCTTATGGACCTGGTTGAGTTTTCCTGACAGGTCTCTCAGCTAACTTGCCCTTGAGATCGGTGATCTCAAGTTGCTGGTCACTAACCTGTCATTGTAAGGTAGCCACTTGAAATTTCAAGTGACTTACCTTAGAAACTAAATAGGTGCATATTTTTTACAATTGTTGAACCTTTACTTGTAGACTCCTCTCATCTTGATCAGAAGAATCATGGGGGATGATAGAATAGGACCAGAGTCTTCTTCCTCACCACCAGCTTGGGTTTCTTAGCTGCTAGATTTCCCCTACACACTAACAGCCTCAAAAGAAGTGTTAATGGGTTGGGTTGCCATGGTTGAGGTCTTAATAATGTAATCACTTACAAAAGTGAGAGCCACTTCCATATGAGCCTCCTAAACAAGTTCAGGGAGGTCCACCTCAGTTGTGGGTGAATGATATGGGCTAGATATGGGTGATTCAGGGAGAACCACCTTAGCTTTACAAAAATTTGCTTCGAAAGAAAAATAGTTAGAGTATGTTTTATACTTAGACAAATTTTTCTTCGGAAATATCAAATATCAGAAATTTTATTCAAAGAGAGAATAAAGCTTCCGAGACATAATTGCTTTCAGAAGAAAATAGTCCTTCAAGACATATAAGTACTTAGTGATAGATTTAAGCTTCAAAAGATATATAAGAATTTCTTCCAAAGGTAAATTTCTTAGAAGTAGTTATTTGTTTTGAATACATAATTTTTCTTCTGAGGACAACTTGATGTCTTCCGATATTCAAAATTCTAAAAATTCTAAGGAACATCATTTTGAAAAGTTTCTTTCAAAGTAAACTACGCTTATATAGGTGATGATATAGACAACTTAAGACACGTATATTTGAGAAAATAATCTTGAATTTAGTTTAAGAAAAATCTACTCAAAATTAATCATCCCAATAGCTGATACAAGATATTTAAATCTCTGTTAATCAAATCCTTTTGTGAACAGATTAGCATATTGTTCATTTGTGTTAACTTTGACTAGTTCTATCAACCCATTTTTAAACTTATCTCTAATCAAATAATACTTGATGTTTATTTGCTTTGTCTTTGAGTGCTGCATAGGATTCTCTGTAATAGAAATAACATTGTTGTTGTCTATGTGGATGGGAGTCTCCTTGAAGTTGAATCCATAGTCCGGCATCTAATTCACAATCCAAAGCACTTTAGCATAGCAGCTTGCAGTAGCAATGTATTTAGCTTCAGCAGTTGATGGAGACACTCTGTAAGGCCCTGTTCCCAGAGACTTCACAGTTGGACATTCATAACACTATTCATAAAACATTTCATAATTCATTATCACAATGCAGCGGAATTTAAACATTTAGAAGCCATTCATTTATTTATAAACGTTGTTGCTAAGTAATACATGTTTAGTATAGTTACAAAAGATCATTAGTTTGCATTACAAAACAACAATGTTATAATCATGAATGGATGTCAGCCTTGTCCCGACGAGTAGCCTCCCCGAGTGCCATCCTCAGCAATATTACCAGCCAACTGAAAACGCATAAAAGTCAGCTTTGCTGAGTGAGTCCTAGCTTTAAAATCATAAAAATTCCTTGATAGATTTGTATACAAAAGACTTCTTAGAGAAAATATCTTATCTTTCTTTCGGATTGATCACACATCATACATACAAATCATATCCATTACATCATCACCATTCTCTTTCTTGCTTATTTATTATTATCTTTCACTGTCGATATGGACCAAAGTGCTATACCCCCCATATAATGCGCATAAACCTGGTACTGGGCCTTGAAGCCTATAAATAGACTCCATCCGTGGTGCACATATGCTGGCACCAGTACCGGGGCAGCAACAGTGGTCCCCTCAATCTTAAAGATTGACCCTGTGTACATCCTTTGGGTTAGTTAAACCGTACACAGTTGAGCTAACGACAACATGGTCGTGCACCTCCTGTGAATTTTTACTTGCAAGTCTTTTCATTCTTTATGTTCCACTTTTCGCTAATATTAATCTTTCACTTGATTAATAATAATACTTTATGATCATAGGCAACCCACATAAAGTCACATGTTAATATCATAATAGGCACATAAGGACAGCCCTCAACATCCATAAGATAATCAGGTACAAGCATCAAGTCAACCACGGTCGAACCCTAATTTGATCTCCCAAAACTCCAGAAAATTCCTTAAGTCTTAAAGAAATGCGGGTGAACAAAACCAATGCGGGTGAACAAAAACTAATACGGGTGAACAAAAACTAATGCGGGTGAACAAAAACTAATGCGGATGAACAAAAACAATTCTTTCTGCCTAATATCTCCCCAACACACGGGCGTTCTACACCTCCTACCATACAGCATCTCCTATGGCGGCATACCGATACTGGCATGATAACTGTTGTTGTACGTGAACTCTGCTAACGGTAAGTGATCATCCCAATTTCCCCCAAAGTCGATCACGCAAGCATGAAGCATATCCTCGAGCGTCTGGATCGTCCTCTCAGACTGACCGTCTGTTTGAGGATGGTAAGCCGTGCTAATATGTAGCCTCGTCCCCATGGCATCATGAAATCTCTTCCAGAACTTCGACGTGAACCGGGTGTCACGATCCGACACAATAGACACCGGCACACCATGACGAGCTACATTCTCTTTGATGAACAGATCCGCCAATCTCTCAGATGAATACGTCTTGTGGATCGGTAGGAAGTGAGCACTCTTTGTCAACCGATCAACTATCACCCAAATAGCATCGTACCCCCTTGCAGTACGGGGTAGCTTCGTGATAAAATCCATAGTGATGTGCTCCCACTTCCACTCGGGTATATCCAATGGTTGAATCTTCCCATATGCTTTCTGATGTTCTTCCTTCACTTGCAAGCAAGTAAGGCACTTACTTACATACTCTGCCACGTCACGTTTCATACCGGGCCACCAGTAGTCTTTCTTCATGTCTTGATACATCTTGGTAGCACCGGGATGAATGGAGTATCGAGTTTTATGAGCTTCATCCATTATTCGCCCACGTAGATTCCCATATCGAGGAATCCACATTCGCCCAAAGTGGGTTTTAACACCGTGGGTATTCTCCCCCAATTCTACAACTAGACCTCTCATTCGTTTAGAGTTGAGGCAGCCTTCTTTTAACGCCTCATTCTAAAACTCTTTAACTTGCGTTATCACCTCTGAGGTCATCACCAACTGATACGGCTTTACCCGAATTGGTTCGGGTCTCTCCTTCCGGCTAAGGGTATCGGCCACTACGCTGGCCTTGCCCGGGTGGTAATGGATCTCGCAATCATAGTCTTTGTCAACTCTAACCACCTTCTCTGTCTCATGTTGAGATCTTTCTGCTCGAAAAAGTATTTCAAGCTCTTGTGATCCGTGAAGATTGTGCACTTGGTCCCGTATAAGTAGTGCCTCCAAATCTTCAACGCAAAGATCACCGCAGCCAATTCTAAATCATGAGTGGGGTAATCAACTTCGTGGGTCTTTAACTGTCGAGACGCGTAAGCTATCACTCGTCCACGTTGCATTAGCACGCAACCCAGTCCCGAATAAGATGCATCTGAATACACCACTAAGTCTTTACTTCCTTCGGGCAATGTCAAGATAGGAGCTTGAGTTAATCTTGCCTTTAATTCCTCAAAAGCATCCTCTTGTTCCCGACCCCACACGAACTTCACATCCTTGCAGGTCTACTTAGTTAAAGGTGAGGCTGTCTTGGAAAAGTCTTGAATGAACCTTCAGTAATAACCCGCCAAACCCAAGAAACTGCGAATCTCGGATGGCATCTCTGGTGACTTCCATTGCATCACTGCCTCAACCTTTGCCAGGTCCACCATAATTCCTTCGGTATTCACCACATGACCCAAAAATTGAACCTCGCGTAACCAGAAAGCACATGTAGAGAATTTAGCATATAAATTTTCACTCCTAAGTGTCTTCAACACTTCACGTATATGATCGGCATGTTCTTCTTTGCTCTTTGAATAAATCAAGATATCATCAATGAACACATTCACTGATTTATCCAACATCGGCCGGCACACTCGATTCATCAAATCCATAAAGGCAGTTGGCGCGTTGGTTAAACCGAATGACATGACGAGAAACTCGTAATGTCCATAACGCATATGGAACACTGTCTTTGGGATATCTTGTTCCTTTACCTTCAACTGATGATAACTCGATTGGAGATCTATTCGAGAAAACCAACTGGCACCTTGAAGCTGGTCAAACAGGTCATCAATCCTTGGTAGGGGGTATCTGTTCTTCACTGTCAACTTGTTCAACTCCCGGTAGTCTATACACATTCTCATACTATCTTCTTTCTTATTTACGAATAATACCGAAGCACCCCAAGGAGAGATACTCGGTTTAATAAAACCCTTATCCAGTAGTTCCTGTAGCTGCTCCATCAGTTCTTTCATCTCGGTCGGAGCTAACCGATATGGTGCCTTGGCAACGGGTTGCGCACCGGGTATCAGATCGATCTGAAATTCTATCTCACGGTTCGATGGTACACCTGGTAGATCTTCAGGAAACACATCCGGGAAGTCACGTACCACTGGCACTTCTGATAATTATGGTATCGACACGTCCACATCTTTCACGTATGCCAAGTAGGCACAACATCCGCGCCTCATACACTTCTCTGCCACTGCCATCGAAATCACTTTCGGAACCATAGTGATGCGATCACCATAAACTATCACTAAACTCCCATCGGGTGCAACTAACCGAATCATCTTCTTCCGACACATGTTGTTTGCCTCATAGGCTGCCAACCAATCCATCCCCAGAACTACATCAAACCTGCCTAGGGGCATCATAAATAGTTTAGCAGAAAACCTATGGCCTTCTAACTCTATGCCACAATCCTCAATCATATCAGAAATTCTGGTAGACTTACCAATAGCAGTTTCTACATCAAAAGGTTCATCGATGCTCCTACTACTAACAGGCAATTTAGCACAGAAGGTAGCAGATACGAAACTCCTACTAGCACCAGAATCGAATAATACAGAGGCACAAGTTTGGTTTACTAGAAACACACCTGACACGACGTCGGGGTCTACCCGGGCTTCCTCTCGGGTCATCGTGAAGGCTCTTGCACTTGCCCTCTGCCCTCCTTCTTCCGGCCACTTCTTCAACCCAGAACTTTCAGCCCTTGGCTTCTTGCAATCCTTGTTCATATGGCCGATTTCACCACAGTTAAAGCACCGTGGGGCTCCACACATCTTTGAAATGTGACCGGGCTTGCCACATTTGTAGCAGACATTCATTCCCAAGCGGCATTCCCCGCTATGTTCCTTCCCACACTTATCACACTGCTTCAACCCGAGCTTACTCGGCGATCATCCGCCCACGGCCTCTTACTGTTCGAGGTGAAACCACCACGCTCGAATCTCTTCCGGTTCCAGTTTCTGTCGCCCCCACCAGTCCTCTTCACCTCAACTACAGTTACCTCTCATTCATCATACAGCCTTCCCGCCAAATCCACTGCCGACCTAAAAGTGCTTGGTCGAGCAGTGATCAAATGCCTGGGAATGTTAGCCGGTAACCCCTGAATATACCGCTTGATCTTCCTTGAAGCCAGTGTAACTTGTTCGGGCACCAGTCTCGCCATCTCGTTGAATTTGGTAGTATATTGCTGGTGGGTCATAGTTCCCACCTCAAGCTGTAGGAACTCTCTCTCTATCTTGTTGAGTTCTCGATGAGGACAGAATTCCTCAATCACTAACTTTTTCAGTTCACTCCATCTCGTCCTCCCGACAGCCCTGTTGCCCTCGGCCTGGACCAGATTGTCCCACCAACACAGTGCCGAGTCAATGAATGAGTGAGTGGCAAATTTCACCTTTTGATCCTCCCTGCACTCACTAATATCCAACACTGCCTCCATCTCTCTAACCCAGCGGTGGGCAGCAGCAGCGTTACCGTTGTCGTCTAAAGTAGGGGGTTTACACCGTTGGAATGCCCCATAGCTGCATCCCCTCGTGGTTTCCCGCACCTCTACATCTTCTTCATCACTGGAGGCTCCCCTTTCAACATTCATCTCCTCTTCATCATCATGATCTCCCTCATTCTCCCTTCTCCCAGCAGCAGCCCTTCTCTCTTCCTCCTTTTCTTTCCTCTCATCCTTCCTTACGGCCCGGATCACCTCAGTCACGACAGATGGTAGGATCGTCTGCATGACTTGGTGAACCTCCTCCATCACTGCCTCTTTCACTGAGGCCCTCAAATTGGCACTCTCATCCACTCCCTCCGGGTGATGAAGCTTAGGCTCAGCAGAAGCCGTCTCTGCAGTTCTCATCTTGTTCTTTGCGGCCCGGGGTCTACCAGCACGACCAACCCGTACACCACCTCTAGAAGCCTTAGATGATCTACCTCCAGCCATCCTCTAACACTATAAGATTCAAATACTCACACGGTCATTCAAGGTAATAGCTCAGTTAATGTTAAGTATAGTAAGTCCCTAATTACAGTGGCCAGTTGTGATTAGCCACTTACTTTACTCTTCGTTCCCCTAGCATTTCCTATCCTGACTACATCAGTATTCAAATTTACTAAAGCACATAAATCAAATAGCATGCGCACATAATACCGATTATCATAATGAAAAGAAATACCTGATGGCACGTAGCTACTCGGGGTGGCATCCCTCCATTCGATCCCATTTTCAGTTTTAGTTTAGGTTTTTGAAAATATTTTCCTATTTCTCTTAAACTTTGGCTCTGATACCAACTTATAAGGCCCCGTTCCCAGAGACCTCACAGTTGGACATTCACAACACTATTTATAAAACATTTCATAATTCATTATCACAATGCAGCAGAATTTAAACATTTAGAAGCCATTCATTTATTAATAAATGCTGTTGCTAAGTAATACATGTTTGGTATAGTTACAAAAGATCACTAGTTTGCATTACAAAATAACAATGTTATAATCATGAATGGATGTCAGCCTTGTCCCGACGAGTAGCCTCCCCGAGTGCCATCCTCAACAATATTACCTGCCAACTGAAAACGCATAAAAGTCAGCTTTGCTAAGTGAGTCCTAGCTTTAAAAGCATAAAAATACCTTGATAGATTTGTATACAAAATACTTCTTAGAGAAAATATCTTATCTTTCTTTCGGATGTGATCACACATCATACATACAAATCATATCCATTACATCATCACCATTCTCTTTCTTGCTTATTTATTATTATCTTTCACTGTCGATATGGACCAAAGTGCTATACCCCCCATATAATGCGCATAAACCTGGTACTGGGCCTTGAAGCCTATAAATAGACTCCATCCGTGGTGCACATATGCTGGCACCAGTACCGGGGCAGCGACAGTGGTCCCCTCAATCTTAAAGATTGACCCTGTGTACATCCTTTGGGTTAGCTAAACCGTACACAGTTAAGCTAACGACAACATGGTCGTGCACCTCCTATAAATTTTTACTTGCAAGTATTTTCATTCTTTATGTTCCACTTTTCGTTAATATTAATCTTTCACTTGATTAATAATAATAGTTTCTGATCATAGGCAAACCACATAAAGTCACATATTAATATCATAATAGGCATATAAGGACAGCCCACAACATGCATAAGATAATCAGGTACAAGCATCAAGTCAACCATGGTCGAACCCTAATTTGATCTCCCAAAACTCCAGAAAATTCCTTAAGTCTTAAAGAAATACGGGTGAACAAAACCAATGCGGGTGAAAAAAACTAATGCGGGTGAACAAAAACTAATGCGGGTGAACAAAAACTAATGTGGGTGAACAAAAGTGAGTACGGGTGAACACTTAGGCTGAATTTAGGCTAATGCGGGTGAACAATTGCAAATGCGAGCTAACAAAACACTTGGGCGATTATCACGTGTAAATGTGGATGAACCTTCAGACCTGTAAATGAGACTTATGCTATAACCAGTTCTAAAACCTCATTTTTATACATTCTTAACAACGGTCTATCATGCTAAACTCTTAGGACAAGCTTACAACCTCAAAGAACATAGAAGTTCATACACATACATACACAATTATCATACATAATGGTTGTAAAACATTTTAAATGCATTTTCAGCCCTAAAGAAGTTTAAAAACATAAAACCGGGGTCATAGAACTCACCTATTGCAGCAAACAAGTGAATCTCCTCCCAACTTGCGCGCACAAGAGTTCAAACACCTAGAACAAGCCAAAACAAACACTAAGAACACATAGAAATCAGTTTCTAAGGTTGAAACCTCAAAGAAATCGAACCAATAAATCACAAAAACCTACTAACCTTGAAGATTCTTCTTCACCTTCGCAATTCGACCGAGAGAAAACACAAAACTCAGCTTTCTTTCTTTCCTTTCTTCTTCGAAAAGCAGCAGCAGAAAGAGCATGGGCGACCATGCTCTTTATACACCTACTTTTGACTTTTGTACTATTTTACACTTTCACCCTTCAACTTTGGCCTTTATAAAAATTCGGGTGTTACAATCACAGGATTGTTTCTTGCATTACCATGAGACTATCCTTCCACCAAGAAATTGACATTCCCCAGATGTAGACTTTGTAGTCATGTTGCAGCCACCATAGTCACTATCTGTATAGGATATAGATTGAAGTTAGAGTTCTTTGGTTCCCAAAGGCCTAGTCTGGGAGCACATTTGTAATATCTAAGAATCCTTTGACAGCAACCAGGTATGACATCTTGGGGTTGGCTTTATCTTGCACAAATACATGTAGCAAACATGATATCAGGCCTACTGGCTGTGAGGTACATAAGAGACCCAATCATAGCCTGGTAGAAATGTTCATCAACACACTCCCCCTCAAGATCAGGTCCTAGAAAGTGGTTTTTGGCTATGGGTGTCTTAGTAACCTTATACTCAATCAGGTCCTAGTTTAATTCCAAGAAAGAAATTGAGTTCCCCCATGGCACTCATTTCAAATCTATTCTTCATTAGCTTCTCAAAGTCTTTGCAGAGCTTCAGATTAGTTGACCCAAAGATGATGTCATCTACATAAACTTGAACCAACATCGAGTCATTTCCTGTTCCTTTAATGAAGTTTGTTCCATCAATAATACCCCTTTTGTATCCATGCTAACAGAGATACTGTGATAGTGTCTCATACCACTTCCTTGGAGCCTGATGCAGCCCATAGAGAGCTTTGTCAAGCTTGCAAACATAATTAGGATGATCTGGGTCTGCAAAGCCAGGTGGTTGTTTGACATAAACTTTCTCATCAATCACCCTATATAAGAAGGCACACTTAACATCAAGTTGGTAGACCTTGAAATCCTTGGATGCAGCAAAAGCAAGGAATATCCTAACAGCTTCAAGTCTTGCTACAGGAGCAAAAACATCTGTGTAGTCATTCCCTTCTTCTTGTGTGTACCCTTGAATAACTAGCCTTGCCTTAATCTTGATGACAAGTCCTCTATCATCTTTCTTATTCCTAAATACTCACTTGGTATCTATAATAGTCTTCCCTTGAGTCTTATGAATTGAAGCAGCTCCTTCTGTATTGCTTCAACCCAACTTCCATCCTTTAGAGCCTCATCAGTCTTCTTATGCTCAATCTGGGACAAGAAACAATAGTGAAGACAAATAATTTTCTTATGGGTTTGTCCTCTTGTTCTCACACCTGTCTCAATATTTCCATTGATTTTATGATTAGATATGACTTATGGATTCTCAGTTAAGAAATCACAGCAAGTTGGTTGGACAGATCTAATTTGGAGAAATTCATATTCGATGATTGAGTGTCATCCACCACATCAACACACTTATTAAGAGAAACTTAATCCAATGAGTGTGTCACATCATCGATGTTGTCTTCTATGCAGCGGTTATCAGCATAAAGAAATTCTTGATCGCTATCACCACCTCCATTTCCTTTTACATTGGAAACTCCTTTATTTGTGTTCTATGCCTCTGTGCTGTAATTTACAGGCACCTTAGATGTATCAGCTGAAGAGTTTGTCATGGTTGTGTTGATAGGATTTCTTACTGCAGGGCTAGTTACCACTGGAGCTGAAGTAGTTTGATCACTTGGTCTTCTCAGCTCAAATCTTGGATTAGAATTTCTATTGATAAGCTACTTGTAGATCCTAAAACAACTTTCCAAGATTTATTAAAACAGTTGGTAACTAAATCAAGATCAAACAAGCAATCAGGACCAGAACCTTTCACGCTGGGTGTGTGCTCATTGAAGGTCACATTGGCTGACTCCTCAACAACTCTAGTTCTAAGATTGTATACTCTTTAAGCCTTAGCTTGGGAAGAGTATCCAATAAAATGCCCATCATCTGATTTCTCAGCAAATTTGTCTATTTGATCCTTGGTATTCAAGATGGTGCAAGAACATCCAAATGATTTGAGGAAACCAATGAAAGGTCTACTTTTGTGCCAGGGTTCATAAGGAGTCTTACCATAAGTTTTGACTACTAAAACTCTGTTCTACACATCGCAGGCAGTGTTGACTGCCTCTGCCCAGAAGGTGATAGGCAGTTTAGAATCAGATAACATCATTCTTGCAGCTTCAATAAGTGTCCTATTTCTCCTCTCAGCAACACCATTTTGTTGAGAAGTCCCGGGAGCACTATATTATCTTGTAATACCCTTCTTATAATAAAATGTATCAAGGGTTTGGATTTTGAATTCAGTTCCGTGATCATATTTTATGATTTTGACCTTGTGATCACATTGATTCTCAATTTTCAAAATGAAGCTTTTCAAGATCTCAGGGGTCTCATCCTTAGTTCTAAGAAAGAAGACCCAAGTGTATCTTGTGAAGTCATCTATGTTCACCAAACAATATGAGGTCCTTCCTAAACTCATTACACATGTGGGACCAAAAAGATCCATATGTAACAAGTTTAGGGGTGTGGTGATGCAGTTTATTTCCTTTGGCTTGTGAGACACTTTTTGGTGCTTCCTTTTCAGACATGCAACACAGTGGTCATCACTTGTAAACTCTTTCTTTGGTATTTAATTAACAAAATCATTCTTAATTAATTTATTCATATTTTTAAAATTTACATGGCACATTCTTTTATGCCAGAGGAGAGATTAATCACTATTTGTTTTAGATAGAAAGCATGAAACTTCTCTTGATGGAGATGTTTCTTGCAAATCCAACTTGTATGTGTTCCCTTCCTTGGAGGCTCTAAACAGTATATGCTCTTGAGGAATAACCACCCTAGGCTTGTGAACAATGCACTTAGTAAAAAGCATGTTATGTCTCTAGTCATAAAATTAGGATACACTCAAGAAGTTGTACCCAAGATCCTTAACATAGTTTACCTTCTCAATCCTGAGCTTACCATTTGTGACTCTACCCCTTCTAGTTATGTAACCGCCTGATATTCCTCCAAAAGCAATTGGCTCTCCATCAATTTTCTCAAAGTTCTGAAGCAAACAGTTTTTGCCTGTCATGTGCGTGGAACAACCAGTATCAATGATCCATACATTTCCTTTGGTCTTTAGTTGTTCTCGCACATAAAAAGATGGTTATTTACATTTTGAAACCCATGCCTTATCGGTTTTGGGCTAGTCAAAGTGAACTAAAGATAATGCAACAGTATTTGATCCTATATGCAAGCTTTGAGGATCATTTGCTATTGTTGATGAAGAACTTTTAGTCACATGGCCTTCCTTCATCGTCCACACCATCTTTGGAAGATCACTAGACTTGTCCTTCAATACTTTGGACATTTTGATGCCTTTGGAAGTTTTGGAGACTGGACCTTCGAAAGCTTTTGCATACACTGTAGTAGATTTCAGTTCTTTGGAAGCATTCCTTTCTTTTGAGACCAAATTTTCTTCAAAAGGTAAGTTTTCACTTATCTTCTTCTTCACCTTGGAGCTTTCGAAATGAAGAGATTTTCCTTCTGAAGCTATCTTCTTCTTCTTCTCAGAAGTTTTCTTCTTGGTCATGTGGATATTTCTTTTGTGATTGTAGATGTAATCCTTCATAAAGTGAGAAGTACTAAACACATGATGCATTCATCTCTTTCCAATTCCTTTTTCATCTTATCAGATGATGTAGCAGGCTTCTTAGGGTGAGGCTTGCTCTTGGAACTGGATGGTTCAAGTTGTGCGTTAGTGATGCACATTTGATCAGTCTTCTTTTCTTGACAAGGATGAGTTAGACATGAACTAGGACTCTTGGTACTAGAGTTCATAGTTAAGTCTTCAGTCTTCACCACTTCAAATCCAGCAGAGATAAAAACTTGCTTTTTCTTGGAGTTGAAAGTGGCCTTGATCTCTTGGGTTTTCTTTGATTTTCTTTTGGCTGCCCTTATCAAGTTCTTCCTTGCAGACTTGGTCATCCCTGGTTCCTTCTTCTCTCCAGGAGAATAGTGACCCTTCTTAGGATAACCCTTGCTACTCACTTCAGGTTCGTCCTTCACTATATCATCTACATCTTCATCTTTATCATGGATAGGATCAATAGGAGGCTGCTCAACTTGACAAGTTCCACACATTGGAGATCTTACAGATAAGAGTGTGTGGGGAGTAGCTATCTCACTTGACCGTAGTCCCTGCCTATTCTGATAACAAATCTTTGCATGCAAGGATGATGATTTTATGTTCTTGAAGTTTTCCTCTTCAAGAACACATTTTTCTGACTTGGCGTTGCTGATCGCAAGCTCAACCTAGCATTCAGTTAAATTTGTTATGAGATCTTTGATTTGAGTCCTGTAGTTTGTATGCTCATGCTTAAGAGTAGAAATGGTTTTCTCTAAATCTTCAATTTTTAGCTTATAATCATTTTCTGCTCTTTTGAAGTTAGTTTTTTAAAATGTTTAAGAATCGAAGATCATATCTCACTTCCAAGTTGTAGGACCTATACATATTAACTTTAGCAATGCATTCAGGAGTACAAAGATGTTCTAATACCTTAGCTTCTTCATGATTAGCCATCAGTGCTTGGTTTAGAGAAGCATCTTCTACCTGAAATCTCCAGTCAAAGCCTCATTCTTCAACAGCAATAGCAGCATGTTGTTTTGGTTGTCTTGGCTTTTCAGTTCTGGGAGCTACATCAGTGTAATTTAGTTTGAATTGTGCTTGGCCATCATTTTTCCTAGGTGCCTTACACTCCCAAGTAAAGTGTTCCATTTGGTTACAGTTGTAACACTTCACTTTGCTTTTATCCATGCCAAACTTTCCACTGGCCACATTGCTTGGGAACTTTCTTCCTGTAGTCTTGTAAATTTCTTGGCTCTATAAGTGAGAAGGGCCATCTGCTGGATAATCTCCATGTACTCTAGGTCATCTAGATAGATACAATCCAAGTCTTTATGAGTGAAGAGAAAGTTATGACAACTTTCATCAGCAGACACAAAGGCTTGAGTAGAGCTTGTCTCTTGGATTGGGCTTCCTTGGATGTAGCTCTCCCTTGGTGTCTCAGGAAAGGTGATGAAAGGACCCTATTATGAGTTGTCAGGGTAGCAAATAAGATGATGCTATAGCTCTCTGCTATCCTTTTCAACCACATGAAGGGCTGAACTCTGCTGATTGTTGGAAGAGCTGCTTGATGGATTTTTCATGTTTATCTCCATCTGGTAGCCACTAAGGATACCATACAGCTTTGTGAGAGTAAGGGTAGAGAAGTTTTCAGTTCTCTTAATTGCTACAAAGTAGTAAGTCTATTTTCTGGGAAGAGAGAACATGAACTTCCTCACAATATCCCTATTCTCAAGTTTTACTACAACATCCATTAGAGTATCCACAATCTCAACATACCTAAAGTGTTGTTGAGTTATGGTTTCACCTGTCTTGTAGGTGAAGTTCTCAAACTGCTGCTTCATGAGGTCTTTCTTGTTTTCCTTGGCTTCCTTAGACCCCTCATACATAAGTTTAAGTGCATTCCAGAGCTGTTTAGCAGTTTTGTACTTCTTGAAGCCTTTATAGATAGAGTTTAGAAGAGCAGTTTGGAGAGTGGTCATGGCTTTCTGATTTACATCATTTTTCTTACAATCTTCCTTAGAATAGTCAGTCATTTCCTTTGAAATCATCCTACTTCTAGCAGTGGCTGAAGAGGTACTTGGGATGTGAGGTCCTTCATGAACAGATTTCCATAGCCTTCCATACATTGGCTCCAAGTATCAAAGTCATCAGGAGTGATCAGTGGAGACTTTTTCATGGTACCGGTTTCCCTATCAGCCTTTGAGATAGCTTCCATTTGAGCTGGTAAGTGTTTTGTGAATCTGAAGAGATCTTAGATGGTGAGATCTTACAATCAAGAGCCTGGGATGCTCTGATACCAATTGCGGGACCAGTGAAGAGAGGTCAATGCAACAGTTTCACAGTTGTTTGGAGAGTGTTAGAACACTTAACAGACCAAATAGGGAACCTGTTTATGATGAAACAAAAAACACAAGTAAAGAACAAGAACAAGAACAACATAATATGGTTTTCAAGAATATTGTATATTGCTCTCAAATTCTTACCAAGTGTTACAAAGTTTATCTTCTTAAGTTACAAGTACTTGAGATACTTTATACTACATCCTATAGTTGGCCATACTTTGAAGGCTAGCTGGAAACACTAATCTAGACAACAAGATCAATGTAGAGTCAAAAGGCAGATTGTCTTTTAACCAGTGACTATGAGATGCCATAGCTCACATTTCAATATATTATAATAAGGATAAAAGTACAAGATTAGAAAGTTACAGACATAGGACCTTAATCTATTGTTTGACAAAAGTAAAGACTTTTCACCAACTCATATTAGTTGGTGAGTCTTCAGAGATGACATCGGAAAGTGATTCAACTTTTGTCTAAAGGTGATTCAGAAAAAGTATTTCTTCTTTGTCTTCAAAAAAAATCAGTCTTTGGCTTCGAAAGACTTTGTCTTTGAAGTTTCAAAAGACTTCATCTTTGGTTTTAGAAGATTTGGTCTTTTGGCTTCGGATGATTTGATACTTTCACATGTTTATGCTGAAAGCTCTTTGATTGCATCAGCATTTAAGTATGATCCTTACAAATTTTTTATAACTTCATTTAGTTAATGAGGTGAAATTGTAAAATGGCAAGATTTGTAACATTAATTAAAAATATGTAAAAAGCAAGTATACGTCTATTTTATATTTTTGTAATTACGCTTACACTACATACACTATACACGTAAAAGATTAATGATTTGTTAGATTTTACCAACGTCACTTGTGCTATTCACAATGGGTAAGATAAACCATCTCCCCACTAATAAACGTGCATATAAATATAGTTTTATCTTCATTATAATTAGAGGACATCATTCATCTTTCTATCTGTTTAACAGAAGTAGTAAAATCTCCAAATACACGTGGCATAATGGTAAGGTTCATGGCGCACTTGTTGGTGCTATGGATAAGCTTTCTCGTTTGTCATGAGTGTAAGTTCCTCTCATTTCACCATTTCTTAGGGGTAGCTCTATCTATTTCAGGTATTGCAGCGAGAATTTTAATTTTGGGATCTTCTCAAGGATTATTAGCATAGAACTTATTGCCTTTATATATGTTTGTTACTAAAATTAAAATAATAGTTAGTACATGAAGTAACAACAAGCATACAAACATTATACGTACATGAACTCACATACACACACATATAATACACACATACATAGACACACACATACATATACACATACACACATACCCAACCAGTTCTTCCTCTGTCTTGGCATAAACAAAGCTAACTTTCCTTGAGACTACTTCTGAAAAGTTTGTGTTTGTTTGTTGGATAAATATTTTACAAATTAGTAAAACAATTAAAAATATAGAAATTTGCAAGATAACGCCATGTGAAAATTAGGTAAACGTTCTAAAAATGTAAAAATCAGCACACACGTTAAAGTCACATTTTTCTCTCTTTTTTTAAACATTCACAGTTTTTTCTGTGTCATTATATAAATTAAAAACTCACTATAAAACCGAATGTTTTCTTATTTCTAACAAGTATGATATTGATATATTAAAAAAAGACATATAATTGACCGTTGAATGTTTTTATGAATAACCGAGTGTTTTCTTATTTCTAACAATTACTTTTTTTTATCTTATAAAAGTCAATGAATAATTGTTTACACATTAAAGCCCTTTCACATGTTATAATTAAACAAAATTGTGGAATTTTTTTAAAACAACTTGAAATTGATGGATCCGGTTAATTTGCTTACGTGCAATTTGTATTGAGTAGTATGGACTTCGGGTTAACAAACCAACATCGGATCCATATTCGGGTGGTACAAAATGTTTTTTGGTTAACCTGAATAGCTGGATTATAGTTAAACAAATGCTATTTTGTTTAATTCTTACAAAAAAGAAAGAAACAAAAAAAACCACCACACAACACAAAAACGACCGATCATATACTCCAAAATTTTTGCAATCGGATGTGCTCCTGTATGAATTGAATTTGTGCCAATAAATTTGCAATCAGATGTGTTCAAAGACTTTAAAGCTTCTGTACCAATTTAATTCACGAATTGCATGAAGTTTCCTTAAAAAAATCTGATAAATTGTTTTAATTAATGATTGTAAATCGTTGGTTTTTATATAATCTGATTGTTAAAAAAAAAAAAAAAAAAAAAAAAAAAAAAAAAAAAAAAAAAAACAAGTTCATGAATATTTACATCGAATCACCCAAATAGCCCGGCCAGATGAACCCAATAACTGATTAACGTTTTATACCACCCAAATACCGATTTGATGTACTTCGGTTTACCCGATGCCTAAATGTTACTTTACCTAAATACTGTATTAATTGACCTGATTTACACTTAAGCTAAACAACCGGATGCATCAATTTTAAGTTGTTTTAAAAATCTTTCACCATTTTGGTTAATTATAACATGTGAAAGGACTTGAATGTGTATAAAAAATATTGAGACTTTTATAAAGGCAAAACTAAAAATATATTATTTTTTACATATTTAAAACTGTTGAGTGAATAATAAGACAAAATATAAAGTATGTTAATTTTTTACTTGTAAAAATTGTTAAGAAACTTTTATAAGAAAAAATAGAAAATATATTGTTTTTTTATAGTATTTGTTCTTAAAAGTTTGTAATATATTGGTGTTCTAAACTTGGAATCATATAGTGTTTTTAAACTAAACAATTTTTATGATGTTTTTAAGCTAAACATTTTATTTGTTTTTAAATTAAGCAATTTTATGGTGTTTTCAAACAACTAAATTTTATAGTGGTTTAGAACTGGACATTTTATTGTTATTTTTAACATGACGGTTTATGCTTTTTTTGACGTAGACAATTTTATATTGTTTTTTGTAATGTGTAACTTTATGGTGTTTTGGAAGTTGAGGATTATTTAGTGTTTTTGAACGGAGCGCTTTGTGGTAATTTTGAACTGAGGGATGTAATGGTGTTTTTGAACTTAACCATTTATGGTGTTTTTGAGATAAACAATTTTATAGTGTTTTTGAGTTGGACGATTTATGGTGCTTTTTAACTAGATGATTTTATGGTATACAAAAATATAATATTTTTTAAAGTTTTATATTCTTAAATTAAAGATAAAAAACGCTCATTATTATGGTGTTTTAAAAAAATAATAACACGTAAAGAAGTTATCAACTTTTAGAAAAGATGTAGAAATATCATGAGAATGTGTATGCTTTTAATTGCATCTTCTTATTCTACCCGTTATGATGGTTTCTAGTTTTTGCATCCACTTACAAAAATATCACAGCTTGAATCTCAACGGATACAATTTAGCTTTTATAATCATTATAAATAATGAAAAATTTCAGCCTATTAAATTTAACACAAACTTTAAATTGAATAAACTTAAGATTGAAGTTTGAAGAGATGCTAAAATTATTTTCATATGATTTGAAGGTTGACGAGTCGAGCCAAGGACACAACCTCTTAAATAATGGCTAAATCTATATCTTAAATCACAATAACATTGTTGTTAAATTTATAGCAAGTTCGAAGCAAAAAACTATTAACCATAAGAGTATTTGTTACAAATCAAATAGTAGCAAAAGGTAATTTCCAATTAATTTGCTATGGATTTTATCATTGTTACCGGTGGTGGATCTAGACTAAAAATTCAAGGTTATTCCTTAAAATAATTTTTTGCGGTACATTCATTCAATAATAATTTATTTTTTGGCCAATAATAACTTGTTTAGAATAAGGTTTCCTCTTCACTAGCTTACCCAGAAATTTCTAACATGCAGTCTGAAAGTTTTGAAGTGTTGGTTCTCTGTCGCTAATTAATAAATATTGTTGATATGGTTCAATTCAGATCAGGCCAGATCACAAAACAAGAAGACAATAAAATCAAATTAAAACAAACAACATTCAACACTAGGGGTGTAAATGAGTGTCACACCCATTGACCAGATCTGGCTGTGACCGACTAATATCATCACAATGCAATGGAAATTAATAAATTCAACTTAATCGTTACATCATCCACCAATATTTAGTTGTCAAATTGTCTAAATATTAGAATAAAACATATTAGTTTAACTGTTGATAAAAGATAAGATGGATAGGGCGGTGGCTAAATTTCCAAAGGTCCATCTAAGTCGGCTCATATCATTTTGACACCCGTTTATCAATCTTCTCTTGAAATACACACCTAAAATATGTCAACATAATGTTGGTGAGCTCACAAGTTTAAGAAAACATTACCTTTCATGACAGATATAATATTCAATAAATTTTTTAGTGACTATAACATTAATATAATATCAAAAGTGCACTATAGAATGTATCACAATCAATCCTGACCGGAACTTTCCCGCCCGAGTACTAAAATATCCCCTAACACGTTACTACTAAAATGTTAGGTTTAAATGTGCCCAGCTAAGCATGGTTAAATGGCACTAATTTATGACATAATGATTATTGAATCACAGTGCAGGGTTTCCCTGCATAAAGGGCCCACTGTGTGAGGGGGATTCCCCAAATAGTACTATCCACAAATCACGCGGCTCCTAATAGAGTTAATGATTGTGCTTCGATTGGGTACAAGATCATGTATTATTGCACCACAAAATAATAACAAACTATTTTGTATTTCACCCCAAAAGTTTTAAAGTAAAATGTGGTTCATGAGACTCACATGTGGGTTGATCACGTGGTTACTTGAAAAGTTTGAATGCTACCGACTGGGAGGGTTGCTATATTTATTTCAATGAATTAGTACTTCATTAAGTGATCAATAACGCCCAACCCTCATGTTTTGCAATTGTCTTACTTGGCTTGACGATTTCCATTACATATGCGTAATCTTGTTTTAGTTGTTGAGTTTTGTGTTCATATCCTAAGTTGTGCTTAAGTCTAGTTTAATCTTTTAAAATTTCAGATTATTGTTGTTCCTATAAGAGTGATATGGTCCCAAAACCGTAAGGTTTCAACAGTTGGCAAGTTCGGTCCTTCAACTTTGCTAGATTGACATTTTTAACCCTAAAGTTTGGAATTTTGCACTATAATTACTTATGATGACTATTATAGTTTCAATTGGATTAATCTACTTTAATAAATTAGTTTTTATGTCATTTGGTCTTTCTTAACGGTTTCATGAGCTTGTTTTTGGTTTAGGCGTTTTATAGGGATATATATTTAGAGGGTTCTTATTTGAGATCGTTGAGTGGTCCAAATGATGATTATATTTTAATTATAAATTATTTTTTTTATTAATTAACATCTAGAGTGTTAAAATTATGGTTATAGGATTGGTGAGTTACTTATTGTATTTTTAAACATGTATCGTATCGTGATTCGGGTATATTTGTGATGTAAGTTTAAATCTGTTGCTTTTATTAAAGTTAATTTATGCTTTAAGTATGTAAGTGATATTGTAATGGAAAACATCAAATTTATGATATTAGGGATTATATATGTATTTTATGATTTTTCTAATTATTAAGCCGGTAATTATTTTATATAAATGATAAATTTTGTAAAATCCTCTAGAATACTCTATAATTGTAAATATTTAGTTTTTAACTTATTTTTTCCATTAATAAATCATTAGCTACTGGAAAATTTGGATCATCAAGTTGTTTTGTTGGTTTTGGAGTTTAAACATTAATGGTTCGGGTTTTAACGGGTTTTTGGGTTTGGATCATCTTTAGTCAACTTTTTTCCATATATGACTTAGATATACTGATTATAATTCATAGAATCTGGAGTTTACACTAATATTGCTCCTAAACTCGTTTTTATTAATTTTCTCTATTTTCAAGTGTATATATTTTGTATTTTTGTTTGCCAATGAAATAAATTCTAAAAATCATGAAATTTAATTTCTAGGCTTTTATTAATATTATAAGTCTTCTGGAATTTTTATATAACCAAAATTTCATAGATTCACTATTTTTAATACCTAGCTCGGTTAATCTCATTAAGTGTCCATTAAGTCCCGGTTTTTCTATATTAAGCACTTTAGTTTGGTATTCTCATTCCCAATAAGTCATATAGGATAAATAATATGTAACTAACCCTATATTTTAGTGTCTTAGGTCCCCAACTTGATTTCTGGAATTATCATAAAAATTAGTGAATTTTCATACTTTACGTTATTCATAAAATACAAATAGTAATTCTATAAATTATGAACTTTTATTCTTAGTTTTAAATAAGTAAGTTTAACTTATAGAAATATTTAGATCACACTTTAAGAACTTAGATAATATATCTTCATATTTTGTGAAAAACGGGTTTTTCGGGTGGACTGGCTTTATCAAAGCCGGGTTTGTGACCATGGTGGTTGGTAAGAAAGCTTTTATATTATTTAGTTACCAAAAATATTGTGTTTTATTTATTCATAAGGAGTTGGGGTGTCATGGGGTTTGTTGTGTTACTTTCGTGATGATACGCGATGTTTCGCCTGTTTTCGGGTTTCAACGAGTAACCTTGATGCAACGGTTGATCATGGGGATTCAAGGGATGAAGTGAGGACTTTAAATGACAAGGGGAATATTTTCAAAAGAAGAGATTAGACCAGGTCTTATCATGGAAGAAAGTGGAAGATAGAGGCTAGATAATGAACAAGTGTGTGAGTTGTGTGATTACCTTGGCTTAATGGAGATCATGGTGATTGTACTTCGGTTGACTAAGGCTTCAAATGGCTGGAACTTCTGTATTCTTGGAAGTGCAAGGAACTTTTGATAGTGTGATAAAGTAGCGAGGATTAGAGAGAGTTTAGAAGATTGGAGAATATGAAGGTTTGAAGTGGGGAGGTAAGAGGTGATGGTTGTGGCTGTAAATGTGGAGAAAGAGGGAGAAAGAAATCTTGGATTTCTTAAGATTTGACTAGATGATTGAGTGAAGTGATCAAGCATGAATTCTTGGCAAGATTTTGAGTCTTCCAATCCATGCATGTATGTATAATGTATGTGTGTTAGGTTCGTATATATACATATAGGTGTGTCTATGTCATGTGGTGTGTTTGTATATATGCGGGTGTGTGTATCGAAGGTATATATATATATATATATATATATATATATATATATATATATATATATATATAAGTGGTGTATTTTATTTATCTATAGGTGTTAGTGTGATGTATCTTTTTATGGTAGTGTAGGTAGTTAATTATGCGTGAATATATATATATATATATATATATATATATATATATATCTAATATGTGTGTATGTGAGTCGAGATGTATGCATGCATGTGTGTGCCATATGGTGATATATATATATATATATATATATATATATACATATACATATATGTATATACATATACATATATATATACATATACATGTATATATACATATACATATATATATATATATATACATATACATATATATATATATATATATATACATGTATATATATACATATACATATATACATATACATATACATACATATATATATATATATATATATATATATATATATATATATATGTATATGTATATACATATATATATATGTATATGTATATATATGTATATGTATATGTATATACATATATATGTATATGTATATATATATATGTATATATGTATATACATATATATGTATATGTATATATATATACATATATACATATATATACATATATGTATATATATGTATATATATGTGTATATATGTATATATACATATATGTATATAATTGTATATGTGTATATATATATATATGTATATATATATATATATACATATGTATATATATATATGTATATGTATATATATATATGTATATGTATATATGTATATATATGTATATGTATATATATATATATATATATATATATATATATGTATATATATATGTATATGTATATATATATGTATATGTATATATATATATGTATATGTATATATATATATACATATACATATATATATACATATACATATATATATATACATATATGTATATATATGTATATATATATGAGTGTGCATATGTGTTGTGTATATATGTATGTGTGGGTGTGCCCTATGTAATATGCATGTGTGAGTGTGTATGTATTGTGTGTCATAGATGGTAGTGTGCATACATATTAGTTTTATTATTAGTTTCGTTTTATTAAGAGATTTATTAAAATAATTTAGGATTACCCTTCTAGATATGATGTGACTTATTATAGATTTTATTTAATTATGTTTTTAGCTATTTGTTTAAAATAATTAAAAGTAATAACATATTATTCAATAATTAGTTGGTGCAAGAGGTCTTTATATATTTATAAAGTTTGTATCTTTTAAGCTTTTATAGATTTTTATTTGATTTTTAAGCGTACGGGTTCATCATTTATTATTTAATTTAAATGTCTAATATTTTATAATTTATAAGGTTACGCGTGTTAACTTTTGTTGATGATCTTAAGATTTAATAAACGTTATTGGTTCGTTTAGTTGTTTTTGTTTGGATAAGCTTATGTTAATGGTTTTAAAGTTTTAATATTCAGTAGGATTCCACGTACTTAATTCATTAACCAAGGTTTATTTTGTAACTTTCGTCTTCTAAGCAAGCGGGCCCGAGGCCCATTTGGTCTGTTCTCTATCCCCTATAATCATATGATGGCTCATATTGGTTCTGTGGAGGCCCGTTAAGTTTCATGGCCTAATGACCCAATGTGTAGTGATGCGGGCCTAAGCCTAATGTTGTCGGGCTCTATTCATGGGCTCCCTAGACAAGGTTTGGTGTCAAGGTGTGACCCAATAAGGTTTTTTAAAAAAAAATTTCTAGGCCCAAAAAATAGGATTGTCACAATAAGACAAACGAAATCGTAAGTTACTTGGGATCATCTCTCTAAAATATCGGATCAAACAAAGCTTAAACAAGCTCGAGCTCAAGCTTATACTCTTTACCATTTAATAAACGAGTTTGAGTCAAAACTTCACGTATTGCTCTTGTGATGAATTTTTTTATATAGTTTATACTTAATATATTAAATATATATTTATATAGATAATTGTAATTATATAAAACATTGTGACAAAAATAATTAAATTATAAACAGGGGATCTTAGTCGATAATCTAATAATCTACCAATCAATAATATAATAATTGAAATAATTAGCGAATAAGATAAATAATTTAGTTATCCAAAATAATTGTTTTATATTTGTTACTTATTTTATGAGGCCGTTTGATAATAAAGTGGGTTGGTCTCAAAATTTCGTAAGGGTCCTAGAAATTCATTAACACGGTTGGTCTAAGAAATTTATGGAGGTCGATGTTAACATTTTATGGGGTCGTTTACGACTTAATCGTGCATATACCATCAAGGAAACAAGTTTATGGGGGTGCGGGCGACCTCGTGCCTAAGCTCTTGGTCCGTTGTTATCCTCATCAAAATTTTAAATCTATAATTTTATAACAAATAAAATATAAACAAATACGCAATAACAATTAACAACTAAAACTACAAACAAAACCATATCCTAAAGCTTAATTTCATCCCTCTTGTGATAAATAAATACAATTTGCACAACTGCACATAATTTCATAAACCATAAAATTTGAAATCAAAAGTGAAAATTTTAAAAATTAAAAGAATATCTATACAAGTTAATCTTAATTTTATATGAGCTTTTAATCTTATATTAATTTTGTCTTTTTTTTTTTTAATTTTAGGGGGATCCTAATTTTATTTAGGGTATTCTGATACATACAACGGTGAAAAAAAATTTGTACACTTCGGAACAAGAGTTCAAGGGCAGTTTAGGTGTAGCCCGAGCTACCCTTGAACCCTCAATAAGTCCGCCTTTGGTTGTCACCCTCTTGGATAATATTGAGTTCGTGTTTGCTTTTATTTAAATTTGAATTAAAATAAGTCTACACTTCTTGTCATACCCTATGCAGGTGTCCTGTGTTTTTGTGAATTATAGTTTAAAAATAACATACTAATCGATGTTTAACACGTTTGAGTTTATAGGTGGAAAATATGAAGACAGTAATATCAAATCCTTTGGTGTTCCACCACCAAAAAATTGCGCTCCACATTGTGTTCTCGTGGGGAATGGTATTTTTCAATGTTGTTGCGGGGATACGAGTGATGATTTCCATCGGTGCAGCTCGAGTTTAGATGTATGTCATAGGAAATGTACAAAAAATTGTTGTTAACTATAAACTAAACTGTGGGTGTGACTAACCACCTAAAAAAAGATTATGTGTGAAACGTTCATAAAATATTGTAATAGAAAAAATACTATAAAAAATAAATACTTCAAAATAGAGAAGAAAAATAACGGATGTGTAAATGGTTACTTTATTATAATTAAGAGTTCTATTGTAAATTGGTTAAATGTTTTTAACATAAATCAATGATTAAGTATAAAATTAAAATAACTCGAATGATTAAGTATAAAATATTAAAATAAGTTCAGGTGATAATGCAATTTTGACATAACCGAAGGCTTGAATATAAAATTTTAAAAAGAACAAAATAAGTACATATCATTATGAAAAAAAACATAAAAAGACAAAGAAAGTGTTGTGGTTAGTTTTAAAAAATCTTTAGAGGTTTAAATATAAAATTGTAAGAAAAGCAAAAGTAGGTTTATTATTAGTTTGGGAAAAAAATTATTTTGGTAAAAATTGAGAAAACCTACACCTTCACTAGTTATAATCTTTTATATTTGTTATATATAGTGATGCGGCGGGTGTTTTCGAGCATCTTTTTCAACTGCCTTGAACAATAACATATTTGGGTATTATTATTATTATTATTATTATTATTATTATTATTATTATTATTATTATTATTATTATTTATTATTATTATTATTATTATAACTATGTGCATATTTAGTGATTATATACGTATGTGTTTAAATAAAATGATACTTAAATTAAATAAGATTAAGTTATAAAAATATAAATATTAAATAAGTATATTTTAGTATTAATTTAAAGTATTATAAATAAGTTAATACGTAAAATAAATGTATATTAAATAATATATTAATTAAGAGAAATTTATTAAATATGAGCAAATTAGAAACCATGTTGTTTCAGCTCATCTATTAACAAATATAAATTAGACTTATTTACATATTCTTATACTTTAAGGTTTGTACACATTCACCATCCAAAAACTAATGAGTTAACTACTCTTTGTGGTGAGTCAAAATTATGGTTTTAGCCTCCAATTTTCAAAAACTAAAAGCATTGTCTTAAATTATGTATATACTTAATAAGTTTGGTCTCTAACTTAAATGGATAGTTAAGTTTTTTTGTTAAGTGGTATAAAATAACAAAAATGTTCTTAGATAAAAAAAATATTATTAAGACTTGGCTCCACCGTCTAAGAACTTTTTTCTCTTCCCTATCATTGGATGTCCTCCTTAACATGAAGTCCTGGTGATCACTCTCTCGATTTAGATCTTGGGATAAACAAAGTCGTTTGACCGATAATGGTCTGGAGGTGGTGATATTAAGCTTGGTGGTAGTGGTGTGAGTAATGGTGGTGTGTGAACAATGATGGTGGTTCCACACGTCGAACTTTATTCGTCATTCCCCAGTCATCAACAAGTTCCTTGTTTAAGGTCTGCTTATGGTGGTTTCAAGAATTGGTGGTGATTTTTAAGCTTGCTGGTGGTGGTTTGATGTGTTGTCGTGAGATGATGGAGAAGTTGTTTAAGGTTTAGGTGGGCGAACAACATATCTAATTAATAGATTTTTGTTTTAATTTTCATTTTGGGTTATTTTGGGGTCATTCTTAAAATATTTAAGAGAAAATTTAACCTTTGTTTAGTTTAGGGACCAAATTTTTTACGTTTAAACATAGTTCCGGATTATCATTACCGTCTTTCAAATTTAGGGACAAAAATTTTGAACTTTGACATGCCATAGGGACTATCCATGTAATTAACTTAAAACTAGTTTATTAGACTTTAACAAACTATCTTGTGTTACAATTGCGCCATCGCTAAGAATTACTTACTCATTGAATGCACTCGATTCAACAAAATGGTGTTTAGTTTAGTCGTCAATCACATGATTGAGATTCAGATGTTTAAGTTCACATTAATTTAAAGTAATCATTGTTATGTTTAGTTCATTAGTCTTGGACCCTAGGATCGTCTTAGAATTCACATGTACTTGTATATTCACCCTTACATTAGCCCCTCGTTATTATCAATTTATATTTCAAGATAATCTAAACATTCACTACTATACACTAAGATTATGTTTTAGATTGATTATTCTAGTTGCAGGATCGGTGTTTGTCTCACAACACAAGATAATCACACGTATTCACTTAATGTCTCTCGGGTTGATGAAGCAGAATCTTAACCAAGTTCACAAGTAATATAATAAGTTCAAATAGAAAACATAAGAGCACAAGAGTGGTTTTCAAGATACTTGTATATATTACTTCTCAACTCAGTATTACAAAACTCTTACAAACATAGTTACTAAGTTACATGGAGAAACTATATATACTCCTATCTACAGCCGGTTATACTTGGAAAACTAGTTGGAACTTACAACTAGACAAATACTACATTGTTTAGAAGTAAGAAATCTAAGATAAAATAATGATACTTCGGAATAAATTCTTCCGGGGCCATTTATACTTCGGAAGAATCAACTTCTTCTGAGTTACTGCAAGTCTTTAGGACTTTATTCTTTGGAAGACTTTGTCTTTGAAACTTCTAAGTTGCATTCTTCGGAAGAATAAGAACTTAGTCTCGGAA
Source organism: Flaveria sonorensis (assembly GCA_025506505.1). Classification (NCBI taxonomy): domain Eukaryota; kingdom Viridiplantae; phylum Streptophyta; class Magnoliopsida; order Asterales; family Asteraceae; genus Flaveria; species Flaveria sonorensis. The sequence continues at coordinate 20,135,068 of CM046434.1, forward strand.
GACTAAGTTCTTCCTTTGGAAGTTCTTCATACTTGAGCTTCGGAAGATCTTTGACTTAGCTTCGGAAGAGCAGCTTGTTCCTTCGGATGACCATTTGTTTAGCACATCAAAATATATCTAAGTGTGATTTTGGTTGCACCAGCCTCATTAGATCCAACACTAGTGTAACATCTTGTTTCTTTTTTATGCACCTCTATTGATTCATTCCTAGTTTATAGTCATTAACCACTGGTGCGTTGACGAGATTGAATTGCTGGATGGAAAAGATTGTGAAGGGTTCCAACACAAGAATTTATGAGAGGATCATAAATCAATTTAAGCACACTTTGCTCTTAACTAGTTTACAATCACACATACACGAATCATATTGATCCAAATAACATTGTGGATCCTCGACCCTTTTTAGGCTTATAACTATTTACTTTGTAGTCTTGCTTTGCATTGTCGAGCGTGTCATCAGTCGGTCACTCCATTTCTAGTTCTATCTATATCGAGTAATTTAGTCCACCGTGCCTTTGGCATCATCAAAATCAGGTACATCAACTTCCCATGTCCTATGGCAGTTGCTAGAAATCTAGTTTAGCAGAATATCATTTGTAGAAATATAATGAATTATGATATGAGTTATAAAGCAAACTTAGGTTGTGTTAGTGTATGGAGCCTAAGAAATAGATAAAATGTACGACCCTATCAAGAATCATTGTATTCAAGCATTACATCGCACCACTAGTACTATGTGATAGTATAAGACTTATGTGTAATACACTGTCAGACAGACCATACTTATATCCACTGGTTCATAGTTAGTTCTTCTGAAGCTAAATGAATTTGGAAGAATAAATTCTTCCGAGGCCATTTATACTTCGGAAGAATCAACTTCTTCTGAGTTACTGCAACTCTTCAGGACTTTATTCTTTGGAAGACTTTGTCTTTGAATCTTCTAAGTTGCATACTTTGGAAGAATAAGAACTTAGTCTTGGAAAACTAAGTTCTTCCATTGGAAGTTCTTCAAACTTGAGCTTCAGAATAGCAGCTTGTTCCTTCGGAAGACCATTTGTTTAGCACTTCAATATATATCTAAGTGTGATTTTGGTTGCACGAGCCTCATTAGATCCAATAGTACTCCCCCTAGGCTGATGCTACTAAAACCTCACTCGTTTCTTTTCCTCAAAGTCTTCAGCACCAGGGAAAGAAGGTATTTGTCTGTCTCTGAGTTCTTTCCTGATGTAGTGGAGAGGATGTTATACAAGTCATCTATGGATAGTAGATCCAGTTGGTCACTTTGGATGACATGTCTCCTCTGTTGTCCCCTTTTGAAAAAGAGTTAGTTGATGAGAACCATAATCATATTCCCATCTGACTATAGGTTCTGAAGTTGGTTCTTTAACCATTTGTAGGAATGTTCTTCCCTTGATGGTTGTCTTTCCACTTCAGCCTGTGCTTTCAGTTTCATTTCATTGATATATATGATACTCAAATGATTTCTTATATGAGTAGCAATCTGAGAGCTAAAGGAGTTGGAGAATGGTCTCTTTACTAACTCAACAATATCAAATCTGCTTGAGTGTAGTAGAGCAAATGTGTCAAGTCTGGTTATTTGACCATTCTCCCTTTGCACTATGAAGCTTTGAGTAGATTCATCAAACCTCTACTGGACAACTGAGCTTCTGGGAGCGAAGGCACTGGTTGGCAGCATATTCCCTTTTCTTGTGTCCAGCAGAGTCATCAACCATCTCCTTAACTTCTTCTCCTTTTCTTCGAGAGTATCAATGTTGATGGCTAGAAGTTGGAGAGCTTGGTCCAATGTTCCCCTAGGTAGATCAAGGAATGCATCTATTTTGAGGGAACGGGAAAAGACATCAATGCATTTTAGTTTAATTGACTCTTCCTTATACGAGATGTTGCTCAAGGTTGTCTAGTTGATGAGCTTCCTTTTCATCTCCTTAAATTCTTCTAAGGACAGGGGCTTGGAAGGTTCAAAAAATGGTTTGGGTTAAGATTAGGTTTTGGGTTGTGTTTTGGGTTTAAGGTCAGGTGGAGGTGAAGGTTATTTAGAGATAGGAGGTGAAGGTGTGGGAATGGCTGATGGTGTGGGTTTGAGAGTTGAGGGTTCACTGGTTGGTTCTGTTTTGATGGGGATGGGTGAAGGTATGGGAAGTGGCTTTGTTGGCTGTGGTTTGGGTTGGGTTTGGGTTCTATCTTCTAAGGGCTTTGTTTCCAAGGCACCTCGTGTCTTCTTCCTAAGCGAATGTCAGCCTTTATGTCGCTGACATGTCGCTGTAGGGTCTTCTCTGACATGGGGCCCACTTGCCTGCCAGTGAAGCCATGGGCTTTGAGGTAGGTTTTCATCCATTCCTTATCACCCTCCTTCTTGGTAGAAGCAAGTAACGCTTCTTCTTCTTTCTTCTTCTTCTCCCTTAGCCTTTCCTTTGCAACCTTCTTTCTCTCTTTGTTGATCTCATCAGTTTCTTTGTAGAAAAGATACATGATCATATCATGATTATGAGGGGCCAATTCCTCCTTTGTATAGCCTCTCTTGCAGAGAAAGGCTATCTTTTCCTTCCTGTCTTTAGGTTTTGATTCCTCCTCCCTTTTCCTTTTCTCCTCCTCTTTGGCTAACCTTGCTGCTTCTTCTCTTTCTTTCTATAACAAGATTTCTTTCTCAAGCTTCACAAGCTCATCAAGTGGGAAAAAAGCATTTTTTTTTCATTTCCTACTCCCAGGCTGATGAGCCTGTCAATGATCTCCACCCTTTTGTGATTGTTGATACTTTCACGAGGTGCTGCTACTGCTTTGGTGCTTGATGTAAGCAACTTCTCAATATCAACTTTTCCTTTCCTCCTTAGCTTCTCCAACCTTGCCTCCTTTAGAAGTTCTTCAGCAATGAGCTTTCTCTTCTCTTTAGGATCAGAGGAAGATTCAGCCTTTGGAGATTTTGGTTTTGAGGATTTAGGTTGGGGTGGTGGAGATTGAGCTTGTGATGTTGGCTTGAGAGGGGTTGAAAGAAAGTCCTCACTATAGACTTCAGAAGCTAGATCAAAAATAGTTTCTGTAAGCAGCAGTTCATCAGACACACACGACAACTCTATAATTCCTTCCACAGCTTGGACTTCAGCTCTGGAAGTAATTTCCAGAGCTTCGGAAGTGAATAGATGTGCTTCCAAAGCTTGAGCTTCCACTTCGGAAGTATAGGGATCTATCTAAAGATTATGAGGCTGATGCAACCAAAGATCTTTCAACATGCACTAAGGAACAATGATGAACTTGCTGCAGAAGCTTTACACTCTCTAAAAACACTAAGTGTAAAGTCTTCCAAAGCCAGAAGTTCAGAAGAAATTACTTCGAAAGCTTTACACTTAACAGAAAATATTCCAAGTGTAAAAACTTTTGAAGCCAGAGGCCAAGTTCTTTCAAAGCCAAAGATGAAGTCTTCAGAAGCCATTTTGCCGTGAAGACTGATTTCTTCGGAAGACAGAGAAAAGATGCTTTCACTGATCTACTTTTGATAAAGCTGACCAACTTTCTGCTGCATCTCTGATAAGTCACCAACTTCTATTAGTTGGTGAAACTTCCATGCTTTAGTGAATAGTAAATAAAGTCTTTGTCTGTAATTTTCTTCTTTTGTTCCTTTAGACTTTTTGTAATAGGAAAAGTCAGTGAGCTATGGCATGTCATAGTCACTAATCAAAAGACAATTTGCCTTTTGACTGTAGATTGATCTTGTTGTCTAGATCAGTCAATTCCAACTGTCCTTCCAAGTATTGACGGTTGTAGGTTGTAGTATAAAAGAATCTCAGGTCCTTGTATTTTAGATTATGCTTTGAACACTTGTAATAGAACTTGAGATCAATATACAACATCCTTGAAAACTATACCTATGTTATTGTTCTAAGTTTTGTCTTATTGTTACTTCTGTTCTTTGTATCTTCAAAGTATCCTGTTCCCTATTTGAGTTGTTAAATGATCTAAGATCACTCCTCTTATGAAACTAATTGTAGTTAACACCCTAACCCGGTCCTGCAATTGGTATCAGAGCATTCCAGGCTCTTGATCGTAAGATCTCTCCATCTTAAATCCTCTTAGTTTCACACTTCACTTAACTTTTCAAATGGTAGCTATCTCAAAGGCTGATATGGAAACTAGAACTATGACAAAGTCCCCATTGATCACTCCTGAGGATTTTGATACTTGGTGCCAAAGAATGGAAGGCTACATCAAGTCTTAAGATTCCAGGATGTGGGAGTCTGCTGTCAATGGACCTCATGTACCATACACCACTTCAGCTGCTGGTGGTGGTGGTATGATACCAAAGGAAAGGGCTGATTTTTCTAAAGAAGATTGGAAGAAAATTGATATTAATCAAAAAGCTATGACAGCCCTTCAAACTGCTCTTCCTAACTCCATCTACAAAGGTTTCAAGAAGTGCAAGACCACCAAACAGCTATGGGATACAGTAAAGCTGATGTATGAGGGGTCCAATGAAGCCAAAGAGAACAAGAAGGACCTCTTGAAGCAGCAGTTTGAAAATTTCACCTTCAAGACAGGTGAAACCATGACTCAACAGTACTTCAGGTACGTTGAGATTGTGGATACTCTAGCTGATGTTGGGGTAAACATTGAGAATAGAGATATTGTTAGGAAGTTCATGTCCTTTCTTCCTAGACAATGGACACACTACTATGTGGTCATTAAGAGGACTGAAAACCTCAAGACTCTTACTCTCACTGAGTTATATGGAATACTCAGTGGATACCAGATAGAGATAAACATGCAGAACTCATCTGGTAACTCCAACATCCATTTGAGTTCAGCCCTTCATGTGGTTGAAAGGGAATGCAGAGAACCATATCACTATCTCATCTGCTACCCAGACAAATCACAAAAGGGTCCTTTCATCACCTTTCTGGAGACACCAAGGGAAGGCTACATCCCTGGAAGCCCATTCCAGGAGACAAGTTCTTCACAAGCTTTTATGTCTTCTTATGAAAGTTCAGGCAACTTTCTTTTCACTCTTGAAGACCTGGACTGTATCCATCCTGATGATCTGTAATATATGGAAATAGTCTAGCAGATGGCTCTACTCACTCATAGAGCCCAGAAGTTCTACAAGAGGACTGGGAGAAGGTTTCCCATCAATACAGCCAGTGGAAAGTTTGGGCTGGACAAAAGCAATGTGAAGTGTTATAACTGTAACCAAATGGGAAACTTTGCCAGAGAGTGCAAGGCACCAAAGTCAAATGGTGGCCAAGCACAATCCAGGCCAACCTACACTAAGGGAGCTCACCAAAATGAGAAGCCAAGACAGCAAGTTGCAGTTGCTATTGAAGAAGAAGGCTTTGACTGGAGCTTTCAGGTTAAGGATGCTTCTCCAATCCAAGCACTAATGGCAGACCATGATGAAGCCAAGGTATTGGAACATATTTGTAATCTTGAATGTATTGCTAAAGTTAATAGATATAGGTCTTATAACTTAGAGATGAGATCTGATTTTGAGTCTTTAAATATCTTAAAAGTTGACTTTAAAAGAGCTGAAAATGATTATAAACTTAAGATAGAATATCTAGAGAAAACCATTTCAACTCTTAAGCATGAGGTCACTAACTACAGGACTCAAATCAAAGATCTTATCTCAAAGTTAACTAAATGCTAGGCTGAGCTTGTGATCAGCAAATCCAGGGCAGAAAAATATGTTCTTGAAGAAGAGACCTTCAAGAACATAATATCCTCATCCCTACATGCAAAAGTTTGTTATCAGAATAAGCAGGGACTGGGATCTACTGAGATAGCTCTTCCACACAATCTATTGTCTGTAAGATCTCCAAGGTGTGGAACTTGTGAAGATGAGCTTCCCCTCATAGACCCCATTGTTGAAGAGGATGAAGAGGAGATAGTGAAGGATGACTCTGAGAAGAGTGAAGAAGATCATCCTAAAAAGGGTCACTATTCTCTTGAGGAGTGGAAAGAGTCTGGAATGACCAAGTCAAAGAGAAAGAACTTGATTAGAAGAGCTAAGAGAAGATCAAAGAAGGCTCAAGAAATCAAGGCCACTTTTGACTCAAAGCAGAAACAAGTCTTCATTTCTGTAGGTTTTGAAGTGGTAAAGACTGAAGACTCAACTATGAACTCTAGTACCAGGAGTTCTAGTTTAGTTCCAAATCATTCCAGCAAGAAGAAGAAGACTGACCAGCTATGTACAACTACTACACAGCCTAAACCATCCAGCTCCAAGAGCAAGCCTCTCCCTAAGAAGCTTGTTGCAACATCTGTAAAGATAAAGATGGAGAAGGAAAGTGATCTAACTCAGTCTTGCTCTCAAAAGAAGACTCTCAGAAGGAAGGAACTCGACTATATCATATGTGGTAGTACTTCTCATCTGGCTAAGGATTGCAAGTACAACCCTAAAAGTACCATCCACATGACCAAGAAGAACACTTCTGAGAAGAAGAAGGAACAAACAGCTTCGGAAGGAAAATCTGTTTCCTTCAGAAGCTCCAAACTGAAAAAGAAGACAAGTGAAAACTTTCCTTTGGAAGAAAAGTTGGTCTCGGAATAAGGGAATGCTTCTGAAGTACTGAAGCTTGCTGCAGTGAAAGCAAGATCTTTCGAAGGTCCAGTCTCCAAAAATTCCGAAGTTGTCAAAACTTCTAAAGCTTTGAAGGTCAGGCCTAATCTTCCAAAGGTGGTGTGGAAGATGAAAGAAGACCATGTGACTGAAAGTTCTTCATCAACAACAGCAAATGATCCTCAAAGCTTGAATATAGGATCACTTACTGTTACATTGTCTTTAACTCATTTTAATAAGCCCAAGACCATGTGACTGAAAGTTTTTCATCAACAACAGCAAACTAATCACCTCTTTTTATGTAGAACAGTTAAAGACCAAGAAGAATGTTTGGATTATTGATAGTGGCTGTTCCAGGCACATGACTGGTAATGGTTCTCTGCTTCAAAATTTTGAGAAAACTAATGGAGGACCAGTTGCTTTTGGAGGAGATACTGGTGGTTATATTTCTGGAAGGGGCAGAGTCATAAATGGTAAGCTCAGCATTGAGAAGGTAAACTTTGTCAAGGAGCTTGGATACAATCTTCCGAGTGTATCCTAATTTTGTGATCAGAAACACCAAATGCTCTCCACTGTGCATGAGTGCATTGTTCTCAAGCCCGGGGTGGCCATTCCTCAAGAGCATATTCTGCCCAGAGCCCCTCAGGAGAAGTTTCTTGCTTTCTGTCTAAAGCAAATAGTGATGAGTCTTTTTTTTGGCATAAAATAATGTGCCATGTAAACTTTAAGAACATGATAAATTGATTAAGAATGATTTGGTAACTAGAATGGCAAAGAAAGAGTTTACAAGTGATGACCACTGTGTTGAGGAAGGATCAGTGTAATGAGTTTAGGAAGGACCTCTTACTGCTTAGTGATCATAGATGATTTAACAAGATTCACTTGGGTCTTTTTCCTTAGAACTTAGGATGAGACCCCTGAGACTTTGAAGAACTTCATTCTGAAAATTGAGAATCAATCTGATCACAAGATCAAGACCATACGATGTGATCAAGGAACAAAATTTAAGAACCAAATCCTTGATACATTTTGTGATGAAAATGGTATTACAAGATAATATAGTGCTCCCAGGACTCCTCAGCAAAATGGTGTTGCTGAGAGGAGAAACAGGACACTTATTGAAACTGCAAGAACCATATTGTCTAACTCTAAACTGCCCATCACCTTCTAGGCAGAGGCTGTTAACACAGCCTGCTATGTGCAGAACAGAGTTTTAGTGGTTAAGACTCATGGTAAGACTCCTTATGAGCTGTGGCACAAAAGGAGACCATTTATTGGTTTCCTCAGGTCGTTTGGATGTCCTTGCACTATCTTGAATACCAAAGATCAAGTAGCCAAATTTGATGAGAAGTCAGATGATGGATACTTTATTGGATATTCTTCCCAAGCTAAGGCTTATAGAGTGTACAATCTTAGAACTAGAGTAGTTGAGAAGTCAGCCAATATGACCTTCAATGAGTACACTCCTAGTGTGAAAGGTTTTGGTCCGGATTGGCTATTTGATCTTGACTTAGTTACCAACTGTTTTAACAAGTCTTGTGAGAATGTTTCAGGATCTACAAATAATGTATCAACAGGAGATCCCGACCCAAGATTTGATCTGAGAAGACCAAGCAAGATTACTACTTCATCTCTTTTGGTGACTAACCCTACAAATGAAGATCCTATCGGCACAAACATGAAAAATTCAGCTGATACATCTATGGTGCCTTCAAATTCCAGCTCAGAGGTTCAAAACTCAGGTGAAGGAGCTTCAAATGTAGGAGGAAATAGAGGTGGTGATAGTGATCAAGAAATTCTTGATGCTGATAACCACTCCATAGAAGACAACATAAATGATGTCACACATTCATTGGATCAAGTCTCACTTGATAAGTGTGCTGATGTGGTGGGTGACACTCCATTGCCAGATCTAAATTTCTTTAAGTTGGATCTGTCCTATCAACTTGCTATGATCCCTCAACTAAGGATCCACAAGTCACACCCCACCATAAATATCATTGGAAATGTTGAGACTGGGTAAGAACAAGAGGACAAACCCATGACCAAAATGTTTGTCTGCACTCTTATTTCTTGTCCTAGATTGAGCCAAAGAAAGTTAATAAGGCTCTAAAGGATGGAAGCTGGGTTGAAGCTATGCAAGAGGAGCTACTTCAAATCAGAAGACAGAAGGTTGGAACCTATGTCCTCTTCCTCAAGGGAAGACTGTCATAGGAACCAAATGGGTTTTTAGGAACAAGAAGGATGATAGAGGACTTGTCATCAAGAACAAGGCAAGACTAGTTGTTCAAGGGTACACACAAGAAGAGGGAATTGATTACACAGATGTTTTTGCTCCTGTGGCAAGACTTGAAGCTGTAAGAATATTCCTGGATTTTGCTGCATCCAAGGATTTCAAGCTCTACCAACTTGATGTCAAGTGTGCTTTTCTGTATGGGGTGATTGATGAAGAGGTGTATGTCAAATAACCACCAGGCTTTACAGACCCAAATTATCCTAATTATGTCTGCAAGCATGATAAAGCTCTTTATGGGCTACACCAAGCTCCAAGGAAGTGGTATGAAACACTATCTCAGTATCTCTATCAACATGGTTACAAGAGGGGTACTATAGATGGAACTCTCTTCTTCAAAGGGATAGGGATGACTTAATGCTGGTTCAAGTATATGTGTATGACATTATCTTCGGGTCAACTAATCCAAAGCTCTGCAAAGAATTTGAGAGGCTGATGAAGAACATATTTGAAATGAGAGCCATGGGGGAACTAAATTTCTTTCTAGGAATTCAAGTGAAGCAAGTTGACAATGGCATCTTCATAAGTCAGTCAAAGTATGTACAAGACATACTTACAAGATTCAACATGACTGAATGTAAGGTTGCTAAGACACCTATAGCAAGAAACCAGTCCCTAGGACCTGATCTTAAGGGGGAGTATGTGGATGAACATCTTTACAGGGCTATGATTGGGTCTCTTATGTACCTAACAGCCAGCAGGCCTGATATCATGTTTGCCATATGCATTTGTGAAAGATATCAAGCCAACCACAAGATGTCACACCTGGTTACTGTCAAGAGGATTCTTAGATATCTCAAAGGTGCTCCTAAGCTTGGCCTTTTGTATCCAAAGAGTTCTGACTTCAATCTGTATGCTTATACAGATAGTGACTATGGTGGTTGCAACATGACTGCAAAGTCTACATCTGGGGGATGTCAATTCCTTGGTGGAAGGATTGTCTGATGGCAATGCAAGAAACAATCCTGTGTCTCTGCATCAACTACTGAGGCTGAATACATTGCTGCTGCAAGTTGCTGTGGTCAAGTGCTTTGGATTTAGAATCAGATGCTGGACTATGGATTCAACTTCAAAGAGACTCCCATACATATAGACAACAACAGTGCTATCTCCATTACAGATAATCCTATGTAGTACTTAAGGACCAAACACATCAACATCAGGTTTCATTTGATTAGAGATAATTTTGAGAAATAATTAATCAAATTAGTCAAAGTTATCACAAATGAACAATATGCGGATCTATTCACTAAAGCTTTTGATGAACAGAGATTCAAATATCTTGTATCAGCTATTGGGATGATTAACTTTGAGTAATTTAAAAAAAAACTTAAATCAACTTTATTTCTAAAATATGTGTGTCCTAAGTTGTCTATTCAGAAGTGGGACCTAATTTTGGATTTCAAAGTTTATCCTTTTGCATTAACTTTGTCTTAAATCCATTCCACATATATTCTCAACGGTTCCCCCTCTTCTCACTCTTTTCTTCGTCCACAAATTCTTGACCTAAATTCTCCCAAATTAACCTTCTTCTTCACCAATAAACTTCCTTCATGGCAAACATTGATTGACGAAACCAACCAGGTTTTACCATGTACCTTCATAGACAACACAATCAGGTTGCTCTATTAGACTCTGAGAAAGATCCTCATTTATCAGAGGTTTGTCGATACCTTTCTGCGTCTCACTACTTCACCTCCCTTACCATTGATCCTCCTCTTTATGAGGATCAGTTACTTGCATTCTGGAGGACCTGCCAAGAGGTTACCATGGATGGGGAGAAGGCACTATCTGCTATAGTGCAGGGGAGGACAATCTTTATCACTCCGGCCATCATAAGCTCACACCTTCAGCTGGATGATGAAGAAGATGAGTTGTCCTTTCTGAAAGCTGCTGTCAACCATTCTTTTCAGCAGATGGGCTATGAGGGTGACTTCTTAGTCAAAACCTTCAGGAAGGGGAAGGTCTCATCCAAATGGTAATACCTCCTCCATGTCATCATACACAGTCTCTCCAACAAGCATGGAGGATGAGATCAAGTTCCAAAGGACCTCTCCTTCATAGTCCATGGAATGGTTCAAGGGGTCAAATTCAAGTACTCTTAATTTGTCTATACATATTTACTTGCTAATTTAGACTCCTTAAATACTACATGTTCCCACGATATGTCCAGCACATTCTCAACTGTGAACTGGGCTCACAGTTGATGGGAACAGGTAATATTCTATAATTGGGACAGATTGAAGCCCGACATCTTTAAAATACTGAGAAAGCCTCTATTGGCTTCTCCGGGGTAGAAACAACCCTTGTTCCAAAAATGTTTGAGCTCATTGCTCAGGCTGGCATCTAGCAGCACCAGCTAGTGTTGAACCCACACCCTTTACCTAACTCCACCCCACAGCCTCAAATTGCCATCACCTACAAAAGAAAACCAAACAAAACCCTGCACCTGAGGAGCAGACCACTCCCATCTCTCAAATGTCAGTGCTGAGGTTCCTCATGCTGAGCCAACAGCCTTAAGCCATCACTCTGAGTCTCAACACTCAAGTGATCAACCTTCAAAGGATAGCTACCACCCTCAGCTGCTGGACTTAAACCACCTAATTCCTAGCCTTGATTTCTATAATGATGAGGACTTGGGTTTCTGTGAGTACCATGAGACTCTCCTCTCTTCCCACACTTAAGGAGAAATGAGTACTCCTGACTCACCCAGGTCTAGTCCATATCATCTACCCACAAATAAGGTGGGTCTTCCTGAACATGTTCAGGAGATCCATATGGAAAAGGCTCTCACTTTAGAAAGTGATTACATTAGTAAGACCTCAACCATGGCAACCCAGCCTCTTGACAGTTCTCTGGAAGTCATCATGATGTAGGGGAAATCCAGTAGCCAAGAACACTATGCTGGTGATGAGGAAGAAGACTTTGGTCAATTCTCTTAATCCCCAGTGATTCTTCAATTGAAGATGAGGGGAGTCTGAAAACATAGGGTGCAAAAGTAACAACCACCTATACCTGTTAGTTTCAAAGATAGTTCACCTGGAATCTCAGGTGACTATCTTGCAAAAGAGGGTCAATGACCAGCAACTTGAGATCACCGATCTCAAGGGCCAGTTAGTTGAGAGACCCTTAAGGAGGACTCAACCAGGTCCACAAGAACTTGTGGAAGTGATGGATAACACCCCCGCTCACCTATGCAAGAAGGTGATGCTACCAAAAAGGGGGAGGAAAGTCCTATAACCCAGAAACCTGGGAGTTCATCCTAGGTATGGACATAAAAGAGTCACCAACCTCTTACAATTGTCCAGACTCAGCAACCTCCTCAAGTCATGAACATAGACTTACTCATTCAACACTTGTTGAGGGGGAATTCCAAGAGCGATGTCTACTCCCTCTAAGAATCCAATTATGGGATGGGGGTATGACACCAACAGAAGAGCCTTTATGATCTCTAGAGCTCATGGTCACTGGAAATCTTCAACTCTACACCAGAGTTTCTATGAGTGCATTAATCCGGTGAATCTTCCACTTGACAACCCAAGCCACAACAGACAAGCTGAGAGATTAGCAGACCAGATTCAAGATAGGGTGCTAGAGGAATTCAAATTGAGATCAAACTTATATAGACAGAGGCTAGTAGGTGAGTTCTTTTGTCAACTGGATGTTGAGGTGGACCCTAAGATTAGCTTCGAAGGGAAAACCATGACTGAAGGCCCAGAGGTTGACCCTGTGAACCTTGAGACATGATCTTCCTCTGCACCCAGTACCCTCAGTGAGGCACCAGCTGGGGAAGGAGTCTCACAACCTCTCTCTGGCTAGAGCTTAACTACTGAACCAAGCAATGAAGGTCAAAGTTCTCTCCACCCTGAGTCACCAAGGCCTGTGGTTGACAAATAGAAAAGGAAATTAACTCCTGAGGAGATGGAGGAGAAGAGAGAGAGGAAGAGGAAGCTGAGGGGAGAGACTTCAAGTAGGTCCCCAGGCTTCATGGAAGCTGCAATCCGGGCTTCCCCTATGCCAAATACTCAAGAAGATGAGTTAAGGGTAGCCAGGCTAAACTACCTGGGGACCAAAAACTACAACATAGATGAACTCATCTCTCTCCCCTTAGAAGAGTTGAATGAGCTGGCTGACACTGAGCTGTCAAAGGAGAGGAGGGAGGCAGAAGATGCAGCATTGCTCCTTAAGGCTAAGGAAGAAAAGAGACTAAAAAGGCTTTACAAATAGCCTCCTGTCCTCTCCCCAACTCAAGAAAGCCTTGAGACAGAGGATGTGGCAACTACACAACCTCAGGAAGACAAGGAATCTGATAAAATCAACATGATTAACTACCTGAGTGCCATAGGCCTCTATCAGGCATCTGCACTTCTTCCCCTATCCTATGAGTATATAGAGTTTGAATATCTCAAGCTGCTAGAGCAACAAATCATGAAAGAAAAAAAGACTGCTAAGAGAAAGCTCAGGGAAGAAGCTGCAAAGTCAAGAGCCATCATCCACAAAAGCCAAAAGAAGTCTGCTGACAGACAAAGGATGATGAGCTTCTTGAAGCTGTATGGATTCTCCAGAAGGAGGCTTGGTCCTATGTCTCTATCCACAATGGATGAGCATATAAGGGTGATGAAGCAGAAGATTAAAAGGGATAGCTTGTGGACTTACATTCTCCACCAAGTCTAGCTCAACCTAAAGTTAAGGTAAAGGTTGAACCCATTGAGACAACACAACCTGAACCTTGAGCTGCTTCTCAGCCAACTTCATCTTTTGATCCATAATAGGGTCCTCTTCACTCTCCTTCTGAACCTATGAGAGAAGAGAACCCAACTGAGAGGGACACTACTGAACAACCTGGTGCTGAAGACCAGTCCTCTCAATTGAAATCATCAAAAAGGAGAAAAAGGATGGCCAAAAGAACCCCTACAAAGAAAAAGAAAACTAAGGCATCAACCTCTACACCTTAGGATGAGTCAGAACATCCTGAGGAAGTGCATGAAGAGGCTTCTCAACCAACTCCCATCAGAGTAAAGCCTCTTGTAGTTGGAAGACCCATAGTATCCTGGAGCTTTGCTGACAAACCAGACAGATGGTATGTCACTAGAGATCAAGGAGGTTAAGATGTCTACTTTCAACAAGACATGCTTGCCCTTCCTCTGTATGATCTCTATGACATAAGAAGATTCTATAAGAGTCTGAAGGATCCTAACCATATGATGAAGAGAGGTTTGCTGCTGATCCTAATGAGGACTATCAACATCTGAAGAATCTCTCTATTTTGGTAGCATCAGCCTAGGGGGAGTTTGTAGGGATCTATCTGAAGATTATAAGGCTGATGTAACCAAAGATCTTTCAACATGCACTAAGGAACAAGGATGAACTTGCTGCGGAAGCTTTACATTCTCTAAAAACTCTAAGTGTAAAGTCTTTCGAAGCCAAAAGTTTAGAAGAAATTACTTCGGAAGCTTTACACTTAACAGAAAATATTACAAGTGTAAAAACTTCCGAAGCCAGAGGCCAAGTTCTTCCGAAGCCAAAGATGAAGTCATCCGAAGCTTCAAAGACAAAGTCTTCCGAAGCCATTTTGCTGTGAAGAGTGATTTCTTCGGATGACAAAGAAATGATGCTTTCTCTGATCTACTTTTGATAAAGCTAACCAACTTTCTGCTGCAACTCTGATAACTCACCAACTTGTATGAGTTGGTGAAACATCCATGCTTTAGTGAATAGTAGATAAAGTCTTTGTCTGTAATTTTCTTCTTTTTTTCCTTTAGACCTTTTGTAATAGGAAAAGTCAGTGAGCTATGGCATGTCCTAGTCACTAGTCAAAAAGCAATCTGCCTTTTGACTTTAGATTGATTTTGTTGTCTAGATCAGTCAATTCCAAATGTCCTTCCAAGTATTGACGGTTGTAGGTTGTAGTATAAAAGAGTCTCAGGTCCTTGTATTTTAGATTAGGCTTTGAACACTTGTAATAGAACTTGAGATCCTTATACAACATCCTTGAAAACTATACATGTGTTATTGTTCTAAGTTCTATCTTATTGTTACTTGTGTTCTTTGTATCTTCAAAGTATCATGATCCCTATTTGAGTTGTTAAGTGATCTAAGATCACTTCTCTTGTGAACTAATTGTAGTTAATACCCTAACCTGGTCCTGCAGGAAGTCGTTCTCACAGCCTCGAAAGTAATAGGAATTGCACTATCTATCCCACTTGAGTCAGTCGTTGGGCCATCAGTCTGTGTATCCCCTTTGAAGTCAATCTTGGGTTCAAGAGAGACCTTAGGTTGACCAACTTCCTCCTTAGAGGTAGATGATGCAGTCAATATTTGAAGCTCTTTAGCGCCAAAGTAAGCAATGGCAAGATCAGGTGAGGGTTGTTCAAGTGAGGAGCTTATCAGAAACTGGGTTAAAAATCTTTTAGGTCGATAAGCATCCTTGGGTTCACTTGAACTGAAATAGGAGGTGGTTGAGGAAAGATGGCTACAAGTTGTTGCTATTTTGGGTAGAAAGAAGAAATAACAGTATGGGGTTCCACTTGAGTTGATATCTCCTCATGAGTGTCAACAGATATCTCCTCATCATGTATTTGTTTCTATAAATTCTGCCCCTTTTTGGTAGCATCACCTTTAGAAGTAGATGAGCTATAGGAAGAACTTAAAGAAACCTGAGTATGTACATGCCTAACAAACTTCTCAATTTGTTTCTCAACTAGTTGAAGCTTGGGATTTTCAATCTCAAGATGTTGAGTGGCAGACCTATTTTTTAAAGTCTTATCCTTTGATTCAAGATTGGTGACTTTGGAAATTAGGTCTTTGATGATGATTTGTAGACTACCCTCATCTTCGTTTGAAGAATCATTAGGAGATGTGATAACATACCTAGTATGTTTATCCTCATCACCAGCTGTGGTTTTTTTGCGCCATGGATACCCTTGTATACTGATGTCTCTTTCAAAAGCATCAATGGGAAAGGTTGCCATAGATACTATCTGACTGATGTAACCACTGTCTTGAGAGGCTATTGAAACACTCTCAGTAGTGGCAGCTAAATCTACATGAGTCACCTCCACTCCAGTTGGACTCACCTCAGATTGGTCTTGCTGATGTGGGCTAGATATCAGAGGTTCCCTAGGACTCAGTTGATTTGGAGAGGGGTAAGGTAGATCAACATCATGGCCTTGATGAAACATAATATCCTTATCAGGTCGGGTCAAAAGGTCAAGAAAGGATACAAAGGTTATATCTATTGACCCCGGATCTTGGTCAGCACCTAATGGCTTGGCTGTAATAGCAGTTGAGCCAATGATATGTCTATCCTGTAAGGATCAATACAATATGTAGATCGATCTCATAATGAAAATGCAGAATATTGACATTACGGTTAAGATTGAATCAATGGATGAACATGAACACAAGATGTAAATAACTTCGAGTAGTATTGCTCTCTGATTTGATTATAAATTGCAGTAAGTACAAAATCAAGAAATGAACAAAAGCTTACTAATTACATTACAAAACTTATATTTATACTAAACTAAGAGTTCACTCATGAGTCACTAGTTCTCATGCGACTTGACGTTGTCGCGCGAGAAGCAGTTTTCGCGTGATAACTTATACTTCCCGTATGGCTTGATCTTCTTATCTTGATTTGATTTCCTGAGCCTCTAGGTTCAACCCCTACAATCTCCCCCTAGGCTCGGTAAATCAATGCATTTAGAAGTCCATATCATCAAGCTGATAGCTGCCTCCATAAGCATACATTTTGTTGTTCAGGGCCTTCGTGATCATCCAACTGAACTGTGCTGCTATGAAATGTATAGATTCATTAGCTGCAATTGGACAATCCTGTAACTTCATCAAATCTTCCTTTCCAAATTTGAGCAAATCCACAGGGTCGATGACACGGTATTCTTTATCTTCACACTTTATCAACGCATGACCCGTTTCCGTTTCACAACTCCACCCCTTAAGCTTTGACAAGCTGTTAATTGGCACCGGAGCATGAATAGGGATCTACTTCGCATACCTCGGATGACTATAAACCCTTATCTTCATAGGTTTGTTAGGGTTTGGATCAATCCGGATCTCATCTTCTATGACTTTAGATTTAGCAGTTTTGAAGTCTTTGAAGTTGGTTTGGCTCTACTTCCAAATCATATTTCTGATCCAATTTGTTTTCCTATAGTTTCTAGGGTTAATAAATGGAACACGACCCATGGCATATAAATTAGATGCTCGTAGAGTATGAAAGTCGTGTTGGTCTTGGAAATATTCAATAGCTCCACCCTTTCTCTTTACTATATGCATCTTCTTCTCTTCATCGTAAGCCCAGCTGATAATAGGTTCTGAGTTCCCGTACCTTGTGAAACGTTTGGAATGCCTTAGTGTGTGAATATAAGCTGGTG
This sequence comes from Flaveria sonorensis, assembly GCA_025506505.1. Taxonomy (NCBI): domain Eukaryota; kingdom Viridiplantae; phylum Streptophyta; class Magnoliopsida; order Asterales; family Asteraceae; genus Flaveria; species Flaveria sonorensis. Next base: position 20,152,319 of record CM046434.1, read on the forward strand.
GAGGAGGAGCTGCAATAGTTAAGTTCCCGACCTGATGCACAACACTTTCACCAGTAACATTGGCTGTCTCGTCAGTCATTTGTTGATTGCTCGACTCTCCTACGATCTGTCCCTCTTCAATCAAAGTGTCTGAAAACAAGTCTTTAAGACTATTTCGAAATATATCTGTATACTCTATTCCTTCTTCCAAATCATCAAAATTCCCAAACTCTTCTTCTTTCTGCTCAGCAATGATCTTTTGCTGGAATGTATAGAATTCTCTTTCATAGGCCGCTTCTGTAGCAGGGTCTAATGGTGTGTACTTAACTGTATTATCAGGACTTGGTCTGGAGACATTTTCAGTACCCGATGATCCAGCAGTACCTTTAGTTGCACCCATATCTCCTCCCTGATTATCATTATCATCATTTCCATCATCATCACCCTTATCATTATCACCATCATCTCCATCATCATCCTCATCATCATCATCCTCATCACCATCATCACTTGAATCATAATCTATCAACTCTAAACCATCATCTTCATCATCTACGGGGTTAGTAATGGGCATCATATGTTCAGGCTCCACAAACGCCTCTCCAGTGTAAACTATAGGTTGATCCTCAGTAGTCATATGAATATCAGTGGTAGGTGACTCTTGACCAACATCAGCAGTCTCAGTTGTCCCTTCTTGAACAACAGAATCAACAGGATGCTCTGTAGCAGTAATGGGATCTTCAGCAGGTTCAGGACCAGCAGGTTGCTGTCCACTACTTTCTCCAACTTTTATGGTCTGTTGTGTAAACTGAAAAGACACATGAGAAGTGAGATATCTCAGATTCTGCTCTAGGATCTGAACATAGCTGAAAATGAATGTTTACTAATATTTAAGACCCTTGATTCTTTCATCCTTCTCAATCAGTTGCCTCTGCAAATCATCTATCATCTGAGTCTTCTCCAACATCTCTCTCTCCAAATTACGTACACATTCATCAAGTGTGATACGTATAGATCAACTAGTTGAAGCACTAGCACCTTGTCTATGCTCAGGAGAAGTGTTGATGAAGTCTTCCATACAAATAGTCTCCTCATTAACCTGAGCTCTTGGAGTTGTGCTTAACACGTCAGCATTAGAAGTGGGCACATCAGATGGTGTCACAGTTGGTGTAGCCTCGCTTACTATGTCTGGAGTCTCAGTAACAGTAACATCTTTCTCAATTGGCTTAGTGGTCACGGGGGTCTGACATTTTCTTAACATGCCTCGTCCTTTACCCCTACCACAAGGACTATCACCTACCCTTCTAGCCATTCTCTTTCTCCTACCTCAACTAACAACTATCTCTTTTGGAACAAAATCTACATCACGTTCCTAAGCAGTGCGTTTTGCAGGAGTTTCACGCACTTTGGGACGTTCTTGTAACACATAAGGTACTTTCCCAATCTAATCACTATCAGTCTCACTCCCTGAACTGAATCAAGAATCTATCTCAGCATTTATAGCAGTTCCCCTTGGTTGTGAACTCTTAGTGACATTTTCAGGCACAGTATTAGAAGGGCCAGCTTGTTCAGCTTGTGTGGCCACTTCTTCAGTCTCTTGTACTTCTGACTAAAACCCTTAACAAATCTACCAAGTTTGATAAAATTAACTCCATCCCAGGCATTTCCTCTTGCCCTCATAAGATAAGTGAAAATATCCTTCTTTATCACCATTACAGCATAGGTAGATGAGTTGGATACTGCTAACTCAGGATGAGCAGCATTCACTATAAGTTGAATGAATCGTGGGTACATCACAAACTTCTTCCCAACAATCACTATCACGTTCTTCTGTAATTCAACAAATATTTCCTTGGATATGCTGAAAGGGAGTTCATCAACAAGCGATATTAGCAGTGATCCGAAAACTGCACTTAGACTATCCATGCCAACCTTTAGATTGCTAAGGCAATGGATAACTACATGAAATAAGTACTTCCAAAATGGTGGAAGATACTTCTTCTCAAGAGATGGATATCTATGATCATATCCTATTCTCTTAAGGCAGTCTCTAACTATATCATCATCTATCTTCACTGGTGAGTTGGGTTGATCTTCAAGCAATAACACACTGTTGATCACTTCAGATATGACAACAACCCTCTTCCCTTTCATAGTTGTAGAAATACAGGGTTCACCATCCTGATCAGTCTCATTAACTGCTGTCTCCCAAAACTGATCGATAACGTTAGTGAAAATAGTGGGATTAGCTGAAATGGCATAATGAATCAGAGACGACTTCAACCCATCGATAAGTGATCTAAACAGGGCTTTGTCATTCGGTATATCTCCCAGATACGCCACAACATTATGGTTTTTATTAAAAACCAATGGACGTGCCATGTGAAACATAAAACAAACTTAATAAGAACAAAAAATATTTCAAACTTGAAACAAAAATTCAAATTAAAAACAAAAATTCACACTTAGAAATTTTTTTTGAAAAATGAAACTTCTCGCGCTAAAACGTTAGCTTCTCGTGCGAAAACTTTATGTTTCAGTCTTTACTTTTCGCGCGACAAGATAGGTTTTCGCTTGAATCTGACTTTGACTAAAAGTCAACTTCTCGTGCTTAAAGTCAAATCTCATGCGAATAGTTCTGTGCAAGTTTGAAAGTTCTCGCATATGTTCATATTCAGCCTACTTTTCGCATGCGAAAAGTCTGTGAGATTTCAGAATTTCAATTGTTCAATTTTAGACCCAATGACTTAAACCTTTCACTTCTGATCAGCCTTTTCAGAAATAAAAATATAATATCTAAAATAAGCATAAATAGCCTGAGAAATGTTTCTGAATCATAGAATATTAACAAGTTTTAGGACTTATTAACAGCCAGTCGGACTTATGTTTTTGCCCTCGCAAGACGTTTAGGACTTAGATGCCAAGTCGGACTTACATGCCCCATCTTTTGATTTTGCCTTCTGTGTCAGAACATATTCTCAAAAAGAAAAATATTTATCATATAGTATATATGTCTTCGACATATCTTTTATTAATGTGCTGTTTGGCATCTTTTATTCCTATATGGCATTTTGGCTTCTTTTTGCTCCTTTTGTTTGTTATTCTCTTTTCTATTTTGTTTTCATTTGATATTTATTTTTTATTTTTTTATTTTTACATATATTTAAAATATCTGAAAGAAACTGGATCAGAAAGCAACTGGCTTGAGTTTGACCAGACTATAACTCTTAGTCTGTTTTAGCATGGAATCACAGTTACCACAAAACCTTAATGAGTTCCCCACTTCAGTCATAGATTGTTACTTTCAGTGCATCACAGAACATAGTGCTTTTCATTCTTGAAAGTCCAGTCTATCAACATATCAAACATAATCCAAGTTAATTTCTTGTAAGCCTTAGGATGCAACGAATCAAAATCAAGAAATGTACTATCATTTCCTATAAACTCTTAAAATTTAATTTTCTTAATTTTTTAAATCCAAAATCTTTTTGTAATTTTCTTCAAACTATATACCCCCTAAGAACAAAATCTGTTTTAAGTATTTTCAAAATTTCTCCCCCTAAAACTATAATTGTCTAAACATAAAATAACAATTTTAACCAAAAATAAAGAAAAATATTTTGTAAAGGGTGTAAGAATAAGTGTTAGCCAAAGTTAATTATGCCCAATGATTTAACTAAAAAATAAAATCTGGAATGATAAAACGACTTAGTAAACAAATCGGCAATATTGTCATCTGTGGAAATTGATTCCAAATGGATAATTTTGCGTTCAAAGTAGTCACGAATGAAATGCTTGTGTATGTCAATGTGTTTTGTCTTTGAGTGCTGAATTGGGTTCTTCACAATGTTTAAAACTGTAGTATTATCACAAAAGATTTTAGTATCATAAATATTTAAGCCATAATCAGGGAGTTGTTGTTGAATCCAAAGGATTTGTGAACAACAACTTGATACAGCCACATATTCAGCCTCTGCTGTGGATGTGGATACTGTCTGCTGTTTCTTGCACTGCCATGAAATCAATCTATTGCCAAGAAATTGACAACCGCCAGTAGCAGATTTTCTGACCAAGTTACATCCTGCATAATCACTGTCGTATAAGCAAAATAAATTGAAATTAGAATTTTTAGGATACCAAAGGCCGAGTGTTGGTTGACCCTTAAGATACCTAAAAATCCACTTGACAGCTTTCATGTGAGATTCCTTTGGATTACTTTGATAACGTGCACGCTGACAAACTGGAAACATGATGTCTGATCTGCTTGCAGTGAGATACATCAGAGATCCGATCATTGATCGATACATGTGTTGATCAACATATTCTCCCGTGAGATCTTGTGTCAAGGTAGGACGAGAAGGAAAGACATAGGAGTAGGAGCTGTCTTGGAGTCTTGAAATTTGTATTTCAATAGGATACTATGAATATACTTTTCTTGATGTATCAATATTCCTTATCATCTTGTTTAACTTGAATGCGCAAGAAAAAAGTCATTTCTCCAAGAGAACTCATCTTAAATTTTTTCTTTATGACTGCTTCAAATTCCATGCACAAATCATCATTGGTAGATCCAAAGATAATATCATCGACATAAACTTAAACAAGAATAAGATCATCACCAGTCTTCCGTATGAATAAAGTTGGATCAATGGCACCTCTTGTATAACCATTTGCAAGTAAATATTCAGTGAGAGTGGCATACCAGGCTCGAGGTGCTTGGTGTAAACCATAAAGTGCTTTGCCTAACTTGTAAACATAGTCAGGATGATCTGGATCTTCAAAACCTGGTGGTTGCCAGACATAGGTTTCTTCTTTGATTTCACCATACAAGAAATCAGTTTTGACATCCATTTGATATACTGTAAAGTTCTTGTATGAAGCATATGCCAGAAAAATTTGTGTAGCTTCTAGTCTTGCAACAGGAGCGTATACTTCTTCATAATCAAGCCCTTCTATTTGATAGAATCCTTGAACAACAAGTTTGGCCTTGTTGCAGACAATCACACCTTTTTCATTTGTTTTGTTCTTAAAAATCCATTTTGTACTGATTGGCAATTTACCCTTTGGTAATTCACACAGATGCCAGACATTCAACTTCTTGAATTGCATTAGTTCGTCCTGCATGGCCTCTACCCAACTGTTTTCTTTTAATGCTATTTCAACATTCTTTGGCATAACTTATGACAAAAAACATGAATACAAACATTTATTTATCGTTCCTGATTGACTTCGAGTTCGGACACCTTGTGATAATAAACCAATGATTGCATCTATTGGATGGTCTCTATGAATTCTCAACTATGGAATAGCATCCTCAGAGATAACTTCATTTAAGTTAGACATGTGTCTAGCTGGTTCATCAACACTGCTCCCTCCTTCAGGTTGATAAACAATATCTTCATCTTGAATATCATTGTTGATAGAAAGATCTTCAAAGGGTACTTGAATTGTATCAATTGGATCAACTTGAGTAGAAGAAGAACTCTGATCAGAAACTTGTGGAGCTTGTTCAACAACTGGATCATCATGAGGTAAATCCATTTCAGAAACAGAAGTTAGAATAGCTGCAACACTTGAAGAAGAAGGTATATCTGAAGATATTCCTTTTGCTTGAGGAGTTATAGATCTAATATCATTAACAAAGATATCTGGAATTGAGGATGTCAAAGGTAGATCAGTAGTAGAAACAATAGATGGTTGATTAAATGTTTCAAATAAAGAAGCATAATCATAAACCCATGAAGTTGCAGAACCCGCATATGTTTTGTTAGATTCGTGCCAATCAATATCAAATGACTCAATTATTTGTGTTGAACTTTTATTATAAACCCGATATGCTACTTTGTTAGTTGAATATCCAACAAAATAACATTCATCAGCTTTTTCATCAAATTTTGATTTAGACTCGGATGTGTTTAACAAAGTACAACAACATCCAAATGTTTTGAAATACTTGACTTTGGGTTTATGTTTGAAAAAGATTTCACAAGGAGTCATATTTTGTTGTTTGTTGATTAACACACTATTCTGAACATAACATGCAGTGTTAACAGCTTTAGCCCAAAAAAATGACGGTAATTTGGTTGCTGATAACATAGTTCTGGATGCTTCAATTAAAGTTCCGTTTCTTCTTTCTGCAACTCCATTTTGTTATGGAGTTCGTGCAAAACTGAATTGTCTTGCTATCCCCTTTGAATCATAGAATTCATCCAATGTACGATTGCAAAATTCTGTTCCATTATCACTGCATATGCATTTGATTGTTTTGTCCATCTGATTTTCCACGAGTGTCATGAATTTTATCAGTAAATGATGTGTCTCATCTTTGGTTGCTAAAAAGAAAACGCATATAAATCTAGAAAATTCATCAGTAGTAACTAAACAATATGCACGACATCCCAAACTCAAAACACTAATAGGACAAATAAATCCATGTGTAATAATTGAAGATTAGAATCAATTTTGGTATGAGCAATTGGTTTATGAGAAAGTTTGTGTTGTTTGCCTTTTGAACATGACAGACAATGTTCAGTTAGTTGAAATTCTTTCAAAGGTAGGCCAACAACATGATTTCCACTAACCAGTTTGTTCATTGTCTTAACATTTACCTGTCCAAGACGATGATGCCATAACAAAGTATCGCTTTCTGAGGCTTTAGATAACAAACACGACACAGTTACAAAAGAATGTGTACCATTCATGTCTAGTAAATACGTGTCTTTGTCTCTCAAAGTTCTTAATAAAATCCATTCATCGGGAATTACAAAGCCAAGTTTTAGAATAAGAAATTCTTTATCAGTGAAATGTGTTGAATACTTTTTGTCACAAATTTGAGAGACACTAAGCAGATTATGTTTTAGTTCCTCTACAAAATTGACATCTCAAAAATTAACACACCATTTATCATTGTGCCTTACTTTGTAATCTTACCACCTTTATCTCCCGCAAAGATAACGTATCCTCCGTTGTAAGGTTGTATGTTGTTTAACAGAGATATATTACCAGTCATATGTCTTGAACAACCACTATCTACATTCAAACACTGTTGATAGCTTGTCTTGGTTGTTCCTGCACATTTGAACAAATTTATTCATTTTTAGGAACCCAAGCCATGGTTGACTTGAGCACTTTGTTTTCATCTAAATATGATACTTTTTGTAATATCGTATCTTTTTTGTCATCGAAAACACATTTGTCAACAACAATAGGCTCAGGGGATTTGTCTTTAACTTTCTACCTTTGAACTTGTTTGATCGGTGGTGTGGTGGAATTGTTATCATCAAATTGTACTGACTTTACTGTTGACTTTTCTTTGTTTAAATCAGTATTGTTTTTAGCAAGAGAATTTGACTTATTTAAGTTTCTTTCAAAATTTGCATTTACAAAGAAACATTTTCTATTGTTTGAAATTGAATTATGAAATCTCTGTTTGCTTGTCAATTGATGTTGATGATGACAATTTCTAGCCTTGTGATTTGGCTTTCCACACACATTACAACATATTTTATGATATGTACTTGACGCTTGTATGTTTTGTATAAACTATTTTGGATAACTTCCATAGTTATCACAGAATCTGACCTTAGTATTTCCTTAGCCTTTTGATTCTTTAACAGTCTCTCTTTCCTTTTTCTCGTTATGAATTGCTCGAGATGATTCCGGAGGAAATGAAGTAATGTTCCTAGCTTTTAGATTTACTACTGATGCTGATGTAGCATGATTTATGACTTTATCCTTATGAATCATCTGTACTGGAGTTGGACCAGTGTCTTTCAATCCTGTTATACAAACATCTTATTTCACTGAGTTAGCAATAATAGAAAATTTATTTTTAAAGAAACTAGCATTGGTTTCTTTAAAAATATGATCCTCCTTATCAATGTTGCCTATAGAAACAAATGTGTTTTTGAAATCATTTTTCAAGTTAGATATGGATGTTATGACACGTTTACTTTCTTTATTCTTAAAGTTCATTTTTGATTCCCTTTTCTTTTCTTTATTTGACATTTTTGAATTGACATTTGAGTCAATAAAAACTACAGATCTTTCATTTATGGCAGAAGATGAATTACAAAATTGTTTTTTATTACAAATCTTATTTTTCTTAAAGTCTATTTCATCTTCGCTCTCCCACTCTTCAACCAACCCTTCTATCTTCACACTTTCTGCAAAAAAATTGTCATGATTAATATTAATTTTAGTTTTTGTGACAGGGTCAACAGTCAGTGAAACATTGACTGAAGGTGTAAAGTCTGTGTTTGGTTGAAAACCTAGTCCATAGGTCTCTTCATCAGGAGTTGTAATTGATAAAGGCAAAGATGTATAATCATGATTAATTGGTGGTGCAATGTTAGCATTGCTAACTCCTCCTTTTCCACCATCAATTTTCTGTGTCATCTGAGACTTGATTATACCTTCAACCATGTTCGATGAAAGTTCAAATTTTCAACAACTAATTTTCCAGACATGAGTTCACTGTTGAGTTTGTGAATTTCTAAAGATAGTTCGTTATTACGTATTGTCAAATCTTTTATATTACAATCTTTATCATAAAGATTTAGTTTTGAGTGGTAAATTGATTTGTTTAAACCATCTATCTTTTTTTAAAAAAAAATTTCTCATCAGATTTATATTTACGAGCTTGATATTGAAGTTTTTCAACTTCCAAGATCAAGCGTTCGTTGTGAACTCTATATCGGTTTACCTTTTCTATGCAATTATCAGAACAAAGATTAGAATATACCTCTTAAACTTCTTCTTGTTTCTTTGTCTCTTCAGGCACAACTTGTACCATGAAGGCCTTTAGCACAGTCTTGTCTTCTGCTTTGTTTGCTGGAGTGATCTCAACAGCATTTTTCTTGTCATCACATGCAGATACTGGAGTGAACTCAACAACTTTAACAGATTCTTCGATTTTGACTGGAGTTATCTCAACAGTCTTTTCTTTCATCTCAACTTCCTTCTCATTGTCCTTGGTTGAATAAGGTGGAGTCAACTCAATAGCTGTTTTCTTTACTTCTTTAGCATTCTCATTCACAATTTCAGTCTTCTTTACTTCCACTTTCTCAAACACTCCTTCTAGCAACTATTCAGACACAAACTCAGCCAACACATTTTCTTCAACTCGATCTTCATCAATTTAAATTTTTGCTAACAAAGCAGTAGATTGCTTCATATCTAATACCTCCATCTGGTCAGACCAGTCATACTCTTCTTCAGTCTAAGATACCAGTGCTTTGGTATTAGAGGTACTAGCCTTATCTCCTTTAGTTTCAACCTCCACCATGACCATCTTTCCATTATCAGCTTGAACAGACCTTCCCTCAGTGCATTCTCTAGCAAAGTGACCAGGTTTGTCACAGTTAAAACATCTCAAGTTTGATTTGTCAAACCCGATTTTCCTAGAGTGCCTAAGACCAAAAACTTTCTTCCCGGTTCTTTTTGCAAAATTCTTAGCACGATACACCACCATGGCCATTTGATATTTAATGTTATTCTCTTCTAGATCATCTGGGTTGACTTGTTGCAAATCATCAACCATGATATTGGATGTATTGAGTCTTCCCGCAGAGAGAGCTTCATAGCTGTTCACGAATGAGGTAAAAAGGGCAAGGTGTTCTTCTGCTATCTGAATTGTCTACTTGCTTGGTTGGGAATTGACAACAAATGCTTGTTGTATAGGTTAAGATGATTGACTTTGAGTATAGCATGGGATAAATGGTTGAACTTGAGGCAAAGATTGTTCCTTGATAGTTGAATGACCTGACTCTGATTGTTGCGGTTGCTGACACAACTGGGAGTAGCTGACACAGTAATTCGAATTACTAGCCATTTTGGCATACAAAGCAGATGCTTCAGCTCCCATTGTGTTGATATAATTGGCAGCCCTTTATTTGTCATCAATGTCATAGGACTTGATGGTCAAGATTAGATCTCTTGATAGTAGTGCAGTTGTTGTTCCAGCTATACGGTAGTGAGTTCAACAACTTCTTGTTCACTGAAATGTTCTCCAGTGTAATTCCTGCACTCTTCATTTTGGTTATGAGTTTGACAAACCTAGACATCTGGGCTTCCATAGCATCCCACAAATCTTTCGCCTTCCTGTATTCCTTGAATTTCTGGGCTATCTCAGTTGTAAGCGCCATAGTGATGGCAGAATACGCTTTGTCATAAAGCTCTCCCTTTTTCATGTCTTCCTCATCCCATAGATGCTCAGGCTTTGACACTAAGTCTCCCTTGTCATTAGTGTAAATTGGAATGTATGGACCCTGTTTAATGGATCTCATCATCCTGGGTTTCGTGTAGATGACACGGTTCTCAAAGCGATAGACCCAATCCGGATAGTCTTCCTCGCTGAGAAGTCGGGGAGGCTTTGTGCTAGTTTCGATCTTATTGTCGAGATTGAGTGTAGCAGTAATGTGCTTCAGATTAGCCATCTTTCACAACTTGAAATCTACTTCTTCAAAGTTCTTCAACCTTGATTAATGTCTGATTAATTAAACGTTCAATTAGTGATTTAGGTTCAATTAAGATTCTAGTTGTCTCTAATTGATTCAATCAAGCTTGATAAAGGTCAAAAACATCTTCAAATCTTCAAATCCTGATATTATTAGTTTCACCATCTTCAAAAATGATCAAGGTTTGCAGAAATCAAGTAGATCTTCAAGAATAAGGTTCAAGAACACTCCAAAAGTCTCACTTCAATCTTCAAATCAATCGATCTAGAGCAACAAGGCTCTGATACCAATTGTAAGGATCAATACAATATGTAGATCGATCTCATAATGAAAACACAAAATATTGACATTACGGTTAAGATTGAATCAATAGATGAACATGAACACAGGATGTAAATAACTTCAAGTAGTATTGCTCTCTAATTTGATTATAAATTGCTGTACGTACAAAATCAGGAAATGAACAAAAGCTTACTAATTATATTACAAAACTCTTCTTTATACTAAACTAAGAGTTCTCGCGCGAGTCACTAGTTCTCGCGCGACTTGAAGTTGTCGCGCGAGAAGCAGTTTTCGCGCGGCAACTTATACTGCTCGCATGGCTTGATCTTCTTATCTTGATTTGATTTCCCAAGCCTCTAGGATCAACCCCTACATATCCATTTTGGCTGCTCAGGAGAGTGTTGAGAATCACTCTGAGGGCTTATGGCTTGGGTAATGGGCTCATCAGGTTGAGATTGATGAGACTCAACCTGATATTAAGGTCAATTTTGGAGGATGGTCGGACCTCTAACTGAGTGGGAGCCCTGGATTCCATTCTATCCTTTTTGGATTGAACAGAGGGGACTTGACTAGTCTGATTAGATTGATCAAGGGTTTGTTTGAGGTGTCTTTGGTATGTGATTTTGATTGGGTGTGAAGATGTGGATGGCAGTGTAGTGGTGGTGTTTGGTAGGGGTTCATCACCTGCTGGGCTTACAGGGATGTCACCATGAGCTATTGGCTCAAGCATACCTAGAAGGAGATCAGTGAATCTTCTAGTAAAGTTGGTTGACACCTTCTTCAAAGTCTTGAAGATGCTAGGCTTCATGTGAGGGACCAGTAAAACATGAGCAAATTGAAGTTTATCCTGGTCCAACTCACAATTGATAATATGCTGAATGAACTGAGGATACATATAGAATGAATCCCTGGTGAGATTGCTACTCAAATTATTTAGCACAAACCTTGAGTAGTTGAAGCGGAGGCCTTTTACCAACCCATGGACTAGGCAGCCCGGATCATAGGGAATTTGATCCCATCCCCCTGATTTGTTGGATAGGCTATGCAGGACAATGTGATGCAGGAACTTCCAGTTGTAGGAGAAGTTGAACTTGTAGACAGTAGATCTGCTCACATCTTCTCCATATCCCATTTGAGTGTATGTTTCCTCCAAATCAGACTTGGGGAATTCTTTGGAGGTGCCTTCATCATGGAGTTCCAGATGCTCCCTGATGGTTGTTCCACTGATAATGATCTCCTGTCTGTAAATCCTTGATCTGATGACCTTTTCGTCATTGATCGTTTTGCTTCGACCATTGGCCCAGAATTTGGCCATGTGGTTTGAGGAGATGGTGGGGTTAACAGTAAGGGCAGTAAAGTATGTTGATTGAGAAAGAAAATGGACGATAGAGCCAAAATCGGCATCCCTTGAAGAGTCAAGGATGGTGACCTGGTTATGGGTTTCAAGGCCATTGTTTAAATAGAAACTATTTGATTGAAGTGGGAAAATAGAAAAAACAAGATGAAGAAGATGAATAGTGAAATCTTGGGGTTTCGATGAACAGTAAAGAAAAGTAAGAAAGAGAAACAATCGGTAATTTGATATGGTGAAAAATCCACCAGATAAGGTGAAATAATAGATGAAAAGATGGTTTTGAGGTCCAAGTGGATGTAGGCGGCAAATGATATGATGAAAAAGATTTAAAATTCTAGCTAATTATTGTTCTCCGACAATATCTCTACAATAAAATCTTGTGGGGCCCAAAAATTTCCGTTGCACAGTAACATTTCTTCCAAGAGTTAAACTCTTCCAAAGACAAACGAGTTTGTTTCAGAAGATTTTCTTCCGAAGGCATTTTATTTCTGAAGGAAAACATTGGTTTACAACCACATTTGCTTCCGAGAACAATAAATACTTCTGAGAATTAAAGTTAATAAGCTTCGGAAAACTTTTTGACTGATAATCAAAATTTCTTCCGAGGCCTAAAGCTCTTGGGAAGAAAATGTTCTTGAAGGATTTTTACTCTTTGGAAGAGTTATGTAGAACTCTTTCGAGGGTAATATTCTCTTCAGAAGATTTCTTACATAGAAAACTTTTACAATTTTGAAAAACCTTTTGGCAATAGGGCTTAGATTGTATTTAGACAACATAGACAAGACATAATTTAAAAGGTTTTCAAAAGAGAAAGACTAGTGAATGTTAATCATCCCAATAGCTATTATTAAATATTTAAATCTTTGTTCATCAAAGGCTTTTGTGAACAAGTCAGCATATTGTTCATTTGAATTCACTTTGACTAGCTTGATTAGATTTTTCTCATGAATATCTTGAATGAAATGGTACCTGGTGTCAATGTGTTTTGTCTTGGAGTGCTTGACTGGATTTTCTGTGATAGAAATGGCACTCTTGTAGTCTATGTGGATAGGAGTCTCCTTGATGTTAAAACCATAATCTAGCATCTGATTCTAAATCCAAAGCAGTTGATCACAGCAGCTTGCAGTGGCAATATACTCAGCTTTAGCAGTTGATGTGGATACACATGATTGTTTCTTACATCGCTAAGAGATAATCCTTCCACCGAGAAATTGACATCCTCCCGATGTTAATTTCTTGTTGATATTGCAGCCATCATAATCACTATTAGTGTAACCATAGTGGTTAAAATCCCTATTCTTAGGATACCAAAGACTCAATTTAGGAGCTCCTTTGAGATATCTAAGAATTCTTTTGGCTGCAATTAGGTGAGACACCTTTGGAGAAGCCTTATATCTTGTACAGATGCATGTTGCAAACATGATATCAGTTCTACTTGCAGTGAGATAGATCAAAGATCTAATAATTGCCCTATACTGATGCTGATCAGTATCCTCCCCCTCAGAATCAGGACTAAGATTGTGATTTCTGGGTATAGGTGTCTCAGCTGGCTTACAATTTGTCATCTCAAATATCTCTAAGATATCTTTGACATACTTTGATTGATTGATAAAGAACCCTTCTTCCATCTGCTTCACCTGAATTCCTAGGAAGAAATCCATCTATCCCAGGGAACTTATTTCAAACTTCTTCCTCGTGATGCTTTCAAAGTCTTTGCACATTTGGTCATTTGAGTATCAACATAGACTTATACAAGCATCATATCCTTCCCAGACTTCCTTATGAACGAGGTTTTGTTTTTTTATGACTTTGGTATCGCCATTCTTGAGAAGGAACTGAGACTGTGTCTCATACCACAGCCTAGGTGCCTGATGCAACCCATAGAGAGCTTTCATGAGTTTACACACATAGTTGGGATGCTGTGGGTCTTCAAATTCGGGTGGCTGGCATACATAGACTTCTCTGTCGATATCCCCATCCACAAATGCACATTTCACATCAAGGTGATAAACTATGAAGTTTTTGGATGCAGCAAAAGTAAGAAAGATTTGCATAGCCTCAACTCTTGCAACAGGTGCAAAGACATCTATTTAATCTATACCTTATTCCTATGTGTATCCTTGAACAAAAAGTCTATCTTTGTTCTTGATGATCAAACTCTTATCATCTCTTTTGTTTCTATACACCCACTTTGTGCCAGTAGGAACCTGACCAGGTGGCAATGGACATAAGTTCCATACTTTTTGCCTCTTCAATTGAAGCAATTCCTCTTGCATTGCTTCTATCCAATTATTGTCTTTGAGGGCTTTTTCCACCTTCTTGGTTCCATTTGAGAGAGAAAACATGAGTACAAGTAGACATTCCATTATGGGTCTGACTTCTTATTTTCACACCTTCTGAGATATCCCCAATGATGTTCTCAGCAGGATGAGTTAGGAATCACATCTAGTTGCATAGATAGATCCAAGTTTGAAAAGTTTTGCTCAGGATTTTGAACACAATCACCAGCTGATGTCTCACATTCATTCAATGAGGATTGATTCAACAAATGTGTGACAACATCAATGAAATTTTGCTGAGAAGCAGCATCAACAGTTGCTTGTTCCTCCTGATCACTATCTTTATTACTTGGTGTTGAATCCTTAAGTTGTTAACTATTGAGTTTTGAGTCTCAGTTGGCTAACAACTTGATCAAGGTCCATTGTTTCTTGAGATATTCAAGCTTTCAAGATTTTCAGTTGAAGGAGCTTGATCTTCATTTCTTCTTGGAGAAATTGGAATAGGTCTTGGTAACACAAACATTTGATCTTCATATGGGTCACCTTGAATTCCTGTTCCAACTGAAACATTCTCACAAGATGGTTTAGAATTGTTTGGAAATAGTTCTAAATTGAAGATATATTCTGGACTATTTCCTGAACATGATTATTGGTGATTGAAATGGCACTATTTTTGTCAATGTGAATGGGAGTATTTGTGAAGTTTACCCCATAATCTCTGAGTTAAGTTTGAATCCATAGCACCTGAGCATAGTAAGAAATATATTCTACTTTGGTAGTTAATGTAGACACATAGATTTGTTTTTTTCATTGCCATGAGAGCAACCTTCCCCCTTAAAATTGACATCCTTCTGAGATAGAATTTTGTTGATGTTGCATCCTCTATAGTCACTATCAGTGTCTCCATAGAGATTGAAATTAGAACTCTTAGGCTACTATATTTCTAACTTAGGTTCTCTTTTAAGATACTTTGAAATTCTCTTGGCAACAATAATACGGGACACCTTTGGAGCTGCTTGAGATCTTGAACATAGGCATGTGGCAAACATAATAGCCGCCTTGCTCACTATGAGGTACATGAGAGATCTAATGATGGCCCGATACTACTACTGATCTAATTCTTCCCCCTAAAGATCAGGAGATAAGGAACATGTCTTTGACATTAGTGTTTTTGAAGCTTTAGCATAAGTAGGTTGAAATCTTACTAAGATGTCCTCAACATTCTTGGATTGATTTATAAAATTCCATTAGTGGTTTGTTTGACTTGTAACCCTAGGAAGAAAGTAAGTTCTACCATTGAGCTTATCTCAAACTTTGACTTCATTAGTTGGTCAAAGTCTTTACATAGTCTCTCATTGGTAGAGCCAAATATAATGTCATCCGCACAAACTTGCACCAACCTAGTATAAATTCCAACTTTCTTTATGAACACAGTCTTGTCTATGGAACCTCTTGTGTATCTAGTTCTCAAGAGAAAAGTAGAGAGAGTCTCATACCATTTTTTGGAGACTGATGAAGCTCATATAGAGCTTTATCATGTTTACACACATAATTTGGAAACTTTGTATCTTCAAAACCAGGTGGTTGACAAACATAGACTTCTTCATGTATTTCCCCTTAAAGAAAGGAACTATTCACATCCATCTAAAATACTTTCAATTTTCTTAAGGTAGTAAAAGCAAGAAAAATTCTTATTGCATCAAGTCTTGCTACAGGTGCAAAAACTTCATCATAGTCGATTCCTTCTTCTTGTGTGAACCCTTGTACCACAAGTTTTGCCTTGTTCTTGATAAAAATCCCTCTATCATCCTTCTTGTTCCTAAACACCCATTTAGTTCCTATGGTTGGCTTCCTTTTCGGAAGTGCACATGGTTTCCAAACCTTTTGTATTTTAAACCGGTGATGCTTTCTTGCATAGCTTTACCCTATTTGTTTTCTCTCAAGGCTTCATCAACATTCTTTGGTTCTAGTTGAGACAAGAAGAATGAGAACAAATAGATGTTAGTTTCATATACTTTGCTTCTTGTCTTGACATTAACATCAACATTGCAAATGACATTCTCAACTGATGCTCTTTATGAATTCTTAGTCTTAGGATCACATGGAATTGTCAAGATACATCAAAATTAGTAAATTTATCTTCAGGTAGTTCAGTGGATGGATCAATTTTAGTAGATGGGTCAAGTGTTGAAGTATCTCCTTCTTTAATAGTTGTATCTTTTATTTCCCTTTCAGTAGGTTGCCTAGTACCCATATGTTCATTCACATGAGACTCTTCATCTGATGAGTCATCATGATCATTTAAGGTTGGTATATTACATTTGTGGTACTTACATGTACATCTGCTATTTGTAATTTAGTAAGATCAATAGTTGACCTTCTTTGCCAAAAGTCAATAGAAGATCAACTTTGTAGTCTTCAGTACTAGTGGTTTGAGTATCTGCCAGTTTGTCTACCAATTCTCCTAAAACATTCACAAACAAATGGTTAAAAGCATCTTTGAATCCATCAATACCAATCATCCAACTTGGAGTACAACCAATAGTACTTGAGGAATTTTCATTAAACATTACATTCTCAGATTCCTTAATAGTATGATCAACTATGTTTTATACTCTGTAAGCCTATACATGTGAGGAGTATCCAACAAAGTACCCCATCTACTGATTTCTCAACCAATTTAGATAGATGATCTTGGGTATTATGAAGAACGTATGGACATCCAAAAGGTCTTAAGAACCTTATGAATTGTCCTCTCTTAAACCAAAATTCATAGGAGCTTTTCCCACGTGTCTTAGCTATTAGCACCATATTCTAGACATAGCATGTAGTGCTAACTGCTTCAGCTTAGAATGTTATAGGAAGTTTGGAGTCACAAAACATAGTCCTTGCAGCCTCATTAAGTGTTCTATTTCTCCTTTTCAGCAACTTTGTTTTACTAAGGAGTTCTAGGAGCACTATATTGTCATGCAATATCTTTGGCTTCATAAAAAATAAAGTGTGACACCCGGCATTTTCCGACCATCACAATCATGGTTTTCCAATCATACATTCATTAATTTAATATTGTTTACTTAAATGCATCATTTATTGCACAAACATTCACGGACGTTTCACGTAACGGCAATTCGGTGAATTGTCGGATCGCACGCGCGTCTGTCCACGAACGTTGGTGACTTGTCAAAAATAGTTTTCAAACAATCATAATTGGTGTGAAATTATGTTTTATATGATTATATGATTAAATGTGCAGTTTGGTTGTGAAAATTGGGAATTTTCTGGCATTTACGTGTTTTCACTCATTTTCGGCTTTTAACGCCTAATTATTATAAATATGCATTTGAACTAGAAAAATGAATATTATTTAAAGATATTAATGTTTGTTTGATATTATATGAGGTTTCGGTGTTGAAAAAGTTCAATCGTGTAGCGTTAAAACGATTTTTATAAAAGATGGGGGCCTTTCTTGTAAAAAAAATTATAAAACCCAACCCCTAAACCCTAATCACCATTTGGCCGTCCCCTTCCCCTTTCCCTTCATTATTTTTGTAGCAAATCACACACACACACACACACACACTAAGGACTCTTTCTTTGATCTTGTTCTTGCTTATTGGTGGTGATTTTCATCGTTTCTTGCATCAAGCGCGTACTAGGGATCATCATCTATGTATTTCAAGTAAGTTTTTATGTTTGATTTCATGTTCTTTGATTATCATGATGAACATGAACCCTAGAAATTCAAACTCGAGTCAAAACTTGAAATTGATGATTGATTATATGTTAGTATTCAATATAATGATGTTTGTACGGATTGGTTTTGTGAAATTGTGTTATTTTGATAAAAAAAACTAAGACTTACTTATAATGAAAACTTTAATTTGGGGCTTTTGTAGAAATTGTATGAATTAGATGAAATTGGTTTGAATTGATGGTTCTAGGATGTTAGTTGATGCTAATGGATGAAAAGTCATGTTTTGAACTTTTGATTTTGGCTCAATTTTTAAGTACTTTCCATTAAAGGAAACTTTTTGTTTATTTGGTTTATAAATGATGATTTATGAATGTTTGATGATATGTGATGAATGTTATATGATGTTTAGAGCATAAGAAAGGATTAGGAATATCTAAATGGCAAAAAATGCATCGTATGAACATGCTTGCTTTTTATGGAAACTTTTGTAACTTGATGTGATGAATGATGAGTATGATATATGTAGAACATGTTATGGTGATGTGATTGATGTTGGAATGATCATAGGAGTATGTTAGGAGACTTTGGGTGAATTTGTGAAACTTGTGTTCTTATGTTAGGAAACTTTGGGCATGATGAAGAATCTAGGTTATATTAACATGTTATGGATGATTGTTGGATGGGTTACATGTATAATTGAGATGGTTTTTTGGTATTATTCATAATCTTTAAACTGGTTGCACATGTGTAACGATGTTATACTTTCTAAAAATAGATTTCTGACATGAAACTTATGTGAATCATTATTTGAGCTATTTGAGCATGACTAAACATGGTTTACTTATTTGAGTCACCAACGGGTCGTCGGGTCAGTCCGGTCAACTTTGGTAAACAAAAGTCAACTTTTGTCAAAAAGTTAAACTTGTCAAACATTTCTCGAACACGCTAACAATTACGTTGTTTGGATACAACAGGGTTCATATTGACCATTATGTACATACACTCATGGACCTATATTTGTTAGGTATTGATTAGGTTCCAGCTTCTACACTTCATGTATTCATACGCATATAAGGTGAGTCTTCACGGCCCCACTTTTACTTACTTTCCATTTTGGGGGAGAAGCATGCAAACTACTTTTATCTGGTTTTTGTATTATCGATATATCGCTTGTTACTATAGTGCAAACATTATCACGCAAGTCCTTACACACTCGAACCGTTAATAACGCAATAGCGAGGTAATTTTGGGTAGTACTACTGGGTTTGACAAACCCCACCCGCATTAGTCATGCTAACTCGACTGGAGGTCGAACAGGTGTTTAATTGACCTAGACATTTTCCATTGTTTTGTGATAAGACATGGCGGAACGCAAAACAACTCACAAACAGTCAGCTTCGGTTCGAAACGCTAAGTAACTCGATATATAGGCTAGCTACCTATGGTATACCTTTGTTTACTTTTTACCAGGCAAACGCTCAAACTTATTTAATGATTTAAACCTGTGAACTCACCAACCTTGTGTTGACACACTTTAGCATGTCTTCTCAGGTCGCTAGCATGCTTAAGGCTAGGGCTGCATATCTGAGGCTCATGCATCATCTTTATCATTTGAAAGCAAGCTCATTTACATTTACTACTTTCATTGGGCACCTTGTTTTGCGCATTTATTACTCATGGTTTCACAAACATTTATGCTTCCGCATTGATTACATTGAAAACTGTCTTTTACTCTGATTTACATTCAAACGCTTATTTTGAAAACGCATATAGTGTCGTTTGATATAACTGTGTCTGAGATCCTAGTTTGTCACTCGGCTCGCTGTAGAACCCCTCCGGTGGATTTTGAGGGTGTGATAGATTGGTATCAGAGCCACTGGTTATAGAGAACTAGGATTGTATTTGCATCTAGACTATAGCCTTAGACACACACTACCATTGTGCATACTCTTATCTGTTTATTATTTTTCAAGCATACATATCATTTCATGCACGTATAATGATATTGGATGTCCACATCATCATCTACCATACTCATGTCACTAGCATCACCCCCAATCAACAAGGAGACTAAGAATCCAGCTCTCATACCTTCTTCATCTACACTAATAGCCTAACCATCGAAGCCGAATAAGCATCTGCTGGAGCCTGCTAATAACTTCAAACGACATGGAGTGTTGTTAAATGTTGAAGTCAGGGGAGATACACAACACTGGAAGTGTTCAATATGATTGCCAGCTGAATTCAGGAGTAGCACGTACCCCTTCTCCTTACTGCTAACATAACTGATTGTACTCCTGCATCATCACTTATACCTCATCCGACTAAGCAGTCATTTGCCACCCTTGTGGCAAGGTTAGATCGTATGTGAAGCACCCGATGAGATCACTGAGATACCAGAGCATCGGACCACCATTACTGAATATAGGGAAACACTCAAAGAATGCTTAGTGGAGACTGGCCAAAAACACAATACTTTTGTTGATGTATTCGAGGAAAAACAAATAAGCACAATTCCCTAGATGGCATAGTCGATGGAGCATTCGAGGCTACACTACAGGATATGCAGTAGAGACTAATGAGAGTAGCTGGGCTAGAAGCCTAAGCTGTAGTTGCTACTGCATTTGAGGAATATCTGGAGGAGGAGTACTGTACTTGGAAAGAAGAGTAGAAGCTAGAAAAGGAATTTTGGAACATTAAGATGGTAGGGTCAAATATTGAAGAATATACGACCCATCTTTATGAGTTGGTTGCTTTATGTAATGGTAACTTCAACCTACAAGCATACTGAGATGTCAATCGACAGGATAGCACCTTAGATTTAAGAAAGGATCATCGTCGTTAATCCTATAACCATTCAGCATGCTATGAGGTTATCTCACAAGCTCATTCATTTGGTTATGGCATAGAGCACTTTAGCTAAGCGTGACATTATTGATGGTTCATCTGATAGCACGCAGGAATTAGATGACATGT
This sequence comes from Flaveria sonorensis, assembly GCA_025506505.1. Taxonomy (NCBI): domain Eukaryota; kingdom Viridiplantae; phylum Streptophyta; class Magnoliopsida; order Asterales; family Asteraceae; genus Flaveria; species Flaveria sonorensis. Next base: position 20,173,340 of record CM046434.1, read on the forward strand.
AGAGTAAGTCATTCACCATCATGGCCAGTGTGATCATTATTCTTGCCGAAGATGTGGTAGGACGGATCATGTAGTCAGAGAATTTAAGGGAGAGTCAACGATGAAGCAGCAACAAACCCCAGTAGCAATACAAGCTGAAGCATCATAGGGTTGCTCTGAATGGAATAAAGATACCCAAATTATGTGAGATTACTCTCAATTGAAGAATGACAATAAGGGTAGCAACAATGGAAACGAACGATCGATAGAGTGTCAAGGGTCTAGCCTTCGAATTAGGTCTAGCAAGGCAAGAAACAACCAGAATGTGGTTACCGTTTAGCAAGCTTCTAGATGTAACTTCAAGTGGAATGGAACCTGGTTACACCATACAATTAGTTGATGGTAAGCTAATTGAAGCAACTCATATTCCGAAGGTATGTACATTGAGATTGTCCAACATTAAACATGTATAGATCTTAAGCCTATTAAGCTTGATAGTTCGATGTGGTTGTCAACATGGATTAGTTGTCCAAGAACCAAGCTGAAATTGTCTATTACAAAAAGGTAGTTGCGTACCACTTTGTAGAGGTGAAGTATCATTTGCTTAAGGCGATAAGAGTGTTACGGTCTCAGACGTTTTTTATGCAAGGGTCATACCGCCATTTTAACTACGATCGCCTAGAAAGCAACTGAGGAAAAGAGGATCGAAGAGATCCTATCATTCTTGACCTTCCTAAAGTTTCATAAAAGATTTACCTGGTTTTTCCCACACACACAGATCGAGTTTTAGATCAATTTGACACATGAAGTCTCACCTATTACGAGAGAACCTTACAGATTAGCTCCGAATGAACTACCAAAACTATCTACGTAACTGTAGGAGCTGTCGGGAAACGGATTCATCCAAATGAGCTCATCGCCATAGAGAGCTCCAGTCCTGCTTGTCAAGAAAAAGGATAGAACTATCCGTATGGGTAGTGATTACCATGAATTTATCAAAATGACAATTAAGAACCATTATTCTCTTTCACGCATCCATGATTTGCTTCACCAGCTTCAAGGATAGAGTTTGTATCCCAAGATAGACCTGAGGTTGGAATAATATCATCTGAGGGTTTGAGAGGATGATGTATTTAAGGCGGCACTCAGAACTTTGTATGGTCACCATGAGTTTCTGGTTATGCCAAGAGGGTTTACCAACGCACCAGCGGTTTTCATGGAACTCATGAACCGAGTGCGTAAACCCCATATGGACAAATTTATTAACGTCTTGCCAAAGAAAATTTAACATATACAAAGAACAAGGGGTCATGAGGATCATGATTTTGGAACTACTAAAACTAGGATAACTACATGCCAAGTTTTTGAGGTGTAACTTCTGGATGAAGTTCAAATTTTGAGTCATGTGTTCAACGAGCAAGGAATGCTTATTGACCCTTCAAAAATAGAAGCCATCATGAATTGGGCTACACCTAAGACTCCGACTAAGGTACAATATTTTCGTGGATTGGTTGGTTATTACCAACGAGTCATCTAAGGGTTTTCAAAGATCGCACACCCTCTTATGACAGTAACTCATTAAGGCACCACATAATTAGGGTAATAAGCGAGAGTCCGCATTTCAGGTTATGAAACAAAAGCTTTACTGTATTGATACTATCCCTACAGGAGGAAAGTAGATGATTTCATAGTGTATTGCCATGCTTCCATCGAAGGTCTTGGTTGTGTGTTGATGTAATGCCAGAAGGTTATCGAATTCACTTCCTGTCAGTTAAAAGTTCATAAGAAGAACTACATGACACATAACTCCAACTTAAGAGTCATTGATTTGAACTTAAGATATAAAGGTATTACTTGTACAATACCAAATGTGTCATTATACCAATCACAAGAGCCTTTAGTATATCTTTGAAAAGAAGGAGCTGAACATGAGACAATGTCATTGGGTCGACCTACTGAACGACTATGACAATATGATGAACTACCATCTAGGTAAGGCAAATATGGTAGCCGATAACTTAAGTCGAAAGTAAACACCTAAACTAAAGCTAGTGCGAGCATTAAAGCTTACCATTCATGCAAGAGTACCTAATCAAATCCGTAATGCTCAAATTAAGGCTTTGATGTATGAGAATCTGAAGGCTGAGTCCATGTGACACATAGAAAAGCAATTGGTGATAAAATCTAAAGGAATTCCTTATTTCATGGAAGGAATATGGATTTTTGTGTATGTGAATTTACGAGAGCTAGTAATGAATGTAACTCATACGACTTGATATCCCATTCATCTAGGTTCAGGTAAGATGTACCATGATTTTGAAAGTTCTTTATCGCTGGCAGAATGTGAAAGGAGATATTACCACGCATGTAAGCAAGTGTTTAGCTTGTTCTAAAGTTAAGGTTGAATATCATGGATCATCTAGTTTACTCCAACAACCATAAATTCTAGAATGGAAGTGGGAGTAGATCTCAATAGATTTCATTATAAAGTTACATCAAACTCTTAGTGGATGCGATACAATTTTGGTAATAGTAGATCGCTTGGAAAAATCCACACACTTCCTGGACATTAGAAAGACTGATTGAATAAAGAAGTTAACTCGCACCTACCTAAGAGAAAAAGTCTTTCGGCACGAGGTGCTAGTTTTTTATCATCTCCGATCATGACAGTCGAATCGTTCCTTATTATTAGACGCCATTGCAAAGTTTATTGGAAACATGGTTGGATAGGAGCACAAAGTATCATCCACAGACTGATAGTTAGAATCAGTGTACGACTCAGACTCTAGAAGACAAGTTGTGAGCATGTTTTATTGATTATGGTAGTAGTTTAGAAGCCCACCTACCTTTGATTGAGGTCCCCTATGATAATAGTTACCACACGGTGATAAAGACTGCACCATTTGAGACACTCTATGGAATTAAGTGCCGATCACCTATCTGTTGAGCAGAAGTTAAAGGAAAGTTTGCCCAAGTTAAAGGAAAGTTAACTTACAGGTCCTGAGCTTGTGTATGAGACGACTAAGAAATCGTTCAAATTCGTAACCCCAGGGCAGCAGCATGTGACTGATAAAGGATTTACATGGTCTAATGCCAACAAAATCCATCAATGTAACACCCGAAAATTTTAATAAAAAGAAAGGAAAAGAAAAGTATCTTGAAAGAATAGAAAAGGAGCACAAGTGGAGGGGGCCAAAGTGTAAAAACTACAAAACCTTATTATTTCAATGATTAAAAGGTATGGGCGCCCATGCATCTCCTCTACTTTCTGCTTTTCGGCTGGAAACAAGAAAGAAGAAGAAGAACAGAAGATTCCTCGGTTCTAGAAAGAGAAAGAAGCTGATTTTGCTAAGGTAAGTATTTTTCTTGTGTTTTTGGTTTGGTTTGTTGGGGTTTCAACCTTAAAATCGATTTTTATGTGTTCTTTGTGCTTGGTTGTGTGTTTTGTTGTGTTTTAGGTGTTTGGACTCTTTGTGCCCTCAAGTTCGGTGGAGTTTTACTTGAAGGCTGCATTAGGTGAGTTCTAGATCTCCGGTTTTGTGTTTTTAAAACTTCTTTAGGGCTGAAAACGCATGTAAAAATGTTTTACAACTTGTATGTATGATAACCGTATGTATGTTGTGTTTGGTTGGTTGTATTTCTTGGATTTATGTTTGTTTTTAGGTGCTTAGAATGATAGATTTAAGTTATGAGCATGTTAGAATGATGTTTGGGACTGGAAATAATTTAAAAACACGTAAGTCTGCTGCCCATGCGCCCAAATAGGGCTCATGCGCCTGAAATTTAGCTCAGACGCCTAAGTCTTTCTTATGCGCCTAAACAGTACCTCATGCGCCTAGAAATTTTGCCCAATAGTCTAAGTGTTGCTCATGCGCCTGAATTTTTGTCCATGCGCCTAAGTGGTAGGCTCATGCGCATGATAGTTAGCCAAAACAACTAAGTTCCACTCCATGCGCCCGAATAGTATCCATGCGCCCAGAAAATTGCTCATATGCCTAAGTGTTAGTTCAGGCGCCTAAGTGTTTCCATACGTCTAAGTGTTGGTGTGCCTGCATAGTGCTCATGCGCCTGCATAGTGCTCATGCGCCTAAATGCCTTAGAAATTTTTTTGAAATTTTAGGTAACAGAAATTTTAGGGTTTAACCCTGGGATGTTTTGGTGGTTATGTTTGTTGATGTTATGCTTGTTTGTGTCCTGTTCTTATGTTCCATATTACGTATTATTACGTGACTTTACGTGGTGTGATTATGCTCGTATATGTAAAGTATTATCATAAATGAAACGAAAGATTAATGATAATGAAAAGTGGAACTTAACGAATGAATGAAAGTCTTGCAAGCAAATTGAATGGAGGTGCACGACCATGTTGTCGTTAGCTCAACCGTGTGCGGTTTAGCTAACCTGAAGGATGCACACAGGGTCAATCTTTGAGATTGACGGGACCCTTGTAGCATGCCCTAGGTACTGGGTCAGGCTTCGTGCACAATGTTAGGGGTCTATTTATAGACCTCGGCCCGGTACCCGCTTCGTGCACAATGTTCAGGGTATTGCACATTGGTCTGGTAGAAAGTGAAAGATAATGGTGAAAGTACGAAATGAAAGAGATAAATGATGAAAGATAATAATGAATATTATCTTGTTGTACATATGATGTGTGATCACGTACGGAAGTAACGGATTTATGAAAAGGATGTATTTTAAGAAAACGATATTTTTATATATTTAAACAAGGTATTTTAAATGTTTTAAAACTAAAACTCACTCAGCAACGCTGACTTTTATGTGTTTTCAGTTGGCAGGTAATTTGTTGCTGGGATGGCACGCGGGGGAAGGCTACTTGGCGGGCAAGACTGGCATCCATTCGTGCATGATAATTATGTTGTTTTGTAATGCAACTAAACATTTTTTTTGTAACTCCTATTATACATTAATGTATTATTTGGCAACATTAAATATTAATACAATGAATGGTTTTTGGTAAATTAATCTGCTGCGATATTTTCATGAAATGTATTTATTTTTATATGAAAAATACTGTGATGGTCCAACTATGAGGTCTCCGGGAACGAGGCCTTACAATCAAATACCAAAACCGTAACAAGGTACTTCTAAAAGTGTCACCTTGGAAAAGTGCAATTTGTTTTGGAAACAAAATGAGGAAAGTTAAACCCACGCTACATTGGATCTTTTGAGATTGTTCAAAACGGTTGGTCCAATAGATTAACAACTCAATTCGCCTACAGAACTCAGCAGAGTGCATGACGTGTTACATGTTTCAAACCTAAAGAAATGCCTCTCCGTTGAGACACACGTCGCTCAATTAAACGAGATTCATGTGAATAAACAACTATGTCCGGTTGAGGAAACAATTGAAATAATGGACCAAGTGGTCAAAAATACTCAAGCAAAATTTTACCCCTATCATTAAAGTTAGTTTGAACTCTAAGTATGGAGCAAAGTTTACTTGGACCGCGAGAATCATATAAAAGAAAAATATCCAGAGTTACTCAAAGATGCGCCGTAAAGCGCCAATGGTACCGGTTGAGAATTTCAGGGCGAAATTCCTTCAAGAAGGGGATGATGTGACAACCACGAATTTTTCGTCTGTCTTTTACCGGAGATAGCAAAATTTCGGGACGAAATTTCTTTCAACATGGGGATGATGTGACACCCGACATTTTCCGATCACTTTCTGATCATCACAATCATGGTTTTCCAATCATACATTCATTCATTTAATATTCTTTACTTAAATGCATAATTTATTGCACAAACATTCGCGGACCTTTCACGTAACACCAATTCGGTGAATTGCCGGATCGCACACGCGTCTGTCCAAGAACGTTGGTGACTTGTCAAAATAGTTTTCAAACAATCATAATTGGTATGAAATTATGTTTTATATGATTATATAATTATATGATTAAATGTGTAGCTTGGTTGTGAAAATTGGGAATTTTCTGGCATTTACGCGTTTTCGCGCATTTTCGGCTTTTAACGCCTAATTATTATAAATATGCCTTTGAACTAGAAAAATGAATATTATTTAAATTTATTAATGTTTTTTTGATATTATATGAGCATTTGGAGGTTTCGGTGAAGAAAAAGTTCAATCGTGTAGCGTTAAAACGATTTTTATAAAAGACGGGGGCCTTTCTTGTAAAAACAAATTGTAAAACCCAACCCCTAAATCCTAATCACCATTTGGCCATCCCCTTCCCCTTTCCCTTCATTATTTTCATAGCAAATCACACACACACACACACACTAAGGACTCTTTCTTTGATCTTGTTCTTGCTTATTGGTGGTGATTTTCATCGTTTCTTGCATCAAGCGCGTACTAGGGATCATCATCTAAGTATTTCAAGTAAGTTTTTATGTTTGATTTCATGTTCTTTGATTATCATGATGAACATGAACCCTATAAATCCAAACTCGAGTCAAAACTTGAAATTGATTGAAATGGATGATCTATTATATGTTAGTATTCAATATAATGATGTTTGTACAGATTGGTTTTATGAAATTGTGTTATTTTGATGAAGAATCTAGGTTATGTTAACATGTTATGGATGATTGTTGGATGTGTTACATGTATAATTAAGATGGTTGTTATGGTATTATTCATAATCTTTAAACGGGTTGCACATGTGTAATGATGTTATACTTTTCAAAAATAGAAACTTTCCAAAAACAGATTCCCGACATGAAACTTAATATGAATCATTATTTGAGCTATTTAAGCATGACTAAACATGGTTTACTTATTTGAGTCACCAACAGGTCGTCGGGTCAGTCCGGTCAACATTGGTAAACAAAAGTCAACTATTGTCAAAAAGTTAAACTTGTCAAACATTTCTCGAACACGCTAACAATTACGTTGTTTGAATACAACGGGGTTCATATTGACCATTATGTACATACACTCATGGACCTATATTTGTGAGTCTTCATGGCCCCACTTTTACTTACTTTCCTTTATGGGGGAGAAGCATGCAAACTACTTTTATATGGTTTTGGTATTAGCGGTATATCGCTTGTTACTGTAGTGCAAACATTATCACGCAAGTTCTTACGCACTCGAACCTTTAATAACGGAATAGCGAGGTAATTTTGGGTAGTACTACTGGGTTTGACAAACCCCACCCACGTTAGTCATTCTAACTCGACTGGAGGTCGAACGGGTGTTTAATTGACCTAGGCATTTGTCATTGTTTTGTGATAAGACATGGTAGAAGGCAAAACAACTCACAAACAGTCAGCTTCGGTTCAAAATGCTAAGCAACTTGATATATAGGCTAGCTACCTATGGTATACCTATGTTTAATTTTTACCAGGCAAAAGCTCAAAAATATTTAATGATTTAAACCTGTGAACTCACCAACCTTGTGTTGACACACTTTAGCATGTCTTCTCAGGTCGCTAGCATGCTTAAGGCCAGGGCTGCATATTTGAGGCTCATGCATCATCTTTATCATTTAAAAGCAAGCTCATTTACATTTACTACTTTCATTGGGCGCCTTGATTTGCGCATTTATTACTCATGGTTTCACAAACATTTACGCTTCCGTATTGATTACATTGAAAACTGTCTTCTACTCTGATTTATGTTCAAACGCTTATTTTGAAAACTGATATAGTGTCCTTTGATATAACTGTGTCTAAGATCCTGATTTGTCACGTGCCTCGCGGTAGAACCCCGCCGGTGGATTTTGAGGGTGTGACATCAAGAGTGTGGTTTTTGAATTCAGTCCCTTGACCATATCACCTTTTGATCATTTTGATTTTCAATTTTAATAATAAATGACTTTATAGTTTCAGCAGTTTTATCTTTAGTTTCTAAAAAGAAAACCCAAGTGATCTTCTAAAGTTATCTATTATAACCAAGCAATATGATTTTCTTTCTAAATTATTTACACCTATTGGACCAAGCAATCCATGTGCAACAAGTGTAAAGATGTAGTGACTGAATTCATTTATTTGGACTTATGAGAAGATTTTTGTTGTTTTCCCTTTTGACAGGCAAGAAAGTGAGCAACACATGTAAAGTCACTATTTTGTAGTCCTGTAACTAAACCATTTTTCACTAGATTATTCATCTTTATAGGATTTACATGTGCCAATCTTCTGTGCCAAAGAGATAATTCATTTATTAAAGCTTATGAAATGAAACATGAGACATTGCCTGAAGGTGAAGCATTCTGCATGTTAAACATGTACATATTGTGTTTCCTAGGGGCGTTTAAAAGTATTTTCTCATTTGGACTGACAAATCTAGGACAAAGAACAATAAATTCGTGCTCTGTTAAATACGTGTTGTGTTTTTTATCAGAAAATTGAGATACACATAATATATTATAATTCAACTCTTTCACATAGTTTACCTTATTAAAGCTTACCTTTCTATTATTTATTGTCCCTCTACCAGTAATATATCCTCCCCTTGAATCACTTCCAAAGGCTACATCCACCATCACCATCATATGATTTTAGATTCAGTAGGCATGACCTGTCGCCGATCATGTGCTGAGAGCATTCGCTATCCGCTATCCATAATCCATAAATTATTTTTGGTCCGCGGATGTTCCTTCACATAAACAATTTGGTTAGTGATGAATGGGGACCTAAGCCTGTTTAGTCTTGGGTCTTTCAATTTCCAGCATTTTATTTGTATTTTATCTTTTGAAGGCTTGATTTTGGGTTTTGGGTCGGCTTGACTTTCATTAGCTTCAGAAGATGTCTTTGGTATCTAAAAATTCTTTACTTTACTAGCTTTGGAGTTACCAGATGCTTTGACATTGGTCTTCTTTCGATGACCAGCTGAAACTCTTCAAAAAGTTGTATTCTTTGAAGAAGAATGAGAGTTTGATGTTCTTTTGATTTTTGAATCCTTTGTAGCTTATCTGTTTGACAGACTCTTTTCTAGTGTTGATTTTTCTTTCTTTTCAGCACTCAGTCGAGCTTGATCCCAAATAGTTTTGGAAGCACCTCCTCTTCTTCTAGGTGGTTTATCGGTAGATGTATATTTGTTTAGGGATTTTGATGTTTTGATGTGTGTTGTAGATTCTGAACGGATTTTAGTGGCAACCCTTAGCAAAGAGATCATTTTACCACACACCAAATAGATGAAATTGATCTTTTTCCTTTTGGCTAACTCTATCTTTCTTTAAGGTTCCATCAAATCTTTCTTCTCTTCCCTCTTCCCTCTAAATATCAGCTCATAGTCAATGTTTCTTTTGAGTTTGCTCCTGTACTTGGCATGAACCCTGGTCGTTTAGAAACTAGTTACTCATTAGAGATGGAAAATGGTAGACTAGTAGATGCTAAGGAATAAATTTAAAGGTTGAATCCTAGTATTATAAGATCATTTTTAACATAGATTTAATACCATTTGAATTGGTAAGTTTTCACATAATAGTGGGTATGGATTAGTTACTGAAACGCAGAGCTAAGATAGTTTGACGGGAAAAGGTAATTATTCATATGTTGATGTACCAGTACAAAAGATCCAATTAGAATGACTCTTGAAAGATATTAAGACTCATTACTTTCATGTAGACTCATCGATGCCTAAAGAAGCAATGTTACGTGTTTCTAGCACATGTGGTGAAAAAGAAGGCGGAAGAAAGAAAGTTTTTTTGATATTTCCATTGTGAGGGATTTTCCAGAGATCGTCCTGATGATTTAACGGGATTTCCCCATCCTTGTCATGTATAAATTCAAATTGATTTGATTCCTCAAGCAACTCATGTCACAAAGACACCCTATCGACTAGAACCATCGGAAATGTAAGAATTATCGAGTCAACTACAAGAACTTTTGGATAAAGGTTTTGTTTGACCTTGCCAATTACCATAGGAAGCACTGATTTTTCTTTTCAAAAAAAAGTTAACTTGTTCAACTCCTGATAATCTATACACATTGGGAATAAGAAGGTTGTCAAACCCTCAAAATCCAAGTGCGGAGTTTTACCGCGAGGCGAGTGAACAAACCAGGATCTCAGTCATTAGTTACTCAGAACTACTCTACATGCAACATTTAAACAAATCAGAGTTTAAAACTTTAAAATATTTGTGGAAGCGTTTTGTAAATAGCCCAAACACAAAGTACTAAAAGTAAACTGCGCAAAACACGCGCCCAAACCAAAATACGTAAGTAAATGATAAATTAAAAGTGAACAATGTTTGAATGAAGTACGCTTGACATGTGCGTGCTCCTATAGGAAGCTGCTAGAATTGACCTGAGAAAAGTATACTAAAAGTGTCAACACGATGGTTGGTGAGCTCTAGAGTTTGCGTTAATCATAAATCAGTACACTTGTAAAACAAAAGAAGTGCATTGAAATAGATAGCTACTCTATATTCACAAGTAGTAACCATAGTGACTTCGCGATCGAAGCTGACTATGTTCGTTGTTTGCCTCCCGTCACGACATACCAGGTTGTGATGTTGTTAGTAGTTTAGGACAATATTGCACCCGTTTGACCTCGAGTCGCACAGTTGGGCTTGTCAGCCCAGTAGTACTACCCAAGATTTCCCTCTATAAACCAATATTAACAATCCAAAAGTGTGAGGCTTCCATGGTATAACCCACTATGTTACACTATACACAGCTTACTATAATAAAGCGTTTATAAACCAGTATGATATCTCCCCCAAAAGAGAGTGTATAAAAAATAAGGCATGAACTCACCTGGTGTGCAAACGAACAA